>CM026386.1:47627941-47632941 GCA_014843695.1 Archivesica marissinica
ACGCCCCTACTACTATTGCGTATCGAGTAGATAATGAATATGCATGTACGTGTATCTATTTAACTGTGGTATTTAAGAGACTATGGCGTCCTATAATGTGTTAGATATTGACACCTAAACAAAACCTAAATTGTGCTTGTTGTTGTGTTTAAAGTCGCACCAACATGGCATATGGCGACTCTCCAGCTGTTATTGATGGAGGAAATCCCATGATGCGCACACCTACATGAGCAATAGTACAGTCACGTACATGCACCGGGGTAGAACCAATGCTATATCGCAAGCCAGCTTGATCACCTATATTAACTATATTAAATGTACTGTAACTATACGCTTGTTTTGTACATTTATACGATATAGATATATAAAACTATTTTATTCCCACAATAATACGAGATACATGCATGAATCATGCCTAGATCGCAGTCCAACTCCATACGCCTGTCTGCCTGCCTGCCTGCCCGTCGCCCGCCCGCCTACCTGCCTGCCTGTATGCCTGCCTGTCGCCCGCCCGCCTACCTGCCTGCCTGCCTATACTCAGTATATTATTCTTCAGGATTTTTTAAATGTCGGAGCCAGTTTTCACATAAAGATTACACAAGTCGCATGTGACCATTTCCCTGAACAGTCTCGAGGAGATGTGCGTATTCTAGATATCGGAGCGGGCACAGGGCTCGTCGCAAAAGAGGTATTCATTGCCAAGTTGTTAAAATAACAGTTTATATTTTATCTACTGTCATTGAATTCGCACATGCATCTATCGTGTCACTCTCACATTACTTCACAGAACACTGATACAAACCTGTCAGGATTCGAATTCCTGACCTCTACTCATGCTGGTGGGGCACTAATCGCTACAACACTGATCCCGGTCAGGATTCGAATTCCTGACCTCTACTCCCGCTGCTGGGGCACTCGTCCTAATCGCTAGAACACTGATCCCTGTCACGATTCGAATTCCTGACCTCTACTCACGCTGGTGGGGCACTAATCGCTACAACACTGATCCCGGTCAGGATTCGAACACCTGGTTCCACTCCTCTCGTGGGGCAGTCACCCTATTCACAAGAACATGGATTCACCCTGATTAGAATTCCTCACCCACTTTAGTCATGCATTCAATTTAACCACTAGCCAACTGGTACTTCCTTGTTAGGATTCGAAATTCCGATCCGATGAGTTTGTCTTAAGCAATATACCACCTGTTCCTCCCAGCCGGGATTCAAGCTTAAGAATCTAAACAACGTACGCCCGCCTCATGAGTTGTTACGGTCACTGACTTGTATACCACTGTAACCTATCATCACTGATTGTCACGGGTTCGAGCCCGGCTGCGAAGCAAGTTTTAGCAACTTATAATAATCACTCTCGTTGGCTCGGATGAAAGCGTAAATGTGGTCATTCGTGTGGGAGGAAACCATAGTACTCGGAGAAAACCCACCTGTCCGATTTGGCGACCACCGTACCATGTCACAAACTTCCCGGTCCGAGGATCGAACCCGGGTTGCACTGGCGAGAAGCGAGCGCGCTAACCACTGCGCTGTAGTAGAGCACGTCCGGTTCTCATCAATCTGGATCCGAACTCATGAACATCACATGCCTTAGCCATTGATGCTGCCAGTCGAGATCCGGACTCCTGGGTACCACATGTCCTAGCCACTGATGCTGCCAGTCGGGATCCGAACTCCTGGATACCACATGTCCTAGCCACTGATGCTGCCAGTCGGGATCCGAACTCCTGGACACCACATGTCCTAGCCACTCATGCTGCCAGTGCACACGCACTAACCACTATAACAGTAATACCATCTAGTCGAATTTCTGGCGAGTCGGAATAATTATATGAATGTGTTTGATACAGACTGTATATAAGTTAACGGAATTATGACCCCAGGTTCGATCCCCCGTCTGACCCTAATAACATTGCATGGTCTCGTGTCGGTTCTTTACACTGTACACGTAAAAGAAACAGAGACTCTGGAATGGTCTCTGTCTGTATCATTGCACTATCCTCCAAAAATCTAAAATGACTAATCTCTTCAGGAGGCGTCGTTCATATGGGCAACCGGTAGCGACGATAAATAAATGTAAAACACATAAAACACCCCTGGTATTAAATTCAGCTGAGGAAACATGGCTGAATATAATTATATGATTATGTTTATAAGTAAATGGAATGCTGACTCTTGGTATTAAATTCAGCTGAGGAAACATAGGTTTCTCCACATAGATGCACTAGAACCGTCTGAAGCGATGATAAACGAGGCGAAGACGCAAGAGCTGTATAAAAACTACTTTTCCATCTTCCTGTCTGAAACACCTACAGACCTAGAGGCTGGTATGTATTAATCGGAACTACTTTTACATTTTATGTCTGAAACATCGGTACCATTGAATAAAATAGCGGAGGGAACATGCCACACGACCCCACTAGCTGGGTATGTTTAGTTTATATTCATTTCTTACAACTGAGACCTCATTCCTGATGGAATTATTTGCCACGAGGGAGAGATAGAAGAGGCAATGTGGAATTTAAATGCCTTGCCTAAGGGCACAATCGCAACGGCTCCAGCGGGGCTCGAACTCCGGACCTTTCGCATCCACTGCGCTATCACGACTTCCAGCTGGGTATGTACAGACGGATCTATAGCCCAGTGGTAACACGCTGGACTGGTAATCCAGGGATCGCAGGTTCGATCCCCCGTCTGACCCTAATAAAATTAACAGTCTTTCAGATGGGACGTTAAACCGAGGTCTCGTGTCGGTGCTTTACACCGTGCACGTAAAAGAACCAGAGGAGACTCTGGAATGGGTCTCTCTCTGTATCATTGCACTATCCTCCAAAATCTAAAATGACTAATATTTTCAGGAGGCGTCGCTCATATGGGCAACCGGTAGCGACGATAAATAAATTTGGTATGTTCTTCTCGTTATGATCCTGGTGTGATATGATCTACTTTCTTTAAGTTTCCTCTACGCCTATTGCAAGCTGAACATGTTTGCCTTCAATTATTTTCGCTATAACTTTCCTGAATACGCATGTATTTCCTTCCTAACTTCAATACTCCATAGTTGAGTTGTGACGGCCGTTGACTTCAAATAACTCACGGCTGTATACTAAGCGTACCCATTTCATTCTGAATACATTTAAAGGCTTTTGCAAACAACATAGATCCAGATCAGACGCAGCGTGACGCTGCATGCTGATCAGGATCTATGTTGTTTGCTACATAGCAAAGTGTCTTAGCAAGATCGTCTGAATAGCAAACAACATAGAGCCTGATCAGATGCATCGTTCCGTGGCGGCTGATCTTGCTTTATGCTCTTTGCAAAACGGTACCCAGAATGAAATGGATTAATATTAATAATGGAATCCTACACTGGGGGTGTCGAACTACTTCTTGTGATGAAATGGGGTAATACTAATAATGGAATCCTACACTGGGGGTGTCGAACTACTTCTTGTGATGAAATGGGTTAATACTAATAATGGAATCCTACACTGCGGGTGTCGAACTACTTCTTGTGATGAAATGGGTTAATACTAATAATGGAATCCTACACTGGGGGTGTCGAACTACTTCTTGTGATGAAATGGGTTAATATTAATAATGGAATCCTACACTGGGGGTGTCGAACTACTTCTTGTGATGAAATGGGTTAATACTAATAATGGAATTCTACACTGGGGGTGTCGATCTACTTCTTGTGATGAAATGGGTTAATACTAATAATGGAATCCCACACTGGGGGTGTTGAACTACTTCTTGTGATGAAATGGGTTAATACTAATAATGGAATCCTACACTGGGGGTGTCGAACTACTTCGTGTGATGAGGCTATCCAACAGGCTTGCGGTAGGTCGATGGTTCTACCCGGGTTCCAGTCCCTGTCTGAAATACTGCTCCATGGGCCACCTGATGTCTTCCTCCGCCAACTATGACTGGAGATTCGCCACTTTACCTATGATGTTGGTGTGCCTGTATTGTATTGATTGTAATACCTCGTGTATTTATGTATGTTGATTGTGGCATTGGGGGAGGCATTTGGATTGGACACGACGGCAACAACAAAAAGGGGAAAATTCAGTATCAATAATTTTAATTATTACCTATTGCTCTTATCTGTTCGTCATTGTTCGTAAATCTAATGTTGCAAGAACTTGTGTCCAACTCTTTTGCTTTTTGATATTCATATCTTTCATTGTAATAATTTATATGTGTGTAAAAAATATCTCAAAGAGAAATAACATATAATTAAATTGTTAAATGCGAGAATAAACGACATTTGACTTGACTTGACTATGCTCCAAAACAAACCAAACAAAACAATAGTTGATTTTAAATTGACATAGTATTGGACCATGTGTCTATCTATGTATTAACATGCACATTTGTACAGTTTTCGTTTGGGACAGATTAAAATATTTGTGATGATTCGGTCAAATATTGCTAGATGATATTCAAACCTTTCAACACCACAGGCCTACATAGGCTTACAAAGCTTACAAAACAGTGTAGATCCAGATGAGCCGGCTCGTGACGAGCCGTCTCATCAGGATCTGCACTTTTTACAAGTAATATTACTATTTTTAGAAAAACAATTACCCATTTTGATAAATGAACTGATCCAAATGTAATGTTCTTATTAATTGATTGGTGTAAGAATATCATGGACCAGTCCATGTCAGTTACTTGGTGTAAGAATATCACCAGTCCATGTCAGTTATTTGGTGTTGAATGTACCAGTCCATGTCAGTTACTTGTTGTTGAATGTACGAGTCCATGTCAGTTACTTGTTGTTGAATGTACCAGTCCATGTCAGTTACTTGGTGTTGAATGCACCAGTCCATGTCAGTTACTTGGTGTTGAATGCACCAGTCCATGTCAGTTACTTGGTGTTGAATGCACCAGTCCATGTCAGATACTTGGTGTAAGAATATCACCAGTCCATGTCAGTTGCTTGGTGTTGAATGGGTTAAAGTGTTTACAGTTAACCAA
>CM026386.1:47635441-47715263 GCA_014843695.1 Archivesica marissinica
TTTCTGAGCGACTATTTCGATTTTTGTAAACACACACACATTAGTATTTATATTTGACCCAACACATTCTTTATTACGATGTAATGCTGCTTTAATATGGCTTTAAAATAAAACCACATGTATCATGCCGCAACATCTGGTTAGGGAACGGCAGTAATAACAAAGGATTCCAACTGAAAGGACCGCTACACATTTCGGGATGAATCGAACTTTATCTGCCAAAGGAGGTAATGGAAAGCCAGTGACGTTGCTCATTGACTTATCTTTCATTTATTTTAGTATTTATTTTCATGTTTGTGGGTCCATTTTTTAATGTGGAAAGCAATTGTGGTATAATATTATATGTTTGGCAATAGAATGCGTTTAAACTGAATGCTCTATTTTCATGCATTATGCTTAGATTCATATGATGTCATTACCGGAGGGGGAATATACGCCATGGAAGCGCACGTGCCGTGTGGAGCGTTGCACGAGATGATTAGACTTGTAAAGCCAGGTATTATTTTAATAATGCTTTAATATCACGCTGACTCAGTTATTTATTTTTTATGCAAATTTTAGCTTAGCTCTTAGTGCGAAACAAGTTCTTACAACTTATATTTATTAATCACTCACGATAACTCATTCCTATATTACGACATCTTTATTCTATACTAGAGGACATTGAAAACACACACCTACATTATATACTAGAGAATATAGAAAACGCAAACCTACATTCTATACTGAAGGACATAGAAAACGCACACCTACATTCTATACTAGAGGACATAGAAAACGCACACTTACATTCTATACTAGAGGACATAGAAAACGCACACCTACATTATATACTAGAGGACATAGAAAACGCACATCTACATTATATAGTAGAGGATATAGAAAACGCAAACTTACATTATATACTAGAGGACATAGATAACGCACAACTACATTATATACTAGAAGACATAGAAAACGCAAACCTACATTCTATACTAGAGGACATAGAAAACGCACACCTACATTATATACTAGAGGACATAGATAACGCACAACTACATTATATACTAGAGGAAAAAGAAAACGCACACCTACATTATATACTAGAGGACATAGAAAACGCACACTTACATTCTATACTAGAGGACATAGAAAACGCACACCTACATTATATACTAGAGGACATAGAAAACGCACACCTACATTATATAGTAGAGGATATAGAAAACGCAAACTTACATTATATACTAGAGGACATAGAAAACGCACACCTACATTATATACTAGAGGACATATAAAACGCAAACCTACATTCTATACTAGAGGACATAGAAAACGCACACCTACATTATATACTAGAGGACATAGATAACGCACAACTACATTATATACTAGAGGAAAAAGAAAACGCACACCTACATTATATACTAGAGGACATAGAAAACGCACACCTACATTATATACTATAGACTAGAGGACATAGAAAACGTACACCTACATTATATGCTAGAGGACATAGAAAACGCACACCTACATTATATACTATAGACTAGAGGACATAGAAAACGCACACCTACATTATATACTAGAGGACATAGAACACGCAAACCTGCATTCTATACTAGAGGATATTGAAAAAAAAGCACACCTACATTATATACTAGAGAGCATAGAAAACGCACACCTACATTATATACTAGAGGACATAGAAAACGCACACCTACATTATATACTAGAGTACATAGAAAACGCACACCTACATTATATACTAGAGGACATAGAAAACGCACACCAACAGTATATACTAGAGGACATAGAAAACGCACACCTTCATTATATACTAGAGGACATAGAAAACGTACACCTATATTATATACTATAGACTAGAGGACATAGAAAACGCACACCTACATTATATACTAGAGGACATAGAAAACGCACACCAACATTATATACTAGAGGAAATAGAAAACGCTCACCTACATTATATACTAGAGGACATAGAAAACGCAAAACTACATTATATACTAGAGGAAATAGAAAACGCACACCTACATTATATACTAGAGGACATAGATAACGCACACCTACATTATATACTAGAGGACATAGAAAACGCACACCTACATTATATACTAGAGGACATAGAAAACGCACACACCTACATTATATATTAGAGGACATAGAAAACGCACACCTACATTATATACTAGAGGAAATCGAAAACGCACACCTACATTATATACTAGAGGACATAGAAAACGCACACCTATTTTATATACTATAGACTAGAGGACATAGAAAACGCACACCTACATTATATAATTATTATTACATGAAAACGAAATATTCTATCATAGATATATCACATCAATTCTTTATTACAAAGCACAAACTGAACAACTAAAAATATTCCAATATGTATTTATATAGTTATTGATTTTCATGTAAAAACACACTTATCGTACGTTTTCTATGTCCTCAAGTATATATATATATAGTATATTTGAACAGTTGGACCGATGTTTCAGAAGGAGTATATATATTGCAGATATTCGAATGTCCGACAAGAACATATTCCAACTGTTTCTCCCTGACACGAACATATTCCAACTGTTTCTCCCTGACAAGAACATATTCCAACTGTTTCTCCCTGACAAGAACATATTCCAACTGTTTCTCCCTGACAAGAACATATTCCAACTGTTTCTCCCTGACACGAACATATTCCAACTGATTCTACCTGAAAAGAATATTTCCAACACATTCTACCTGACAAGAACATATTCCAACGTATTGTAACTGACAAGAACATATTCCAACTGTTTCTACATGACAAGAACATATTCCAACTGATTATACCTGACAAGAACATATTACAACTGATTCTACCTAACAAGAACATATTCCAACTGTTTCTACCTGACAAGAACATATTCAAATTGTTTCTACCTGGCCAGAACATATTCCAACTTATTCTACCTGACAAGAACATATTCCAACTGTTTCTACCTGACAAGAACATATTCCAACTGATTCTACCCGACAAGAACATATTCCAACTGATTATACCTGACACGAACATATTCAAACTAATCTACCTGACAAGAACATATTCCAACTGATTATACCTGACACAAACATATTCAAACTGATCTACCTGACAAGAACATATTCCAACTGATTTACATGACAAGAACATATTCCAACTGATTTACATGACAAGAACATATTCCAACTGATTTACATGACAAGAACATATTCAAACTGTTTCTACCTGATAAGAACATATTCAAACTGTTTCTACCTGACCAGAACATATTCCAACTGATCTACCTGACAAGAACATATTCAAACTGTTTCTACCTGACAAGAACATATTCCAACTGATCTACCTGACAAGAACATATTCAAACTGTTTCTACCTGACAAGAACATATTCAAACTGATCTACCTGACAAGAACATATTCCAACTGATTCTACCTGACAAGAACAAATTCCAACTGATCTACCTGACAAGAACATATTCCAACTGATTCTACATGACAAGACCATATTCCAACTGATTCTACCTGACAAGAACATATTCCAACTGATTCTACCTGACAAGAACATATTCCAACTGATCTACCTGACATAAACATATTCCAGCTGATCAGCCTGACGAGAACATATTTCAACTGATTCTACCCGACAAGAACATATTCCAACTGATCTACATGACAAGAACATATTCAAACTGTTTCTACCTGGCCAGAACATATGCCAACTTATTCTACATGACAAGAACATATTTCAACTGTTTCTACCTGACCAGAACATATTCAAACTGTTTCTACCTGGCCAGAACATATTCCAACTGATTCTACCTGACAAGAACATATTCCAACTGATTCTACCTGACAAGAACATATTCCAACTGATTCTACCTGACAAGAACATATTTCAACTGATTATATCTGACACGAAAATATTCAAACTGATCTACCTGACAAGAACACATTCCAACTGATGTACCTGACAAGAACATATTCCAACTGATTCTACCCGACAAGAACATATTACAACTGATTCTACCTGACAAGAACATATTCCAACTGATTCTACCTAACAAGAACATATTCCAACTGTTTCTACCTGACAAGAACATATTCCAACTGTTTCTACCTGGCCAGAACATATTCCAACTGATCTACCTGACAAGAATATATTCCAACTGATTATACCTGACACGAACATATCCAACTGTTTCTACCCGACAAGAACATAGTCCAACTGATTCTACCTGATAAGAACATATTCCAACTGATTCTACCTGACAAGAACATATTCCAACTGATTATACCTGACAGGAAAATATTCAAACTGATCTACCTGACAAGAACATATTCCAACTGATCTACCTGACAAGAACATATTCCAACTGATTCTACCCGACAAGAACATATTCCAACTGATTCTACCTGACAAGAACGTATTCCAACTGATTCTACCTAACAAGAACATAATCCAACTGATCTACATGACAAGAACATATTACAACTGATTCTACCTGGCCAGAACATATTCCAACTGTTTCCACCTGACAAGAACATATTCAAACTGATCTACCTGACAAGAACATATCCCAACTGATTCTACCTGACAAGAACACATTCCAACTGATCTACCTGACAAGAACATATTCCAACTGATTCTACCCGACAAGAACATATTCCAATTGATTCTACCTGACAAGAACATATTCCAACTGATCTACCTGACAAGAACATATTCCAACTGATTCTACCTGACAAGAACATATTCCAACTGATTCTACCCGACAAGAACATATTACAACTGAATCTACCTGACAAGAACATATTCCAACTGATTCTACCTGACAAGAACATATTCCAACTGATTCTACCTGACAAGAACATATTCCAACTGTTTCTACCTGACAAGAACATATTCCAACTGATTCTACCTGACAAGAACATATTCCAACTGTGTCTACCTGGCCAGAACATATTCCAACTGATTCTACCTGACAAGAACATATTCAAACTGATCTACCTGACAAGAACATATCCCAACTGATTCTACCTGACAAGAACACATTCCAACTGATCTACCTGACAAGAACATATTCCAACTGATTCTACCCGACAAGAACATATTCCAACTGATTCTACCTGACAAGAACACATTCCAACTGATCTACCTGACAAGAACATATTCCAACTGATTCTACCTGACAAGAACATATTCCAACTGTTTCTACCTCGCCAGAACATATTACAACTGTTTCTACATGACAAGAACATATTCCAACTGATTCTACCTGACAAGAACATATTCCAACTGATTCTACCTGACAAGAACATATTCCAACTGACCTACCTGACATAAACATATTCCAGCTGATCAACCTGACGAGAACATATTCCAACTGATTCTACCCGACAAGAACATATTACAACTGATTATACCTGACAAGAACATATTACAACTGATTCTACCTAACAAGAACATATTCCAACTGATCTACATGACAAGAACATATTTCAACTGTTTCTACCTGACAAGAACATATTCCAACTTATTCTACCTGACAAGAACATATTCCAACTGTTTCTACCTGACAAGAACATATTCCAACTATTTCTACCTGACAAGAACATATTCCAACTGATTCTACCTGACAAGAACATATTCCAACTGATTCTACCTGACAAGCACATATTCCAACTGATTCTACCTGACAAGAACATATTCCAACTGATTATACCTGACACGAAAATATTCAAACGGATCTACCTGACAAGTAAATAGTCCAATGGATTCTACCTGACAATAACACATTCCAACTGATGTACCTGACAAAAACATATTCCAACTGATTCTACCCGACAAGAACATATTACAACTGATTCTAACTGACACGAACATATTCCAACTGATTCTACCTAACAAGAACATATTCCAACTGATCTACATGACAAGAACATATTCCAACTGTTTCTACCTGACGAGAACATATTCAAACTGTTCTTACCTGGCCAGAACATATTCCAACTGATTCTACCTGACAAGAACATATTCCAACTGATTATACCTGACACGAAAATATTCAAACTGATCTACCTGACAAGTAAATATTCCAACTGATCTACCTGACATAAACATATTCCAGCTGATCAACCTGACGAGAACATATTCCAACTGATTCTACCCGACAAGAACATATTCCAACTGATTCTACCTGACAAGAATATATTCCAACTGATCTACCTGACATAAACATATTCCAACTGATTCTACCTGACAAGAACATATTCCAACTGTTTATACCTGACAAGAACATATTACAACTGATTCTACCTAACAAGAACATATTCCAACTGATCTACATGACAAGAACATATTCCAACTGTTTGTACCTGACAAGAACATATTCCAACTTATTCTACCTGACAAGAACATATTACAACTGTTTCTACCTGACAAGAACATATTCAAACTGTTTCTACCTGGCCAGAACATATTCCAACTGATTATATCCGACAAGAACATATTACAACTGATTATACCTGACAAGAACATATTACAACTGATTCAACCTAACAAGAACATATCCCAACTGATCTACATGACAAGAACATATTCCAACTTATTCTACCTGACAAGAACATATTCCAACTGTTTCTACCTGACAAGAACATATTCAAACTGTTTCTACCTGGCCAGAACATATTCCAACTGATTCTATCTGACCAGAACATATTCCAACTGATTCTACCTGACAAGAACACATTCCAACTGATCTACCTGACAAGAACATATTCCAACTGATTCTACCTGACAATAACATATTCCAACTGATTCTACCTGACAAGAACACATTCCAACTGATCTACCTGACAAGAACATATTCCAACTGATTCTACCTGACAAGAACATATTCCAACTGATCTACCTGACAAGAACATATTCCAACTGATTCTACCCGACAAGAACATATTACAACTGATCTACCTGACAAGAACATATTCCAACTGATTCTACCTGACAAGAACATATTCCAACTGATTCTACCTGACAAGAACATATTCCAACTGATTATACCTGACACGAAAATATTCAAACGGATCTACCTGACAAGAACATATTCCAACTGATTCTACCTGACAAGAACACATTCCAACTGATGTACCTGACAAGAACATATTCCAACTGATTCTACCTGACAAGAACATATTCCAACTGATCTACCTGACAAGAACATATTCCAACTGATTCTACCTGACAAGAACATATTCCAACTGATTCTACCCGACAAGAACATATTACAACTGATCTACCTGACAAGAACATATTCCAACTGATTCTACCTGAAAAGAACATATTCCAACAAATTCTACCTGACAAGAACATATTCCAACTGATTCTACCTGACAAGAACATATTCCAACTGATTCTACCTAACAAGAACATATTCCAACTGATCTACATGACAAGAACATATTCCAACTGATTCTACCTGACAAGAACATATTCCAACTGATTCTACCTGACAAGAACATATTCCAACTGTTTCTACCTGACAATAACATATTCAAACTGTTTCTACCTGGCCAGAACATATTCCAACTGATTCTACCTGACCAGAACATATTCCAACTGATTCTACCTGACAAGAACACATTCCAACTGATCTACCTGACAAGAACATATTCCAACTGATTCTACCTGACAAGAACATATTCCAACTGTTTCTACCTCGCCAGAACATATTCCAACTGATTCTACCTGACAAGAACATATTCCAACTGATTCTACCTGACAAGAACATATTCCAACTGATTCTACCTGACAAGAACATATTCCAACTGATCTACCTGACAAGAACATATTCCAACTGATCTACCTGACGAGAACATATTCCAACTGATTCTACCTGACAAGAACATATTCCAACTGATTATACCTGACAAGAACATATTCCAACTGATTCTACCTGACAAGAAAATATTCCAACTGATCTACCTGACAAGAACATATTCCAACTGATTCTACCTGACAAGAACATATTCCAACTGATCTACCTGACAAGAACATATTCCAACTGATTCTACCTGACAAGAACATATTCCAACTATTTCTACCTGACAAGAACATATTCCAACTGATCTACCTGACAAGAACATATTCCAACTGATTCTACCTGACAAGAACATATTCCAACTGATTCTACCCGACAAGAACATATTCCAACTGATTCTACCTGACAAGAACATATTCCAACTGATTCTACCTGACAAGAACATATTCCAACTGATTCTACCTGACAAGAACATATTCCAACTGTTTATACCTGACAAGAACATATTACAACTGATTCTACCTAACAAGAACATATTCCAACTGATCTACATGACAAGAACATATTCCAACTGTTTGTACCTGACAAGAACATATTCCAACTTATTCTACCTGACAAGAACATATTACAACTGTTTCTACCTGACAAGAACATATTCAAACTGTATCTACCTGGCCAGAACATATTCCAACTGATTATATCCGACAAGAACATATTACAACTGATTATACCTGACAAGAACATATTACAACTGATTCAACCTAACAAGAACATATCCCAACTGATCTACATGACAAGAACATATTCCAACTGTTTCTACCTAACAAGAACATATTCCAACTTATTCTACCTGACAAGAACATATTCCAACTGTTTTTACAAGACAAGAACATATTCCAACTGATTCTATCTGACCAGAACATATTCCAGCTGATTCTACCTGACAAGAACACATTCCAACTGATCTACCTGACAAGAACATATTCCAACTGATTCTACCTGACAATAACATATTCCAACTGATTCTACCTGACAAGAACACATTCCAACTTATCTACCTGACAAGAACATATTCCAACTGTTTCAACCTGGCCAGAACATATTCCAACTGTTTCTACCTGACCAGAACATATTCAAACTGTTTCTACCTGACAAGAACATATTCCAACTGATTCTTCCTGAAAAGAACATATTCCAACTGATTCTACCTGACAAGAACATATTCCAACTGATTATACCTGACACGAAAATATTCAAACGGATCTACCTGACAAGAACATATTCCAACTGATTCCACCTGACAAGAACACATTCCAACTGATGTACCTGACAAGTACATATTCCAACTGATTCTACCTGACAAGAACACATTCCAACTGATCTACCTGACAAGAACATATTCCAACTGATTCTACCCGACAAGAACATATTACAACTGATCTACCTGACAAGAACATATTCCAACTGATTATACCCGACAAGAACATATTACAACTGATCTACCTGACAAGAACATATTCCAACTGATTCTACCTGAAAAGAACATATTCCAACAAATTCTACCTGACAAGAACATATTCCAACTGTTTCTACCTGACAAGAACATATTACAACTGATTGTACCTAACAAGAACATATTCCAACTGATCTACATGACAAGAACATATTCCAACTGATTCTACCTGACAAGAACATATTCCAACTTATTCTACCTGACAAGAACATATTCCAACTGTTTCTACCTGACAATAACATATTCAAACTGTTTCTACCTGGCCAGAACATATTCCAACTGATTCTATCTGACCAGAACATATTCCAACTGATTCTACCTGACAAGAACATATACCAACTGATTCTACCTGACAAGAACATATTCCAACACATTCTACCTGACAAGAACATATTCCAACTGTTTCTACCTGACAAGAACATATTCCAACTGATCTACCTGACACGAACATATTCCAACTTATTCTACCTGACAAGAACATATTCCAACTGATTCTACCTGACAAGAACACATTCCAACTGATCTACCTGACAGGAATATATTCCAGCTGATCTACCTGACAAGAACACATTCCAACTGATCTACCTGACAAGAACATATACCAACTGATCTACCTGACAAGAACATATACCAACTGATTCTACCTGACATGAATATATTACAACTGATTCTACCTGACAAGAACATATACCATCTGATCTACCTGACAAAAACATATACCAACTGATTCTACCTGACATGAATATATTACAACTGATCTACCTGACAAGAACATATTCCAACTGATTCTACCTGACAAGAACATATTCCAACTGATTCTACCTGACAAGAACATATACCAACTGATTCTACCTGACAAGAACATATTACAACTGATCTACCTGACAAGAATATATTCCATCTGATTCTACCTGACAAGAACATATTCCAACTGATTCTACCTGACAAGAACACATTCCAACTGATCTACCTGACAAGAACATATTACAACTGATCTACCTGACATGAATATATTCCAACTGATTCTACCTGACAAGAACATATTACAACTGATCTACCTGACAAGAACATATTCCAACTGATTCTACCTGACAAGAACACATTCCAACTGATCTACCTGACAAGAACATATTACAACTGATCTACCTGACAAGAACATATTCCATCTGATTCTATCGGAAACAGACTTATTTGAACTGATTATTCATGTGAAGAACACATTCCATTTGATACTATCGGACACAGACTTATTCCAACTGATTCGACCTGACAAGAACTTATTAATTTAAACTTTATTTATTTTACCACCGATTGCGAAGCAAGTTTTAACAACTTATATTAATCACTCTCGTTGGTGCGGATGAAAGCGTAAATGTGTCTTTCGTGTGGGAGGAAACCGGGGTACCCGGAGAAAACCCACCTGTCCGAGCTGGCGACTACCGTACCATCTCACATACTTCCCGGTCCGAGGATCGATCCGGATTACATTGGTGAGAAGCAAGCTAATCGGACAACCCCAAAGAACGTAATCCAACGGATCTACGTGACACATACCGTATTCCAACTGATTCTATCTGTCAACTACCATATTCCAACTGATCTACCTGATAAGAACATAATATTGTATTGTTCCAATGGTTCTGTTCAAGAACATATAGCAACTGATCGGACAAGAACACATTCCAACTGATGTGTTCAATAAATTCTTCCAACTGATCTACCTGATAAGCACATAATTTTATATTGTTCCAATATATCTATTAAAGAACATATAGCAACTGATCGGACAAGAACACATTCCAACTGATGTTCAATAAAGTGTTCCAACTGATCTACCTGATAAGAACATAATTTTATATTGTTCCAATGTTTCTGTTCACGAACATATAGCAACTGATCGGACAAGAACACATTCCAACTGATGTTCAATAACTTGTTCCAACTGATCTACTTCAGATCATATACCAACACAAACTATTCATTTCAGGAGGATTTATTATTCTGGCCACCCGTCATCATCTCATGTATGACTGTGAACAATATAAACAGCTGGAACCACTTATGGATAAACTAGAGGCTGACGGGAAATGGAAGAAGCTATCACGCGACATATGGCCTAGATGTTACCTAGAGAAAGAAGGAATTGCATGGTGCTATCAAGTGCTGTAACATTGATTCCATGTCAATTTATATTAAGCAGGGGATTCATAATATATATATATGGGTATGTGTGCACATGCGTCAGCAAGAAATCGTATGACATTAACAATACAATACAATATGTTTTATTGCAAAATCGACAATAACCTTGCATTTGGCAATACAATATACATACATACTAGTATACATGTCATGAGAAACAAAATGGAATATACACAAATTACATTAATAACAGGTTGACATCGTGTTACTTAACTCTTTCAGCGCCGAATAAATTCAGAGCATGTGCAAACAACATAGATCCAGATCAGCCGTGGCGTAACGCCGCGTCTGATCAGGATCTGTGTTGTTTGCTATTCGGGTAGGTGCTTCAGCTCCACTGTCTGAAGAGCACTCAGCATACAATCTGATCAGATGGCGCGTTTTGTTCTGTCTGATCAGGTTCTATGTTTTTTTGCAAAGTCGCTTTTATGCGACATTGGCGGTGAAAGAGTTAAAGCAACGATAAACCAGCTAACAAGTTAACGTCGAGTGAAAGGTTTTAGTTGCAAAAACAAAACTATACATGTTCACTGCCAAACATCATAATTGACGGTTAAAACCATACTTATTCTGAAACAACACTATCTAAAAAAGGTATGAATATAAATGATAACAACATATAAGATTCACTGACGGATCTGTAGTCCAGTTGTAACACGCTGGACTGGTAATCCAGGGATCGCATGTTCGATCCCCCGTCTAACCCTAATAAACAGTCATTCAGATGGGACGTTTAACCTCGTGTCGGTGCTCTACACCGTGCACGTAATAGAAATAGACTCTGGAATGGGTCTCTGTCTGTATCATTGCACTATCCTCCAACAATCTAAAATGAATAATCTCTTCAGGAGGCATCGCTCATATGGGCAACCGGTAGCGACGATAAATAAACGTAAAACGCACGTGAAAGATTCAAGCATACATACTAATAAATGGGTAACTAGAAAGCCAATTAGTATAATATTATATTAATATAGTCTATATATATATTATATGTGCATAGTATAGTATAGTTATCAGATATATATCAATCTTAAAGCAGCATTACATCGTAATAAAGGATGTTTTGGGTAAAATATTAATACTAAGTGTGTGTGTTTACAAAAATCGAAATAGTCGCTCAGAAACGATAAAATTCCAATAAATTTAAACCGACGTATACGCGAATTTGTTTATCAACACACGAAATGTAAACACGCACAGCGCGCATGCGTGAACCAACAGAGGATGTAGAAAACAACGTATATATTTTGAACATGAAATACTATCTATCTATCTATCTTCCTCTAATGTCGAACCACTCTCGGGGATGTAGAAATGCCCCTAAAAGACTTAGCTAACAGAGGTATGAATCAACATATCAAGTAATTTAATTAAAAAGACAACGTGGGACAAATGGGGACGATACATTCCGGTTGTAAACAAGTGCGTAACGGATCGACTCGGAAAGTCCTACTTTCGGTTTCGAGTTTTGTTTTATCGCAAAAAACACTGTTTACCATAGAACATAAGCATACAAAGTATAATGTTAGAATGTGTAGCAGCATTGCTACCCAAACGTAAAATTTGAATTGAAAACGTGAATTTTTCAAATATCTTTTATTTCATACGATGTAATGCTGCTTTTGGTAGTAGCCATAAAAATATATTTAGCTAAATTTACTATTTTGCTGCTTCTAGTTGTAGCCAAATAAATATATTTAGCTAAATTTAGTATTTTGCTTGTTTGTGTTGGTTTCATAAGATACTTAAAGTTGTTAATATTTAGCCAGGAACCATACTAGCTATATAAATGCTGAATCATGTGATAACACGGACAAGCTAATAATAAATGATACGCTGATTAAACTTGGTTCAACTGATTAAACTTTGTTCAACTGATTAAACCAATAATTAAACTTTGTTCAACTGATTAAACTCGGTCCAACTGATTAAACTTGGTCCAACTGATTAAACTTGGTTCAACGTTTAATTAAGGAATGAATCGCGGGTTAATATGTTCCTACAGGGTATGAACTACATTGGGCGTGGTTAAAGTGTGTGGAGTCCGAAGGCATTCGCGCTAACCTTATACACACCCAGTGTAGTTCATACCCCGATGGAAATTATTAACCCGCGATCCCTTACTTATATTTACATTAATTATGGTTTTCATAATGACACAAAGAAAACATAGCACACTTTGCATCCAAAATGTTTTTAGTCCAGAATTGCAAATTAATTACCGTGTTCCGGAACAGGTGAATAGATCATCCCTTGGAACAGTGTATACTGTAAGACACCCCTTTTATCGCGATGAACGTTGTCTAACACGTCGCATGTCTGGAGCTTCGTGTGCACATGTCAGCTGCACGTCATCAGTTGGAAACCCTCATATGAAAATATATACAATCAGGACACTTCATTTTGTAGATCAATTTATGAAACTACTCTAGAGGCACCTGTTGCGATTCTGGCAGCATCGTTTCTAATGTTTTATGTTTCATTTTTTACGTATGCTGTACAATTATCGAAGATTAAATAGATTCCGAAGTTTGACGGAAAGTCAAGCTGAACTACGATATGGATAACAGTTTAAACTTTATTTATTTTACAACGATTGTGAAGCAAGTCTTAACAACTTATAGTAATCACTCTCGTTGGCGCGGATGAAAGCGTATACTTATGTGGTCATTCGTGTGGGAGGAAACCGGAGTATCCGGAGAAAACCCACCTATCCGATCTGGCGACCACTGTACCATCTCACATACTTCCTGGTCCGAGGATCGAACCCGGGTTGCATTGGTGAGAAACGAGCGCTCTAACCACTGCGCTAATCGGACATGTCGTTTTACCGGGTACTCCGGTTTTCTACAACACGAATGACCGCATATACTCTTTCATCCGCGCCAACGAGAGTGATTAATATAAGTTGTTAAAACTTGCTTCGCAATCGTTGTAAAATAAATAACGTTTAATCTAAACTTACTTTACTCTACTTCGAATTTCATAATAGCTACTTTGCATAATTATGTCCAACTGCGACATCATCACACACGTTATTAAAGTTGGGATAGCGCAGTGGATGCGCGTTCGCTTCAGGAGCTAAAGGTCCGGAGTTCGAGCCCCACTGGAACCGTTACGATTGTGCCCTTAAGCAAGGCATTTAAATTCCACGTTGCCTCTTCTCTCTCCCTCGTGGCGATGGATTCTATCAGGAATGAGGTCTCGAGAGTGATAATAAATATAAGTTGAAATAACTTGTTTCGCAATCGAGCTAAAATAAATTTATATAAACTAAAGTTGGGATGACATTGGTTCCACAGCCATCTTGGACATGTGGTGTAGGAGGTGGGATCCCCTCTCGTACTTCGGTCGTCTTCTCAGCCATACCAAATCAAGATCATCGATGTGTATGGATACGGCAATGACAGTTGTCATATCTATTCGTGTTAGCAATGTATTCCCACTATATACGTGCACCATTGACATGTTACTCCAACATTGTCACCGATATCAGTGTGTGTTTTACGTTTATTTATCGTCGCTACCATATGAACGATGCCTCCTGAAGAGATTAGTCATTCTAGAGTGTTGGAGGATAGTGCAATGATACAGACAGATACCCATCGGTTTAATGTCCCATCTGAAATACTGTTAATTTCATTAGGTCTCGTTTCGGTGCTTTACACCGTGCACATACTTGAACTAGAGGAGACTCTTGGAAATAGTACTAAGTAGTGTTCGTTTAATGCAGCATTACATCGTATCAAATAAAAGATATTTGAAAAGTGCAATTTTTACGTATGGGTAGCAATGCTGCTACACATTCTAACATTATACTTTGTATGCTTATGTTCATTTGGTAAACAGTGTTTTTTTGCGATAAAACAAACTCGAAACCGAAAGTAGGACTTTCCGAGTCGATCGGTCACGCACTTGTTTACAACCGGAACGCGTCGTCCGCACTTGTTTGTATTCGGAATGTATCGTCCCCATTTGTCCCACGTTGTCTTTTTTAATTAAATTACTTGATATGTTGATTCATACCTCTGTTAGCTAAGTCTTTAGGTACATTTCTATATCCCCGCGAGGGATCGACATTAGAGGAAGCTAGATCGATAGTCTAAGCTAGACTAAGCATGAGCCAGTATTAATATCGTTACCCAGTGTACTTACACAAGTTCGGTCTTGTTTCAACTTGCCAAACGATCTGCATCGACATGTTCAACATTGCGCTATGTCAGGCCTTTCTTCTTGGAAAAAACTAAATCAATTGCAAGGAACTGAGGTACGACGATATTTAGGTATGAATTATTGTAGGATTAGGTGTCGACAAAACATGTATGCATCTTTTTACGAACTATAGCGCTTTTTATGATATGGCCTATAAATGAACGCAACTATTTAGATTTATAATGCAGCAAAATACACGAAATCACATCATACCTTCGAACATATTCCAGTGGGGGAGGGGGCATGCCCGCCGGACTCCCAGAACATATTCCAGTGGGGGAGGGGGCATACCCGCCGGACTCCCAGAACATATTCCAGTGGGGGAGGGGGCATGCCCGCCGGACTCCCAGAACATATTCCAGTGGGGGAGGGGGCATGCCCGCCGAACTCCCAGAACATATTCCAGTGGGGGAGGGGGCATGCCCGCCGGATTCCCAAACCTACCCATTCGCTTCGATCAGTCAATGATAGAAGTTCGATCATTCACTAATTGTTTTCGCCTGCACTGTTTAAATTACATATGTCGCCTCATTTTACATACTAACTGTGCATATTTAAGTGTTCAGGGTACAAGTGATTCTTACAGACGGATCTGTAGCACAGTGGTAAAACGCTGGACTGGTAATCCAGGGATCGCAGGTTCGATCCTCCGTCTGACCCTAATACAATTTACAGCACGATGGTCGCCAGATCGGACAGGTGGGTTTTCTCCGGGTACTCCCGTTTCCTCCCACATGAATGACCACATATACGCTTTCACCCGAGCCAACGAGAGTGATTAATATCAGTTGTTAAAACTTGCTTCGCAATCGTTGTAAAATAAATAAAGCATAAAGAAAAAAATTAACAGTCTTTCAGATGGGACATTAAGCCGAAGGTCTCGTGTCGGTGCTTTACACCGTGCACGTAAAAGAACCAGAGGAGACTCTGTAACGGGTCTCTGTCTGTATCATTGCACTATCCTCCAAAATCAAAAATGAGGCGTCGCTCATATGGGCAACCTGTAGCGATGATAAATAAACGTAAAACACACACAGTGGTTATTGGCAACTACATGTTATATTCATTGCGTCAAAGTAGGATTTCAGTTGGCAAACATAATGGCAAAAATAAAAATAACAACATCAACACATATCGAGTGTGTTCAGCTGCTGTCCAGCACACGGGGGAAATATCAAATATGTATAGCAACTCTTTCAGCGCCGAATACATTCAGAGTATGTGCAAACAACATAGATCCAGATCAGTAGCGGCGTAATGCTGCTTCTGATCAGGATCTATGTTGTTTGCTTTTCGGACAAATGATTCAGCTACGCTGTATGAAGCTGAAGCATACATCCTGATCAGTAACGGCGTAATGCTGCTTCTGATCAGGATCTATGTTGTTTGCTTTTCGGACAAGTGCTTCAGCTCCACTGTATGAAGAGCAATTAGCATAGATCCTGATCAGACGGCGCGTTCTGTCCTGTCTTGGTCGGGTCTCTGCTTTTTGAAAAGTCGCTTTTATGCGACATTGGCGGTGAGATAGTTAACCGTTGAGACATGTGCATGTAGCTTACACTGCGTACGCTCGGACACGGATCCGACGCATATGGAATTGTTGCGAAAGCAGAGATCTTAATCAATTGGCGAAGAACAAAAGTGTGTATACCTATACCCAATCCGCTACGAGTTTAATATCTTTTGTCTGCACATAAAGTGCTGTACGGGAAGCTATCAGGTAAGCAAACTAATAATATTAATTCATCAAACAATATACACGAGAGTGAAGACGTACTTTGAAGTATGTGTGCACATGATACACCAGCGTCAAGAAGTACTTTGAAGTGTGTGCGCACATGATACACCAGCGTCAAGAAGTACTTTGAAGTGTGTGCTCACATGATACCCCAGCGTCAAGAAGTACTTTGAAGTGTGTGCGCACATGATACACCAGCCTCAAGAAGTACTTTGAAGTGTGTGCTCACATGATACACCAGCGTCAAGAAGTACTTTGAAGTGTGTGCTCACATGATACACCAGCGTCAAGAAGTACTTTGAAGTGTGTGCGCACATGATACACCAGAGTGAAGAAGTACTTTGAAGTGTGTGCTCACATGATACACCAGCGTCAAGAAGTACTTTGAAGTGAGTGCGCACATGATACACCAGCGTCAAGCAGTACTTTGAAGTGAGTGCGCACATGATACACCAGCGTCAAGAAGTACTTTGAAGTGTGTGCTCACATGATACACCAGCGTCAAGAAGTACTTTGAAGTGTGTGCGCACATGATACACCAGAGTGAAGAAGTACTTTGAAGTGAGTGCTCACATGATACACCAGCGTCAAGAAGTACTTTGAAGTGTGTGCACACATGATACACCAGCGTCAAGAAGTACTTTGAAGTGTGTGCGCACATGATACACCAGCGTCAAGAAGTACTTTGAAGTGTGTGTGCACATGATACACCAGCGTCAAGAAGTACTTTGAAGTGTGTGCTCACATGATACACCAGCGTTAAGAAGTACTTTGAAGTGTGTGCGCACATGATACACCAGAGTGAAGAAGTACTTTGAAGTGTGTGCTCACATGATACACCAGCGTCAAGAAGTACTTTGAAGTGAGTGCGCACATGATACACCAGCGTCAAGAAGTACTTTGAAGTGAGTGCGCACATGATACACCAGAGTGAAGAAGTACTTTGAAGTGTGTGCGCACATGATACACCAGAGTGAAGAAGTACTTTGAAGTGAGTGCGCGCATGATACACCAGCGTCAAGAAGTACTTTGAAGTGTGTGCGCACATGATACACCAGAGTGAAGAAGTACTTTGAAGTGTGTGCTCACATGATACACCAGAGTGAAGAAGTACTTTGAAGTGTGTGCGCACATGATACACGAGAGTTAAGAAGTACTTTGAAGTGTGTGCGCTCATGATACACCAGCGTCAAGAAGTAATTTGAAGTGTGTGCGCACATGATACACCAGAGTCAAGAAGTACTTTGAAGTGTGTGCTCACATGATACACCAGAGTCAAGAAGTACTTTGAAATGTGTGCGCTCATGATACACCAGCGTCAAGAAGTACTTTGAAGTGTGTGCGCGCATGATACTCCAGAGTCAAGAAGTACTTTGAAGTGTGTGCGCACATGATACACCAGCGTCAAGAAGTACTTTGAAGTGAGTGCGCACATGATACACAAGCGTCAAGAAGTACTTTGAAGTGTGTGCGCACATAATACACCAGAGTCAAGAAGTACTTTGAAGTGTGTGCTCACATGATACACCAGAGTCAAGAAGTACTTTGAAGTGTGTGCTCACATGATACACCAGCGTCAAGAAGTACTTTGAAGTGTGTGCGCACATGATACACCAGCGTCAAGAAGTACTTTGAAGTGTGTGTGCACATGATACACCAGCGTCAAGAAGTACTTTGAAGTGTGTGCTCACATGATACACCAGCGTTAAGAAGTACTTTGAAGTGTGTGCGCACATGATACACCAGAGTGAAGAAGTACTTTGAAGTGTGTGCTCACATGATACACCAGCGTCAAGAAGTACTTTGAAGTGAGTGCGCACATGATACACCAGCGTCAAGAAGTACTTTGAAGTGAGTGCGCACATGATACACCAGCGTCAAGAAGTACTTTGAAGTGTGTGCTCACATGATACACCAGCGTCAAGAAGTACTTTGAAGTGAGTGCGCACATGATACACCAGCGTCAAGAAGTACTTTGAAGTGAGTGCGCACATGATACACCAGCGTCAAGAAGTACTTTGAAGTGTGTGCTCACATGATACACCAGCGTCAAGAAGTACTTTGAAGTGTGTGCGCACATGATACACCAGAGTGAAGAAGTACTTTGAAGTGAGTGCTCACATGATACACCAGCGTCAAGAAGTACTTTGAAGTGTGTGCTCACATGATACACCAGCGTCAAGAAGTACTTTGAAGTGTATGCGCACATGATACACCAGCGTCAAGAAGTACTTTGAAATGTGTGCTCACATGATACACCAGCGTCAAGAAGTACTTTGAAGTGAGTGCGCACATGATACACCAGCGTCAAGAAGTACTTTGAAGTGTGTGCTCACATGATACAACAGCGTCAATAAGTACTTTGAAGTGTGTGCGCACATGATACACCAGAGTGAAGAAGTACTTTGAAGTGAGTGCTCACATGATACACCAGCGTCAAGAAGTACTTTGAAGTGTGTGCTCACATGATACACCAGCGTCAAGAAGTACTTTGAAGTGTATGCGCACATGATACACCAGCGTCAAGAAGTACTTTGAAATGTGTGCTCACATGATACACCAGCGTCAAGAAGTACTTTGAAGTGAGTGCGCACATGATACACCAGCGTCAAGAAGTACTTTGAAGTGTGTGCTCACATGATACACCAGCGTCAAGAAGTACTTTGAAGTGAGTGCGCACATGATACACCAGCGTCAAGAAGTACTTTGAAGTGTGTGCGCACATAATACACCAGAGTCAAGAAGTACTTTGAAGTGTGTGCTCACATGATACACCAGAGTCAAGAAGTACTTTGAAGTGTGTGCTCACATGATACACCAGCGTCAAGAAGTACTTTGAAATGTGTGCGCACATGATACACGAGAGTGAAGAAGTACTTTGAAGTGTGTGCGCACATGATACACCAGCGTCAAGAAGTACTTTGAAGTGTGTGCGCACATGATACACGAGAGTGAAGAAGTACTTTGAAGTGAGTGCGCACATGATACACCAGCGTCAAGAAGTACTGTGGCGCCTCTCATATCCGATATTCGTGGTAGCGTTAGAAATGCCACACAGAGTGGGGGATAATGAATCACAACAAGTATCAACGTTTCTATTCAACAGTGTTTTATTTCTTATGAGACAATTCCATGCGTAATATAGACCTATTCATATGCTGCATATATGCAACTTCTCTAAAGTACATGTATCTAAGCAGCTACAACTTAAAACTATACATGTCATTAACTATAGATGTATTATAATGGTAATCAAATAACCTTGTTTATTCAAGTGTGTATTAATTTAATGTTATCTTCTTAAATCAATCAAAACTCATTAACCAATAGATTATGTTCTTATAGTAAATTCGATGTGAGATTCCGTTCTCAGTGAAAGTTTGTTCTTGGTGAAAGTCTGTTCTCTTCTCATACTGACAAATCGGTCCGCAGGATGAAGTATGTGTGCACATGATACACCAGCGTCAAGAAGTACTTTGAAGTATGTGCGCACATGATACACCAGCGTCAAGAAGTACTTTGAAGTATGTGTGCACATGATACACCAGCGTCAAGAAGTACTTTGAAGTATGTGCGCACATGTGAGAACGTATTAGTTTATATGAATGTATATCTGCTCAGTTGTGAAACAAGTTCTAACAACATTAGATTAATCGCTCTCGATACCTCATTCCTGATGGAATACAGCGCCCTGAGGTAGAGAGAAGTAACTTGCATTGCAATCGTAACGGTTGCTCCGGGCATTTCGAATGCACTACCACTGCGCTATCAGGGCTTCCAGTTGAGAAGTATTGTGAAATAAAGAGTACACTAGTAAATTAAATACATACTATTAGTCACTATAATTTATATAATGATAAAATGTTAACATCTGGAGATCGATAACGCCGATAATATTGTATACAGGCGAGACAATTTCACCGATAAGCCAGCGATTTAACTGTGAATGCTGGCAATGCAAAGAATAGATACAATATCGTAACTGTAAAGGAGGAAGCAGAATTGCTATCAGATACATATTAAATGTAATATGTCTAGCATAATATGATCGACTATTGGCGATGTAAATGAAGTTAATTATTTGAGTACATTCATTGATTGCCTAACGAACAATCCAGAACAGTTTCTACACTGTCATCAGCATATTGCATCATGTTATTGTCTAACGAACACTGTTCATACATTTAGTCGCTATCACTGGCATCTAGAACGCTTTCTACTCTGTCTTCAGCATACTGCATCATCTGTCGCAGAGCTATGAGCAGCGGAATATTCGTGTTCGTATCGAGTTGAATATCAACCTCGTAGTTTTTTACTGGATGAATGGAAGCCTGGGGAATGTTGAACACCTCACTCGCAGTCTTGACAGCGTTTTGCACTTTGACACTCCGGAACATTCTGTTTACGTTCTCTTCTACTTCCTTGCACAATAAATCGACATGTGTCAGAAGCAAGACTCGAGGAATGCCTATAATTAATAATGAAAAATGTCAATATCGGGCTAAATTTACAGACCTTTGGAATTATGACTAGTTAGATTTGAAACATTAACATACGTGTGTCCGTCCAAACGCTCGAATGGTTGCTACCGGGGGCGCGGCCAAACGCTTGACGGCTTTCGATACTATTGGGTGTTTTCATTTCGATCCAGCTGGATGAATTATATTCCACATTTTCCGATTTCAATGAACAAATAAATATGGGCAACAATCATGGTATATTATTTTCATTATTACTTGCACCGCAACGAATTACCATTATGTAATAGGCGTATGATTTGAATTAGATATTCCCACATTTTATTCTATGAGTACCAACCAATTATGATGTTGTTAGAATGGTTTTCAAGTGACCAACAGTTCCATCGAACTGACTGGAACACTCCTAGCATTAATTGAAGGGACTGAAATAAGAGAATAGAGCTAGATAGGGACGCAGAGAAACTAAAATTAGAGAAGGAGAAGTTAGAACTAGAAAATAAGAGAATAGAGATAGATAGGGACGCAGAGAAACATAGGTTAGTACTAAAATTAGAGATGGAGAAGTTAGAACTAGAAAATAAGAGAATAGAGCTAGATGGGGACGCAGAGAAACATAAGTTAGTACTTAAATTAGAGATGGAGAAGGAGAAAATAGAGGCCGATAGAGTTAGAGCAGTTGACAAGATGACCTAGCAATGGTCAATATGGTTATTTTGCTTTATTTGGTACAGCTAACATTTATCAGCTATGAACTGTTGAGAGATACTACATAACTGTATACAAAAACCTATTTGAAAGAAGGAGTGTACTTTTATGCATGTATACACAGTCAGGAAAAGGACATTGTAGATCTTCCGGACGGTGGAGAAGATACTAGTATTGAACAAATAAATGCTTGTTTGTATGGTGACATAATATCAAATTGCCTATAAATAAATTGAGATAGTTCGACAGTCCAAATATCTGGGATGCGTGTCAGCATAGAACGGTCTATACAATAATTATATATGTATGCATACAATTAATGTTGATTGACGACATCCAATAAACGTACACAATTATATACATTTAGACAATACATCTGCATTAAAAAGCTTCACACCAGCTCATACATTCCAAAACCGAAACCAGAACAAAAATAATTTAGCCCAGAAATGATGGAATCAGTTTAATTATGATAATGTGTTCAACATTCGGTTTGCTTTGTTTTCCAAGTAAGAAATCCTATGAAAGGTTATGTAAAGTAGAAGAGAAGGCCGAAACAATATCATTGTTCTGATAAACCTTGTTTTAGAAGTAATTTTAAATTCCGTAAAGTGTTGGTAATTCACTTAGTCTACTAATTCGCACGATCGCTGATACAACATGTTGAAGCTTTGCGTTATGCAATTAATGATAGCGGCGAGTTAGATGTAAATACAACATGTTGAAGCATTGATCTTGTTTGGGGGGTGTGTTTGTTGTGTTGTTTTGCAATTAATGATAGCGGCGAGCTAGATGTAAATACAACATGCTGAAGCATTAATTTATGCAATTAATGATAGCGGCGAGCTGGATGTAAATATAACATGTTGATGCATTGATGTATGCAATTAATGATAGCGGCGAGCTAGATGTAAATACATGTTGAAGCATTGATTTATGCAATTAATGATAGCGGCGAGCTAGATGTAAATACAACATTTTGATGCATTGATGTATGCAATTAATGATAGCGGCGAGCTAGATGTAAATACAACATGCTGAAGCATTAATTTATGCAATTAATGATAGCGGCGAGCTGGATGTAAATATAACATGTTGATGCATTGATGTATGCAATTAATGATAGCGGCGAGCTAGATGTAAATACATGTTGAAGCATTGATTTATGCAATTAATGATAGCGGCGAGCTAGATGTAAATACAACATTTTGATGCATTGATGTATGCAATTAATGATAGCGGCGAGCTAGATGTAAATACAACATGCTGAAGCATTAATTTATGCAATTAATGATAGCGGCGAGCTGGATGTAAATATAACATGTTGATGCATTGATGTATGCAATTAATGATAGCGGCGAGCTAGATGTAAATACATGTTGAAGCATTGATTTATGCAATTAATGATAGCGGCGAGCTAGATGTAAATACAACATGTTAAAGCATTAATTTATGCAATTAATGATAGCGGCGAGCTAGATGTAAATACAACATGTTGATGCATTGATTTATGCAATTAATGAGAGCGGCAAGCTAGATGTAAATACAACATGTTGACACATTGATTTATGCAATTAATGGTAGCCGCGAGCTAGATGTAAATACAACATGTTTGTTAAAGCATTGATTTCTGTAATTAATGGTAGTGGCGAGTAAGATGTAAATATAACATGTTGATGCATTAATTTATGCAATTAATGGTAGCGGCGAGCTAGATGTAAATACAACATGTTGAAGCATTGATTTCTGCAATTAATGATAGCGGCGAGTAAGATGTAAATATAACATGTTGATGCATTGATTTATGCAATTAATGATAGCGGCGAGCTAGATGTAAATACAACATGTTGAAGCATTGATGTATGCAATTAATGAGAGCGGCGAGCTAGATGTAAATACAACATGTTGAAGCATTGATGTATGGTACCATATTGCAGTATATATTATATAATATAATACCATCATGTTTGAAACCTCAAATTGTTGAAATATATATATCATGTCCTTATCAATTGTCTATGCGTTCGAGTCAATGTCAACAAACAATATGCACAGTGTCCAATTCCTCAGCATATTCTCTGGATGAGAGCAACAGAACCACCAGCCACGCAGAGGAGAAGCCCCAACTGCTGCTAACGCAAGCCTCTGACTTGTCGAGAAGTCTATGCCGTTCTAATAACATTAATACAGAGTTCACAACTTTAGTTCTTATCCCGTTCTGTTCAGAAAGCTTAAGCGCAACTTTTTCAGTTGTTCGAAACAAGCCCTATCTAGTTCTCCACAAGTATAAATGATTCATCAAGCTATAGTCGGCGTTCCCACCACGTATTATTCACTTGTTTCTATCATGATACAAGCTGGTACCATGCGATGACGTGTAGGTGTGAGAGAGGCACTTAATGCCTATTCACTTATCTCTGCCATGGTACAAGCACCATGCGATGACGTGTAGGTGTGAGAGAGACCCTTAATGCCTTTTCACTTATCTATGCCATGATACAAGCACCATGCGATGACGTGTACGTATGAGAGCCCATAATGCCTATTCACTTATCTCTGTCATGATACAAGCACCATGCGATGACGTGTAGGTGTGAGAGAGGCCCTTAATGCCTATTCACTTATCTCTGTCATGATACAAGCACCATGTGATGACGTGTACGTATGAGAGCCCTTAATGCCTATTCACTTATCTCTGTCATGGTACAAGCACCATGCGATGACGTGTAGGTGTGAGAGAGGCCCTTAATGCCTATTCACATATCTCTGCCATGATACAAGCACCATGTGATGACGTGCACGTATGAGAGCCCTTAATGCCTATTCACTTATCTCTGTCATGATATAAGCACCATGTGATGACGTGTATGTGTGAGAGAGGCACTTAATGCCTATTCACTTATCTCTGCCATGGTACAAGCACCATGCGATGACGTGTAGGTATGAGAGAGGCACTTAATGCCTATTCACTTATCTCTGCCATGGTACAAACACCATGCGATGACGTGTAGGTATGAGAGCCCTTAATGCCTATTCACTTATCTCTGCCATGGTACAAGCACCAGGCGATGCCGTGTAGGTATGAGAGCCCTTAATGCCTATTCACTTATCTCTGCCATGGTACAAGCACCATGCGATGACGTGTATGTGTGAGAGAGACCCTTAATGCCTATTCACTTATCTCTGCCATGATACAAGCACCATGCGATGACGTGTACGTATGAGAGCCCTTAATGCATATTCACTTATCTCGTTTAATGTACAAGCACCATGCGATGACGTGTAGGTGTGAGACAGACCCTTAATGCCTATTCGCTTATCTCTGTCATGGTACAAGCACCATGCGATGACGTGTAGGTGTGAGAGACGCCCTTAATGCTTATTCACTTATCTCTGTCATGGTACAAGCACCATGCGATGACGTGTAGGTGTGAGAGAGGCACTTAATGCCTATTCACTTATCTCTGCCATGGTACAAGCACCATGCGATGACGTGTAGGTGTGAGAGAGGCACTTAATGCCTATTCACTTATCTCTGCCATGATACAAGCACCATGCGATGACGTGTACGTATGAGAGCCCTTAATGCCTATGCACTTACCATTGCCATGGTACAAGCACCATGTGATGACGTGCACGTATGAGAGCCCTTAATGCTTATTTACTTATCTCTGTCATGGTACAAGCACCATGTGATGACGTGCACGTATGAGAGCCCTTAATGCCTATTCACTTATCTCTGTCATGATACAAGCACCATGCGATGACGTTTAGGTGTGAGAGACGCCCTTAATGCTTATTCACTTATCTCTGTCATGATACATGCACCATGCGATGACGTGCATGTGTGAGAGCCCTTAATGCTTATTCACCTATCTCTGCCATGGTACAAGCACCATGCGATGACGTGTAGGTATGAGAGCCCTTAATGCCTATTCACTTATCTCTGCCATTGTACAAGCACCTTGCGATGACGTGTAGGTGTGAGAGAGGCACTTAATGCCTATTCACTTATCTCTGTCATGGTACAAGCACCATGCGCTGATGTGTAGGTGTGAGAGAGACCCTTAATGCTTATTCACTTATCTCTGTCATGATACAAGCACCATGTGATGACGTGCACGTATGAGAGCCCTTAATGCCTGTTCAATTATCACTCTCATGATACAAGCACCATGCGATGACGTGTATGTTTGAGAGCCCTTAATGCATATTTACGTATCTCTGTCATGATACAAGCACCATGCGATGACGCGCATGTTTGAGAGTCCTTAATGCTTATTTACGTATCTCTGTCATGGTACAAGCACCATGCGATGACGTGTATGTTTGAGAGCCCTTAATGCATATTTACGTATCTATGTCATGGTACAAGCACCATGCGATGACGTGTATGTTTGAGAGCCCTTAATGCTTATTAAACTATCTCTGTTATGATACAAGCACAATGCGATGACGTGTATGTTTGAGAGCCCTTAATGCTTATTTACGTATCGCTGTCATGGTACAAGCACCATGCGATGACGTGTATGTTTGAGAGCCCTTAATGCTTATTTACGTATCTCTGTCATGATACAAGCACCATGCGATGACGTGTATGTTTGAGAGACCTTAATGCTTATTTACGTACCTATGTCATGGTACAAGGACTATGCGATGACGCGTATGTTTGAGAGCCCTTAATGCTTATTCACTTATCTCTGTCATGATACAAGCACCATGCGATGACGTCTAGGTGTGAGAGAGACCCTTAATGCTTATTTACGTATCTCTGCCATGGTACAAGCACCATGCGATAACGCGTATGTTTGAGAGTCCTTAATGTTTATTCACTTATCTCTGTCATGGTACAAGCACCATGCGATGACGTGTATGTTTGAGAGTCCTTAATGTTTATTCACTTATCTCTGTCATGATACAAGCATCATGCGATGACGTGTAGGTGTGAGAGAGGCCTTTAATGCAAACGATAACTTTACACTAACTAGTATTACATTGCAGCAAACAGCCAATTGAATGCAGTGTTACAATGATAAACATATCTGGAAAATCTAAATAATGCCAAATTATAAATTATGATGGACACACTTTCGAAGCTGCACACGTGTTTTACGCAAATAATGCAATATAGTTATATGCAAGAAAGCTGAAACACTTCATGGCTACAAATAAGTTCATGATCGAAATCTGTGTTGCACCTTTTCAGTGTGAAACGTTTTTCTCGGTCATGAGTTAGTAGTCACTGCAATAATTATTGATTTTACAAACATGCGTGCTTGAAGCTGAATGCACCATATATATATATACGAGAAAATCAATTAGCGCATACAAAAGTAATGAACAAGTAAAATTTTCCAAAACATTGGTTAAAATACGAAAAGTGATCCGGTGACGGTCGATGAACGTTACTGTAGTAACGATACAAATATCATTATTATGAATACAGTGCTGTTTTTCGGTAAATCAATTAGGAATATAAAAAGGGTTCACTATGTTAAATTTCAAGTCATATAGAAGACAAATAAAGATTGTATAAGCACCGCGAACATTTTGAACATCCCTCGTATATATATATATATATATATAGTTGCATATCATACTGGTGTCGCACAACACGCTTGTTTCGATAATAATGATGTTTGATGACTTACATTGCAAAAAGATATATTTTGAAAAATAACATTATTAAGCAAAGTGTTAAAAATTAGAGTAGCCATTGTTTGGAAATGTAATGATTGTGTGGACTATGTCAAACATGGGTTAAATATACTTACTTAGATCTATATGCACGTCAAGGCCTGTCGAAATGGTTTAGTCTACCACACTACACGAACGGTGGATAGACATGTAATCTTCGAGAATAATTATTTATTAACTCTTTCAGCGCCGAATAAATTCAGAGCATGTGCAAACAACATAGATACAGATCAGCCGCGGCGTAACACCGCGTCTGATCAGGATCTATGTTGTTTTCTATTCGGACAGTTGCTTCAGCTCCACTGTCTGAAGAGCAATCAGCATATAGCCTGATCAGACGGCATGTTCTGTTCTGTCCGATCGGGTTCTCTATTTTTACAAAGTCGCTTTTATGCGACATTGGCGGTGAAAGAGTTAAACGTAATTGGCATTGTGACAGCCCAACCGCCGATAGTATTGCAAAGTAACCTTACGAAGTCTCTTGATTTGTTCTTGGAGAGATGCAATTTTGCGGATGTAATTTCCTGGAATGCCAGCATGAACACTTCGAGCATCCACAACAAAAACAACACAGTGTGTTTGGTTTTCAAATCTGGGACTGGCCCTGTAGAATTCGCTAGAAGTATTAATTGGGCTTCTTGGGTTGAACTGCAAAGAAACAGGAATTAATGATAAATGTGTGTGTATCCATCAACTTGAGTGTATTCAAATATACAACGAGCATTCAAAATGTACATAGTTAAAAGTTTACAGTGGGCAGTAACTGACCAAATTACATCATTGGTAACTAGTCTTATCGACATATGTAATAAAATATAGCGGTTAGTACATTGGCTGCATGGTAGATCTTCTGGCAATCCAGATACGATAAATGCAGATACGGCATAATGCTGAGTCAGCTGTAACGATTATTTAACTATATGGCGGCTCACCAACCGGCAATATCCGAACGAAACCCTGACGATATTCGAACCGTGGACCGACCGCTCCCTAGGCCACGGAGATTGCCTTACAATGTATGATCACATACATCACATACATTGTGATTAATGTCTGGACAACATTGAGAGTGAGTCGTTTAGCTATCGTCTAGTAATGTACTATTTCACATGTATTGATATATAATTATTGTACCGTGTAACCGTCTTTCACGTGACCCTTTACAAGAAAGACCATGTCCTCTACATGGAAGCCTTCATTGTCAGCCTGCTCTATTCCCATGCAATCCCGCAATCGATAGTGTCTAAGCAACGTTTTGTCTGTGTATCTGTCATACTAAAATGAATAGCATTGGAACTTGCTGCACAAATCTCAATAGATTAACACATTGATATTGAAACAATACAATTTCAAAGATGTGTTTCACAGATCAATGTTGTAAGTAACAGTATAACATTATAAAATAAACTAAATCTGTTCAGTACATTTATTAGTTTATACAAATTAATGTCCGCTCGATTGCGAATCAAGTTCCTACAGGTTATATTATCACTCTAGAGACCGCATTCCTGATGGAATCCATCGCCATGAGGGAGAGAGAAGAGGTAACGTGGAATGTAAATGCCTTGTCTAATGGTACAATCATACCAGTTCCAGTGGAACTCGAACTCCGGGCAGTTTACACCATTGCGCTATCACGACTTCCATTTGCCGTCATGTTTGAATACGCTAGGTTGAATTATTACAGAACAGAACAGTTGTTTAATTACAAGACTTGTACATAGTACATCTCGAAAGGCACACTATATTTAACATAATTACTGGTCATGTGATACATCATATTATAATTGTGAACAATGTTCATATAATATCAATCGGTTTACAAGAACGTTTATATCGTGGGAGTCGTGATAGCGCAGTGGATGCGCGTTCGCTTCAGGTCCGGAGTTCGATATCGCTGGAGCCGTTACGATTGTGCCCGTAGGCAATGCATTTAAATTCCACATTTTCCTCTCTCTTTCATGACGATGGATTCCATCAGGAATGAGGTCTCGAGAGTGATTAATATAAGTTGAAAAAACTTGTTTCGCAACCGAGCTAAAATAAATGTGTATAAACTAACGTTTCTATCAGTATATTAATGATTACAAGTGAGGGTAATATCGGATGAACATATAATATACTATAAGCATTTGGTTATTTAGCAATGTCTTTCTTAAAGATAATGCTTCTTTGGCATAGTTGGACACATTACATAACACAGTTGATTTTAGCAATACTAAACACTTATAAATTGATGGCTTAGAAAGGTGATATTTATGTAAAAGTATGTACTTTTTGCGTAAATTATTAAAGGATGAATATATACATATAAAATGACATTCGTCTTCTATGTCTAATTTGTTACAGCAGTTACAGTATCTTTTATCGCTCGGTGTTCTATTGGTTGCATAACGTCCAGTTTGAATTCTTAATGGATGAACTTATAATATCAACCTACTAACTTACATTTGTTGTGAAGCTCGTTGGTGATGATCCCGTCGCTGCTCTGTCCACTTTGCGTTTTTTCCCAATGCTCAGAATTGCGTTTATAAATGCTGATTTACCGGCGCCTACTGGTCCAATAAGAAGTAGACTAGGTTTTTGCTGTGGTGTCAATCCATTGATTTCATCTACTAATGTAGTCTGCAGCTGTAAACAAATAGTTTAAGTTACTATTGAGTATTGATATGCAGATCAAACAGGATAGCATGCTGCATTATAGTCGGGAGATTTTATGAAAGTGTGGCGTCCGTGGTAGAGCGTCGGATTTGGAATCGAATGGTCCCGGGTTCGATACTCGGTCAGGCCACGTATGTAGTGTCATTGAGCAAGGCACCTCACACACATTGCTTAGTACTGGTTAATCGCTTAGGTCGGCTAAGCATACCCAGGAAAATATGTCTAAGTCCCCGCGAGGGGTTTGACATTAAAGGAACATACATACATATGAAAGAAAAGCTAAGCTGGTGTACTGGTTTTTGTTACCGCATACCTCAATACGTTTACGTTGCAACATTGATCAGAACGTGACTAACGTTACATTTCTCTGTCACAATTCATAATTGATATTATACGTGATTGTGTGTTTATGAAAGAGTGTGCATACGACGGGTGTTTTTATAACAGTTTTATTTATTTGAGTGTTTTCTTAATAATTCTGTGAACGTTTCTATTATGGCAGAATATCAATATACTTATAATAAATAAGTTAAATTATTAAGTGTGATTATACCTATTCGTATATACAACGATGAGTGTGCTTGATGGAAGAGATCTATACATATAGGTAGGGCAATACATGTATATATTCATGAATACACAGAGATTTAATATATTTGATCATCTACTACTTTGTATCCAGAATGCAAACTTTCCCATTAGAATATTCCGAATGAGTACAGTGGACATGTAAGTTCAATGTTCATTGTACCTTTAGTGGTAGGTTTGCATATATGCTGTCATTGTATACGTTCATATATGTATCGGCTCTTTGCATCTAATAGTGTAAAGATAGCGTTTGCTGTGGTTCCGTATTTCGTGGCCCTCCGTGATCGCCAGTAACATTTTGTGCGAGGAAGTTGAAGAGTCGTGGTAAGCATTAGCCTGTGTTCTAGTCTGTCGATTTTGCACTTTTTAACTCTCCATACGACCCAATTAATTAATGGTATCGATGTTAATATATATTTATTTGACTGACCCGGCAATCTATATCAACGCCTGTTCACAGGCTAGATAATATAGTAAAACTCCGCTCATTGAAAAACTACAGTAAAATTGTTCTCCAATTAAACTTATAACCCAGTGATTAGATACCTGTACTTATATGAGAGCATGGTCTTTTAAAAATATCGTACATGTGTGTTATTGGTGACATTGCTCCTGTAAAGGAAATACGTATTAAAACTAGTAGAACAGAACAATGGATGAACAGTGATGTACTCTAGTTGAATCACAGGAGAGATGATCTGTGTGCCATAGAGAAAGGCTCTTCACCTACAAGTATTGGTTTGAACGTTAATAATACCTAATCAATTTAGTGTAGCAGAAAATGTTAACGTTTTCTTTACCTCTGCTGCACAAACCATAGTTGAAAAACTTCCTACCAAGTGTGAACAGGTTTGGTATACATGTTGTATCACATTTCTATTGTGAAATGGACACGTAATAATGTTTTCTTATCAGTTGTTACCAAGGGTACTGTTATCAACTATTTATTGCAGAACCCATTATTCCTATAACTAATGTGTCTATTATTACTGGTAATGTTCCCGATGAACTGAAATATGCGTGTGTTTTTTTAAGGTTATTTATCGTCGCTACCGGTTGCCCATATGAGCGATGCCTCCTGAAGAGATTAGTTATTTCAATTCCAGTGTCTCCTCTGGTTCTTTTACGTGAAACTGAAATATGCCCGTGTTGTACCTTTATATATAAAATAGTGCTATGACGGAAGCTGGTAATTATCGCCCGGTGTTAATTCTAAGTGTTGTGTCAAAGGTTCTTGAGAGAATAATGTACGATCAGGTAGAGCGTTATTTAACGGGAAATATCTTACGCTATGCCAGTCAATCTAGATTTAGACATACGCATTCGACATATACCCGTCTTTTACATCTTACTGGTTTTTTAAGCTTGAAATGGATAAAGGAAATTATATTGGTATGATCCTTTTAGATTTACAGAAGGCATTCGACACTGGCGGCCATGATATTTTACTCATGAAATTAAATGCAATGGGATGTTTAAGTGATGCTATTCACTAGTTTAGGTATTTCCTATCTAGACGTGCACATATGGTCATATGGTATACTTTCCTCTAGTGCCAATGTCGCCCGTGGGGTTCCACAGGGTTCAATTCTGGACCCCCTCCTATTTTTGATTTATGTGAATGATATTGAGACTGTGGTCAGTAATAAATTACTGCTGCATACTGATGACTCATGTATCTTAGTAGCAGGCAATGACATTCAGTATATTACTTCTCAGCTTACTGATGCCCTCACTAATGTTGGTAAATGGCTTACTGATAATAAGCTTTCGTCGCTTTTCGGTCAAACGGACTCCGTTTTATTTGTGTCTAAGCCCAGCCTGAGAGCATGCGATAAATGAGACATTGCATGCAATGAAACTTCAATTTCATCCACCAAATATGTCAAATATTCTGGTGCTGATCTTGACCAATGTCTATCCGATGAACCTATAGCCAACCATTTTATTATGAAGGCCAATGAAAAACGAAACGTTTTATTTAGAATAAGTAAGTTTTTAAATACGTATACGCATAGTATAACAGCTACCGGTTTCTTCATTAATGCAATGACACGTTGACTATGCTTGTGCCTCTGGTGGGAAACTCTAAAGAATGGATACACGTGTTTTGCCATGCTATGTATATAGGGATGTAAAATCAACAATCGATGTTTATCTGAATAATTATATATCAAACGTGGTGAGAGCCAAGGTTGTCCGCTCTCACGTTTCATAAACGCTATTGTGTGTGTTTTTTACGTTTATTTATTGTCGCTACTGGTTGCCCATAAGAGCAACGCCTCCTGAAGAAAGAGATTAGTCATTGTAGATATTTGGAGGATATATGATACAGACAGAGACCCATTTCAGAGTCTCCTCTGGTTCTGTTACGTGCTCTGTGTAAAGCACTGTCACGAGACCTGGTTTTATAATCCCATCGGAAAGACTGTTAATTGTATTAAGGTCAGACGGGGGATCGAACCTGTGATACCTGGATTACTAGTACAGCATGTTACCACTGGACTACAGACCCGTCTGCATATAAACGCTATTGACAGTGTATCATTAATTGAGTAGTTGGAAATAATAAGAACATATCAGGCATAGACTTGAAAAGCAAGAAATAACACACCGACTTGTTGCCGATAGTTCATCTTTCACAACCGACGTGAAATAAGCTCATTAGATTATTTCAGCCACTTATCTGAATTAAAGCTGAATATAAGCAAATGCACTGTTCCCATAGGAACACTGACACATAATTTGAAAATCGTGCAAATGGACAATTAACCAAGCCATCACATGCGTAGAATACAAAGAAAACAGTGTGTACAGACATGCTGTAAACCCTTGCATTAAACCATTGCTGTAAAGCAATATTGTAAATCCTTGCTGTTAAACCTTAATGTAAACACTTGCTGTAAAACATTGCTAAATTAGCTTGCTGTTAAACTTTACTGTAAACACGTGCTGTAAAACATTGCTAAATTATCTTGCTGTTAAACCTTACTGTAAACACTTGTTGTAAAACATTGCTAAATTAGCTTGCTGTTAAACCTTACTGTAAACACTTGCTGTAAAACATTGCTAAATTAGCTTGCTGTTAAACCTTACTGTAAACACTTGTTGTAACACATTGCTAAATTAGCTTGCTGTTAAACCTTACTGTAAACACTTGTTGTCAAACATTGCTAAATTAGATTGCTGTTAAATCTTACTGTAAACACTTGTTGTAAAAAATTGCTAAATTAGCTTGCTGTTAAACCTTACTGTAAACACTTACTGTAAAACATTGCTAAATTAGCTTGCTGTTAAACCTTACTGTAAACACTTGTTGTCAAACATTGCTAAATTAGCTTGCTGTTAAACCTTGCTATAAAATGCTTGTTGTAAAACATTGCTAAATTAGCTTGCTGTTAAACCTTACTGTAAACACTTACTGTAAAACATTGCTAAATTAGCTTGCTGTTAAACCTTACTGTAAACACTTGTTGTAACACATTGCTAAATTAGCTTGCTGTTAAACCTTACTGTAAACACTTGTTGTCAAACATTGCTAAATTAGATTGCTGTTAAATCTTACTGTAAACACTTGTAAAAAATTGCTAAATTAGCTTGCTGTTAAACCTTACTGTAAACACTTACTGTAAAACATTGCTAAATTAGCTTGCTGTTAAACCTTGCTATAAAATACTTGTTGTAAAACATTGCTAAATTAGCTTGCTGTTAAACCTTACTGTAAACACTTACTGTAAAACATTGCTAAATTAGCTTGCTGTTAAACCTTACTGTAAACACTTGTTGTCAAACATTGCTAAATTAGCTTGCTGTTAAACCTTACTGTAAACACTTGTTGTAAAACATTGCTAAATTAGCTTGCTGTTAAACCTTACTGTAAACACTTGTTGTAAAACATTGCTAAATTAGCTTGCTGTTAAACCTTGCTATAAAATGCTTGTTGTAAAACATTGCTAAATTAGCTTGCTGTTAAACCTTACTGTAAACACTTGTAAAACATTGCTAAATTAGCTTGCTGTTAAACTTTACTCTAAACAATTGTTGTAAAACATTGCTAAATTAGCTTGCTGTTAAACCTTGCTATAAAATGCTTGTTGTAAACCATTGATGTATACATTAAACCTTGCTGTAAGCAAAATTGTTGTAAAACCTTGTTCCACACAGTCATGCATATACCATGAGTGTTTCGCATAAGTACACTGTATTAAAAGTGCAAGCCAGGGTGTATGCAGCCATTTTCAATTTGGATGCACGACTAATAAATTAAGCACCGAATAGGGTACTGGTGGCATGCTCCACCAGGATAATGTGGAATCATAGAACGCCGAGGGTTTACTCTCATTCTGTCGCATTTACCTAGAACGCCGAGGGTTTACTCTCAGTCTGTCGCATTTACCTAGAACGCCGAGGATTTACTTTCAGTCTGTCGCATTTAAAATGATACCAGTGTGTGTCTAAAATTGGTTAAAGCAGCATTACATCGTAATAAAGGATGTTTTGGGTAAATTATAAATACTAATGTGTGTGTGTTTACAAAAATCGAAATAGTCGCTCAGAAACGATACAATTCCAATAAATTTAAACCGTCGTATACGCGAATTTGTTTATCAACACACGAAATGTAAACACGCACAGCGCGCATGCGTGAAACAACAGAGGATGTAGAAAACAACGTATATATTTTGAACATGAAATACTATCTATCTATCTATCTTCTTCTAATGTCGAACCCCTCGCGGGGGATGTAGAAATGTCCCTAAAAGACTTAGCTAACAGAGGTATGAATCAACATATCTAGTAATTTAATTAAAAAGACAACGTGGGACAAATGGGGACGATGCATTCCGAATGTAAACACGTGTGGACGATGCGTTCCGGTTGTAAACACGTGCGTGACCGATCGACTCGGAAAGTCCTACTTTCGGTTTCGAGTTTGTTTTATCGCAAAAAAACACTGTTTACCAAATGAACATAAGCATACAATGTATAATGTTAGAATGTGTAGCAGCATTGCTACCCATACGTAAAATTTGAATTTTTCAAATATCTTTTATTTCATACGATGTAATGCTGCTAGATGAAATATCACAGTGCAGACCAATACATAATACACACGTCATTTTGCATTGTTGGCGTATTTGTATGTTTCTGTGACAAACATCAGGGCACAAGGCCTTCAGTGCCATATTGGGGCTACGCACCTGCACGCGGTTATTATCTTTCCATCCATCGTCCCCTCAATAAGTGGGTAGTAGTAACAATGAAGTAAACACCTGTACTCACCAGAAAGTGCTTGCTACATGTAACTAGTCGATGGGAGTTCACCCAAGTAAAGTCTGAGTATGAGATTATATAAAATTCTAACACGACCCAGCTACATACATATAGGGTAAAATCTACCTCGGGTTATTCTGCGATATACCTACCTTGAACTATGCTGCGCGCGCACCGTGTTTGGCTATTCCATTTATACAATACGTGTAAAGTTTTATGAATGAAAGTCACGTGATGTTTGTAAATACTACCGTGGGAATTCGCGGAAGTGAGCTATTTTTAGAATCAGACAACGTCTTGTCCGTCTTGTTTTTCTGTTAAGTAACGTTTCAGTTACTATTATGTACAGTTTTATTTGACAAAAGAAATATAATTATTGATCAGTTACAACTTTTGTTCATTTATGCACTAGATTGATATTTTTCATAAAAAATAACGTCATCACCCATTACACGGGAGGAAATAACGAAAGCCAAATGCAGCGGAGTACCACGGCGTTTGAAGAAAATACTCCTTTGATTCTCGTCGTAAATGATTAGAAGTAAGTCGTGTTAGAATCGAAATAATAAGTATCAACCGTGGTATATCGCAGAGTAACCCGAGTTTGAAGTTCTTATGCGTAGAAATATATCACGAAGGCCGAAGTTCTTATGCGTAGAAATATATCACGAAGGCCGAAGTTCTTATGCGTAGAAATATATCACCACGGCCGAAGTGCATGGCCATACGGTGGTAGAGAGATGGCACCATAAGCTATCCCCATTGTGCCGCAGTATCTAGATCAGGGTACCCGTCTGTCATTTGAGCCTATATCAAGGTCAAGGTACCAGACTTCCCTTTTTGTAATCAACTGTTGTAGGGTACCAGGTTACCAATAACCGTAACCACGATGTCAATGCCAATTATACCTAGTTAGACGCTTTGAAGCATATATATATATATGCATGTACAAATATACATATACAAATGTACATCACCGATTCATTCCAAACTGCAGGTTGCCTCCATGGTGTGTTAGTCAACGTCTGCGGCGGCGGTGGTGGGCCTATAATGCAAATAAATTAAAGTTACAATGTAACATTTTATACTATAATGTACTTTCGAATTAATGTTCGTGATATTGTAAAATCTACATGTTATATTGTATGCACCTAACTTCTATTTTTATAAACGTTTGAATGTGGAAGTCGTGATAGCGCAATTGATGCGCTTTCAGTTCAGGTGCGAAAGGTCCGGAGTTCGAGTCCTGCTAGAGCCGTTACGATTTTGCCCTTAGGCAAGGCATTTAAATTCCACGTTGCCTCTTCTCTCTCCCTCGTGGTGATGGTTTCCATCAGGAATGAGAATACCTGCAAAAGGAGGTGTACAATTGTACATAGGACCCCATTCTGTATACTCTATATTCAAATCAGTATGAGCCACCGGCTATAAACTTGACTATTCGCGCATTTCCAGACTTCAAAAAGTTGAACCTCCCTAGAACAACAACCTCTCTACAACAACCAATCTTGATGTATCCGGGTGGTGTGAGGTTTGACTGTATTGCATGGCACCTATACACACATCGACCACAATGTTCACAGCAAACGTATTCGTGTCGTGTAACATATACGATCATATAGTACACATATGCGACGAATACGATCGCAAATAATGTGTGAAGAATGTGATATTGGCATATATGACCCAACAAAGCCGACCTATTAAAACATACGTCAGCTTGGATTTCCTACCATATATCCTTACGTATTCTTCAGGGGTGACACAATTTAATTTATGTCACATAAAACACAATGCGACAACAAATTTCACAGCAGATGTGTTCGGGTTGTGTGGCATATACGATCATAGATTCGCATCTGTGAAGAATACGATCGCAACGAATGTGCGAAGAATGCGATATGTGACATATATGAGCCTATAAAGCCTAACACAAATCAATACGAATGCTGGACTGGTAATCCAGGGATCACAGGTTCGATCCCCGGTCTGACCCTAATAAAATTAACAGTCTTTCAGATGGCACCGTCAGGGTTCCCACAGACCTTGAAAACTCCTTGAATTTGTGTTAGGTCCTTGAAAACTCCTTGAATTTGGTATTGGTGGTTTTTGTCCTTAAATCCTGGGAAAAACTCCTTAAATTACCATAGCGTGTGCTTGAATCGCGTGCAAGTTTTGAATTGTTGCTAAAATATTTTATTATTAATAAAATTCACCAATTTCGGCCGGGTGATGGGCAAAAAATGCGTCCGTCCCGAGTTAATTATTAGGTGTGGCCTCAAAAGATAGCGGCTGCACTTTGCGGTGTTTTCACCTCTTTGTGCTATTAAGGCAAACCGGAAACAACAACAGTACATTTGGAACTGTTCGGATTTCTACGTTATACGCTATGTACAGAAGGAACCCATGCGAGACAAACCATTGTTAAGTTGTGTATTCGCGTCAGTAGGCACAATGAATAAATCCAAGGGTCAATGCGTGTATAATGCTAATTGGGAATGCGACCCCACGTTCCGAGACTGGGTGAAACTTATTAAAACTGACAAAAGGAAGGCCTTATGTTCGTATTGTGATAAAATAATTGACATTTCGACCATGGGGAAGAGTACATTAACTTCACATTCAAAAAGTGAAAAACAAGAACAGAATAAATCTAAATCGAAAAGAAGTTCATCAATTACAAGTTTCTTTGGACCTGTCCCTTCTTCCAGCAAAATGAGTGTCCCTGGAAAGGCTGATGTACACAATGTTACCCCACCCACCCCATCTACTTCCAGTAGTATACACACATTTGTAACTAAGGATGACGTGTTGAGAGCAGACATTATTTGGACACTAAAGTTAATTACATCCCATCAATCATATCATTCATCTGAAAACACAGACAAACTTTTCAAGCAGATGTTTCCTGATAGTAGTATAGCAAAGCAGTTTGCATGTGGTGAAACAAAGTCTGCATATTTAACTGTGTTTGGGTTGTCTGAACATTTTGAGCAGTTACTGAAGAAGAGTATTCTGGGTCCATTTGTGATCATGTTTGATGAAAGTCTTAATAAGAAGATGCAGGAGAAACAAATGGATGTTATTATACGATTCTGGAATGAAGAGAGGAACAGAGTTGAAACCCGGTACTTGAACTCGGTATTTATTGGCCATGCTACCAGCGAGGATATGGTAGAACAGTTCACACATGCCGTGTTGGAAAGTGGTCTTAACATTCCGAATATGATACAAATCAGCATGGAATGTTAACTGGAAATTCTTCGATATAATTCGAAAACAAATCAAGACCGACTATGGAACCCATGTCATTAACATAGGGTCTTGTGGACTGCACGTAGTCCATAATTCATTCAAAACTGGGGCCGAAGCTACCGGTTGGAAGATCGCCGCTTTCCTGTCAAGTTTGTACTACTTGTTCAAAGACTCATCAGCCAGGAGGGAGTATTTCCAGAAAGTGAATGGTACCTCTGTGATGCCTCTGGAATTCGTGAACCACAGATGGTTGGGAAATGTACCTGTATGCGAGAGAGCGATACTGATTATGGACAAAATAGTCAACACGTTTGTAGAGGCTGCTGAAACAAAGAAGATAAGTAGGCCCACGTATAAGTCATACGAAGTGGTCAAAGAAGTTATTGCGGACAAATTATTGGTACCAAAGCTTCACTACTTCAAGTGCATTGCATTGCAATTACAGCCATTCCTGGCAACCTACCAGACTGACAGACCGATGGTGTGTTTTCTGAGTGATGATCTCTGCTTGGCTATAAGGTCTCTGATGAGGAGGTTCATAAAGAGCGATGTTCTTGAAGAGGCAAATGATGAACGACTAGTAAAAATAGACGTCAGTGATAAGAAAATTCATGTAGACCACAAGAAAGTTGACGTTGGATTCTCTAGTGCGAAAGCTATGAAAGAGGCAAAAGTCAGTGACAGGCAGCTGCTTCACTTCAGAATGGAAGCCAAAACATTTCTTGTAGAATTGCTGAAGAAAATGTTGCATAAGTGCCCCATTTCCTACTCGTTTGTCAGGCACATGTCTTGCTTTAACCCTGTGAAAATGGCTACAGAGAAGGAGATCTGCACAGAGAAGTTAAAAAAACTACTGAACTTGTTGTTGATGGCTGAGCGAGTACAAGAGAAAGACTGTGACTGTATTGTACAGCAGTACACTTTGTTGCTAGACAATATTCCCATAATCGGAAAAGAGAGATTTGCAGGGTTCAACAAGGTCCATCAGTCAGTCGATGAACTGTTTTATGAGTGTATGGTTGGACACACGGAGCACTATGGAAAGCTGTTTGAAGTTGTGAAAATTCTACTAACATTATCGCATGGACAAGCGGCAGTGGAAAGGGGATTCAGTATCAACAAAGAGGTAGAGGTTGAAAACCTCAAACAACAAAACCTTGTTGCACAAAGACGTGTCTGTGACCACGTGAAAAATGCTGGCAGCATTTTGAATGTTGAGTTGTCAAAGGAACTGCTGTTCTCAGCCAGAATGGCCAGACAAAAGTATGAGCGGTACCTTGAAGCAGAGAGGGAGAAAAGGAAAACAGAGGCAGAAAGGAACAAGAGAAAGGATGTATTGGATGAAATTGATGAACTGAAAAAAAAGAAGAGAAGGACTGAATCAGACATGGCAGATCTACATAGTACAGCAGATAAGTTGAGTGAGAAAGCAGAATCTACTGGGAAAATGACATTTGTCACACAAGCAAACTCTCTACGTAGAACAGCAAAGGATAAGAAAGATGTGATTGGAAAGTTGGAACGAGAACTGACAGGAATACTTGAAGAACTGAAGGACATGTAACGTGTTGAGACATTACATGATGCTGGATCCTGTCCTTAATTGTGTAAGTTTAACACCATGAGAACACATATCTTAACAAAAGTATTCATAGTCATCTCCATTTTAATTTAGTAATTCAGCATGTTATTTAGTGGAGAAATATAAAAAAATAATCTTACACCATTTCCATATGTCTGAAGCACAATCCCGAATTTAACGAGTCCTTGAAAAACGATGAAATGTCCTTGAAAAGTCCTTGAATTTCAGTCTCAACAGTCTGTGGGAACCCTGACCGTGCACGTAAAAGAACCAGAGGAGATTCTGGAATGGGTCTCTGTCTGTATCACTGCACTATCCTCCAAAATCTAAAATAACTAATCTCTTCAGGAGGCGTCGCTCATATGGGCAACCGGTAGTGACGATAAATAAACGTAAACAAAATAATACGAATGTGTGATTAAAACTTACTTGAACTTGAATTTCCTCCCATAGTTCAAACGTATTCTTCTAGCTGTGGATTATAACGATGTAACAATCAATGTTCGCGACAAGTTAATAAATGCGATAAAGAGTTGTGCGCGTACCAGTGTCGTTCCTAACGTTTACTAGGCCTATGTGCAGACACACTGCATAATTATTGTTTCCGTAATACGTGGATCTATATATAGTACTTTCACATCATTGACACCGAAACAACTCCTTATATGGCAACATTTCATTATATTAGTGTTGCACTACCAAGAAAATGTATGGCGTGAATAAATTATATTAACAACATCGTAGTGTCAGCTTTACACGCCGCTAGAGGGAGACACGGATCATGCTAGTAAATCAAAACAAAACTAATTGACAACATTCGCAGGATTTCTCATATCTCGGTAAGATTTTAAGATTTGTATATGAAAGCTATTAATATAATTATAATAATAAATATACTAGATTATATATTAGATTGTTATTGCTTACAATACAAGCCGACATGGTGGGACGTACAGTACAGCGGGTTGACCTGCATGGTCCAGGCTAGTATAGGAACGTATACATATCCGTGACCAGGAGCGTATACAGCGGGTTGACCTGCATGGTCCAGGCTAGTATAGGAACGTATACATATCCGTGACCAGGAGCGTATACAGCGGGTTGACCTGCATGGTCCAGGCTAGTATAGGAACGTATACATATCAGTGACCAGGAGCGTATACAGCGGGTTGACCTGCATAGTCCAGACTAGTATAGGAACGTATACATATCCGTGACCAGGAGCGTATACAACGGGTTGACCTGCATGGTCCAGGCTAGTATAGGAACGTATACATATCCGTGACCAGGAGCGTATACAGCGGGTTGACCTGCATGGTCCAGACTAGTATAGGAACGTATACATATCCGTGACCAGGAGCGTATACAGCGGGTTGACCTGCATGGTCCAGCCTAGTATAGGAACGTATACATATCAGTAACCAGGAGCGTATACAGCGGGTTGACCTGCATGGTCCAGGCTAGTATAGGAACGTATACATATCAGTGATCAGGAGCGTATACAGCGGGTTGACCTGCATGGTCCAGACTAGTATAGGAACGTATACAGATCAGTGACCAAGAGCGTAGCTTGGCTGGAATCGATGTGTAGGTCAACTTAAAACTTAAGACGGGAGGGGGTCCGGGGGTCGTCCCCAGGAAAACTATTTATAGCGTATATAATTTAATGATGGTCTCTCGATTTTTTTTGTATATTTGGTATTTTTATTTTTTCGATTTTTCGGGGAAACGTGTAGTCACACGACCTATATGAAACTACGTCAATGGTGACCCCCCCCCCCCTTTATGAAGACATTTATTTGGTTGCTCCCCACCCATTAAGGCATTCCGCATAGATTTGTTTTCTGCAAACAGTGGAACTTTCTAGAATGGATTTGTGACAACATGGACAGTATTATAAGGAGTTCAAGGTCTGGCTGCAACAGAATACAGTTATATATGGATACTGTATGTCATTAACTTTGCATTTATTACAGTAACTGACATACTACCATATTTTGACACCACACTTTTGCAGAAATTTCACCAGGTTCAAAAAGAAATGTCTCATTTCCTTTCATTTATATTTATAATTATTTCTTATGTTTAGTTTGTTGTATAATCTTGCAAATTTAATTTGGTTTCCAGTTGTTGCTTTTTATATCTAAGGGGCACCGTTTTGCTATTTATTCAGTATTTATAGTTCGAATAATGGATATGATATCAACATGTATGGATATCCAAAAATCGATATTTGGATATCTATAATTCCAGGAGCGCCGTTTTTGGTATTTATTCAGCATTTATGGATATCCATAAAAATCTAATTATGTATATTAAAAAATCTAATTATGGATATACAATAATCGATTTATGGAAATCCAATAATCTAAATTTCATATACATGTAGTCTGCATATCGAAAATCAAATTATGGATATCCATAAATACTGAATAAATAGCAAACCGGCGCACCTGGAATTATGGATATCCATAAATACTGAATAAATAGCAAACCGGCGCACCTGGAATTATGGATATCCATAAATCAAATTATGGATATCCATAATAACGAATAAAATAGCAAAATGGCCCGATCAACCAACACGCACTTTAACAAACTAGGATAACGATCATATATGGGACATTCCCGATCAACCAACACGCACTTTAACAAACTAGTATAGCGATCACATATGGGACATTCCCGATCAACCAACACGCACTTTAACAAACTAGGATAACGATCATATATGGGACATTCCCGATCAACCAACACGCACTTTAACAAACTAGGATAACGATCATATATGGGACATTCCCGATCAACCAACACGCACTTTAACAAACTAGGATAACGATCATATATGGGACATTCCCGATCAACCAACACGCACTTTAACAAACTAGTATAGCGATCATATATGGGACATTCCCGATCAACCAACACGCACTTTAACAACCTAGGATAACGATCATATATGGGATTCCCGATCAACCAACACGCACTTTAACAACTAGGATAACGATCATATATGGGACATTCCCGATCAACCAACACGCACTTTACAAACTAGGATAACGATCATATATGGACATTCCCGATCACCAACAGATAACGATCATATATGGGACATTCCCGATCAACCAACACGCACTTTAACAAACTAGTATAGCGATCATATATGGGACATTCCCGATCACAACACGCACTTTAACAACCTAGGATAACGATCATATATGGGACATTCCCGATCAACCAACACGCACTTTAACAAACTAGGATAACGATCATATATGGGACATTCCCGATCAACCAACACGCACTTTAACAAACTAGGATAACGATCATATATGGGACATTCCCGATCAACCAACACGCACTTTAACAAACTAGGATAACGATCATATATGGGACATTCCCGATCAACCAACACACACTTTAACAAACTAGTATAGCGATCATATATGGGACATTCCCGATTAACCAACACGCACTTTAACAACCTAGGATAACGATCATATATGGGACATTCCCGATCAACAAACACGCACTTTAACAACCTAGGATAGCGATCATATATGCCCACGTTCTACATGTCTGGGGAAAGATGATATCATGTCCTTCATGCAAGAATACGTAATAAATGCAGTAATTTAAACGCAGATTTATTCAATAATCACTTACGTGATAACACAGTGTGAATGTGGACACAATATTGAGAATGCAGAACATTATTTCTGCAGGTGCCCTATATTTTCGTTACTACGCCGACAACTGTTTATTGACACACGTCAGCATCATCCTCTAAATACTGATACACTACTTTACGGATTCAGAAACCTACCAGATAACGAGAACGAAACTATCTTTACACATGTACAAAATTATATCAAACAAACTAAACGTGTTGCTGTTAACTAAATGATGTGTAGATAGTTACCTAATTACTGTATATTCCAAGAGCAATGGAACGTACTAGTATATTATCTTAGTTAGATTAAGGGCGTGGACATGCGAGCAACAAAATCATATCTTTGTTTTTTATGAAAATATTTTCTTTCTTTTTTTTGGACTTTCCGTTTTTCCCCTTTACATTTTTTACATTGTTATCAATAAATCAATTGATTTAAAATTTCCAAAACTATGCACGCTACTTCTTAAGAATCGTAGAAAAAGTCTGCCCATTCTGTTACATATGTTTGATCTAAGGGGAGGGATATTTATGTTCAAATGTGTGTTCATGGAAACATATCTATTTCTTGTTCGTACTACCAGTTTCGCTTTCGATATTTATTTTTAAATGTGTTTCATGGAAACATATCTATTTCTTGTTCGTACGACCAGTTTCGCTTTCGATATTTATTTTTAACTGTGTTTCATTGAAAAATATTATCTATTTCTTCTTCGTACTAGCGTTCCACTTAATACAATGCAAACAGTCATATCAGCCTCCTTGATATTTTATTAATGCAGGTCGACAACGATAAAGACATTTAGTTTCGCCTTAAGTATTAGGTCAAATACAACTGTATGTAGAGTAGTGCATTGAGTATGCGTTTTATGTTGATATATCGTCCATATGAGTGACGCCTCCGGAAGAGATTAGTCAAGTTAGATTGTTGGAGGATAGTACAATGATACAGACCGATACCAATTCTAGAGTCTCCTCGGGTTATTTTACGTGCACGGTGTACAGCACCGACACGATACCTCGGTTTAAAGTCCCATCTGAAAGTTAATTGTATTATGGTCAGATGATGGATCGAACCTGCGAGTCCTGGATTACCAGTCCAACGTGTTAACCACTGGACTACAGATCCGTCTGGATGTTAGTGGAGTGCCATACGGGAAATGCTATAGGGAATAATTTGAATAACGAAAATTCTATTATAATTAATAGTTATATCATGAACACAAAAATGTAACACATATAGAACACTTTTATGAATCGTTAGATCACTAAGATTCATTCTAGAACATGCTATAAATACACCAATGCCAAACAGTTTATTCCACATAAAACATTATTACAATGTTCACAGTATTATACAAATTATAAGAGAACACATGGACATATATAGATACCATTTTCTGAAGTTCAAATACAATTCCAGACAAATGCATTTTATTTCGGTATGTAATATTATTGTCAGTATCATTTCTCATTGATGAGTACATTTTAAAAGTCAACGATGATTATTCTTGTCAAGAGATAACAAAATAAAATTCCCCAGTATTTCAAAATAGTAAATTTTCTAAATATATGTAGCGGCACACGGCCAAGTTTCCCGTATAAGGCTGATATGTTTGTGGACTGCCTGCCGCCTAATAGACGACGCAAACATGTTGCATTTCAATGTCGGTAGCGACGTGTACATCCTATTTCTGAACAGAAATTTAGAACAGAATCCAGTAATATATCAAAGAATTGTAGCCTATTTTTCTAGAGAGTGGTAATTCAATCTGTTGAAATACAGAAAACAAACTGTGTGACGAGAAGGAAGCGTACTGAGCTATGTGTTTTTGGATACATAGCCAGTTTCCGTTTTTATATAGGTTAATAGCTTACGTTTTCTATTAGTGTACCGTAAATGTATATAGCAGCTGTACTTGGTCGACCATTTTCAAAAATCATAACTTTGGTTTTATTTATATTAATGTTCAGACCCCATGTTTCACAGTAAGTCTCTATATCCTTAAGCATTAACTGCATGGATTATGTCTGGTTAGCGGGCAAATTAATCATGTTATCTGCATACAAGATAAGAAATAGTTTCAAGTCATCAATTTATGCAATAGCAGAATTTGTACTTTGTATGACGTCATTCACGAAAACCATGACTAATAATGGAGAGATGGGATCCCCCGTTTTCAAACCAATATCAGATTCAAAGAAGCTCGAAACATGTGATTTATATTTTACACTCGACCTGACTCCAGTAAACATATCACACATAGCCCTGACTATATTATGCATAGCACGTAGAGCCCTGACTCTATTATACATAGCACACAGAGCCCTGACTCTAGTATACATAGCACACAGAGCCCTGGCTCTAGTATACATAGCACACAGAGCCCTGACTCTATTATACATATCACACAGAGCCCTGACTCTATTATACATAGCACACATAGCCCTGACTATATTATACATAGCACGTAGAGTCCTGACTCTATTATACATAGCACACATAGCCCTGACTATATTATACATAGCACATAGAGCCCTGACTCTATTATACACAGCACACATAACCCTGACTATATTATACATAGCACGCATAGCCCTGACTCTAGTATACATAGCACTTAGAGCCCTGACTCTAGTATACATAGCACGCAGAGCCCTGACTCTAGTATGCATAGCACACATAGCCCTGACTTTATTATACAGAGCACGCATAGCCCGGACTCTATTATACATAGCACGCATAGCCAGGACTCTTTTATACATAGCACGCATAGCCCTGACTATATATTATACATAGCACGTAGATCCCTGACTCTATTATGCATAGCACGTATAGCCCTGACTATATTATACATAGCACACATAGCCCTGACTATATTATACATAGCACGTATAGCCCTGACTATATTATACATAGCACACATAGCCCTGACTATATCATACATAGCACACATAGCCCTGACTATATTATACATAGTACACATAGCTCTGACTATAGTATACATAGCACGCATAGCCCTGACTCTAGTATGCATAGCACACAGAGCCCTGACTATATTATACATAGCACACATAGCCCTGACTATATTATACATAGCACACATAGCCCTGACTATATTATACATAGCACGTAGAGCCCTGACTATATTATATATAGCACGTAGAGTCCTGACTCTATTATACATAGCACACATAGCCCTGACTATATTATACATAGCACATAGAGCCTTGACTCTATTATACATAGCACACATAGCCCTGACTATATTATACATAGCACGCATATCCCTGACTCTAGTATACATAGCACTTAGAGCCCTGACTCTAGTATACATAGCACGCAGAGCCCTGACTCTAGTATACATAGCACACATAGCCCTGACTTTATTATACAGAGCACGCATAGCCCGGACTCTATTATACATAGCACGCATAGCCCTGACTATATTATACATAGCACGTAGAGCCCTGACTCTATTATGCATAGCACGTATAGCCCTGACTATATTATACATAGCACACATAGCCCTGACTATATTATACATATCACGTATAGCCCTGACTATATTATACATAGCACACATAGCCCTGACTATAGTATACATAGCACACATAGCCCTGACTATATTATACATAGCACACATAGCCCTGACTATAGTATACATAGCACGCATAGCCCTGACTCTAGTATGCATAGCACACAGAGCCCTGACTATATTATACATAGCACACATAGCCCTGACTATAGTATGCATATCACACATAGCCCTGACTCTAGTATGCATAGCACACAGAGCCCTGACTATAGTATACATAGCACGCATAGCCCTGACTCTAGTATGCATAGCACACAGAGCCCTGACTATATTATACATAGCACACATAGCCCTGACTATATTATACATAGCACACATAGCCCTGACTATATTATACATAGCACGTAGAGCCCTGACTCTATTATACATAGCACACATAGCCCTGACTATAGTATACATAGCACGCATAGCCCTGACTCTAGAATACATAGCACGCAGAGCCCTGACTCTAGTATACATAGCACACATACCCTGGCTCTATTATACATAGCACACAGAGCCCTGACTCTAGTATACATAGCACGCAGAGCCCTGACTCTATTATACATAGCACGCAGAGCCCTGACTCTAGTATAGACAGCACGTAGAGCCCTGACTCTATTATACACAGCACGCAGAGCCCTGACTCTAGTATGCATAGCACACAGAGCCCTGCCTCTATTATACATAGCACGCAGAGCCCTGACTCTATTATACATAGCACACAGAGCCCTGATTCTATTATGCATAGCACGCAGAGCCCTGACTCTATTATACATAGCACATATAGCCCTGGCTCTATTATACATAGCACACAGAGCACTGACTCTATTATACATAGCACACAGAGCCCTGACTCTAGTATACATAGCACACAGAGCCCTGACTCTATTATGCATAGCACGCAGAGCCCTGACTCTATTATATATAGCACACAAAGCCCTGACTCTATAATACATAGCACACAGAGCCCTGACTCTATTATGCATAGCACACAGAGCCCTGACTATATTATACATAGCACTCAGAGCCCTGACTCTATTATACACAGCACACAGAGCCCTGACTCTATTATACATAGCACGCAGAGCCCTGACTCTATAATACATAGCACACATAGCCCTGGTTCTATTATACATAGCACACATAGCCCTGGTTCTATTATGCATAACACGCAGAGCCCTGACTCTATTATACATAGCACGCAGAGCCCTGACTCTATTATGCATAGCACACATAGCCCTGGTTCTATTATACATAGCACACAGAGCCCTGACTCTATTATACATAGCACACATAGGCCTGGTTCTATTATACATAGCACACAGAGCCCTGGTTCTATTATACATAGCACACAGAGCCCTGACTCTATTATGCATAGCACACAGAGCCCTGACTCTATTATACATAGCACGCATAGCCCGGACTCTTTTATACATAGCACGCATAGCCCTGACTATATTATACATAGCACGTAGAGCCCTGACTCTATTATGCATAGCACGTATAGCCCTGACTATATTATACATAGCACACATAGCCCTGACTATATTATACATAGCACGTATAGCCCTGACTATATTATACATAGCACACATAGCCCTGACTATATTATACATAGCACACATAGCCCTGACTATATTATACATAGCACACATAGCCCTGACTATAGTATACATAGCACGCATAGCCCTGACTCTAGTATGCATAGCACACAGAGCCCTGACTATATTATACATAGCACACATAGCCCTGACTATATTATACATAGCACACATAGCCCTGACTATATTATACATAGCACGTAGAGCCCTGACTATATTATATATAGCACGTAGAGTCCTGACTCTATTATACATAGCACACATAGCCCTGACTATATTATACATAGCACATAGAGCCTTGACTCTATTATACATAGCACACATAGCCCTGACTATATTATACATAGCACGCATATCCCTGACTCTAGTATACATAGCACTTAGAGCCCTGACTCTAGTATACATAGCACGCAGAGCCCTGACTCTAGTATACATAGCACACATAGCCCTGACTTTATTATACATAGCACGCATAGCCCTGACTCTTTTATACATAGCACACATAGCCCTGGTTCTATTATACATAGCACACAGAGCCCTGACTCTATTATGCATAGCACACAGAGCCCTGACTCTAGTATACATAGCACGCAGAGCCCTGACTCTATTATACATAGCACACATAGCCCTTGTTCTATTATACATAGCACGCAGAGCCCTGCCTCTATTATACATAGCACACATAGCCCTTGTTCTATTATGCATAGCACGCAGAGCCCTGACTCTATTATACATAGCACGCATAGCCCTGACTCAAGTAATCATAGCACACAGAGCCCTGACTCTATTATACATAGCACGCAGAAACCTGGCTCTATTATACATAGCACGTAAAGCCCTGACTCTAGTATACATAGCACACAGAGCCCTGACTCTAGTATTCATAGCACACAGAGCCCTGACTCTATTATGCATAGCACACAGAGCCCTGACTCTATTATACATAGCTTGTAGAGCCCTGACTCTATTATACATAGCACACATAGCCCTGACTCTATTATACATAGCACACATAGCCCTGACTCTATTATACATAGCACACAGAGCCCTGACTCTATTATACATAGCACACAGAGCCCTGACTCTATTATACATAGCACACAGAGCCCTGACTCTATTATACATAGCACGCAGAGCTCTGACTCTATTATACATAGCACACATAGCCCATGTTCCATTATACATAGCACACATAGCCCTTGTTCTATTATGCATAGAACGCACAGCCCTGACTCTAGTATACATAGCACGCAGAGCCCTGACTCTAGTATACATAGCACACAGAGCCCTGACTCTATTATACATAGCACGCAGAGCCCTGGCTCTATTATACATAGCACGTAAAGCCCTGACTCTAGTATACATAGCACACAGAGCCCTGACTCTGGTATGCATAGCCATCAGAGCCCTGACTCTATTATACATATCACACAAAGCCCTCACTCTATTATGCATATCACACAGAGCCCGGACTCTATTATACATAGCACACAGAGCCCTGACTCTTTTATACATAGCACACAGAGCCCTGACTCTATTATGCATAGCAGGCAGAGGCCTGACTCTAGTATACATAGCACGCAGAGGCCTGCCTCTAGTAAACATAGCACGCAGAGGCCTGGCACTTGTATACATAGCACGCAGAGGCCTGACTCTAGTATACATAGCACATAGAGCCCTGACTCTATTATACATAGCACGCATAGCCCTGACTCTATTATACATAGCACATAGAGCCCTGACTCTATTATGCATATCACACAGAGCTCTGACTCTATTATACATAGCACACATAGCCCTGGTTCTATTATGCATAGCACGCAGAGCCCTGACTCTACTATACATAACACACATATCCCTGACTCTAGAATACATAGCACACAGAGGCCTGCCTCTAGTATACATAGCACGCAGAACCCTGACTCTATTATGCACAGCACACATAGCCCTGATTCTAGTATACATAGCACGCAGAGGCCTGCCTCTTGTATACATAGCACGCAGAGCACTGACCCTAGTATACATAGCACGCAGAGGCCTGCCTCTATTATACATAGCACGCAGAACCCTGACTCTATTATGCACAGCACACATAGCCCTGACTCTAGTATGCATAGCACACAGAGCCCTGACTCTATTATGCATAACACACATTGCCCTGACTATATTATGCATAACACACATAGCCCTGACTCTATTATACATAGCACGCATAGCCCTGACTCTATTATACATAGCACACATAGCCCTGACTCTATTATACATAGCACACATAGCCCTGATTCTATTATACATAACACACATATCCCTGACTCTAGTATACATAGCACACAGAGCCCTGACTCTAGTATACATAGCACACAGAGCCCTGACTCTAGTATACATAGCACGCATAGCCCTGACTCTAGTATACATAGCACACAGAGCCCTGACTCTAGTATACATAGCACGCATAGCCCTGACTCTATTATATATAACACACATAGCCCTGACTCTAGTATGCATAGCACACAGAGCCCTGACTCTAGTATGCATAGCACACAGAGGCCTGCCTCTAGTATACATAGCACACAGAGCCCTGACTCTAGAATACATAGCACGCATAGCCCTGATTCTATTATGCATAGCACACATAGCCCCGACTCTAGTATACATAGCACGCAAAGCCCTGACTCTAGTATACATAGCACACATAGCCCTGGCTCCACTATACATAGCACACAGAGCCCTGACTCTAGTATACATAACACGCATAGCCCAGACTCTATCATACATAGCACGCAGAGCCCTGACTCTATTATACATAGCACGCAGAGCCCTGACTCTATTATACACAGCACGCAGAGCCCTGACTCTAGTATGCATAGCACACAGAGCCCTGACTCTATTATACATAGCACGCAGAGCCCTGACTCTATTATACATAGCACATATAGCCCTGGCTCTATTTTACATATCACACAGAGCCCTGACTCTATAATACATAGCACACAGAGCCCTGACTCTAGTATACATAGCACACAGAGCCCTGACTCTATTATGCATAGCACGCAGAGCCCTGACTCTATTATATATAGTACATAGAGCCCTGACTCTATAATACATAGCACACAGAACCCTGACTCTATTATGCATAACACACAGAGCCCTGACTATATTATACATAGCACTCAGAGCCCTGACTCTATTATGCACAGCACACAGAGCCCTGACTCTATTATACATAGCACGCAGAGCCCTGACTCTATAATACATAGCACACAGAGCCTGACTCTATTATGCATAGCACACAGAGCCCTGACTATATTATACATAGCACACAGAGCCCTGACTCTATTATGCATAGCACACATAGCCCTGTATAGTATACATAGCACGCAAGCCCTGACTCTAGAATACATAGCACGCAGAGCCCTGACTCTAGTATACATAGCACACATACCCTGGCTCTATTATACATAGCACACAGAGCCCTGACTCTAGTATACATAGCACGCAGAGCCCTGACTCTATTATACATAGCACGCAGAGCCCTGACTCTAGTATAGACAGCACGTAGAGCCCTGACTCTATTATACACAGCACGCAGAGCCCTGACTCTAGTATGCATAGCACACAGAGCCCTGCCTCTATTATACATAGCACGCAGAGCCCTGACTCTATTATACATAGCACACAGAGCCCTGATTCTATTATACATAGCACGCAGAGCCCTGACTCTATTATACATAGCACACATAGCCCTGGCTCTATTATACATAGCACACAGAGCCCTGACTCTATTATACATAGCACACAGAGCCCTGACTCTATTATACATAGCACGCAGAGCCCTGACTCTATTATGCATAGCACACATAGCCCTGGTTCTATTATACATAGCACGCAGAGCCCTGACTCTATTATGCATAGCACACATAGCCCTGGTTCTATTATCATAGCACCAGAGCCCTGACTTATCATAGCACCAGACCCTGACTCTATATCAAGCACACATAGCCCTGTCTATATACATAGGGTGTCTATATCATAGCACATAGCCCTGGTTCTATTATCATAGCACGCAGAGCCCTGCTCTATTATGCATAGCACCAAGCCCTGACTCTATTATACATAGCACGCAGAGCCCTGACTCTATTATGCATAGCACACATAGCCCTGGTTCTATTATACATAGCACGCAGAGCCCTGGTTCTATTATGCATAGCACGCAGAGCCCTGACTCTATTATACATAGCACGCAGAGCACTGTCTCTATTCTACATAGCACGCAGAGCCCTGACTCTATTATACATAGCACGCAGAGCCCTGACTCTATTATAGATAGCACGCATAGCCCTTGTTCTATTATACATAGAACACATAGCCCTGGTTCTATTATGCATAGCACGCAGAGCCCTGACTCTATTATACATAGCACGTAGAGCACTGTCTCTATTCTACATAGCACGCAGAGCCCTGACTCTATTATACATAGCACGCAGAGCCCTGACTATTATGCATAGCACACATAGCCCTGGTTCTATTATACATAGCACACAGAGCCCTGACTCTATTATACATAGCACACATAGCCCTGGTTCTATTATACATAGCACACATAGCCCTGACTCTATTATACATAGCACACATAGCCCTGGTTCTATTATACATAGCACACAGAGCCCTGACTCTATTATACATAGCACACATAGCCCTGGTTCTATTATACATAGCACACAGAGCCCTGACTCCATTATACATAGCACACAGAGCCCTGACTCTATTATACATAGCACGCAGAGCCCTGACTCTATTATACATAGCACACATAGCCCTTGTTCTATTATACATAGCACGCAGAGCCCTGACTCTATTTGTTTATACATAGCATACATAGCCCTTGTTCTATTATGCATAGCACGCAGAGCCCTGATCTAGTATACATAGCACGCAGAGCCCTGACTCTAGTATACATAGCACACATAGCCCTGACTCTAGTATACATAGTACGCAGAGCCCTGACTCTATTATACATAGCACACATAGCCCTGGTTCTATTATGCATAGCACGCAGAGCACTGTCTCTATTCTACATAGCACGCAGAGCCCTGACTCTATTATACATAGCACGCAGAGCCCTGACTCTATTATGCATAGCACACATAGCCCTGGTTCTATTATACATAGCACGCAGAGCCCTGTCTATTATCATAGCACGCAGAGCCCTGACTCTATTATCATAGCACCAAGCCTGGTTCTATTATACATAGCACGCAGAGCCCTGACTCTATTATACATAGCACGCATAGCCCTGGTTCTATTATACATAGCACGCAGAGCCCTGACTCTATTATACATAGCACCATAGCCCTGGTTCTATTATACATAGCACGCAGAGCCCTGACTCTATTATACATAGCACACATAGCCCTGGTTCTATTATACATAGCACGCAGAGCCCTGTTGCCCTGTATATCATAGCACAAGCTGTCTATTACATAGCACCAAGCCTGTCTTTCATAGCCAAGCCCTGTATTATCATAGCAAAGCCCTAGCCTGTTATTATCATAGACACATAGCCTGGTTCTATTATACATAGCACGCAGAGCCCTGACTCTACTACATAGCACGGAGCTGCTTATTATACATAGCACGCAGAGCCCTGACTCTATTATAGATAGCACACATAGCCCTTGTTCTATTATACATAGAACACATAGCGCTGGTTCTATTATGCATAGCACGCTATGCCCTGACTCTATTATACATAGCACGTAGAGCACTGTCTCTATTCTACATAGCACGCAGAGCCCTGACTCTATTATACATAGCACGCAGAGCCCTGACTATTATGCATAGCACACATAGCCCTGGTTCTATTATACATAGAACACAGAGCCCTGACTCAATTATACATAGCACAAATAGCCCTGGTTCTATTATACATAGCACACATAGCCCTGGTTCTATTATACATAGCACACATAGCCCTGGTTCTAGTATACATAGCACACAGAGCCCTGACTCTATTATACATAGCACACATAGCCCTGGTTCTATCATACATAGCACACAGAGCCCTGACTCCATAATACATAGCACACAGAGCCCTGACTCTATTATACATAGCACGCAGAGCCCTGACTCTATTATACATAGCACACATAGCCCTTGTTCTATTATACATAGCACGCAAAGCCCTGACTCTATTATACATAGCATACATAGCCCTTGTTCTATTATGCATAGCACGCAGAGCCCTGACTCTAGTATACATAGCACGCAGAGCCCTGACTCTAGTATACATAGCACACATAGCCCTGACTCTATTATACATAGCACGCAGAGCCCTGGCTCTATTATACATAGCACGTAGAGCCCTGACTCTAGTATACATAGCACACAGAGTCCTGACTCTAGTATTCATAGCACACAGAGCCCTGACTCTAGTATGCATAGCCATCAGAGCCCTGACTCTATTATACATATCACACAAAGCCCTGACTCTATTATACATAGCACACAGAGCCCTGACTCTTTTATACATAGCACACAGAGCCCTGACTCTATTATGCATAGCACGCAGAACCCTGACTCTATTATGCACAGCACACATAGCCCTGACTCTAGTATACATAGCACATAGAGGCCTGGCACTTGTATACATAGCACGCAGAGGCCTGACTCTAGTATACATAGCACGCATAGCCCTGACTCTATTGTACATAGCACGCAGAGCCCTCACTCTAGTATACATAGCACATAGAGCCCTGACTCTATTATGCATAGCACACAGAGAGCCCTGACTCTATTATACATAGCACACATAGCCCTGGTTCTATTATGCATAGCACGCAGAGCCCTGACTCTACTATACATAGCACACATAGCCCTGACTCTAGAATACATAGCACACAGAGGCCTGTCTCTAGTATTCATAGCACGCAGAGCCCTGACTCTATAATACATAGCACACATAGCCCTGACTCTAGTATACATAGCACACAGAGGCCTGCCTCTAGTATACATAGCATGCAGAATCCTGACTCTATTATGCACAGCACACAGAGCCCTGACTCTATTATGCATAGCACACAGAGCCCTGACTATATTATACATAGCACACAGAGCCCTGACTCTATTATGCATAGCACGCAGAGCCCTGACTCTAGTATACATAGCACGCAGAGCCCTGACTCTAGTATACATAGCACACAGAGCCCTGACTCTATTATACATAGCACGCAGAGCCCTGGCTCTATTATACATAGCACGTAGAGCCCTGACTCTAGTATACATAGCACACAGAGTCCTGATTCTAGTATTCATAGCACACAGAGCCCTGACTCTAGTATGCATAGCCATCAGAGCCCTGACTCTATTATACATATCACACAAAGCCCTGACTCTATTATGCATAGCACACAGAGCCCTGCATCTATTATACATAGCACACAGAGCCCTGACTCTTTTATACATAGCACACAGAGCCCTGACTCTATTATGCATAGCACACATAGGCCTGACTCTAGTATACATAGCACGTAGAGGCCTGACTCTAGAATACATAGCACGCAGAACCCTGACTCTATTATGCACAGCACACATAGCCCTGACTCTAGTATACATAGCACGCAGAATCCTGACTCTATTATGCACAGCACACATAGCCCTGACTCTAGTATACATAGCACGCAGAAGCCTGCCTCTTGTAAACATAGCACTCAGAGCCCTGACCGTAGTATACATAGCACGCAGAGGCCTGCCTCTATTATACATAGCACGCAGAACCCTGACTCTATTATGCACAGCACACATAGCCCTGACTCTAGTATACATAGCACACAGAGCCCTGACTCTATTATACATAACACACATAGCCCTGACTATATTATACATAGCACGCATAGCCCTGACTCTATTATACATAGCACACATAGCCCTGACTCTATTATACATAGCACACATAGCCCTGACTCTAGTATACATAGCATCCAGAGCCCTTACTCTAGTATACATAACACACATAGCCCTGTCTCTAGTATACATAGCACACAGAGCCCTGACTCTAGTATACATAGCACGCATAGCCCTGACTCTAGTATACATAGCACACATAGCCCTGACTCTAGTATACATAGTACGCAGAGCCCTGACTCTATTATACATAGCATACATAGCCCTTGTTCTATTATGCATAGCACGCAGAGCACTGTCTCTATTCTACATAGCACGCAGAGCCCTGACTATATTATACATAGCACGCAGAGCCCTGACTCTATTATGCATAGCACACATAGCCCTGGTTCTATTATACATAGCACGCAGAGCCCTGGTTCTATTATGCATAGCACGCAGAGCCCTGACTCTATTATACATAGCACGCAGAGCACTGTCTCTATTCTACATAGCACGCAGAGCCCTGACTCTATTATACATAGCACGCAGAGCCCTGACTCTATTATAGATAGCACACATAGCCCTTGTTCTATTATACATAGAACACATAGCGCTGGTTCTATTATGCATAGCACGCTATGCCCTGACTCTATTATACATAGCACGTAGAGCACTGTCTCTATTCTACATAGCACGCAGAGCCCTGACTCTATTATACATAGCACGCAGAGCCCTGACTATTATGCATAGCACACATAGCCCTGGTTCTATTATACATAGAACACAGAGCCCTGACTCAATTATACATAGCACAAATAGCCCTGGTTCTATTATACATAGCACACATAGCCCTGGTTCTAGTATACATAGCACACAGAGCCCTGACTCTATTATACATAGCACACATAGCCCTGGTTCTATCATACATAGCACACAGAGCCCTGACTCCATAATACATAGCACACAGAGCCCTGACTCTATTATACATAGCACGCAGAGCCCTGACTCTATTATACATAGCACACATAGCCCTTGTTCTATTATACATAGCACGCAAAGCCCTGACTCTATTATACATAGCATACATAGCCCTTGTTCTATTATGCATAGCACGCAGAGCCCTGACTCTAGTATACATAGCACGCAGAGCCCTGACTCTAGTATACATAGCACACATAGCCCTGACTCTATTATACATAGCACGCAGAGCCCTGGCTCTATTATACATAGCACGTAGAGCCCTGACTCTAGTATACATAGCACACAGAGTCCTGACTCTAGTATTCATAGCACACAGAGCCCTGACTCTAGTATGCATAGCCATCAGAGCCCTGACTCTATTATACATATCACACAAAGCCCTGACTCTATTATGCATAGCACACAGAGCCCTGACTCTAGTATGCATAGCCATCAGAGCCCTGACTCTATTATACATATCACACAAAGCCCTGACTCTATTATACATAGCACACAGAGCCCTGACTCTTTTATACATAGCACACAGAGCCCTGACTCTATTATGCATAGCACGCAGAACCCTGACTCTATTATGCACAGCACACATAGCCCTGACTCTAGTATACATAGCACATAGAGGCCTGGCACTTGTATACATAGCACGCAGAGGCCTGACTCTAGTATACATAGCACGCATAGCCCTGACTCTATTGTACATAGCACGCAGAACCCTCACTCTAGTATACATAGCACATAGAGCCCTGACTCTATTATGCATAGCACACAGAGAGCCCTGACTCTATTATACATAGCACACATAGCCCTGGTTCTATTATGCATAGCACGCAGAGCCCTGACTCTACTATACATAGCACACATAGCCCTGACTCTAGAATACATAGCACACAGAGGCCTGTCTCTAGTATTCATAGCACGCAGAGCCCTGACTCTATAATACATAGCACACATAGCCCTGACTCTAGTATACATAGCACACAGAGGCCTGCCTCTAGTATACATAGCATGCAGAATCCTGACTCTATTATGCACAGCACACAGAGCCCTGACTCTATTATGCATAGCACACAGAGCCCTGACTATATTATACATAGCACACAGAGCCCTGACTCTATTATGCATAGCACGCAGAGCCCTGACTCTAGTATACATAGCACGCAGAGCCCTGACTCTAGTATACATAGCACACAGAGCCCTGACTCTATTATACATAGCACGCAGAGCCCTGGCTCTATTATACATAGCACGTAGAGCCCTGACTCTAGTATACATAGCACACAGAGTCCTGATTCTAGTATTCATAGCACACAGAGCCCTGACTCTAGTATGCATAGCCATCAGAGCCCTGACTCTATTATACATATCACACAAAGCCCTGACTCTATTATGCATAGCACACAGAGCCCTGCATCTATTATACATAGCACACAGAGCCCTGACTCTTTTATACATAGCACACAGAGCCCTGACTCTATTATGCATAGCACGCAGAGGCCTGACTCTAGTATACATAGCACGTAGAGGCCTGACTCTATTATGCACAGCACACATAGCCCTGACTCTAGTATACATAGCACGCAGAATCCTGACTCTATTATGCACAGCACACATAGCCCTGACTCTAGTATACATAGCACGCAGAAGCCTGCCTCTTGTAAACATAGCACTCAGAGCCCTGACCGTAGTATACATAGCACGCAGAGGCCTGCCTCTATTATACATAGCACGCAGAACCCTGACTCTATTATGCACAGCACACATAGCCCTGACTCTAGTATACATAGCACACAGAGCCCTGACTCTATTATACATAACACACATAGCCCTGACTATATTATACATAGCACGCATAGCCCTGACTCTATTATACATAGCACACATAGCCCTGACTCTATTATACATAGCACACATAGCCCTGATTATATTATACATAGCACCCAGAACCCTGACTCTATTATACATAACACACATAGCCCTGACTCTAGTATACATAGCATCCAGAGCCCTTACTCTAGTATACATAACACACATAGCCCTGTCTCTAGTATACATAGCACACAGAGCCCTGACTCTAGTATACATAGCACGCATAGCCCTGACTCTAGTATACATAGCACACAGAGCCCTGACTCTAGTATACATAGCACGCATAGCCCTGACTCTATTATACATAACACACATAGCCCTGACTCTAGTATGCATAGCACACAGAGCCCTGACTCTAGTATGCATAGCACACAGAGGCCTGCCTCTAGTATACATAGCACACAGAGCCCTGACTCTAGAATACATAGCACGCATAGCCCGGATTCAATTATACATAGCACACAGAGCCCTGACTCTATTATGCATAGCACACGGAGCCCTGACTCTATTATACATAGCAGTTAGAGCCCTGACTCTAGTATGCATAGCACACATAGCCCTGACTCTATTATACATAGCACGTAGAGCCCTGACTCTAATATACATAGCACGCATAGCCCTGACTATATTGTACATAGCACACAGAGCCCTAACTCTAGTATACATAGCACACATAGGCCTGCCTCTATTATACATAGCACACAGAGCCCTGACTCTTGTATACATAGCACACAGAGCCGTAACAAATGTCCCACTGACAATTTCATTTGATAATTTGTGAACAGGTGATGACGTTGCACGGAAACAAAACACTGCTGTTAGTCAATAAATAAGCAGCTAGTAGAGCTTCTGATTCTCACTAAGTACTTTAGATACTATTGCAGGTATAATTAACAGCTGTAATCCACTTTCCCGAACTGGTTTTGTGAAAGTTTAGCATATTTGTAGACATTTATTTATTAATCTATTTAACAATATCTGTGTCTATACTTTTGCCAGGATATTTATCAAGGTTATGCCTCTATAGTTGCTTGCAACATTTACGTCCCTTTTCTTAAATATGGGTGCAATTATACCTTGATGATCCCACGACTCCGCGTATAAATTGCTCGAAAATATCCTATTATACAAGACAATAAACAATGGTGTCTGCAGGTAGGTTATCGAAACCCAAACTCTTATTGTTTTGCGAGAAAACAGCATCACGTATTTCTTTGTCTGAGATTTCGCAATCCAAATCCTCGCAGTACGAATCAAAACTTAAGTCATGTTCCTGGTCAGTACCAGCTTGGGTACACCACAGAACAAATCTTTAAATGGTTCAATACTTCATTAACTGTTAAGGAATCTGCAAATATGATATCTTCTTATACGTATTCTTAATATTTCCCCAGACTTTACGAGGTTATGAGGATGTTAAATTATGTATTCTTAATCCTTCCCCGACCATTATAGTCTTGCCTTGCCTTCCGTTTTATTTTATTATAACGAGCCGTGATTGAACAAGCCTTAAACGATTTCCATCGCGTTTATCCATATTATATACATTTCTATACATTTTAAGGGAGCGTTTCGTGTTATAACAACTCCCATCAAAGCACGGTTTATTAGTTTTCTTACCAGCTATAGTATTACCTGGGTGATTATTACTTTCGTGAGATAACTTTCCAAATATGAGTGAACATTTGTGAATAATAAATCGGTAAAATGATCCCAGACATGATTGATTTTGTATATTTAAGTGCCGTGTATCACTGTTATTTAAGTATATATGTATTTGTTATGAGAAATTGAAATTGAATTGAAGGCTTGGAAACCCATAATACAAGCGGACGCAGAGAAAAAATATGTACAGTCAAACCTGTCTTAAGCAGCCAGCCTAGGGAGTCAGAAAGTGGCTGCTTAGCACAGGTGGCTGCTTAATAAAGGTCAAATGTATAATAAAACAACCGATTGGGAATCTGGAAACTGGCTGCTTAATACAGGTTGGCTGCTTAATGGAGGTGACCACTAACACAGGTTTGACTGTTGCATGTATACCGGCGAAAATATAATGACAACACATAAGTTAGTCCAGTTATGTTTCAACGTACATTTGTATTTGCAAATTGAAGGAATTAGTTTGCCTAGCTTAACATTTCCAATTAAGATAAGTATTGTTATATCTTGCAATATTCATAGGTACGATTGTGTTGAAGAGACAGTATTTGCACGTCATCGACATTGTCCTCGTCACAATGGCTGAACAGGTAAGATGGATATGAGGGAGACTGGCAGTGTTCAAATTGTTAAAAACCAACATATTTGGAAAACAGGTAGTATGATTGTTATTGTATGGAGATTCTTTTAAAAATGTAGGACACATCTGATTGTCCTGGGGCAGCCATTTTGAATTTTCAAAATGACCGCCAAAAGAAAAAGAAGAAAAGAAATTGGCTATAATGATGGGATAAATGTTACTGTGTATGTTGCACCATATGTGATAACACACATCATAAAATTATACAATTACGATATTATAAATCGATACAATATATATACAATACAAAACATTTTATTGCATGAAAACATATACAATGTTTTATAGCAAAATACAAACTGTGATATAGTGAAAACAACATGTTATAATTTTCTGAAGAGATCTAAACTAGGGTATAAGATGTGTTGAGCATAAAAGTTGAACAGAGGTAAGTTGAAACAATATGGGTTTGTTCATATAAGCACTAGTTTGTTTTTAATTACGGCGTACGCAATATGTTGGCAAGATATATAAACTTTGATAGATTATATAACACTTTTCTTATTATAAATCAATTTGTAGCATACATTTTAATAATAATAATTGTTTTAATAATAACAGACGGATCTGTAGTCCAGTGGTTATCACAGCAGGTTCGATCCCCTGTCTGACCCTAATAAAATTAACAGTCTGTCAGATGGGACGTTAGACCGAGGTCTCGTGTCGGTGCTTTACACCGTGCACGTAAAAGAACCAGAGGATACTCTGGAATGGGTCTCTGTCTGTATCATTGCACTGGCCTCCACACTCAAAAATGACTAATCTCTTCAGGAGGCGTCGCTCATATGGGTAACCGGTAGCGACGATAAATAAACGTAAACACACATTTTAATATGTAAACAAATATAACATAAACATATATTTACGATTGTCCGGCTTCCCGTTGGAAATAGGTGACATGTGATACATGCTGTTTTCATTTCTCCATTACTGGTGACATAAATTAGCTACCAGAACTGTTGTCAAGTTCATTTCAAGCATAACAAAAATGTATTAGGTGTACAATATAAGTTAAATAGTCGTGCTAAGTTGTAGTCAATGTGACCAATCACATTGTTTTGTGTCCCGTATTAGCCAAGCTGTTATAGGGATATTATATGAAGAAACATTCTTATGTGTGAAGTTAATTCTACATATTATTATTATTATTTAACTGTATTATTATTATTATTATTATTATCTAATGCATTAACATATTATTTCTAATCTGTTCAAAAATTGTATGCGAGTGTCCCAATTTATATGTCAACACTATTTAAAGCGACATTACATTTCAAAAAGCAAATAAAATGCATATTTTCACGTATAAATGCATTGCTACTACACATTCCTCTGAATACATTCGAACACTAACATTGAATCAATAAACAGTGTTTTCGTGGTATACAAACTTTCAAAAGTGAAAGTAGGATTTCATATAACGGTCATCCGCGATCCTGAATTGGCGTTTGTTTGCCATTGGGGTCAATACTAAGCACTCGATACTTTCGATTACATATACTTTAACTAAGATTACTCTACAAATAAATATGCATAGGTACACATGTGAGATATCACGGTAAATATGTACAATGCCTCGTGTTATTCAGGATAAACGCGTTGTATTACGCATGAATGTCGACCCTATTTACACTATTTTGTTATGTCAACAAACCGCGTATACGGTATAAAATTGTTTATTTGTTGGAATACTCAGTTTGTGAGGGAGATATTTGGGGGGGGGAAATATACCATATAATTACAAATAACATTCTGCATACATTTGCGTTTTCACCGATGTAGTGTCGCTTTAATAAAATACACTAAAGGTGGTGTATGCAGGGCAGGGTTCACTATGTCTGAATGTTTATCTGTGCCACTTCTGTCGACTATTCAAAAACACTGGAGCCAATTAAGAAATCTTGGAGCCAACTAAGAGCCATATAGTTCACAATTAAATATATGAAGCCATGAATTTCACAAAACATGTGCCAAAAAATATGTTGCGCCAAATTTCGCCAATTCACATAATATAGCGCCAATATTTGTTTTTTGTCGCACTTGGCGCCATTGGCGACCGACAACGGGAATCATGCATACAGTATGAACATTAATTGCATTGCGTTTATGATTAATGAGAGCCGAATGAAAAATGACTGATCAAGTCAAACAAAGATTTTATTATGTTTCAACAATGTCCAAGTACGTTAATAATGTTAAAAAGGATCATTACTGCAAAGCTTGAGTAATACTGATTTTGTAACAAGTAGATTTGTATGACAATTTGAACAGGAATATATGACTGTAACTAACTTTTCCATTGCCGGAACATGGCAACTAATATCATCTACTAAGACTGTGGAAGTCGTGATAGTGGATGCGCGTTCGCTTCATGTGCGAAAGGTCCTGAGTTCGAGCCCCGATTGTGCTCTTAGGCAGGGCATTTAAATTCCACGTTGCCTCTTCTCTCTCCCTCGTGGCGATGGATTCCATCAGGAATGAGGTCTCGAGAGTGATTAATATAACGTGTTACTTATTTCGCAATCGAGCTCAAATAAATGTGTATACATCTACTAAGACTAGATGGGAGAGGTACTACAGCAGACACAAGAGATTTAATTAACAAGCCATATATTAATGCATTGTGGTGTAACTTGGTGGTGGTGATGAATTATTTATTATGACGACGAAACAATATAAATTAATATTAAACATAATTATGTACAATTGTAACACATACTGATTGTACAAATTCGTGTGGTGTCACGTTGAAACGAGAGAAGCAACAATATACCCAGCAGAGTCACTCTTGGTTGATAAGGAAATAGGATACCACACTGTCACGGTAGATAATCCCCTTACATCCAGCTAAATGAGCCACACTACAAAGGACAGTAATATTCGGAGTGTAGCTGAAGCAGACACATTACTTATCCACACAGCTATACGGCGTATATCTTGATCTGGGAAGGTCAACAAACAGAAGGTTGAGAGAGCGGAACAGAAGGTGACAATGAATGAGCATGTCCTGTTAAAATCAGAATCAACACAACTCAACACAATGATATCTGAATACAGAGGACAACCACTACATAAAGCGACCAACCTGGATACAGAGGACATCCACTCCATAAAGCGACCAACCTGAATACAGAGGGCAACCAGTCCATAAAGCGACCAACATGAATACAGAGGACAACCACTCCATAAAGCGACCAACATGAATACAGAGGACAACCACTCCATAAAGCGACCAACATGAATACAGAGGGCAACCACTCCATAAAGCGACCAACATGAATACAGAGGACAACCACTCCATAAAGCGACCAACCTGAATACAGAGGACAACTATTACATAAAGCGACCAACCTGGATACAGAGGACATCCACTTCATAAAGCGACCAACCTAAATACAGAGGACAACCACTTCATAAAGCGACCGACCAGAATACAGAAGACAACCACTTCATAAAACGACCAACCAGAATACAGAAGACAACCACTTCATAAAGCGACCAACCTAAATACAGAGGACAACCACTTCATAAAGCGACCAACCTAAATACAGAGGACAACCACTTCATAAAGCGACAAACCTGCTCACAATCAGAAGACAATCACTTCATAAAGCACATACGTTCCTCATTAATCAAACACATAGTTGTCAGCTAAGCTCTCGGGCGGTGATATGTCAGCCGCAAGGATGGGCTGTGATATTCCCCTTCAAAACTGATATCGATGAAACCATCACGAATGACTGAATATGTGGTAGAATTCATGTTGCACGGACTGCACATAGCCTACTTATTGTGAGGCGAGAACTATTTGTACACTTGTACACCTGTCATGGTTCATTCGAAGTAAATGTCAAGAAAATTTATAACCTGGACCATCAAGCCAACGATTCCTTTCATGGCACATGCATATCGATCTTTGGCAGTTCGCGAGAAGAAGATATTTATGGAGTTGTGCTATTTTTAGATGGCGACCATCTTGGATAGTGTAATGACGTACTATTAATAATTATGTAACCGTCCCCCACCGGTTTTGCTAAGTACAATGCACATACATTGTGACTACCGACCCAATGCTTATTGAGGAGGAGACGTTTGAAAATGTTCACTGACGACCAACACATATTGCGGTAACAATAGTAAATGTAATTCCGAAGAGGATCAACATCACTAATTTTATTATTGTACTACATTTCATGTCCAATAACTGCAATTATTTACAGCTACAATTACATAGGTTACCGATTGTCTACCAACCTGGCGCCTGGCCAACACTCACAGGGTTCGGGAAGTACTGATGTTCATAAAAAGATTTCTCATAAGTCAGAAATGGCTTGCCCTTTAAATAGGGGTGACACTGTAATAAACAAACTCAATCATCATCATAAACAAACAAGTGACTTTACTTTTACACAGGAATATCAATATATATTACTATAGTTGTTTCTTGTCATACCGTGGGGTTTTGATATTCCGCGGTATACATTAATTTTGGAATCACTTTCATGTGTTGGTTTCCACTTGACTCGTATTGACTAAGGTCTCTCATTGTTGTTAACATTCAAAGATTAACACGTGACTAAAAGTATATTGGCAATATATACTGCGAATGGACCCTTTTTTCGCTGTGAATTATTCGTTCACATGTTGTTTCTATAATTGTTATTACATGCAACCTGTGTCTTTTCACAAATAAAGTTCTGTTATGTTCTGTTCTATAAGCATTGTGTTGCATTTCGCTATCTACTCAAGCATAATCTATGGCAAAGCATATTAACCAACAATTAACTTACTGCAATTGTATATAACAACCAAAATATACATGTCTCTATATGTCGACGTATGGGATAAAATTATCCAGCCGGTAGCCTAGACAATTGGTTGTACAGATACATTTTAGCATTCAATCACATCCAATTTGCGACGTACATAGGCCCCACATTCTATGCGGCCGTAACATAATGATGTTGCCCTGACAAACATTTAAATAGCATTACATCGTATGAAATAAAAGATATTTGAAAAATTCAATTTTTACGTATGTAGCAATGCTGCTACACATTCTAACATTATACTTTGTATGCTTATGTTCATTTGGTAAACAGTGTTTTTTTTGCGATAAAACAAACTCGAAACCGAAAGTAGGATTTTCCGAGTCGATCGGTCACGCACTTGTTTACAACCGGAACGCATCGTCCGCACTTGTTTGAATTCGGAATGTATCATCCCCATTTGTCCCACGTTGTCTTTTTTAATTAAATTACTTGATATGTTGATTCATACCTCTGTTAGCTAAGTCTTTAGGTACATTTCTATATCCCCGCGAGGGATCGACATTAGAGGAAGCTAGATCGATAGTCTTTCATGTTCAAAATATATACGTTGTTTTCTACATCCTCTGTTATTTCACACATGCGCACTGTGCGTGTTTACATTTCGTGTGTTGATAAACAAATTCGCGTATACGATGGTTTAAATTTATTGGAATTTTATCGTTTCCTGAGCGACTATTTCGATTTTTGTAAACACACATTAGTATTTATATTTTACCCAACACATCCTTTATCACGATGTAATGCTGCTTTAACGAAGCTTAGCTAATTGATATAATATTCCATTGTCATAATTTATGTACTAGCACCACATGTTTTACTATATTAATCCTCTGTTGTTATAATATGGAGCGACCATTAATGTTGAGAATTGGTTCCCTAAATTCCAAACAGCGAGTTTCATTATAGGTTACTATAGATGGAAAGCTAGACGAGATGTTGCAGATACTGGCGGGGAATGATTCAACTGATGCGGGATCTGAAAATAGTGTAAATATGAAACAATTTCATATGTATAATGTGTAGCAGTTAAACATAGGTGTGTGTGGATCTGCATAAAACAAACTGTTCGATATTTCTAGTAGGATTAATTAGATGACACATAACTCATTAATGTCCTTGCATACAGGCTAACAGCAAGCTGTGTTCAACAATTTCCATTCAACAAACACTGATATAATTAACATAGCATTACACGATCTATAAACAACAAGTTGTGATAGCGCCGTGGTAGCGCGGTGGTAGCGCGGTGGTAGCGCGCCCGCTTCTGATTTGATAATATTGTATTGCTCTATATACATGTATATAGCAATTACAATCGTATAACCGATACATAATTAGCAAATGGGTTGGCCCACAAGAAAAATGCTTTCGTTTCTGGTCCGCTTCTTGAAAGTCTTAAGTTCGCGCCCAGCTGTAGCCCTTACGAGTGTGCCCTTAGGCATGGTGCTTAAATTCCACATTGCCTCTTCTCTCTCCCTCATGGCATTGGATTCCATCACGAATGGGGTATCTAGAGCGATTAATCTAACATTGTAAATACGTGTTGGCTATGGAGCTAACATAAATGTGTATATTATACTAAACTATAAACAACAATACAGTGGCTAGTATGGTATTCTAGTTTTATACTGATACCACATGTTTTAAGACTGATTGCATATCATCATTTATCACATAACTTTGCTTGTATTCAGTTTCATACAACCATATCATATTTTCTTATATGTACACACGTGTAATAACATCTGGAATGATTCTGGTTGGTTGAGAGAATATTATTATTTGTAAATTAAAATTTAAAGTATGCATTTCTCTATTTGAATTGGTGCATAACATTAATGGTGAGACTGCCTACAATTTAAAAGAGGTGTCGACGCAATTATAACGTTTATTTGAAACATAAATATAACGCTGCTTTGTGTAGTGATGTCTTGATAATTTAGTGACGGCATGACTATATGCTATGATATTTGGCGCCAAAATGAAGGTAGCAACGTTATTTATTAACACGAATACATGGTAATGTGATTTATTTATTGGTAATGTGATTTATTTATTGGTAATGTGATAAAAACGATCTTATAGTCATCACTCATGTAAGATCATATATATATAATACTATGGAAGTCGTGATAGCGCAGTGAATGCGCGTTCGCTTCAGGTGCGACATTTCCGGAGTTCGAGCCCCGCTGGAGACGTTACGAGTGTGCCCTTAGGCAAGGCATTTAAATTCCACATTGCCTCTTCTCTCTCCCTCGTGGCGATGGATTCCATCAGGAATGAGGTCTCGAGAGTGATTAATATCAGTTGAAAGAACCTGTTTCGCAATCGAGCTAAAATATAATTTGTATATTATATAGCAAATACAAATTATATTTAGCTCGATTGCGAAACAGGTTATTTCAACTTATATTAATCACTATCCCTATATATTCCCTCAAATTGTTAAATTGTATGTATTAATATCTCAAAGCAAAACCAGCAATTATTGACCACAACCTGATATGCTTACTTTCTTGTTCTTGTTGTATACTAGGTGACTCCTCTAAAACTTGTCAGCAAAGAGGGAACTGTTAATGAAACGGCAAGGACACGTCTTGTTGCGCTCATTTATGTAAGTTTCTAAGAATTAAAGTGTGTGCTTTACGTTTGTTTATCGTCGCTACCGGTTGCCCATATGAGCGACACCTCCTGAACAGATTAGTCATTTTAGATTTTGGATAATAGTGCAATGATACAGATGGTTCGTTTACGTGCACGGTGTACAGCACCGACACGATACCTCGGTTTAAAGTCCCATCTGAAAGACTGTTAATTTTGTTAGGGTCAGACGGGGGATCGAACCTGCGATCCGTGGATTACCAGTTCAGCGTGTTACCACTGGACTATAGACCCGTCTGGGTTTGTAACCGCAAATTCATCCAATTTAAACACATTGATCCACACGAGGCCACACTCTATTTCCGGTGTTTTGTAATTTGTGACCGAATAATATGGCGCACTGTCTTTTTGTTTGTCGTCATATTACATGTTATATAACAACATGACATGGATATGCTATGCAAAATATAAACATTGTGCATACATGCATGGGGGACAGCTATTGTACTATATGATTTAATATGTCGTTAGAATTCGCTGCTCAGGGAAATGTGAACACAATACGTGACAAAGTTGGCAGTCACTAGAGCAGGTTGTGGAGTTGCGCATTGCAATTTATATGCATACTGTCATACAGTCAAATATGTATTAGTGGTCACCCCCACTAAGCGGCAAGCCAGTATTAAGCAGCCTGTTTCTAGATTCTAAATATGTTGTTTTATTATGCATGCTACGTAGCCATTTTCTGTGATATTTGACTGGGTGTTTATGACAGGGATGAGTGTATGACCCCAATGTAGCGTTAAATGACCATCAAACTCCACATAGTGGTCTCGGGTATGATCGCTTGTACCAGAGTGAGATACACACATGTACCAGAGTGAGATACAGATATACCATAGTGAGATACACATATGTACCAGAGTGAGATACACATATGTACCAGAGTGAGATACACATATGTACCAGATTGAGATACACATATGTACCAGAGTGAGATACACACATGTACCAGAGTGAGATACACATATGTACCAGAGTGAGATACACATATGTACCATAGTGAGATACACATATGTACCAGAGTGAGATACACATATGTACCAGAGTGAGATACACACATGTACCAGAGTGAGATACACATATGTACCAGAGTGAGATACACATATGTACCAGAGTGAGATACACACATGTACCAGAGTGAGATACACATATGTACCATAGTGAGATACACACATGTACCAGCGTGAGATACACACATGTACCAGCGTGAGATACACATATGTACCAGAGTGAGATACACACATGTACCAGAGTGAGATACACACATGTACCAGAGTGAGATATACACATGTACCAGAGTGGGATAGACATATGTACCAGAGTGAGATACACACATGTACCAGAGTGAGATACACACATGTACCAGAGTGAGATACACATATGTACCAGAGTGAGATACACATAATTATGTACCAGAGTGATATACATATGTACCAGAGTGAGATACACATATGTACCAGAGTGAGATACACATATGTACCAGAGTGAGATACACATATGTACCATAGTGAGATACACATATGTACCAGAGTGAGATATACACATGTACCAGAGTGAGATACACACATGTACCAGAGTGAGATACACATATGTACCAGAGTGAGATACACATATGTACCAGAGTGAGATATACACATGTACCAGAGTGAGATATACACATGTACCAGAGTGAGATATACACATGTACCAGAGTGAGATATACACATATACCAGAGTGAGATACACACATGTACCAGAGTGAGATACACATATGTACCAGAGTGAGATACACATGTACCAGAGTGAGATACACACATGTACCAGAGTGAGATACCTATGTACCAGAGTGAGATACACACATGTACCAGAGTGAGATACACACATGTACCAGAGTGAGATATACACATGTACCAGAGTGAGATACACATATGTACCAGAGTGAGATACACACATGTACCAGAGTGAGATACACATATGTACCAGAGTGAGATACACATATGTACCAGAGTGATATACATATGTACCAGAGTGAGATACACATATGTACCAGAGTGAGATACACATATGTACCAGAGTGAGATACACATATGTACCAGAGTGAGATACACATATGTACCAGAGTGAGATATACACATGTACCAGAGTGAGATACACACATGTACCAGAGTGAGATACACATATGTACCAGAGTGAGATACACATATGTACCAGAGTGAGATATACATGTACCAGAGTGAGATATACACATGTACCAGAGTGAGATATACACATGTACCAGAGTGAGATACACATATACCAGAGTGAGATACACAATGTACCAGAGTGAGATACAATGTACCAGAGTGAGACACATGTACCAGAGTGAGATACACACATGTACCAGAGTGAGATATACATATGTACCAGAGTGAGATACACACATGTACCAGAGTGAGATACACACATGTACCAGAGTGAGATATACACATGTACCAGAGTGAGATATACACATGTACCAGAGTGAGATATACACATGTACCAGAGTGAGATACACACATGTACCAGAGTGAGATACACATGTACCAGAGTGAGATACATATGTACCAGAGTGAGATACACACATGTACCAGAGTGAGATACACACATGTACCAGAGTGAGATACACATATGTACCAGAGTGAGATACACACATGTACCAGAGTGAGATACACATATGTACCAGAGTGAGATACACACATGTACCAGAGTGAGATACACATATGTACCAGAGTGAGATATACACATGTACCAGAGTGAGATACACATATGTACCAGAGTGAGATACACACATGTACCAGAGTGAGATACACATATGTACCAGAGTGAGATACACATATGTACCAGAGTGAGATATACACATGTACCAGAGTGAGATATACACATGTACCAGAGTGAGATATACACATGTACCAGAGTGAGATATACACATATACCAGAGTGAGATACACAAATGTACCAGAGTGAGATACATATATGTACCAGAGTGAGATACACATGTACCAGAGTGAGATACACACATGTACCAGAGTGATATACCTATGTACAGAGTGAGATACACAATGTACCAGAGTGAGATACACACATGTACCAGAGTGAGATATACACATGTACCAGAGTGAGATATACACATGTACCAGAGTGAGATATACACATGTACCAGAGTGAGATACACACATGTACCAGAGTGAGATACACATGTACCAGAGTGAGATACATATGTACCAGAGTGAGATACACACATGTACCAGAGTGAGATACACACATGTACCAGAGTGAGATACACATATGTACCAGAGTGAGATACACACATGTACCAGAGTGAGATACACATATGTACCAGAGTGAGATACACACATGTACCAGAGTGAGATACACATATGTACCAGAGTGAGATATACACATGTACCAGAGTGAGATACATATATGTACCAGAGTGAGATACACACATGTACCAGAGTGAGATATGCACATGTACCAGAGTGAGATACACATGTACCAGAGTGAGATACACATAATTATGTACCAGAGTGAGATATACACATGTACCAGAGTGAGATACACACATGTACCAGAGTGAGATATACATATGTACCAGAGTGAGATATACACATGTACCAGAGTGAGATATACACATGTACCAGAGTGAGATACACATATGTACCAGAGTGAGATATACACATGTACCAGAGTGAGATATACACATGTACCAGAGTGAGATATACACATGTACCAGAGTGAGATATACACATATACCAGAGTGAGATACACACATGTACCAGAGTGAGATATACACATGTACCAGAGTGAGAAACACATGTACCAGAGTGAGATACACACATGTACCAGAGTGAGATACATATGTACCAGAGTGAGATACACACATGTACCAGAGTGAGATACACACATGTACCAGAGTGAGATACACATATGTACCAGAGTGAGATATACACATGTACCAGAGTGAGATATACACATGTACCAGAGTGAGATATACACATGTACCAGAGTGAGATATACACATATACCAGAGTGAGATACACAATGTACCAGAGTGAGATACAAATGTACAGAGTGAGATACACATAAATACATGTACCAGAGTGAGATACACAATGTACCAGAGTGAGATACACACATGTACCAGAGTGAGATATACACATGTACCAGAGTGAGATATACACATGTACCAGAGTGAGATATACACATGTACCAGAGTGAGATACACACATGTACCAGAGTGAGATACACATGTACCAGAGTGAGATACATATGTACCAGAGTGAGATACACACATGTACCAGAGTGAGATACACACTTGTACCAGAGTGAGATACACATATGTACCAGAGTGAGATACACACATGTACCAGAGTGAGATACACATATGTACCAGAGTGAGATACACACATGTACCAGAGTGAGATACACATATGTACCAGAGTGAGATATACACATGTACCAGAGTGAGATACATATATGTACCAGAGTGAGATACACACATGTACCAGAGTGAGATATGCACATGTACCAGAGTGAGATACACATGTACCAGAGTGAGATACACATAATTATGTACCAGAGTGAGATATACACATGTACCAGAGTGAGATACACACATATACCAGAGTGAGATATACATATGTACCAGAGTGAGATATACACATGTACCAGAGTGAGATATACACATGTACCAGAGTGAGATACACATATATACCAGAGTGAGATATACACATGTACCAGAGTGAGATATACACATGTACCAGAGTGAGATATACACATGTACCAGAGTGAGATATACACATATACCAGAGTTAGATACACACATGTACCAGAGTGAGATATACACATGTACCAGAGTGAGAAACACATGTACCATAGTGAGATACACACATGTACCAGAGTGAGATACATATGTACCAGAGTGAGATACACACATGTACCAGAGTGAGATACACACATGTACCTGAGTGAGATACACATATGTACCAGAGTGAGATACACACATGTACCAGAGTGAGATACACATATGTACCAGAGTGAGATACACACATGTACCAGAGTGAGATATACACATGTACCAGAGTGAGATACACATATGTACCAGAGTGAGATACACACATGTACCAGAGTGAGATAAACATATGTACCAGAGTGAGATACACACATGTACCAGAGTGAGATATACATATGTACCAGAGTGAGATACACATATGTACCAGAGTGAGATACACACATGTACCAGAGTGAGATACACATATGTACCAGAGTGAGATACACACATGTACCAGAGTGAGATATACACATGTACCAGAGTGAGATACACACATGTACCAGAGTGAGATATACACATGTACTAGAGTGAGATACACATGTACCAGAGTGAGATACACATATGTACCAGAGTGAGATACATATGTACCAGAGTGAGATACACACATGTACCAGAGTGAGATATACACATGTACCAGAGTGAGATATACACATGTACCAGAGTGAGATACACACATGTACCAGAGTGAGATATACACATGTACCAGAGTGAGATATACACATGTACCAGAGTGAGATATACACATGTACCAGAGTGAGATACACACATGTACCAGAGTGAGATACACATATGTACCAGAGTGAGATATACACATGTACCAGAGTGAGATACACATATGTACCAGAGTGAGATATACACATGTACCAGAGTGAGATACACACATGTACCAGAGTGAGATACACATATGTACCAGAGTGAGATACACATATGTACCAGAGTGAGATATACACATGTACCAGAGTGAGATATACACATGTACCAGAGTGAGATATACACATGTACCAGAGTGAGATATACACATGTACCAGAGTGAGATACACACATGTACCAGAGTGAGATACACACATGTACCAGAGTGAGATACACATGTACCAGAGTGAGATACACACATGTACCAGAGTGAGATACCTATGTACCAGAGTGAGATACACACATGTACCAGAGTGAGATACACACATGTACCAGAGTGAGATAACACATGTACCAGAGTGAGATACACATATGTACCAGAGTGAGATACACACATGTACCAGAGTGAGATACACATATGTACCAGAGTGAGATACACATATGTACCAGAGTGATATACATATGTACCAGAGTGAGATACACATATGTACCAGAGTGAGATACACATATGTACCAGAGTGAGATACACATATGTACCAGAGTGAGATACACATATGTACCAGAGTGAGATATACACATGTACCAGAGTGAGATACACACATGTACCAGAGTGAGATACACATATGTACCAGAGTGAGATACACATATGTACCAGAGTGAGATATACACATGTACCAGAGTGAGATATACACATGTACCAGAGTGAGATATACACATGTACCAGAGTGAGATATACACATGTACCAGAGTGAGATACACACATGTACCAGAGTGAGATACACATATGTACCAGAGTGAGATACACATGTACCAGAGTGAGATACACACATGTACCAGAGTGAATACTATGTACCAGAGTGAGATACACACATGTACCAGAGTGAGATACACACATGTACCAGAGTGAGATATACACATGTACCAGAGTGAGATATACACATGTACCAGAGTGAGATATACACATGTACCAGAGTGAGATACACACATGTACCAGAGTGAGATACACATGTACCAGAGTGAGATACATATGTACCAGAGTGAGATACACACATGTACCAGAGTGAGATACACACATGTACCAGAGTGAGATACACATATGTACCAGAGTGAGATACACACATGTACCAGAGTGAGATACACATATGTACCAGAGTGAGATACACACATGTACCAGAGTGAGATATACACATGTACCAGAGTGAGATATACACATGTACCAGAGTGAGATATACACATGTACCAGAGTGAGATATACACATATACCAGAGTGAGATACACACATGTACCAGAGTGAGATACACATATGTACCAGAGTGAGATACACATGTACCAGAGTGAGATACACACATGTACCAGAGTGAATACTATGTACCAGAGTGAGATACAAATGTACCAGAGTGAGATACACACATGTACCAGAGTGAGATATACACATGTACCAGAGTGAGATATACACATGTACCAGAGTGAGATATACACATTACCAGAGTGAGATACACACATGTACCAGAGTGAGATAATGTACCAGAGTGAGATACATATGTACCAGAGTGAGATACACACATGTACCAGAGTGAGATATACACATGTACCAGAGTGAGATATACACATGTACCAGAGTGAGATACACACATGTACCAGAGTGAGATACACACATGTACCAGAGTGAGATACACACATGTACCAGAGTGAGATACACATATGTACCAGAGTGAGATACACACATGTACCAGAGTGAGATACACATATGTACCAGAGTGAGATACACACATGTACCAGAGTGAGATACACACATGTACCAGAGTGAGATACACATATGTACCAGAGTGAGATACACATATGTACCAGAGTGAGAATACATATGTACCAGAGTGAGATACACACATGTACCAGAGTGATATACATATGTACCAGAGTGAGATATACACATGTACCAGAGTGAGATATACACATGTACCAGAGTGAGATACACATATATACCAGAGTGAGATACCATGTACCAGAGTGAGATATACACATGTACCAGAGTGAGATATACATGTACCAGAGTGAGATACACAATGTACCAGAGTGAGATACACACATGTACCAGAGTGAGATATACACATGTACCAGAGTGAGAAATGTACAATGTACAGAGTGAGATACATATGTACCAGAGTGAGATACACATGTACCAGAGTGAGATACACACATGTACTGAGTGAGATACACATGTACCAGAGTGAGATACACACATGTACCAGAGTGAGATACACATGACAGAGTGAGATACACATATGTACCAGAGTGAGATATACACATGTACCAGAGTGAGATACACATATGTACCAGAGTGAGATACACACATGTACCAGAGTGAGATACACATATGTACCAGAGTGAGATACACACATGTACCAGAGTGAGATACACATGTACCAGAGTGAGATATACACATGTACCAGAGTGAGATACACATGTACCAGAGTGAGATACACATGTACCAGAGTGAGATACACACATGTACCAGAGTGAGATATACACATGTACCAGAGTGAGATACACACATGTACCAGAGTGAGATATACACATGTACCAGAGTGAGATACACATGTACCAGAGTGAGATATACACATGTACCAGAGTGAGATATACACATGTACCAGAGTGAGATACACACATGTACCAGAGTGAGATATACACATGTACCAGAGTGAGATACACATGTACCAGAGTGAGATACACACATGTACCAGAGTGAGATACATATGTACCAGAGTGAGATACACACATGTACCAGAGTGAGATATACACATGTACCAGAGTGAGATATACATATGTACCAGAGTGAGATACACACATGTACCAGAGTGAGATATACACATGTACCAGAGTGAGATATCACATGTACCAGAGTGAGATACACACATGTACCAGAGTGAGATACACATATGTACCAGAGTGAGATATACACATGTACCAGAGTGAGATACACACATGTACCAGAGTGAGATATACATATGTACC
>CM026386.1:47716263-47743489 GCA_014843695.1 Archivesica marissinica
ACACATGTACCAGAGTGAGATATACACATGTACCAGAGTGAGATACACACATGTACCAGAGTGAGATACACATATGTACCAGAGTGAGATACACACATGTACCAGAGTGAGATATACACATGTACCAGAGTGAGATACACACATGTACCAGAGTGAGATACACACATGTACCAGAGTGAGATATACACATGTACCAGAGTGAGATACACACATGTACCAGAGTGAGATACACACATGTACCAGAGTGAGATACACACATGTACCAGAGTGAGATACACATATGTACCAGAGTGAGATACACATATGTACCAGAGTGAGATACACATATGTACCAGAGTGAGATACACACATGTACCAGAGTGAGATATACACATGTACCAGAGTGAGATACACATGTACCAGAGTGAGATACACATATGTACCAGAGTGAGATATACACATGTACCAGAGTGAGATACACATATGTACCAGAGTGAGATATACACATGTACCAGAGTGAGATACACATATGTACCAGAGTGAGATACACACATGTACCAGAGTGAGATATACACATGTACCAGAGTGAGATACACATGTACCAGAGTGAGATACACATATGTACCAGAGTGAGATATACACATGTACCAGAGTGAGATACACACATGTACCAGAGTGAGATATACACATGTACCAGAGTGAGATATACACATGTACCAGAGTGAGATATACACATGTACCAGAGTGAGATATACACATATACCAGAGTGAGATACACACATGTACCAGAGTGAGATATACACATGTACCAGAGTGAGATACACATGTACCAGAGTGAGATACACACATGTACCAGAGTGAGATACATATGTACCAGAGTGAGATACACACATGTACCAGAGTGAGATACACACATGTACCAGAGTGAGATACACATATGTACCAGAGTGAGATACACACATTACAATGTACCAGAGTGAGATACACACATGTACCAGAGTGAGATACACATATGTACCAGAGTGAGATACACACATGTACCAGAGTGAGATACACATATGTACCAGAGTGAGATACACACATGTACCAGAGTGAGATACACACATGTACCAGAGTGAGATACACATATGTACCAGAGTGAGATACACACATGTACCAGAGTGAGATACACATATGTACCAGAGTGAGATACACACATGTACCAGAGTGAGATACACACATGTACCAGAGTGAGATACACATATGTACCAGAGTGAGATACACAATGTACCAGAGTGAGATACACATGTACCAGAGTGAGATACATATGTACCAGAGTGAGATACACACATGTACCAGAGTGAGATATACACACATGTACCAGAGTGAGATATACACATGTACCAGAGTGAGATATACACATGTCCAGAGTGAGATAACCACACTGTACCAGATGAGATACACATGTACCAGAGTGAGATACACAATGTACCAATGTACCAGAGTGAGATACACATATGTACCAGAGTGAGATACACAATGTACCAGAGTGAGATACACATGTACCAGAGAGAGATACACATATGTACCAGAGTGAGATACACATATGTACCAGAGTGAGATATACACATATGTACCAGAGTGAGATATACACATGTCCAGAGTGAGATATACACATGTACCAGAGTGAGATACACACATGTACCAGAGTGAGATACACATATGTACCAGAGTGAGATACACACATGTACCAGAGTGAGATATACACATGTACCAGAGTGAGATACACACATGTACCAGAGTGAGATATACACATGTACCAGAGTGAGATATACACATGTACCAGAGTGAGATACACACATGTACCAGAGTGAGATACACACATGTACCAGAGTGAGATACACACATGTACCAGAGTGAGATACACCTATGTACCAGAGTGAGACATACATATGTACCAGAGTGAGATACACATATGTACCAGAGTGAGATACACACATGTACCAGAGTGAGATATACACATGTACCAGAGTGAGATACACATGTACCAGAGTGAGATACACAATATGTACCAGAGTGAGATATACACATGTACCAGAGTGAGATACACATATGTACCAGAGTGAGATATACACATGTACCAGAGTGAGATACACATATGTACCAGAGTGAGATACACACATGTACCAGAGTGAGATATACACATGTACCAGAGTGAGATACACATGTACCAGAGTGAGATACACAATGTACCAGAGTGAGATATACACATGTACCAGAGTGAGATACACACATGTACCAGAGTGAGATATACACATGTACCAGAGTGAGATATACACATGTACCAGAGTGAGATATACACATGTACCAGAGTGAGATATACACATATACCAGAGTGAGATACACACATGTACCAGAGTGAGATATACACATGTACCAGAGTGAGATACACATGTACCAGAGTGAGATACACACATGTACCAGAGTGAGATACATATGTACCAGAGTGAGATACACACATGTACCAGAGTGAGATACACACATGTACCAGAGTGAGATACACATATGTACCAGAGTGAGATACACACATGTACCAGAGTGAGATACACATATGTACCAGAGTGAGATACACACATGTACCAGAGTGAGATACACATATGTACCAGAGTGAGATACACACATGTACCAGAGTGAGATACACATATGTACCAGAGTGAGATATACACATGTACCAGAGTGAGATACACACATGTACCAGAGTGAGATACACACATGTACCAGAGTGAGATACACACATGTACCAGAGTGAGATACACATATGTACCAGAGTGAGATACACACATGTACCAGAGTGAGATACAAATGTACCAGAGTGAGATACACACATGTACCAGAGTGAGATAACATATGTACCAGAGTGAGATACACACATGTACCAGAGTGAGATACACACATGTACCAGAGTGAGATACACATATGTACCAGAGTGAGATACATATGTACCAGAGTGAGATACACACATGTACCAGAGTGAGATATACACATGTACCAGAGTGAGATATACACATGTACCAGAGTGAGATACACATGTACCAGAGTGAGATACACACATGTACTAGAGTGAGATACATATGACCAGAGTGAGATACACACATGTACCAGAGTGAGATACACATATGTACCAGAGTGAGATACACAATATGTACCAGAGTGAGATACACATATGTACCAGAGTGAGATACACACATGTACCAGAGTGAGATACACACATGTACCAGAGTGAGATACACATATGTACCAGAGTGAGATACACACATGTACCAGAGTGAGATACACATATGTACCAGAGTGAGATACACACATGTACCAGAGTGAGATACACATATGTACCAGAGTGAGATACACATATGTACCAGAGTGAGATACATATGTACCAGAGTGAGATACACACATGTACCAGAGTGAGATATACACATGTACCAGAGTGAGATATACACATGTACCAGAGTGAGATACACATATGTACCAGAGTGAGATACACATATGTACCAGAGTGAGATACACACATGTACCAGAGTGAGATACACATATGTACCAGAGTGAGATACACATATGTACCAGAGTGAGATACACATATGTACCAGAGTGAGATACACACATGTACCAGAGTGAGATACACACATGTACCAGAGTGAGATACACACATGTACCAGAGTGAGATACACATATGTACCAGAGTGAGATATACATATGTACCAGAGTGAGATACACATATGTACCAGAGTGAGATACACACATGTACCAGAGTGAGATATACAATGTACCAGAGTGAGATACACATGTACCAGAGTGAGATACACATATGTACCAGAGTGAGATATACACATGTACCAGAGTGAGATACACATATGTACCAGAGTGAGATATACACATGTACCAGAGTGAGATACACATATGTACCAGAGTGAGATACACACATGTACCAGAGTGAGATATACACATGTACCAGAGTGAGATACACATGTACCAGAGTGAGATACACATATGTACCAGAGTGAGATATACACATGTACCAGAGTGAGATACACACATGTACCAGAGTGAGATATACACATGTACCAGAGTGAGATACACACATACCAGAGTGAGATACACATATGTACCAGAGTGAGATACACAATGTACCAGAGTAGATACACAATGTACCAGAGTGAGATACAAATGTACCAGAGTGAGATACACACATGTACCAGAGTGAGATAAAATGTACCAGAGTGAGATACACACATGTACCAGAGTGAGATATACACATGTACCAGAGTGAGATACACACATGTACCAGAGTGAGATATACATATGTACCAGAGTGAGATACACACATGTACCAGAGTGAGATACAATGTACCAGAGTGAGATACACACATGTACCAGAGTGAGATACATATGTACCAGAGTGAGATACACATGTACCAGAGTGAGATACACACATGTACCAGAGTGAGATACTATGTACCAGAGTGAGATAACACATGTACCAGAGTGAGATACACACATGTACCAGAGTGAGATATACACATGTACCAGAGTGAGATACACATATGTACCAGAGTGAGATACACATGTACCAGAGTGAGATAACAATGTACCAGAGTGAGATACTATGTACCAGAGTGAGATACACACATGTACCAGAGTGAGATATACATATGTACCAGAGTGAGATACACACATGTACCAGAGTGAGATATACATATGTACCAGAGTGAGATACACACATGTACCAGAGTGAGATACACATATGTACCAGAGTGAGATACACACATGTACCAGAGTGAGATATACACATGTACCAGAGTGAGATATACACATGTACTAGAGTGAGATATACACATGTACCAGAGTGAGATACACACATGTACCAGAGTGAGATATACACATGTACTAGAGTGAGATACACATGTACCAGAGTGAGATACACACATGTACCAGAGTGAGATACATATGTACCAGAGTGAGATACACACATGTACCAGAGTGAGATATACACAGTACCAGAGTGAGATAACATGTACCAGAGTGAGATACACACATGTACCAGAGTGAGATATACACATGTACCAGAGTGAGATATACACATGTACCAGAGTGAGATATACACATGTACCAGAGTGAGATACACACATGTACCAGAGTGAGATATACACATGTACCAGAGTGAGATACACACATGTACCAGAGTGAGATATACACATGTACCAGAGTGAGATATACACATGTACCAGAGTGAGATACATATGTACCAGAGTGAGATACACATATGTACCAGAGTGAGATACACATGACCAGAGTGAGATACATATGTACCAGAGTGAGATACACATGTACCAGAGTGAGATATACAATGTACCAGAGTGAGATATACACATGTACCAAGTGAGATACACAATGTACCAGAGTGAGATACACACATGTACCAGAGTGAGATACACATGTACCAGAGTGAGATACACACATGTACCAGAGTGAGATACACATGTACCAGAGTGAGATACACATGTACCAGAGTGAGATACACATGTACCAGAGTGAGATACACACTATGTACCAGAGTGAGATATACACATGTACCAGAGTGAGATACACACATGTACCAGAGTGAGATATACATATGTACCAGAGTGAGATATACAATGTACCAGAGTGAGAACACATGTACCAGAGTGAGATACACATATGTACAGAGTGAGATATACACATGTCCAGAGTGAGATATACACATGTACCAGAGTGAGATACACAATGTACCAGAGTGAGATATACACATGTACCAGAGTGAGATACACATGTACCAGAGTGAGATACACACATGTACCAGAGTGAGATATACACATGTACCAGAGTGAGATATACACATGTACCAGAGTGAGATACACACATGTACCAGAGTGAGATATACACATGTACCAGAGTGAGATATACACATGTACCAGAGTGAGATACAACATGTACCAGAGTGAGATACACATATGTACCAGAGTGAGATATACACATGTACCAGAGTGAGATATACACATGTACCAGAGTGAGATACACACATGTACCAGAGTGAGATATACATATGTACCAGAGTGAGATATACACATGTACCAGAGTGAGATACACATGTACCAGAGTGAGATATACATATGTACCAGAGTGAGATATACACATGTACCAGAGTGCGATACACATATGTACCAGAGTGAGATACACACATGTACCAGAGTGAGATACACATTTGTACCAGAGTAAGATACACACATGTACCAGAGTGAGATACACATGTACCAGAGTGAGATATAGACATGTACCAGAGTGAGATACACATGTACCAGAGTGAGATACATACAATTATGTACCAGAGTGAGATAAACACATGTACCAGAGTGAGATACACACATGTACCAGAGTGAGATATACATATGTACCAGAGTGAGATATACACATGTACCAGAGTGAGATATACACATATGTACCAGAGTGAGATACACATATGTACCATACTGAGATACACATATGTACCAGAGTGAGATACACATGTACCAGAGTGAGATATACACATGTACCAGAGTGAGAAACATATGTACCAGAGTGAGATACACACATGTACCAGCTTGAGATACACACATGTACCTGAGTGAGATACACATATGTACCAGAGTGAGATACACACATCTACCATAGTGAGATACACATATGTACCAGAATGAGATACACACATGTACCAGAGTGAGATACACATATGTACCAGAGTGAGATACACATATGTACCAGAGTGAGATACACATGTACCAGAGTGAGATACACACATGTACCAGAGTGAGATACACACATGTACCAGAGTGAGATATACACATTTACCAGAGTGAGATATACACATGTACCAGAGTGAGATACACACATGTACCAGAGTGAGATATACACATGTACCAGAGTGAGATATACACATGTACCAGAGTGAGATATACACATGTACCAGAGTGAGATACACACATGTACCAGAGTGAGATACACATATGTACCAGAGTGAGATATACACATGTACCAGAGTGAGATATACACCTGTACGAGAGTGAGATACACACATGTACCAGAGTGAGATATACACATGTACCAGAGTGAGATATACACATGTACCAGAGTGAGATATACATATGTACCAGAGTGAGATATACACATGTACCAGAGTGCGATACACATATGTACCAGAGTGAGATACACACATGTACCAGAGTGAGATACTCATTTGCACCAGAGTGATATACACACATATACCAGAGTGAGATACACATGTACCAGAGTGAGATATACACATGTACCAGAGTGAGATACACATGTACCAGAGTGAGATACACACAATTATGTACCAGAGTGAGATATACACATGTACCAGAGTGAGATACACACATGTACCAGAGTGAGATATACATATGTACCAGAGTGAGATATACACATGTACCAGAGTGAGATATACACATATGTACCAGAGTGAGATACACATATGTACCATACTGAGATACACATATGTACCAGAGTGAGATACACATGTACCAGAGTGAGATACACACATGTACCAGAGTGAGATACATATGTACCAGAGTGAGATACACACATGTACCAGCTTAAGATACACACATGTACCTGAGTGAGATACACATATGTACCAGAGTGAGATACACACATGTACCATAGTGAGATACACATATGTACCAGAATGAGATACACACATGTACCAGAGTGAGATACACATATGTACCAGAGTGAGATACACATATGTACCAGAGTGAGATACACACATGTACCAGAGTGAGATATACACATGTACCATAGTGAGATATACACATGTACCTGAGTTAGATACACATATGTACCAGAGTGAGATACACATATGTACCAGAGTGAGATACACACATGTACCAGAGTGAGATACACATATGTACCAGAGTGAGATACACATATGTACCATAGTGAGATACACATATGTACCAGAGTGAGATACACACATGTACCAGAGTGAGATACACACATGTACCAGAGTGAGATACACCTATGTACCAGAGTGAGACATACATATTTACCAGAGTGAGATACACATATGTACCAGAGTGAGATACACACATGTACCAGAATGAGATATACACATATACCAGAGTGAGATACACATGTACCAGAGTGAGATACACATAATTATGTACCAGAGTGAGATATACACATGTACCAGAGTGAGATACACATATGTACCAGAGTGAGATATACACATGTACCAGAGTGAGATACACATATGTACCAGAGTGAGATACACACATGTACCAGAGTGAGATATACACATGTACCAGAGTGTGATACACATGTACCAGAGTGAGATACACATAATTATGTACCAGAGTGAGATATACACATGTACCAGAGTGAGATACATACATGTACCAAAGTGAGATATACACATGTACCAGAGTGAGATATACACATGTACCAGAGTGAGATATACACATATACCTGAGTGAGATACACACATGTACCAGAGTGATATATACACATGTACCAGAGTGAGATACACATGTACCAGAGTGAGATACACACATGTACCAGAGTGAGATACACATATGTACCAGAGTGAGATACACACATGTACCAGAGTGAGATACACATATGTACCAGAGTGAGATATACACATGTACCAGAGTGAGATACACACATGTACCAGAGTGAGATACACATATGTACCAGAGTGAGTTACACACATGTACCAGAGTGAGATATACATATGTACCAGAGTGAGATACACATATTTACCAGAGTGAGATACACACATGTACCAGAGTGAGATACACACATGTACTAGAGTGAGATATACATATGTACCAGAGTGAGATACACACATGTACCAGAGTGAGATACAATATGTACCAGAGTGAGATACACACATGTACCAGAGTGAGATACATATGTACCAGAGTGAGATACACATGTACCATAGTGAGATACACACATGTACCAGAGTGAGATACCTATGTACCAGAGTGAGATACACACATGTACCAGAGTAAGATACACACATGTACCAGAGTGAGATATACACATGTACCAGAGTGAGATACACATATGTACCAGAGTGAGATACACATATGTACCAAGTGAGATACACACATGTACCAGAGTGAGATATACATAGGTACCAGAGTGAGATACACATATGTACCAGAGTGAGATATACACACAAGTACCAGAGTGAGATACACATGTACCATAATGAGATATACACATATGTACCAGAGTGAGATACACATATGTACCAGAGTGAGATATACACATATGTACTAGAGTGAGATATACACATGTTCAGAGTGAGATATACACATGTACCAGAGTGAGATACACACATGTACCAGAGTGAGATACACATATGTACCAGAGTGAGATAGACACATGTACCAGAGTGAGATATACACCTGTACCAGAGTGATATACACACATGTACCAGAGTGAGATATACACATGTACCAGAGTGAGATATACACATGTACCAGAGTGAGATACACACATGTACCAGAGTGAGATACACACATGTACCAGAGTCAGATACACACATGTACCAGAGTGAGATACACCTATGTACCAGAGTGAGACATACATATGTACCAGAGTGAGATACACATATGTACCAGAGTGAGATACACACATGTACCAGAATGAGATATACACATGTACCAGAGTGAGATACACATGTACCAGAGTGAGATACACATAATTATGTACCAGAGTGAGATAAACACATGTACTAGAGTGAGATACACATATGTACCAGAGTGAGATATACACATGTACCAGAGTGAGATACACATATGTACCAGAGTGAGATACACACATGTACCAGAGTTAGATATACACATGTACCAGAGTGTGATACACATGTACCAGAGTGAGATACACATAAGTATGTACCAGAGTGAGATATACACATGTACCAGAGTGAGATACATACATGTACCAGAGTGAGATATACACATGTACCAGAGTGAGATATACACATATACCTGAGTGAGATATACACATGTACCAGAGTGAGATATACACATATACCTGAGTGAGATACACACATGTACCAGAGTGAGATATACACATGTACCAGAGTGAGATACACATGTACCAGAGTGAGATACACACATGTACCAGAGTGAGATACATATGTACCAGAGTGAGATACACACATGTACCAGATTGAGATACACACATGTACCTGAGTGAGATACACATATGTATCAGAGTGAGATACACACATGTACCAGAGTGAGATACACATATGTACCAGAGTGAGATACACACATGTACCAGAGTGAGATACACATATGTACCAGAGTGAGATATACACATGTACCAGAGTGAGATACACACATGTACCAGAGTGAGATACACATATGTACCAGAGTGAGTTACACATAATTATGTACCAGAGTTAGATACACATATGTACCAGAGTGAGATACACATATGTACCAGAGTGAGATACACACATGTACCAGAGTGAGATATACATATGTACCAGAGTGAGATACACATAGTTACCAGAGTGAGATACACATATGTACCAGAGTGAGATACACACATCTACCAGAGTGAGATATACACATGTACCAGAGTGAGATACACACATGTACCAGAGTGAGATATACATATGTACCAGAGTGAGATACACACATGTACCAGAGTGAGATACAATATGTACCAGAGTGAGATACACACATGTACCAGAGTGAGATACATATGTACCAGAGTGAGATACACATGTACCATAGTGAGATACACACATGTACCAGAGTGAGATACCTATGTACCAGAGTGAGATACACACATGTACCAGAGTAAGATACACACATGTACCAGAGTGAGATATACACATGTACCAGAGTGAGATACACATATGTACCAGAGTGAGATACACATATGTACCATAGTGAGATACACACATGTACCAGAGTGAGATATACATAGGTACCAGAGTGAGATACACATATGTACCAGAGTGAGATATACACACAAGTACCAGAGTGAGATACACATGTACCATAATGAGATATACACATATGTACCAGAGTGAGATACACATATGTACCAGAGTGAGATATACACATATGTACCAGAGTGAGATATACACATGTCCAGAGTGAGATATACACATGTACCAGAGTGAGATATACACATGTACTAGAGTGAGATATACACATGTACCAGAGTGAGATACACACATGTACCAGAGTGAGATATACACATGTACTAGAGTGAGATACACATGTACCAGAGTGAGATACACACATGTACCAGAGTGAGATACATATGTACCAGAGTGAGATACACACATGTACCAGAGTGAGATATACACATGTACCAGAGTGAGATATACACATGTACCAGAGTGAGATACACACATGTACCAGAGTGAGATATACACATGTACCAGAGTGAGATATACACATGTACCAGAGTGAGATATACACATGTACCAGAGTGAGATACACACATGTACCAGAGTGAGATATACACCTGTACCAGAGTGAGATACACACATGTACCAGAGTGAGATATACACATGTACCAGAGTGAGATATACACATGTACCAGAGTGAGATACACACATGTACCAGAGTGAGATACATATGTACCAGAGTGAGATACACATATGTACCAGAGTGAGATACACACCTGTACCAGAGTGAGATACACATATGTACCAGAGTGAGATATACACACATGTACCAGAGTGAGATATACATATGTACCAGAGTGAGATATACACATGTACCACAGTGAGATACACATATGTACCAGAGTGAGATACACACATGTACCAGAGTGAGATACACATTTGTACCAGAGTGAGATACACACATGTACCAGAGTGAGATACACATGTACCAGAGTGAGATATTCACATGTACCAGAGTGAGATACACATGTACCAGAGTGAGATACACACATATGTACCAGAGTGAGATATACACATGTACCAGAGTGAGATACACACATGTACCAGAGTGAGATATACATATGTACCAGAGTGAGATATACACATGTACCAGAGTGAGATATACACATGTACCAGAGTGAGATACACATATGTACCAGAGTGAGATATACACATGTCCAGAGTGAGATATACACATGTACCAGAGTGAGATACACAGATGTACCAGAGTGAGATATACACATGTACCAGAGTGAGATACACATGTACCAGAGTGAGATACACACATGTACCAGAGTGAGATATACACATGTACTAGAGTGAGATATACACATGTACCAGAGTGAGATACACACATGTACCAGAGTGAGATATACACATGTACCAGAGTGAGATATAGACATGTACCATAGTGAGATACAAACATGTGCCAGAGTGAGATACACATATGTACCAGAGTGAGATATACACATGTACCAGAGTGAGATATACACATGTACCAGAGTGAGATACACACATGTACCAGAGTGAGATATACATATGTACCAGAGTGAGATATACACATGTACCAGAGTGAGATACACATGTACCAGAGTGAGATACACACATGTACCAGAGTGAGATACATATGTACCAGAGTGAGATACACACATGTACCAGAGTGAGATACACACATGTACCTGAGTGAGATACACATATGTACCAGAGTGAGATACACACATGTACCAGAGTGAGATACACATATGTACCAGAGTGAGATACACACATGTACCAGAGTGAGATACACATATGTACCAGAGTGAGATATACACATGTACCAGAGTGAGATACACACATGTACCAGAGTGAGATACACATATGTACCAGAGTGAGATACACATAATTATGTACCAGAGTTAGATACACATATGTACCAGAGTGAGATACACATATGTACCAGAGTGAGATACACACATGTACCAGAGTGAGATATACATATGAACCAGAGTGAGATACACATAGGTACCAGAGTGAGATACACACATGTACCAGAGTGAGATATACATATGTACCAGAGTGAGATACACATAGGTACCAGAGTGAGATACACACATGTACCAGAGTGAGATACACATATGTACTAGAGTGAGATATACACATGTACCAGAGTGAGATATACACATGTACCAGAGTGAGATACACACATGTACCAGAGTGAGATATACACATGTACCAGAGTGAGATATACACATGTACCAGAGTGAGATACACACATGTACGAGAGTGAGATATACACATGTACCAGAGTGAGATACACACATGTACCAGAGTGAGATACACATATGTACCAGAGTGAGATAAACATCTGCACCAGAGTGAGATACCCATATGTACCAGAGTGAGATACAAATATGTACCAGTGTGAGATACACACATGTCACGTGGTGATAGACTGCAATCCATAATACTATTGAGTTATAAGATGTTTTATTGCCTTATTATGTGCTTGCCACCAGTCAGTAAATGTAATATTATGTATAATTGGCTTAAACAATAGTTTCTTCTTCTTATTAATATTCCCATACTTCATTTGTTTTATTTTTCGTGATGCAATTACTTAAGATGATGATGATGATGATGATGATACAATGTATATTACAAATTAGTGTTTGAAATTATTATTTTTTAACTCGGATTATTGTTCACCATCAATTATAATTAATTCTTTTTTTCTGGAGGGAATAAGTTAATAAATATGTTTATTTTCACGGGTACTTTCTCTTTAATCCTATGTACATTTTTGAAAAGAATTGTTGTTGGTGTCAATACATAATATTAGACGAGCGTCTAAACTAACAGTTGTTCTCTTGTATATCGGATGAAGGTAAACAAAAAAATACCCCTATGGCTCCGCCTCCAAGACACATGTGCTCAATAACGTCGGTAAATCACTTAATGTTGTAAATACGTACTAATAAAGTTTAACCTGCTTAGTGTTTTAAATCTGATTTACTAAAATAAATTCGTTCAAAGTTTGAAAAATGCTGCCATCTCATTAGACCAAAAATAATTTCAAACACTAATGTATGTTCAATTGTTCAATCATATTAATGTAATGGTCAGATACTGCTATTGAAATGTCCATAGACCACCATTATAACACACCGTGCCATTAGATTTCCCCCAAAAATAGATTGGCACACAAGAGAGTAGTTTTCAACAGACTGGCCTTTAAGCCACATGAAAATGTTAAAGTTCATTGGGGTTGACCAATTGCGTTTTTTTATATTTCCCTCTAAAGGCACCCACCCCCTTCTCTGACGGCTATTTTGTGATGAATGTTGTTGCACTGACACCTGTATTTATAATATGGTGTTTATTTGTCACCAAATAGTATGCTAATATTCTAAAATATTCCAATATGCAGCTCATATATTATATTTTAATATTTAGAAGTCATTTTCACTATTGCTGACAATACCTACTCGTGTGTTTTTACGTTTCTTTATCGTCGCTACCGGTTGCCCATATGAGCGACGCCTCCTGAAGAGATTACTAGTAAATCGATGTAAAGCACCGACACGAGACCTCGGTTTAACGTCCCATCTGAAAGACTGTTAATTTTATTAGGGTCAGACGGGGGATCGAACCTGCGATCCCTGGATTACCAGTCCAGCGTTTTACCACTGGGCTACAGTTCCGTCTGTCAATACCTACTCAGCCAATCAGTTCATGTTCTTAAGGTTTTCCCTATTATTATACTTTTTCAACCAATCACAGACCACTATGTAAATAACACCGTCTGACCTAAACTACCATGTTAAAACGTTACTAGTAACGAAGGACTCAAAGAACAGAAGAAACGTATTTAGTTACGGATATCACTTGAGTTATGCTATATGTTATAGTTCGAGATTTACGCCTGCATCAGCACCATTTCGGGCTATATCGCCGGTGGGCAGTTTACTTAACAACACCTTTCCTGGGCAGGCTCCAGCGGTTAACCAGTACTTGGGTGCACCAACCTCTGTAAGAAACTGCCAACTTGTTCATATAAATGAGACACGGCCTGAGCGGGGCTCGAACCCGTGACAATCAGTGATGATAGGTTACAGTGGTATAAAAGTCAGCGACCTTAACCACTCGACCACAGGCGGCCGGCAGATACATGCAAATATAACAAGAGGAAACGTATTTAGTTACGGATATATCTTGAGACCAATATAATAGATGCAAGCAATGAATGGCAGTTATTGATAATATGTATTTGTAGAATATTCGTAAACATATTATTTCCGTAACATACATTGTCTTATTTCAGGAAATTAAGGATAAAAAGAAACAAAGCGGAAATCATAATGAGACACGTCTAGAGATACTACAAGATGCCAAACGTAAGATACCAAGCACACATTAACACAAAGGCTGTATTGCTTGTGTACCCACATTGATTGTACAGTACATATCCAATACGATACTGAGTTTATTCGCGTGTGGGGGATAAGTAGCCCTTCAAGGGTTAGTGATCCGAGGACTTGTTCAGAACGTCCGTGGATATTGACATGTACATCCTCATGGTCACGAGGAGGCAATAGCGCAAATATTATAAATACATAATTGATTATTCTCACTAGACCGGATATACAACTCGTGTATGCATAGTTTATATTATTACACCTCATGTGACAACACAATGCACAATTTCCATAGGTAAACAGTCTATATTATTTACTATCTACCATTCCAGACAATATGATCGATAGTATTGACTACCTTTGGCTTCCGGTCTGACTCAGTAAAACGCTCATTGGGATGTTGCTAAACCAAACCATCTCTCTTAATAAGTAAACGCTTATTGAAATGCATACATAAAAGCTTATAGAAACTTAAGATTATATGAATAAATTTAATGAGACAAGTACGAAACTTGGCAATATGAAAACTACCGCCCTTCGAAATATGAATGTTCTCGGGGTGATAGTTTTCATATTGCCCTCTCAAGAATGCAATATTTATTTATCCTACCTGCATGCGAAATAACATACAAAAACGGTCTGCCTAATAAATTTCGTGACGGACTACTTGTATGACCCAGATTACGGTTTGTAAATAAACAAAGCGTCTGTCGTCACATTGTGTTGTCTGCTGAGTTTGGAAAATGTCCCAAGAAGAAAGTCGTGTACATGCAAACGTTCAGGTTGTTTGGGATGAATTAACAGCACTCGATGAGACCCATCTGGAAACTACGTTGTCAGAGAAATGTCATTTATCATTTATCTATAAATAGAAATATCAATGCGCAGCATATTACCAAGTGCGTAAGCTGTCATGGCTAGTTTGTTTGTTTTTGTGTCGGGTGCACACTCAGAATGTAGGATAAATCGGCAGAGCCTCGCCTTGTATTTTTTCTCCGACTCGCCTATTAAAATTTATAAGACAGTAACCTAATATTCTCTATATATTATGCTACATATCCCTCATATTCATTGCAGATACAAAGTACAACACTAAGGGCATCATGGGTGATAAGCATGTACATATATACATGCCGATACAAACAACGACAACGAACCACTTCCAATCAGCTATCACACAATTTCTGTCTAAATCGAAGCTTAGATCAATGAAGACACATGTATGGCATGACATGTCTAACGCTAAACGTGATGCGCCGCTGATTGTCGTCTGTCCTATTACATCACGAATTCAGCCGGATGTTGATATGGCCATTAAAGGGCTGAACTGTAAGTATTTAACAATGCAATGTGATGGTCCGCGGCGGTCCGCGGCACCGGATCACCCTCACTCTAAATATGTATATTACTCTGATTAATGCAAGACGCGATAGTGCAGTGGTAGCGCTTAGGTGTGAACGGCGTGGAGTTCTCACCCAGCTGCAGCCGTTACGAGTGTGGCCTTTGGTTTGGTAAGGCAATTGAATTCACCATTGCCTCTTCTCTCCCCCTCATAGCGATGGATTCCATCCGGAATGAGGTCTCAAGAGCGATTATTGCAGACATACTGGAATAACATCCATATGTCACAGCAAACGTTTCAAAGATATGTTTCTACTTATGTGTTTTCTATCACTCTCGATTTAAGGGGACATGTATGATATTTGAACCGTCCATAGCACTTTCTTGTAGCCTCAACTCCTCTTATCCAATTACAATGGACCGTGGCATACATCACCATCAAGGGAACGAGCACTCATACCTTCTGGTCCGCTATCCTTTACTCGAGCTGTGACCCAATGGGACAAGAAATCATACCTTCTGGTCCGCTATCCTTTACTCGAGCTGTGCCCCAAGGGGACAAGCACTCATACCTTCTGGTACGCTATCCTTTACTCGAACTGTGCCTCAAGGGGACAAGCAGTCATACCTTCTGGTCCGATATCCTTTACTCGAGCTGTGCCCCAAGGGGACAAGCACTCATACCTTCTGGTTCGCTATCCTTTACTCGAGCTGTGCCTCAAGGGGACAACAGTCATACCTTCTGGTCCGCTATCCTTTACTCGAGCTGTGCCTCAAGGGGACAATCAGTCATACCTTCTGGTCCGCTATCATATACTCGAGCTGTGCCCCAAGGGGACAAGCAATCATACCTTCTGGTACGCTATCCTTTACTCGAGCTGTGCCTCATTTTGTAATAATTCAATATTAAACCTTTCAGCCATAACTCGTCCCATTAAATGTCACCCATTTCAAATGAAACTGATTATACAGTATGTGTACAGTGACGGTCGTGTATTTCAATTTGGATAACGCTTTGTCGAGTTATATTCACTTTTGTACTGAACTATGTTATAATAATATTACATCTGAATGGTCTGGCTTGCCCGATTAGCGGGGGGTTAGCATGTTCGGTTCTCGCAAATGCAACTTTGGTCCAATCCTCGGAACACGAAGTATGTGAGATAGTATCGTAACGGTGGTCACCAAAGCTGACAGGTTGGATTTCTCCGGTTAATCCGACAGTACTATGTGTTCTGCCTTACTGTACATTCAGATAGATAGATACATATTTATTAACGTCTCATATTTGTACAAGCATACAAACATATTGAAACAGTAATATTAAAACAATGTACAAAACCACTCATGTTTGAGTTTTAAGAGCAATCTAAGATATAATAATAACAGCATCTTAAAACTTACTTTAAATTCAATTTAAAATAAAGATTTATAAAACAGTAAATCTATACATCCCAGGTTAAATATTGCATTTACATAGATGTAGACACATGTTAAATCGTAATAGTATTATAATGCTGTTTGATTTCTATATACATGATTCAGGTTGTATATAAATATTACGTCTTTTCATTAAAATGCTATTGCTGGTGTTAGCACATAATTTAGCAATATCTGTATCAGACATTAAATAAGCAAACTGTTCAGAGAAACTAAGAATGTTGACTGATGTATTAATAGACTGCGCATATAATTTAAGTTCAGTGTGTAAATGCTCATACAATGGACATTTCAACAATACATGCATTTCGCTCTCGATTGTATTTGAACATTGAAAACAGGTTCGCTCACACAGTGGTAATCCTTGATATCTACCAGTTTCAATCTTAATTGGTGTGACACCCCAACGGAATTTGGATAAGGCGCTTCTGTGGTTTCTAGGTATTGCTATAGTTTGCACATATGATTGTGTATTGTATTCACTCTTAAACTGGTTATAAAACATTTGCCACTAGTTCCAACTACTGCATTAATACTAGTAAACCACGTTGCCTCTATACTGTTTGGTAAGTCTGTGTTAATATTTTCAATGATAGTTCGTCGCTCACTGGTACTATAATACTGATCTATGATTAACGCCGTAGATTCTATACCATTTAGCTTACAGTCAAGTTTATATAACCAGTTTCTAGTACGGTTCTTAGTATCATGTTCCCATTTAGATACACGGTTATTTAATCTAATTTAAAATTTAATAATTGGTCCGCGATACTGATGCGTTTCGGAAGTGCATCACTTTAGTTTTAAATTTTTAATTGTATTAATCGACATTTTATTTCGTACACACCAGTCAGATAGTAAGTCTAGTAGAAGCTGTTGATCATCTTCTGAACTTGCGATCAGAGCCAGGTCGTCCGCGTATAACAAGTGGTTACTTAAAGCGTTTCCTACCAATACCCCGGTGCAACATTGTTCCAATAGGTTGCTTAAATCATTCATGTACAGGTTGAAAAGTGTCGTTGAGAGCAAATAGCCCTGCTTAAAACCAATGTGTACGTCGAACCAGTCTGTCATATGGTGGTTGATCTTCACCGCACACTGCACATTTTCATAAATATATTTAATTGAGCGTAATAGTTTACTGTTCTTTAATCCTATTACCTCTAGCTTGTCCCATAAAATGCTGAGATATATCCGGTCATATGCTCTGGGAAAAATCGACGTACGCTAGGTAACTGATCATGCCCTGGCGCTTTGTTCCTGTTTAGCGACTGAAGAGCACGCTTAACGTCAAGAACACTAATACCAACGTCTAAGTTTCTGTTATCACTATCAATGCACGGTAGCGTGGCATGGTGTATATCGTTGTCGTCCCGAAGCTCAGTGTACTTGCCATTTTCCTAGTACTGCTTCTAATGAGGCAGTCACGTGTCCACTATTGTCCACTACTTCCATAGCAATACGTTTCTGTCTATCACACCCGACACATACTTTGCCAGCTCTCTAGAATCGTGTGTTGCGTATCTTGTAAATACTGCCGTTTGTGTTTTTGTACTGCTCGGTCGAATTCATTCCGTTCTGATACATATGTATGCTTAAATAGTCTCATACGTCCAGCGTGCTTGCATTTGAGCCATACGTCTTCACACTAACACACAATATTCCACAGTACTGTTAGCTCGCTGCACCACCATGGCTTTTTGTGTTTTCTCTTTTTATTGTTCATCCCGTTTGCTACTTACAACTATCTTAGGGTTAAGGTGTGTGTTCATTTGTGCTTTCACTATTCTGAGATAGTCATCATAGGAACTGTCTATGCACACTTGTTCTTGTTGGTTACGCTTACGCCTGTCGTATTTAGTGAGGGTAGCCTGATCTGGGATATAAGTGTCCTCCGGGCGTCGGGTTGTAGATTCATACCCACTAACCTGTAATTCCCACAGTAGAATAGAGTGATCAGGTATTATCACTCTGTTTAATGTATCGGGATAATTTTATTTTAACGGTACCTGGTGTAATCCAAATACAGGTAAATCAGGAATAGTATCCGATAATTGGCGTTAATTTGTATATTTTGATTATTTTCGTATTCTTCAATTTAAATGCATTGATTTACTTTGTATCCGATTCGTGGTCTAGTGGATAGTGAACTGTATCGAAGGAATTCGCAATTTACATTTCGATGACATGAATATGCCTCTTTGTGTCTTGTATTAATGTCGGAAAGAGATTCGGGTCACAGTATACCAACTGGGACCGACTCCGTGTTGTAAATCTACTAGTCTCAGATTATAATTGGTTGGATGTCACATATTTTATGACGCTGATGACCATGGTGTTCTCAATGGCCTTCACAATAATCGTGTTTGGTCTGGTCTAGTATTTGATGGGCTATATATTTCACCTTACTGGAATACTTTTGCAACATTGGTGGGCATTTTTTCTTTCATATATTCTTGGGAGGAAGCTTTGCAGATGTTCAGTTTAACTAGCCGATTCTCCACACCATTACTTTCAACAACATCGATTAGTATGTATATGTGTAAGAACTACGATCCGTAGAAGATGAGACATCTTCTGAAAACTGCCTGAAACTTTTTTAATTTAAACTTTATTTATTTTACAACGATTGCTAAGCAAATTTCAACAACTTATATTAATCACTCTCGTTGGTGCGGACGAAAGCGTAAATGTGATAATTCGTGTGGGAGGAAACCGGAGTACCTGGAGAAAACCCACTTGTCCGATCTGGCGACCATCTCACGTAATTACCGGTCCGAGGATCGAACTCAGGTTGCATTGGTGGGAAACGAGCTTGCTAATCTGCGCTAATCGGACATACTTTAATCAGCTTTACTGAAACTGAATTTACAACCGTTATACATTACACTTTGCAAATCGTTTCATCTCACTCCTGTGACATCAACATCACAGAACAATTGACGCGGGAAATCAAGAAATACTATAGGAACATAATTTTCAAGAATTGCGGTCAATAGGAGGTACTAAGCCAAAATTACAAAATAGGCGAAATTATAGCCATATTACATTACCTCTGGTAATTCCTTGTCATGGTTAATAAATAGAATATAGTATTGGGTGTTCGTGATATCCTCGTCTGTCCTGTCCTGAGATTATACCAGATATAACCACACCAAGTAAGCTTCTCTGATTGCTTTTTGGAAGAATGTCTTACAATTATTCTTAATATCAGTGTAACTTAAATGGTGGGCGTTGTTGGCGTTTGGGTTAGGTCCCAATACGGTAACCCCCCCCCCCCACCCCATTGTTTATATGGACCGCAGAACCATCCCCTATCAATCTTACCTGGTGGGCTTTATGGAAAACATTTTCTCTCTTATGAATCAACCTCTACTACGAACCTATTGAACATATTTATTGAGAAACACTTGTCTATGGCCATGACCCGAGGAAATAAATAATATTCTCACGACTGAAATCCGTTTGTGTTTTACGTTTATTTATCGTCGCTACCGATTGCCCTAACAGCGACGCCTCCTGAAGAGATTAGTCAATTTTGATTTTTGGTAGATAGTGCAATGATACAGACAGAGACCCATTCCATAATCTGTTACGTGCACGGTGTAAAGACACGACTCGATTTAAAGTCCCATCTGAAAGATTGTTAATTTTATTAGGGTCAGACGGGGGATCGAACCTGCGATCCCTGGATTACCAGTCCAGCGTGTTACCACTGGACTACAGGTCCGTGTGCTTTGTTTGGTTCAATCTGAGATTTACGCTCAGCTGAAACAATCAGCTTGAGATTGGAGAAAAGCTGAATAAGCTCGGGGACAGAAGGAATTCATGTGTGCCTTTTATCAGCAACGCATAGACAATTATTGTACCTATGTGCGAATTGAATTGTGTGTTGAATACCGGCATATTGTCTCTTACATGGGTATTAGTAAATAGACTAATGAAGGGCTTGAATAGTCTGTTGACAAAATGAGATGAAACAATGTTCATGAATTAGATCTACAAGTTGACTCTTGATGTTTGCAGTTGACACACCTAGTGTGGCATGCATCTTTTCAGTGTCCTCAATTGATGTCGCCTCCCATCAAAATGTTAGCTTTCTTGTTGGAAATGATTCTTTAATATGTTCAAGCTGCCTAGAAAAGGAATATATAGATAACGTTTTGCAACCAACACTCTCCAGCTTACACCACATACGTTCACAATCGATGTGCAGCCCATGGGTTGCAACACAACGAACGTCTTTTTTAGCAAAAAAATGAGCCACGAATGAAATACTCAATCTCTGTCTCTACAAATGATGGAATAACTCGAGAAGAAATTATCAGAATTGAAAGTCGAAGAGGCATACGAAATCTCATTTCAATTGGATGCAACCCGTATGAAGAGTTTATGCCACACATTTCAAATGTGCCATATTGTTATGTACGAAAGGGAGTATAATTACGTATAGGATATAAGCCGAAAACGATCAAATATGTACAATATTGGACTGAGTGAGGCGCCTTGCGCCGAGACAATACCATTATTTTACATATTGGATCAGTTTGAGGCTCATATCGTACTTAAGCACACACTTATACAACATGATCCTACTAATTAATTTGTTTTAATTCGTACATTTACGCATATGATTTAATATAATACGCTGACCGCTTGACAGCAGTCCAATATTAATATTAATGGACTGCAAGTACAAAGGTATGACGTCACGAACGTATTCTAACTATATCTCGCCCGTATGTGTTCCGTTAGTACACTCTTAGTATTCTCAATTCAATGGGACGGAGACTGTAGACGGTCTGATGACTAATTTCCATCGATGATCACCACTTTAACAGGGGTCAATCCAATATACTGATTGGCCCTTTCAAGGCCAGGTCAACAAACACGTTTCTTTGTCATCCATATGGATTGTTTTCCCTTTTTACATCATTTGGGCATACCACGAATGGCAACTTTTCTTTCTGTAACATGCTTGTGTCGCGAATTGATTCATTTGTTGGTAATCTAGAGACGTGGTCATGCTGTACAGAGTATTGTCCTCTATTATGAGGTTGTTACATTGCCTGAATACAATATGGTTATGTTCCAACTTGGTATTCCTACCTCACCGGAGAGAATCACTTCTCATGAGATCAATACATCTAGATATAGAAGGATCATTTATTGCTTCTTCTAGTCAATCGTGGAGATGGTATCACTGCATATCTGTGATTCAAATGATAACGACTATAATGACAATGCTAAAATACAGACAGTTTTGACAAAATATCTGTCCTGTTCTTGATGTCAGCAATATAGGAAACAATACAATATTCCAGTAATTAAGCTGAGTAATTGTTGAAAAAATAAATTAGTCTACAGGTTGGGAAATATATCGCCGCTAAAAATAATTATAGATCGATAGTTACTGTAGTAATTTAACTCATTTATTGATGGTTCGTTCGACTTGTGTGATGTTGTATATTTTCAGGGCCACATCATTATGCAGTGTTGGTGTTGCACATTTGCAGAGAAAGTTCCCTACCACGTATACCAACTTCTTCAAAGATGGACGGCGATGACAAATATAGAAATATAGCGTTCATCGATATCGCCTTTACGCTAGAGGAGGGTATATACGAATGCCAGTTGAACCATGACGCACATGGGCAACTCCTTGATTTCATACAGTCGTTGTACCACTAATAGTCATACTTTTGACATTTGATTGGATGTTTAAGAGGCATTCTGAAATATACTGGTTTGAGAGACCAGAAGTTATTATTTATAGATTGCACACATTACAATTCTTTTTGCTCGACCGTGAATACATTATATAGTATTAATTGAATCGCTCTCAAAGACCGCATTCCCGAAGGAAAGAGAATAGTAAGGTGGATTTAAGCGTATCATTACCGTAGGACACCGTATTCATGGAACTATCAGAATCTCATGGGGCAAAATAATATTGGTGGACATACATTTATATTCTTCTTGCACACGACGAAGTGGGTTTATTTCTTAATGACTGACAATATCTTTGCATTTAGTTGCCCGTTGTATCCGCGGTACAGTTTCAATGGTTGTTGTATAAAACGTCTTCCGTTACTGCACAATGTCTCGGGTTTCTGCATCTATGGTTTCTGTATCTAGGGTTTCTGTAGCTAGGGTTTCTGTATCTATGGTTTCTGTATCTAGGGTTTCTGTATCTAGGGTATCTGTCTCTAGGGTTTCTGCATCTAGGGCTTCTGTATCTAGGGCTTCTGTATCTAGGGTTTCTGTATCTAGGGTTTCTGCCTCTAGGGCTTCTGTATCTAGGGTTTCTGTATCTAGGGTTTCTGCCTCTAGGGCTTCTGTATCTAGGGTTTCTGCCTCTAGGGTATCTGTCTCTATGGTATCTGTCTCTAGGGTGTCTGTATCTAGGGATTCTGTCTCAAGGGCTTCTGCCTCTAAGGTATCTGTATCTAGGGTGTCTGTATCTAGGGTTTCTGTATCTAGGGATTCTGTCGCTAGGGTATCTGTCTCTATGGCTTCTGTCTCTAGGGATTCTGTCTCTAGGGATTCTGTCTCTAGGGATTCTGTCTCTAGGGATTCTGTCTCTAGGGATTCTGTCTCTAGGGATTCTGTCTCTAGGGCTTCTGTATCTAGGGATTCTGTCTCTAGGGATTCTGTCTCTAGGGTTTCTGTCTCTAGGGCTTCTGTATCTAGGGATTCTGTCTCTATGGTTTCTGTATCTAGGGCTTCTGTCTCTATGGTTTCTGCCTCTAGGGTATCTGTCTCTAGGGTATCTGTCTCTAGGGTGTCTGTCTCTAGGGATTCTGTCTCTAGGACTTCTGTCTCTAGGGTTTCTGCCTCTAGGGTATCTGTCTCTAGGGTATCTGTCTATAGGGTGTCTGTATCTAGGGATTCTGTCTCTATGGCTTCTGCCGCTAAGGTATCTGTATCTAGGGTGTCTGTATCTAGGGCTTCTGTATCTAGGGATTCTGTCTCTAGGGTTTCTGCACCTAGTGTTTCTGTATCTAGCTGTTCTGCCTCTACGGTTTCTGTATCAATGGTATCTGCCACTAGGGTTTCTGTATCTAGGGTATCTGCCTTTAGAGATTCTGTCTCTAGCTGTTCTGCCTCTATGGTTTCTACGACGATGTTATCATGCAATTCTAGACGTTAATGTTGCTGAATTGTGCTTAATAGAATGAGTTTTGCAATGTTGGATGTTTCAATTTTCAAGGATTTTGCACCCCCGTGAACAAAGTGGAACATGGAAATGAAAGTCATATTCATGATACACAGTAGTTCCTGTTCAGAGTTACAATTTGTTTCTTTTCACCTCAATCAAATTAATTGTGTTCAGTATTTTTATTGTTGGGTATACTGATCGTGCTTTAAATACATTTCATCCGAAAATGCCCTCGAACCGCTGGTAATAACACAACATATGGATATAGTGAGCTTGGTTAGTGTTTTTGACATTTAAAATGTGTTTACTATAAGTGATTGGTGTACTGGCAACTGTAGCATTGTAAAGCTTCTTTTCACATCGATCTATTAGGAAATCCACTATAATTCCTCAAGTTTTCGACTTTTGATCGCAAGTTGTCCCGCCTGAGGAGAACCAGCCACATTATCCTAAACGTGAAAAACACTGGTGTTCAGCTAGTAAAGCACTAGCGGATCTGGGGCGTGCACCCACATCCCCTTAAATATGTCCAACATAGGCTCAATATGCGACAGTTGATAATTAAGCGATTCCCATGTGAGGCAATACCTTAGTTCATATTAACTTGCAGAAGGCATCGTTATAAGAACCTTTTTCCTTCTCTATTCCAAGTATGTAAATTTTCAAAATGTTCATCGTTTCTTCTATATATAATGCACCAGTCCATGTCAGTTACTTGGTGTTGAATGGGGTAATACAGGTTGGCTGCTTAATGGTGGTGACAACTAACATAGGTTTGAGTGTAGTATTGAAATAGCGAGTTATTGATACATCACAAATTTGGTTTATATAAGCCGAAAACGATACAATATGTTTACATATTGGATCGGTTTGAGGGTTATATCTTACTTAAAACATACACTTATAAAACACGATCTTACTAATTAAAAGTGTTCATTTCGTACATTTACGCATAGGTATTAATATAATACGCTGGCCATTAGAAAGCAGCCCAATATTAATAATAACTGACTGCAAGTACAAAGATATGACGTCACGACAGTGTTTTAATGATGTACTAGTATATAATACATGTGTGCTGTATTATGTGAATGTGGAGGGCTTAGTTTATAAACATTTATTTCCGCTCGGTATGCTAAACAAGTTCTTATGACTTATAATAATCACTCCAGAGACCTCATTCCTGATCAAATCCATCGCCACGACGGAGAGCGAAGAGGCATATGGAATTTAAATGCCTCGCCTAAGGACACACTCGTAACGGCTCCAGCGGGGCTCGAACTCCGGGCCATTCGCACATGAAGCGAACGCGCTATCACTGTGCTATCACGACTTCCACCATCGTTGAGGTTTAGAAATGCTTGGGATTGGAGGATTTCTGACCCAGTACACATTAAGCACAACCAATGCCCACTTGTTGTATACCCCAATAAACGCAACACATGGGGGATTTATTCCTTAATTAGAATTCCATTTTGTTAGCACATTATCATTATTTAAAGTTGCTATAGATTTAACAAACTGTCAATTAGGTAACAACAATGAAGCTTGGTCACTTCATTGAATTTAGAGCGGTGCTTAACAAATCACGTTTTGTAGAGTCAGAACAAATACACAAATTTGATGGAGCCTTGAAATAGAATCGGGATCTATTTGACTGCAGGCTGGATCTATTTGACTGCAGGCGGGATCTATTTGACTGCAGGCGGGTCTATTTTACTACAGGCGGGATATATTTGACTGCAGGCGGGATCTATTTGACTGTAGGCGGGTCTATTTGACTGCAGGCGGGTCTATTTGACTACAGGCGGGATATATTTGACTGCAGGCGGGGTCTATTTGACTGCAGGCGGGTCTATTTGACTACAGGCGGGATATATTTGACTGCAGGCGGGGTCTATTTGACTGCAGGCGGGTCTATTTGACTACAGG
>CM026386.1:47744489-47933599 GCA_014843695.1 Archivesica marissinica
CTGTAGGCGGGTCTATTTGACTGCAGGCGGGGTCTATTTTGACTGCAGGCGCGATCTATTTGACTGCAGGCGGGATCTATTTGACTGCAGGCGGGATCTATTTGACTGCAGGCGGGATCTATTTGACTGCAGGCGGGATCTATTTGACTGTAGGCGGGATCAATTTGACTGCAGACGGGATTTATTTGACTGCAGGCGGGATCTATTTGACTGCAGGCGGGATCTATTTGACTGCAGGATCTATTTGATTGACAGGATCTATTTGATCTGCAGGATCTATTTGCTTGACATCTATCTATCAGGTTGCTGATAGAATGTATCTGTGCTGGAGAAACTAAACAACGTGTGTTGCTACCTATTTATTCATCTAGTTTGAGCTTAGGATTATGCAATAAAAATATACAATTTTGGTCTTAATATGTTGCACGAAATGATAGAGGTTCCTCTTTTCACTTCTCTGGAGTGGGCATGTGTGGGGTGGTTGCCCTGCGAATTGGGCTCGCGATGCTGTCACTGTGGTACAGACTATTGCGAACATTGACCTCCGTTCACTCTCTGGTTGCGCGGCAAATCATCATTCGCTGCACCCGAGTCGTTCGTGACAGGATGCACGACTTCGTCGGCAGGGTACTCGGCCAGCAGTCGGGCAACGTTAACAGGCTCTGGGGAATTGACCCTCAGGGAGAAACCGGACATACAGGATTCAGGTCGCTTCTCACCAATGGTCGTAATAGCTGGAGCCAGTCCGGTGTTAAGCTTCATCCGGGCACACGAGTCATCGCGGAAGAGATAGTCTTCCACTGGGGTGTCACCTTTGTACAGAGTACCGATGCGCCAGTCTGAAATAGTTCAGTATTCTACATCATTTTACAAACTGGTTCCAAAACTGTTATTAATTAGAGATTAGTATTACTATAAATAGTTCAGTATTCTACATCAATTTACAGACTGGTTCCAAAACTGTTATTAATTAGAGATTAGTATTACTATAAATAGTTCAGTATTCTACATCAATTTACAGACTGGTTCCAAAACTGTTATTAATTAGAGATTAGTATTACTATAAATAGTTCAGTATTCTATATCAATTTACAGACTGGTTCCAAAACTGTTATTAATTAGAGATTAGTATTACTATAAATATATATCAATAAATAATCTAGATAAGGCCGTCTTCATTCGTCACCACTAAATGTGTTAGTTTATACACATTTATTTTAGCTCGATTGCGAACAAGTTCTTACAACTTATATTAATCACTCTTGAGACCTCATTCCTGATGTAATCCATCGCCACAAGGGAGAGAAGAGACAATGTGGAGTTTAAATGCCTTGCCTAAGGACACAATCGTAACGGCTGCAGCCGGACTCGAACTCCGGGCATTTCGCACCTGAAGCAAACGCGCTAATACTGCGCTATCACGACCTCCACTTAATGTTCATATAGGTCAATGCGTGTTGACAGGTCAAAGGTTAAGCGGCGTAAAACACACTCGATATAACTCCACATACCAAAAAAAGATTCGGTGTTCATCTCAATGAGTGCCATTTCGCGAAATACTCCCAGTGTCATCAATGTTACACGTGGAGGTCAAAGAGGAACATTGTATGATACCAACATTCCTTCACAATACATGGCCTGTGTGCGTTTTACGTTTATCGTCGCTACCGGTTGCCCATATGAGCGACACCTGAAGCGATTAGTCAATTCAGATTTGTGGAGGATAGTGCAATGATTACGGACAGAGGCCCATTCCAGAGTCTGCTCTGGTTCGTTTACTTGCAGTCCATTATTATTAGTATTATATTAAATACTACGCTTACATATACAAAATTAACACTTTTAATTAGTAGGATTTTGTTATATAAGTGTATGTGTTTAAGTCAGATATAAGCCTCAAACGGATCCAAAATGTAAAATATTGGTACTGTCTTCACCGTTACGCGCCTCACAGTCCAATATTTTACATATTACATTTTTGGCTTATATCTATATATTTCCAAAACCTGAACCCAAACTAGGTTAAATTTAAATACAATACGAACATTCTACAATAAGTTCATAGTTTGGATCGTTGCTGGCGCTATTATGGTAATCTAAAACTAATGGCATGGGTGTTACTTACAACAAAACAGCTGCTTGATCGAGTATTTGTTGTTTATAAAACGATGTATTACATACACGACATCAATTAACATGAGGTTTGTGGTAAATATTCACACATATTGTAAATTTAGAAAAAGTGAGTGTCGACCTATAATTCACACACAATGTTGCACTGTTTTCCACTGTAACCTATCATCACAAATGGTCACTGGTTCGAGCCCGGCTCAGATCGTGTCTCTTTCTATGAAAATGTTGGCAGTTTCTTACTAAGGTTGGTGCACCAAGTACTGGTTAACCGCTGGAGTATGCCCAGGAAAGGTGTTGTTAGGCAGTTACTATCGCTCATATGGGCAACCGGTAGCGGGGCAACCGGTAGCGACGATAAATAAACTGTAAATATGTTACAACTAAATGCATGGAATGGCCATCAAACTACTCCTAATAAATTAGTTTCATAACCAAAACAAAAAGACAAAATTGAATCATCTTTCAAAAACGAACAGGAATTCGGTACCTAACCATAATGACACATTAAGGGGTTAGTTTTTAGTATTTATTAAATGTGTATTGACGAATAGAGGTAATATTACAATAGATGTTGTCTAAGAACTCGTCACTCATGCGCACAGTATATATTTGAACTTGCATTTTAAGTGATATAGGATCTGTAGTCCAATGGTAACACGGTGGACTGGTAATCCAGGGATCGCATGTTCGATCCCCCGTCTGACCCTAATAAAATTAACAGTCTTTCAGATGGGACGTTAAACCGAGGTCTCGTGTCGGTGCTTTACACCGTGCACGTAAAAGAACCAGAGGAGATTCTGGATTGGGTCTCTGTCTGTGTCATGCACTATCCTCCAAAATCTAAAATAACTAGTCTCTTCAGGAGGCGTCGCTCATATGGGCAGCCGGTAGCGACGATAAATAAACGTAAACACACACACAAGTGATATAGACCATTCGATCCACTGATTCTATCATCAGTACCGTAGCCAGAGACAAATTTCGACCGAGGCAATCAATGGGCGTCCGGGGGCATGTTCCCCATTAAAAGTGTTGGGGTATGGAAGCGATTTCTCATTTAATGAGTTTAGACGTATAATTATGTACTGACGTTTCAGCTCTCTAACAGTTAACATTGTATACAGCAAAGGGATATTATTTTCATTTTATTTATTTACTTTTTCATTTTTTTTTCTTTGGAAATGTTAACCAAGACAGCTGCCTCTGTGTGCCTCGGTGTGGCTACGGGCCTGGTACACATTTAATAGTATGTCAGGATGAAGTACCCGACATGTAATGTAGAAATAGGTATGTAAATTTTATACAACCATTTTAAACTCTGCAGAGAAAACTATGTTTTCCAGTTAATGCAAAATGTTTTACTTCGGAAACCTGTACTTTCTAATTCCAAACGATGAATTAACGTTGAATATTACATCGCTGTTTGCATGGGATTCAGGTTAAAAATAATTATTTTATTGTAATTTTGCAATTGTAAAATAATGTCTGAATAGAATAATTACATTTCTAGTTATTCTATGCATAAAATTAAACATGAAATTATTTTAACATTATCCATAATTATGTCATGGCAAATAGAGGAACTTTAAATCCAACATACTGTTGTATCATAAGACATATGACATCACACATGTTGCACATATTAAACACACACACACAATCACTGTAGTATAGTGCAATATAGTCACACTCCATGAACTCCCAGCTGTACCCACGGTACATTACACGGGGCAGAACCTAACACACTCTGCTATACTCTATCAACGAAAACTAACGATTAATAGCAGGTACCCGTGCTACGGAAATCAACGAAAACTAACGATTAATAGCAGGTACCCCTGATACGGAAATCAACGAAAACTAACGATTAATAGCAGGTACCCGTGATACGAAAATTAACGAAAACTAACGATTAATAGCAGGTACCCGTGATACGGAAATCAACGAAAACTAACGATTAATAGCAGGTACCCGTGATATGGAAATCAACGAAAACTAACGATTAATAGCAGGTACCCTTGATACGGAAATTAATGAAAACTAACGATTAATAGCAGGTACCCGTGATACGGAAATCAACGAAAACTAACGATTAATAGCAGGTACCCGTGATACGGAAATTAACGAAAACTAACAAGTAATAGCAGGTACCCGTGATACGGAAATTAACGAAAACTAACGATTAATAGCAGGTACCCGTGACACGGAAATCAACAAAAACTAACGATTAATAGCAGGTACCCGTGATACGGAAATCAACGAAAACTAACGATTAATAGCAGGTACCCGTGATACGGAAATCAACGAAAACTAACGATTAATAGCAGGTAGCCGTGATACGGAAATCAACGAACACTAGATCAATATACTCACTGAATGTATATTATACATTTAGTTTACAGAAGAATGTATCTGTAGGCCTACGCGTTTGTAGTCCAGTGGTTAACAATTCAAATTAGTCCATGCTTTTCCAGGGATAGAGAATAAGGTGAACATGATCGTGATGTATATTCGGTTGCGGCCTCAACAGTCAGGGTGAAACAATGTGCAGCCCCGGTCTCGAAACCGGGACATTTCCTTTAGACGGCGAACAGTCTACCGCTTACACATACTCTCCATACAGCGACATATATATATATATACACTATAGGTCAAGCATTGTTAATTTCCGTAATACGCATATCTGCTGTGAACCTGTGATCATTAATTCCCGTACATTGCACGGTCTTAGTAAAACACATTCTGACAATTTAAAATTGCTCCCGAGCAAAAGCCTCCCCTACTGGCGGCATCTGATTTTCATGTACAAATACTGGTGTGCTGACACGGTGTAGCATCGGGGAGGCGGATCGAGATGGACTTGGTTGTCCAGGTTCAAGGGCATCTATGAGGGATGATACCTGTAGACTGTCATCTGCCCTTGTTGTCATCTCTAGTTCATTGTCCATGTTCAGTTCTGCACCCAGTGCGGACATGGTGATACTAGATGTCGACATAATGGTGTTTCGTTTTAAGTTAACCTCTGGACTGGAAACGGTGCTCCACGGCATGGTGGTACTCGGCATAGTGCTACCGGATACGGTACTACCGGTATCCGAGTTGAGCAGGTCTGCTACATGAATGTTCGACGATCTGGCAGATATGATGTCATCTACGAGACTATGGCGACACGGTGAGGAAATACCGGCATAATAATCATTCTGGGGCAACTGAGCGACTTTTATTTTTGTAGCTAACGGAGGAACTGAATAATTAGAATGTTTTAGATTCAAGCTGGTGAAAGACGCATCCTTGAACAGGCAATCTTCTACAACTCCGTCGCTGAATCCTACACACTGGCTACCGTGGGTCATCACTACAAATATAAACATAATTCATAAATCAGTTTTATTTCCCATATATCAATATTATCAATATCAAACCATGTACTTGGTATGTAAACAACTATTTTTAAAAAAAATTTAATTTAAGTTTATTTAACCGGTTTCCCATTTGAGCGACGGGCATTTTACCTAACAACACCTTTCCTGGACAGGCTCCAGCGGTTAACCAGTACTCGGTGCAACAACCTCCGTAAGAAACTGCCAACTTTTTCATATAAATGAGACCCGGTCTAAGCGGGGCTCGAACCGGTGACCATCAGAGATGGTAGGTTACAGTGATATACAAGTCAGCGACCATAACCACTCGACCACGGAGGCGGTCTGTAAACAACTAATGCTAAGAATATGATACTTGTATCAACAGGCAGAGTTCGTTCTTATATCTGAGGTGATGACAAGCATAGTAAATTATTGTAGAATAAAATAAACCCAGGATACAAACATGATCATTCCATTGTAGAATTAAAAATTAGATAACGTTATTAAGTTCAAACTGTCATGTATTGAAACAAAGGATGAATATTTCTTAAATGAAACTAGTGTACTGTTTGAAAGCAACATCAGGTAAATATCAAATGTAGTATCACTGAAATAACCAAGTTAAATTAAAAATAAGCTGATCCAAATACAGAGATAACTTATGAAAGGTCATATATTAAGAAATCAAACTATTAAAATTAATATATAAAAAAAGGATTGAAATGTAGCGCAAACAAATGTACAAAAATGAGATTGATGAGCTAGATATTAATTTATTTTAGCAAACAACGGTCAAGATTCTGAAACATTAAAGATGCAACAACAAGATCTAAGTATTATAATGAATATCAATGTTGAAGTAATTGAGCAAATTGTAAATACTTTTGAAACTTAGAACACCGAAGTGCTGAAAAGAAATTGATAAGTAAGTGTTAACTGTAGAAGTAGCCAACAAACACGCATGGGATACTATAAATATTGTTTGTTGTTGTTTTTTTGTAGATTAACCCTTTCAACACTAAGTAACTAAAGAAAATTACCTTTGGACCAGTTCATTTATCAAAATGGGTACTTTTATCTAAACATAGTAATAATTATTACTGGCAAAAAGTGCAGATCCTGATGACGCGGCTCGTCATGAGCCGGCTCATCTGGATTTACACTTTTTGTAAGTCTATTTAGAGGCATGTAGTGTTGAAAGGGTTAAAGTCGCACCAACAGATTAGGTCATATGGCAACTTTCGAGCTATTATTGGCTCTTCTTCCTAGCAGTATTCCAGGCACGGATGAGCACCCGAGTAGAACCACCGATCTTCCGCGCGCACACAAAATTCATAAAGTTGGTTAAAATATGTTACCACTTTATTTTATATAAAATAAACTGTTTGAAAATAGTTAGAATGTTCGCACACAATCACGAACGATCATGGAAGGGGGGACACTAATGAACAAAACACAGAATGATAATACACAAACTGTCATAAACGATCACGAAAGGGAGGAAACTCGTGCACAAAACAAATAATGTTTTAATATATAGAAGTCACGAATTATCTTGTAGCGGGGGGAAACTCAGGCACAAATCAAATTATGTTAGCACACGATCACGGAAGGTGAGGCTCCCGGGGGAAAACTCAAAGTATGTTAGCACACGCTCACGGAAGGTGAGGCACCCGGGGGGAAAACTCAAAGTATGTTAGCACACGCTCACGGAAGGTGATGCACCCGGGGGAAAACTCAAGGTATGTTAGCATACGCTCACGGAAGGTGAGGCACCTCATGTGATAAACATAATGAAAACGTGAAGACTGCTAACCGAACATTAGATTTGCCATCACTACGGTCGTGTATTTGTTTTGGTTTGTTTGTCCCGTCAACATTAGTATGCTTATATTAAGCCGTCTAAAAATGAAGAGAGGACATAGTTACCCATGGGCGATAATTGGTTGATTGCGTCCTCCAGATCTTCTGCATACTTGCATAGAGCCCTGTTCATGTGACACTGTGACTTCTATGTGTGTATCAGTCACCAGTGTTATTTGCACAATGTATTAAAGTTTGGGAGCTGTTGCGATGGTGTTGTCGTCATAGTTGGTATTGCTAGTCATAGCAATGCGGCGTAGAAAATTATTTGGCTATTTGGTTTATATACAGTAAAACTTGTATTAAGAGACCACGAAAGGGACGGGCAAAAGGTGGTCTCTCAGCAGGAATGGTCCCTTAACACAAACTCATTTTGTTCTTTAGCATCACAAACGGGAACTGAGAAAGTGGTCTTTTAATACAAGTGGTATCTTAACAGACGTGGTCTTTCGAGCAAGTTTGACTGTATTAAGTAACATAAATTCACAACAGCGCTATTCGTGCAGTGTGGCCGTCGTAAACAGTCACCCTATATTTATACATCCTAGGTCGCACGCATTGAAGATCAGTGTTAGCTGTGCACTTATTTTGGGTTGTTTTATTTTAAAAAAAGTCAACAACTTGAACCACCCAGTCACGGAGACCAGTAACAACTTTTTGCATACATTTATTTATCGCCACCCGTAGGTTAATGGGGGTGACACATCCGGATGTATTTGGAGGATATTGCAAGATAGAGAATATTAAGTCCAGAAACATCCCTGGTTGTTTTGCATTCCCGGTTATAGCACCGATACAAGAAGGCTTGGTTTATAGTCGTCCCATCTGACTGAATATAATTAGGGTCAGACGGGGTCGTGGAGGCACATCTGGTGACCTATAACAACTGAAAAATAAGGCCTTTAACAATTCGGCCATAGTTGCCGTTAACAACTCAGTCATAGATACCTTTAACAACTCGGTCATAGATACCTTTAACAACTCGGTCATAGATACCTTTAACAACTCGGTCATAGATACCTTTAACAACTCAGTCATAGATACCTTTAACAACTCGGTCATAGATACCTTTAACAACTCGGTCATAGATACCTTTAACAACTCGGTCATAGATACCTTTAACAACTCAGTCATAGATACCTTTAACAACTCAGTCATAGATACCTTTAACAACTCAGTCATAGATACCTTTAACAACTCAGTCATAGATACCTTTAACAACTCGGTCATAGATGCCATTAACCATTCGGCCACAGTTGATTTTAACAACTCAGTCATAGAGGCCTTTAACAACTCAGTCATAGATGCCTTTAACAACTCAGTCATAGAGGCCTTTAACAACTCAGTCATATATACCTTTAACAACTCAGTCATAGAGACCTTTAACAACTCCATCATAGAGGCCTTTAACAACTCAGTCATATACACCTTTAACAACTCAGTCATAGAGGCCTTTAACAACTCAGACATAGATGCCTTTAACAACTCGGTCATAGAGGCCTTTAACAACTAGTCATAGAGGCCTTTGATAACATGGTCATGGAGGTTTCTAGGTACAATCTTACGAACATTATGTATATCGAGATAGAAACACACACACACACACGTGTATTAGTGTAAACACAATGGTAGTGCCATATGCATATGAAAACAGTTATATAAAACCTAACACATGTGACAAAATGAAGCATTTACCAGCAGCCGTTTTGGCATACCCAATCGGTTGAACAAACATTGGAACTGCAATGTTTAGTGTAGATTATTTATCACATCATGTGCAACAACATTTTCGTTGCTCGTATAAAAATAAAATTACATTAATTAATAGCATCATAACTGAAAAAATGATGTAGGGGCATCCACCTCTTTTTACATTGCTAAAATTAGAGAGCTACAATCAATACTGTATAAGTTTCTACCATTCTATGGTCATATTGAATAATATTGCTAGAATTAGAGAGCTACCATTATTGATAATTGATAGTATTTTCCAAAATTCCATACCTGACAACTTTTGCGACCCCAAAGATGGGAGATTTGATTTTCATAAGAGGGAGATTGGGGTCTTCAAGAGGGAGATTTGATTTTACTAAGAGTGAGATTGGGGTCTTCAAGAGGGAGTTTTCATTTTACTAAGAGGTAGATTGGGGTCTTTAAGAGGGAGCTTTGATTTTCCTAAGAGGGAGATTGAGGTCTTCAAGAGGGAGATTTGATTTTCCTAAGAGGCAGAGTGGCGTCTTCAAGAGGGAGATTTTACATTCCTAAGAGGGAGATTGAGGTCTTCAAGACGGAGATGTTTTCTCATGAAAAATATCATTTTTATGGCTGGGGACAGGTCATAATTCTTGTGCAACAAACATAATAGAGCCAGGGTTCAAACATGGCCATGACATGTTGCCCATCAACATTGAAACCAATACGTTTCATAATGATTGGACATGTAACCTAGGTGAGAAAAACATGCAGCCAGTCCGGGACTCGAACCCGTGACCTCTCGCTTACAGGGCGATTGCTCTACCGACTGAGCTAACCGGGCTGCCTACATATCACCTCACGTATTGTGTTAATATAAATACCGTTACAGACATATGTGTTTGGATTAGAGAGCAGAGGTCTCAAGTGCATGACAGATGCACGGACAACATCATGAAATAATATGACGCTAAAAATACGATAGTCAATAATAACAATAACTTCACTACATCAAATGTGTTTGCGATTTGAGAGGTGTTGTTGTTGTTGTTGTTGTTGTTGTTGTTGTTGTTGTTGTTGAAAATACGCATCATTTTGATACCAAGGGTAACATTTTATCTTTACCAGTTTTATGTTATGTTAAATGTTTTCTAGACCAAGTCTAATATGATGATGTACCATGAAACTCAATTACAATGATTCTATTCACATAATAAACAGTATGTACCATACAACTCAATTACAATGATTCTATACCATGTAACTCAATTACAATGATTCTATACCATACAACTCATTTACAATGACTATATTCACATAATAAACAGTACATACCATACAACTCAATTACAATGATTCTATTCACATAATAAACAGTACATACCATGCAACTCAATTACAATGATTCTATACCATGCAACTCAATTACAATGATTCTATACCATGTAACTCAATAACAATGATTCTATACCATGCAACTCAATTACAATGATTCTATACCATGTAACTCAATTACAATGATTCTATACCATGCAACTCAATTACAATGATTCTATACCATACAACTCATTTACAATGACTATATTCACATAATAAACAGTACATACCATACAACTCATTTACAATGACTATATTCACATAATAAACAGTACATACCATACAACTCAATTACAATGATTCTATTCACATAATAAACAGTACATACCATACAACTCAATTACAATGATTGTATTCACATAATAAACAGTACGTACCATACAACTCAATTACAATGATTCTATACCATACAACTCAATTACAATGATTCTATTCACATAATAAACAGTACATACCATACAACTCAATTACAATGATTGTATTCACATAATAAACAGTACGTACCATACAACTCAATTACAATGATTCTATACCATACAACTCAATTACAATGATTATATTCACATAATAAACAGTACGTACCATACAACTCAATTACAATGATTCTATTCACATAATAAACAGTACGTACCATGCGTCTGTGTTTTTGGTTTGATGGTACATTTCCACATCACGATGGCCACGAGGCCTACCCCGAGAACGAGACACAGGAGGACAATAAGCAGTATCACGTATAAAGCTAGACCTTCATCACCATCATCCTCAGACTGAAACATTGGTGAAATAAATATGAATGAAGAAATAACGTCATACTGAAGCAAATATCATAAACGCTTACATCTAAAGCATTTCTAAACCTCAACGATGGTGGAAGTCGTGATAGCGCAGTGCATGCATGTTCGCTTCAGGTGCGATAAGTCCGGAGTTCGAGCCCCACTGGAGGCGTTATGATTGTGCCCTTAGGCAAGGCATTTTAAATTTCAACGTTGCCTCTTATCTCTCCCTCGTGGCGATGGATTCCATCAGGAATGATGTCTCGAGAGTGATTAATATAAGTTGTAAGAACTTGATTCGCAATCGAGCTAAAATAAATTTGTATTATTTGTAAACTAACGATGACACCACATACTTCTTTATCTATATGCATATCAAACAGATTAACCGTAAACTCACAAATGGACCCTTAGCTCTTTCCAAGCTATCAGTGAAAATAACAGTCAAATATATCAATGAATTCCACGAGAATTGTGTTGTAACGACAATGACATTCTATGACATAATATTATTTCCAGAGGTTTCAGTTACCAATAAGAAAAAAACAGTTAATGAATTGTCGTCTGCTTTAATAATTTGAACTATTTATAGCCTTTATTTTACCCATCATGCTGAAGTCAAAAGTGGACTAAACTGGTATTTATTTTAATTAATTTATTTAATACACACTCATTATTTTAGAACAAATACTAAGTGTGTTGTCGCGGAGAGTAGACGACCCGCATGTCCTGAGTAAGAACAACTACTAAGTGTGTCATAGCGGAGAGTAGACGACCCGCATGTCCTGAGTAAGAACAAATACTAAGTGTGTTGTAGCGGAGAGTAGACGACCCGCATGTCCTGAGTAAGAACAAATACTAAGTGTGTTGTAGCGGAGAGTAGACGACCCGCATGTCCTGAGTAAGAACAAATACTAAGTGTGTTGTAGCGGAGAGTAGACGACCCGCATGTCCTGAGTAAGAACAAATACTAAGTGTGTTGTAGCGGAGAGTAGACGACCCGCATGTCCTGAGTAAGAACAAATACTAAGTGTGTTGTAGCGGAGAGTAGACGACCCGCATGTCCTGAGTAAGAACAAATACTAAGCCTATTGTAGCGGAGAGTAGACGACCCGCATGTCCTGAGTAAGAACAAATACTAAGCCTATTGTAGCGGAGAGTAGACGACCCACATGTCCTGAGTAAGAACAAATACTAAGCAGTACAACATCCCTAAGCTACTGAAAACGTTCTCACATATCACCATTTATCACTTTCTTCTGCTAGGGTGCGAACGACATCGCGCTAGACCCATTGGCAACGGAGGCTCTTGCCTTTTTACGTTTAGTTTAATCATATATTATGTATTTTACGTTTAGTTATCGTCGCTACCGGTTGCCCATATGACGACATTTAGTTTCGCCTTAAGTGTTAGGTTAAATACAACTGTATGTAGAGTAGTGCACTGAGTGTGCGTTTTATGTTGATGTATCGTCCATATGACCGACGCCTTCTGAAGAGATTAGTCCTTTTAGATTTTGGAGGATAGTGGAGTGATACAGACAGAGACCCATTCCAGAGTCTCCTCTGGTTCTTTTACTTGCACGGTGTAAAGCACCGACACGAGACCTCGGTTTAAATTCCCATCTGAAAGACACATTTTATTAGGGTCAGACGCGGGATCGAAACTGTGATCCCTGGATTATCAGTCCAGCGTGTTACCACTGAACTACAGATCCGTCTGTTAATCACTCGGCCACTGAGATTCTTGCCTTTTTTAGTTCAGTTTAATCATATATTATTGCATTAAATTTATATATACAATGTACAGAACAAACCAAATGCACAAAACTTGTATAGTTATGCATAATACACAAATCATGGCATTGTTTTGCATAAGAATTGTCAATAAATGTAGAAGTGAATGGGTTAGCCTGGGTTCCAGTCTGTCGATTTTTCACTTTTTAACTTCTGGCAAAATGACATGATCAGAAACTCAATAAGGCCCAATTAATAGTCTCGGTGTTAAAATATATTTATTTGACTGACCAGGCAAAATATATCGACGCCTGTTGCCAGACTAGGGTTGGGCCACACGTTTGAACAACATTAGTTATGGCCCTCCCCAAAGTGGTAACCCAAGCAGATAATGTCAGCACATGTATGTATGATATACAATGAATACAGTATACACAGCGTATAAAGGCTTTTGGATCACACAATGTAATCTAATATATGATGTCAGTACATACGAGATCTCCACAGGTTACACCGTAGTATGTCTGGTTATTGATGGTAAGGTAGGGAGACAACGACAGCGTGTAGCCATTGTAGGAATAGGACGTCTGGTTGTAGATGCTGTCGCACACACTGTAGGCTGTAGCATTCACATTGGCAGAGGTACCAGCAATAACAAACGTCACAATAATGCTACCTGCAAAAACATCAAATATACACCTGAAATCAAATATACACCTGAAATCAAATATATACCTGTCTGCAAAAACATCAAATATACACCTCTCTGCAAAAACATCAAACATAAACCTGTCTGCAAAACATCAAACATACACCTGTCTGCAAAACATCAAACATACACCTGTCTGCAAAAACATCAAACATAAACCTGTCTGCAAAACATCAAACATACACCTGTCTGCAAAAACATCGAATATACACCTGTCTGCAAAAACATCAAACATACACATGTCTGCAAAAACATCAAATATACACCTGTCTGCAAAAACATCGAATATACACCTGTCTGCAAAAACATCGAATATACACCTGTCTGCAAAAACATCAAACATACACCTGACATCAAACATACACCTGTCTGCAAAAACATCGAATATACACCTGTCTGCAAAAACATCGAATATACACCTGTCTGCAAAAACATCAAATATACACCTGTCTGCAAAAACATCAAACATACACCTGTCTGCAAAAACATCAAATATACACCTGTCTGCAAAAACATCACATATACACCTGTCTGCAAAACATCAAACATACACCTGTCTGCAAAAACATCAAACATACACCTGTCTGCAAAACATCAAACATACACCTGTCTGCAAAAACATCAAATATACACCTGTCTGCAAAAACATCACATATACACCTGTCTGCAAAACATCAAACATACACCTGTCTGCAAAACATCAAACATACACCTGTCTGCAAAAACATCACATATACACCTGTCTGCAAAACATCAAACATACACCTGTCTGCAAAACATCAAACATACACCTGTCTGCAAAACATCAAACATACACCTGTCTGCAAAAACATCACATATACACCTGTCTGCAAAACATCAAACATACACCTGTCTGCAAAACATCGAATATACACCTGTCTGCAAAACATCAAACATACACCTGTCTGCAAAAACATCGAATATACACCTGTCTGCAAAAACATCAAACATACACCTGTCTGCAAAAACATCAAACATACACCTGTCTGCAAAAACATCAAACATACACATGTCTGCAAAAACATCAACTATACACCTGTCTGCAAAAACATCAAACATAAACCTGTCTGCAAAAACATCACATATACACCTGTCTGCAAAAACATCAAACATACACCTGTCTGCAAAAACATCAAACATACACCTGTCTGCAAAATCATCAAACATACACCTGACATCAAACATACACCTGTCTGCAAAAACATAAAATATACACCTGTCTGCAAAAACATCAAATATACACCTGTCTGCAAAAACATCAAACATACACCTGTCTGCAAAAACATAAAATATACACCTGTCTGCAAAAACATCAAATATACACCTGTCTGCAAAAACATCAAATATACACCTGTCTGCAAAAACATCAAATATACACCTGTCTGCAAAAACATCAAACATACACCTGTCTGCAAAAACATCAAACATACACCTGTCTGCAAAAACATCAAATATACACCTGTCTGCAAAAACATCAAACATACACCTGTCTGCAAAAACATAAAATATACACCTGTCTGCAAAAACATCAAATATACACCTGTCTGCAAAAACATCAAACATACACCTGTCTGCAAAAACATCAAACATACACCTGTCTGCAAAATCATCAAACATACACCTGACATCAAACATACACCTGTCTGCAAAAACATAAAATATACACCTCTCTGCAAAAACATCAAATATGCACATGTCTGCAAAAACATCAAACATACATGTCTGCAAAAACATCACTGTCTATGTTGAACTATAAGCTCTAAGTTGATTTGGGAGAAGTAATATACACATTATTATGGTCAGTTTTAGAACTGGCCACATATCAAGCAACTAGATGTTATTTCTGTAACTTCACTGACAGACCCACCGGTCAGTTGTACAACTGGCCACATATAAAGCAACTAGAGGTTGTTACTCTACCTTCACTGACATACCCACCGGTCAGTTGTACATCTGGCCACATATAAAGCAACTAGAGGTTGTTACTCTACCTTCACTGACAGACCCACTGGTCAGTTGTACATCTGGCCACATATATTGCCTCACTTAGACTTTTGTTGTGTGATTTGGGGTAACTGCAACTCATCTTTAGAAGATAAAATAGTTCGGTTACAAAAGAGAGCAGCTAGACTAATTCTAGATCAGGACTTTGACACTCCATCGCAATTATTATTCTCCCAACTAAAATGGATGACCTTTCCAGAACGAGTCATATATCAGAATGCTATACAAATGTATAAAACATTACATGGAGCTGCTCCAGACTATTTAAAATCGTCCTTCACTTTTACTTCTGATATACATCCTAGAATTCTTAGATCAACCTCAGAATATCAAGTATACACACCAAGACCAAATTGTGAATTATTTCGTAATACATTTGAATTTTCAGGATCATCTATTTGGAATTCATTGCCTCACTCAGTTCAAAATGCTCCAACAGATCAAAATTCTCTACTTAAGTTGGAACTATAACAATTCAAACTAGTCGCGTACTTCGACTGTTATTATAAACGTGTATTGACATTGCTATATTTATTAGAATCGGAAAATTGCTGTCCTTAAGTTGATTTCATACATATTTTGAAGATACCACTACAAGTCAAATCTGCACATTGTTAGATAGATCTAGTATCATTAATTGTCTCATTCCCATTTTCTACTCTGCTAGTCAATTCCATATATCATCATATTCCATTACATATTAAATATAGTTTCTCTATTTTTCAGCTTTTACATTACTATATTATTCCAATGTGCAGTTCTCACTTATAGTGCTATCTTTTGATTGCATTTGCTTGTATATATGTTGAGGGCCTCATGGTAGATTAACTTTTGTTAAATGAGTACTCTCGTTAAATAAAGTCTTTATTATTATTATTATTATTATTATTATATAAAGCAACTAGATGTTATTTCTGTAACTTCACTGACAGACCCACCGGTCAGTTGTACATCTGGCCACATATAAAGCAACTAGAGGTTGTGACACTACCTTCACTGACAGACCCACCGGTCAATCGTACAACTGGCCACATTTAAAGCAACTAGAGGTTGTTACTGTACCTTCACTGACAGACCCACCGGTCAGTTGTACATCTGGCCACATTTAAAACAACTAGAGGTTGTTATTCTACCTTCACTGACAGAACCACTGGTCAGTTGTACAACTGGCCACATTTCAAGCAACTAGATGTTGTTACTGTACCTTCATTGACAGACCCACTGGTCAGTTGTACAACTGGCCACATATAAAGCAACTAGATGTTGTTACTCTACCTTCAATGACAGACCCACCGGTCAGTTGTACAACTGGCCACATATAAAGCAACTAGAGTTTGTGACACTACCTTCACTGACAGACCCACCGGTCAGTTGTACATCTGGCCACATATAAAGCAACTAGATGTTATTTCTGTAACTTCACTGATAGACCCACCGGTCAGTTGTACAACTGGCCACATATAAAGCAACTAGAGGTTGTGACACTACCTTCAGTGACAGACCCACCGGTCAGTTGTATAACTGGCCACATATAAAGCAACTAGAGGTTGTTACTGTACCTTCACTGACAGACCCACCGGTCAGTTGTACAACTGGCCACATATAAAGCAACTAGAAGTTGTGACACTACCTTCAATGACAGACCCACCGGTCAGTTGTACAACTGGCCACATAAAAAGCAACTAGTGGTTGTTACTGTACCTTCACTGATAGATCCACCGGTCAGTTGTACAACTGGCCACATATAAAGCAACTAGAGGTTGTTACTCTACATTCACTGACAGACCCACCGGTCAGTTGTACAACTGGCCACATATAAAGTAACTAGAGGTTGTGACACTACCTTCAATGACAGACCCACCGGTCTGTTGTAAAACTGGCCACATATAAAGCAACTAGAGGTTGTTACTGTACCTGCACTGACAGACCCACCGGTCAGTTGTACAACTGGCCACACATAAAGCAACTAGATGTTGTTACTGTACCTTCACTGACAGACCCAACGGTCAGTTGTACAACTGGCCACATATAAAGCAACTAGAGGTTGTTACTCTACCTTAACTGACAGACCCACCGGTCAGTTGTACAACTGGCCACATATAAAGCAACTAGAGGTTGTTACTGTACCTTCACTGATAGACCCACCGGTCAGTTGTACAACTGGCCACATATAAAGCAACTAGAGGCTGTTACTCTACCTTCAATGGCAGACCCGCCGGTCAGTTGTACATCTGGCCACATATAAAGCAACTAGACGTTGTGACACTAACTTCAATGACAGACCCACCGGTCAGTTGTACATCTGGCCACATATAAAGCAACTAGATGTTGTTACTCTACCTTCAATGACAGACCCACCGGTCAGTTGTACAACTGGCCACATATAAAGCAACTAGAGTTTGTGACACTACCTTCACTGACAGACCCACCGGTCAGTTGTACATCTGGCCACATATAAAGCAACTAGATGTTATTTCTGTAACTTCACTGATAGACCCACCGGTCAGTTGTACAACTGGCCACATATAAAGCAACTAGAGGTTGTGACACTACCTTCAGTGACAGACCCACCGGTCAGTTGTACAACTGGCCACATATAAAGCAACTAGAGGTTGTTACTGTACCTTCACTGACAGACCCACCGGTCAGTTGTACAACTGGCCACATATAAAGCAACTAGAAGTTGTGACACTACCATCAATGACAGACCCACCGGTCAGTTGTACAACTGGCCACATATAAAGCAACTAGAGGTTGTTACTGTACCTTCACTGATAGACCCACCGGTCAGTTGTACAACTGGCCACATTTAAAGCAACTAGAGGTTGTTACTCTACATTCACTGACAGACCCACCGGTCAGTTGTACAACTGGCCACATATAAAGCAACTAGAGGTTGTGACACTACCTTCACTGACAGACCCACCGGTCTGTTGTACAACTGGCCACATATAAGGCAACTAGAGGTTGTTACTGTACCTTCACTGACAGACCCACCGGTCAGTTGTACAACTGGCCACATATAAAGCAACTATATGTTATTTCTGTACCTTCACTGATAGACCCAACCGTCAGTTGTACATCTGGCCATTTATTGGAATACTCTGTCAGGATATTCGATTCAAATTCATTCTTTTTATCTTCTGTCGACAGCACTGTGTTGTAGTCTACAGCAAACTTCACCTGATACCAAACATGGGAACCATTTGTAGAGTGCAAGACAACTTAAATTCCACATTACCTCTTCTCTTTCCAACATGGCGCTGGATTCCATCAGAAATGAGGTCTCGAGAGTGATTAACGTAATGTTCTAAAACTTGTTTCGCAATCGAGGCGGCATAAATGTGTGCATACTAATAGGGGAATTAGTTGAAACATAATTATGTCAGCATCTATAAATAAAGAAATCTGTCTCTATCTATCTAGTGGTTAAGGCGTCTGCCTTCGAACCTTGTCAGTGGTTTGTTCTGACATGGCCGGTTGGTGAGCAGCCAGCTAGTAAAATACTGGTTACCGATTGCCTACCAGGCTGGCGCCTGGCATACAAGCATAGGATTCGGGAAGTACTGATGCTCTCCCACTGGACAACGGATGCCATACATTAAAAAGGATTTCTACTAAACACATTCGTCTAATGCAATCTCCTTGCACTGTTTTCTGAGTAAGCCAGTAATAACAGACTTACACGTTGGACTGGGAATCCTGGGATAGCAGGTTCGATCCCCCGTCTGACCATAATAAAATTAACGATTTAGTGGTCATACACCAGAGTCATTATCACGACTAGTAACACTTACAAATCACATTCAGTTTATTATTAGTTTTCGCGACATTTGGTCCTTTTCTTCAAAGATGCGTTTTATACAGCAAATAAATTCCCCCCACTGGAATGTCTGTTTTTTAACTGCGTCTTATACTCCAGTGTGACATATACATACACGATTACGGTAATCTCTTCAGGAGGCATCGCTAATATGGGCAACCGTTAGCGACGATAAATAAACAAACGTAAAAACACACATATTTGTCTAGTAAATTTGCCTGTTATGTTAATGCTTGCCAAAATGGTCTTACTATACCTGCACTTCATATTCTTCTTCTATTGTCATGCCAACATGTGCTGGGTTCAGTATGCTGAATTTGTGGTTTAGTGTCAGGTTGAAGTCTGGCGGGTCGGATAAGACATGGAACTGGACATAGAACATCCCGATCCCAGTAAGGTTGAGATCTGGGAACATGGCACGCCCAGTCGAAGCGCCAAAGGTGGCAGCAAGGATTCCGTCTAGGGAGCCATACGGAGAGCTGCCTAGCATGCTGGCATCAGCAGTCCATGTATGATCCTGTACAAGTAAATTATGAATTTGAGGAAATGTTTTGTAAAATATTATATTGCATTCAATAACCATTAGCAAGCTGTACAAGTAAATTAAGAATTTGAGGAAATGTTTTGTAAAATAATATATTGCATTCAATAACCATTAGCACGCTGTACAAGTAAATTAAGAATTTGAGGAAATGTTTTGTAAAATATTATATTGCATTCAATAACCATTAGCAAGCTGTACAAGTAAATTACGAATTTGAGGAAATGTTTGTAAAATAATATATTGCATTCAATAACCATTAGCAAGCTGTACAAGTAAATTAAGAATTTGAGGAAATGTTTTGTAAAATAATATATTGCATTCAATAACCATTAGCACGCTGTACAAGTAAATTAAGAATTTGAGGAAATGTTTTGTAAAATATTATATTGCATTCAATAACCATTAGCAAGCTGTATGCAAATTGAGCATATTAACAATTGTGTATATTGGGATGATTTGAATGAAATGTCAAAAGCCCTACTTTCTAGGAAAAATAAGAAAAATAGTACAAATTTGTGTTCTGCTCATTTCGCCTACAGAAGTCGTGATAGCGCAGTGGATGCACGTTCGCTTCAGTTGCGAAACGTTCGAGCCCCGCTGGAGCCGTTACTATTATGCCCTTAGGCAAGGCATTTAAATTCCATGTTGCCTCTTCTCTCTCCCTCGAGGCGATGGATTCCATCAGGAATGAGGTCTCGAGAGTGATTAATATAAGTTGTAAGAACTTGTTTCGCAATGGAGCTAAAATAAATTTGTATAAACTAAACATCTCACTATCAATTGAATTGTGATATTTTACGTGAATGTGTAATGTGAAATATTCTATGATTTACCCTCCATGCAATGTCCGTGATGATATCCTCAGTGTTCGGATCCTGCAGGTCTAGCGTAACCGAGAAGCGGGCATTGCGTACAATATCTCCGCTGGTCTTGTCATAAATGTGGATCTGAAGCGGTCGTCCAGCAACATCGAAGGGATTGGACTCCAATGTGAAGTTCTCCGCCTCTGCCGGGTATGACACGTTGAAGTCGAGAATGTAGCCGGAACCCATGTGAGAGATCACGAGGTCAGTGTAGTTGAACCAGCCGTCGGAACAATTCACCGTCTTGGTGCCATTTAACACGGCATCAGCGTGCCCAGTACCAGTTCGCAGACTTACTGTCAATTGCCACGGGAATTCGGCCGTTCCTAGCTCAATCACAACATTGTTCTAAAAATAAAGATATAATCAAACATATACTACAGAATCGGATAATGTTTCAATGGTCAAGCTAGAGTGGAATTTAGGAAACCCAGTATCCCTGAGTTATCCCTTATTTCTCCATAGTGTTATTTTGAGGTCAGAGTGAAGTAGTGTCTTATAGATTATATAGGGGACACCTGGCTGAGCAACCGAACTTATCTGTTCGAGGGAATATATATATCTGTATATGCTAAATTTTTAATTTGCTTAAAGGTGTAGCTTAGCATAACACGTAAACTGTCAATCACAACTAAAGTTGTAGATTAGCATAACACATAACCTGTCAATCACAACTAAAGTTGTAGCTTAGCATAACACGTAACCTGTCAATCACAACTAAAGTTGTAGCTTAGCATAACACGTAACCTGTCAATCACAACTAAAGTTGTAGCTTAGCATAACACGTAACCTGTCAATCACAACTAAAGTTGTAGCTTAGCATAACACGTAACCTGTCAATCACAACTAAAGTTGTAGCTTAGCATAACACGTAACCTGTCAATCACAACTAAAGTTGTAGCTTAGCATAACACGTAACCTGTCAATCACAACTAAAGGTGTAGCTTAGCATAACACGTAACCTGTCAATCACAACTAAAGTTGTAGCTTAGCATAACACGTAACCTGTCAATCACAACTAAAGGTGTAGCTTAGCATAACACGTAACCTGTCAATCACAACTAAAGTTGTAGCTTAGCATAACACGTAACCTGTCAATCACAACTAAAGGTGTAGCTTAGCATAACACGTAACCTGTCAATCACAACTAAAGTTGTAGCTTAGCATAACACGTAACCTGTCAATCACAACTAAAGGTGTAGCTTAGCATAACACGTAACCTGTCAATCACAACTAAAGTTGTAGCTTAGCATAACACGTAACCTGTCAATCACAACTAAATGTGTAGCTTAGCATAACACATAACCTGTCAATCACAACTAAAGTTGTAGCTTAGCATAACACGTAACCTGTCAATCACAACTAAAGTTGTAGCTTAGCATAGCACGTAACCTGTCAATCACAACTAAAGTTGTAGCTTAGCATAACGCGCAATCGGTCAATCACAACTAAAGGTGTAGCTTAGCATAACACGTAACCTGTCAATCACAACCAAAGTTGCTTATACCAACATCATAGAGCCAAGAACGTGCCGTCTCACTCTGATCTGGCTCTATATGCTGTTTGCAATTTGGATAGTGGAGCTAAAGCACTTGTCTGAATAGCAACCAACATAGTATGTTACACCGTGGCTGATCTGGATCTATGTTGTTTGCACATTCCTTCCAATTTATTTGGCAGGTTAAGCCGTGGTGACCCAGCATCTCCAGTGTGGTGGTCAAAGTGACATTCAAGAATGAATGTATCTCATTTTCTAGCTTGCATGCTGATTTTCATTATATATGTATAGAAAACAAAGTGATTGAATTACTCACTTTGCAAATGACATATTTGTTATGTAGAGAGCAAAGTGATTAGAATTACTCACCTTGCAAATGACGCATTTGTTATGTAGAGAGCAAAGTGATTAGAATTACTCACCTTGCAAATGACGCATTTGTTATGTAGAGAGCAAAGTGATTAGAATTACTCACTTTGCAAATGAAGTATTTGTTATGTAGAGAGCAAAGTGATTGAATTACTCAATTTGCAAATGATGTATTTGCTATATAGAGAGCAAAGTGATTGGACTTACACACCTTGCAAATGACGTATTTGTTATGTAGAGAGCAAAGTGATTGGACTTACACACCTTGCAAATGACGTATTTGTTATGTAGAGAGCAAAGTGATTGGACTTACACACCTTGCAAATGAAGTATGTGTTATATACAGTTGGGTCTGTAGTCATGGTTAACACGTTGGACTGGTAATCCAGGGATTGCAGGTTCGAACCCTCGTTGGACCCTAATGAAATTAATAGTCATTCAGATGGGACATTAAACCTTGCAAATGAAGTATTTGTTAGAACAAAATGATTGGAATTACTCATCTTCCAAATGAAGTTGTGCTGGAAGAAACTGGAATACCCGAAAAAATCGACCTGTCCGATCTGGCGACCATCATACCATATCAAATATTTCCTCGTCTGTGGATAGAGTAACATTGGTAATAGTCCGGTAATTAAAGGTGGCGATATGCAGTGAGGTTCAAACAAATTGATGGGAAAGGTTTTTCAATGGATATGACTTCAATGATACCTCTATAGTGTGTAATAAAAAGTCCCACGAAATCCAGCTATGGAAAATACCTTAAAAGTGACGAAATCCAAGATGGCCGCCATCCGGATGGCGGAAATAAGAAAACGGTCATAATTATGTATCTAATCATGATACAATCAAGTGTAATATGTCTATTCGTACTAGTTTCTCATGAGGCATGCGATGAACAAAATGGCGGCCATATATTACTAAAAAATACTCGTTTTTCGATGTATTTGCAGTTGAACGATTCTGATTCATGAAACATGGCCACCCTATCGGACAAGTTTACCTGTGCATTGTGCATGGAGACGGTCGACATGGATAAACCTCAAGAATATTCACAATTGCGAGAACAAGGCTGCAGGACAATCAACGAATCTACGAAAGCTCGAAACATTAATATTCCCGAAATAAAGTACAATCCGAATGAACGACTCCATGTACACAAGGAGTGCAGATACGCATGCGCATCCAACTAGTATCAGGGCATCTCAGCAACAGGGTCCTTCAACTGGTTCACGCCATCTACGATCGCATGCCACAGCTTTCAATTTTAAACAAACGTTTGCGACGGGCGCATGAGTCTAGGTGATGCTCTAGCTTCGGATGTCATTTCACAACTACAGTTAGCGTTAGAGAACTGGTGTGCGATGATGAAACCATATCGCACAGCCAACCTCTGGATCATGTATATGCATCTGGTTAGCATCCTCCGATCTCTGCTCCAATATTCACGTGGCGGGAACTGGAAGCTCTATCTTCAGTCCCTTCACGATATGCTCCCATTCCTAGCTGCTTCAGGTCATAATAACTACACCAAGCCACTCGTTTTATACTTGGAGAAGATGGAAAAGCTCGAGAAGAGACACCCAGCTGTTTATAGCAAGTTCCTAGAGGGACTGTTCATCATCCGCCACAGTGACAGTTATTGGTCCGGACTATTCAGCGATCTGTGCATCGAGCAGGTACCGATGGGAAGCATTTAATCAGTTGATGTGCTTACCCGAGTACGAGGATTTCAGGAGTCAACCAGTTTGCTATGGCTGTTATCAATGCCAGCACGTGGGGAAGTCCACAAGGCCCTACAGAAAGTGACTGTTCTCTCACGGACTGATGGTGATGCGGTGCACAAAGATCTTTCCCTATCAAGATTGAAGCGGGATGCAAAAGACCCCCAGACAGTCCTTGACTATCTACAAGAAAGAAAACCATTCACACAAAACAGTAAGGAACTCCACAGTCTCTCATCTGGTATCGTTGGAGAAGGGTCAGTTAACGTTGACAGCGCTAAGACCATCTTCTGACCTCTATGGCAGGAAAGTCTGTCTCGCAACACAAATTTGTGAAGACAGATCAGGTCCGTACTCTGGCTTCCTCAGTGTATGTTTCCTCTGAAGGCGAGAAGATTGAGATTAATCCACAGCAGCTATACCAACGCCTAATCGTTGCTGGTATCGGCAATATCGAACTCACGGAATTGTTCCAGTATGAGTTGTGTTCGTATCCCTCATCGCTGTTCGACTCCAAATTGCTTATGCGGCTCCCAGACAAAGCTGATCTCCAGAATGGCCTTGTTAAGAAGATCCCAGCGTATGTTGTCTCTGACCAACCACTTGACATGCTTGAAGTGATGTATGTTGTAGATGGAGGTGCAATGCTGCAGCGTATACCCTGGTCAAAGTCCACCTCATATTTCAATCTCTGCAAACTCTACATCCAGTTCATTCAGAGACAATACCAGCGAGTGCTAGTCGTGTTTGATGGCTATGGAAGTGACCCGTCTACCAAGGATGAGACTCACGAACGGCGGACTGGAAGCGAGTTGGGAGTGGATGTCGATTTCACGGACGACATGATTCTCAAAATGAAGAAAAAACCTTTTCTCGCTAACTCCAAGAACAAGCAAAAGTTCACCAACAGCCTCTCGTCACAGATGGAGAAAGAAGGCATCCCTGTGAAGCAGTCCTCTGGAGATGCTGACTATGACATCGCAATGTCTGCATGTGCCCTCGCTCGAACGAAACCTGTGGTAGTTGTTGGTGATGACACTGACTTGCTGATAATTCTACAGCACCATTTCAACCATGATGATGATGATTGAGCTTATTTACCCTCGCCTTCGGCGAAACATATGGGGAGCGATTTCAACCCTGCTGAACACCGGAGTATTTATCTTCAGACCAGCTCTAAACTCATCAACATATGTAACCTCCACAGTTCACTGGATCCAGGCCTCAGTGAATCATTGCTCTTCATCCACGCCTTATCTGGTTGCGATACAACCTCAAGACCTTCTGGAATAGGAATAGTATCTGCAATGGGGAAGTATAAAGATTTGCAAGGACCATCATCAGTGTTCATAACGCCTGAGAAAAGCCAGGAAGCAGTTGAAGCAGCGGGAAACATAGCACTGGCAGTGCTATATGCTTGTAAGCAGGGCACAAACCTCAATCTCGAACGAGCATCCATGTTCTCTGAGAAGGTAGCTTCAAGCTCAAGCTATGTACCTCCTGAAAGTCTTCCACCAACTACTGATGCTGCTAGATTTCACAGTAGAAGGGTCTACCACCAAGTACAGACCTGGTTGGTGAACAATATGGAGGCCACTGAGTGGGGATGGGTCCTACGCAAGACAAGGCTCGGGACTGTCCTGAAACTAAATAGAATGGAGCAGGTTGCAGCTCCTGCCTCCCTCCTAAAGATGAGCCGGTGTAAATGCACTGGAAATTGTGGAAAGAACACGTGTTCATGCAGGAAAAATGACTCCAGTGCACGCTTGGCTGTAGACAGCGCAATGGGAATCAATGGGCCAATTCCTGATGATTCGGACAATGACTCTGAAACTTAATGTGTTGTACAAGTATTATCAAGTTGTATACAGTATTGAACATGATAAACATATTGAACATTTTTGAAAAATGTGTCTGTTATTTTTTTCATCAGCAATATTGTACCAAGGATTAAAACTTACCATTTAGGTCATATATGGCCGCCATTTTGGTTTTGTCTGGCTCTACGAAGCGATGTCCATCGCATGCCTCATGAGATGCTAGTACGAATAGACATATTACACTTGATTGTATCATGATTAGGTACATAATTATGACCATTTTCCTATTTCCGTCATCCGGATGGCGGCCATCTTGGATTTCGTCAATTTTAAGGTATTTTCCATAGCTGGATTTCGTGGGACTTTTTATTACACACCATAGAGGTATCATTGAAGTCATATCCATTGAAAAACCTTTCCCATCAATTTGTTTGAACCTCTTTACTTTAATTACCGGACTATAACACGCGAGTGTGCTAACCACTGCGCTAATTAGGGACAGTTGGTGGTTGTATTGGATTCCAACCTCTGCATGAAATACTACCCGAAGGGCCACTGTGGTCTTCCACCACCATCAATAACAGCGGGAAGGTCACTATATGACCAAACCAACAGTGCAAGAATAACCGTAAAAACATGCAAGACAACACGTGCTTACAGAAATATCAGCTGCCCTTAATTTCGGCTGTGTTTTAAGAGGCACTCCTTCATACATCGACTCAGTCTCATCATTGAAGAAGAGGTAATCTGGAGATGGGGTGTTATACACAATGGGCGGTGTCCCTGGGTCCAATGATGGTACTTCTACCGTCTCGCACGCCCCGGGAATGTCAAATGACTCGGTAATGTTACCCACTTGACACTCGTTAACGATATCAGATGCAAGCTCTAGTAGTGCTGAATAGTCAACAGGATTAGACGTCGTGTCATTGATTCCTGAAGAAGAATAAACAACGGAATAAGACGTCGTGTCATTGATTCCTGAAGAAGAATATACAACAGAATTAGACGTTGTGTCATTCCTGAAGAAGAATAGACAACAGAATTAGACGTCGTGTCACTCCTGAAGAAGAATAGACAACGGAATTAGATGTCATATCATCGATTCCTGAAGAAGAATAGACAACAGAATTAGATGTCATATCATCGATTCCTGAAGAGGAATAGACAACAGAATTAGACGTCGTGTCATTGATTCCTGAAGAAGATGTACATAGTACATTATAAACATTTACATTGTTATTATTTCCGTTCATTCGATGAACGTATATGCTGTTTGTATATATTTCCGCATGTATTTCCTCACTAATGATATGTACCCGACATGTGGAATCAAAGTTACGTGCAAGCGGCTCTTTGATATTCTTTGCAGTATCCTCACATATTAGTAAAGTGATTACTTAGACGATTATTTAATGATTCACATGTATGAGGTATCCCCCCATGTGTTGTACAGAAATGATTCCCATGTATGAGGTATCCCACCATGTGTTGTACAGAAATAATTCCCATGTATGAGGTATCCCCCCATGTGTTGTAAAGAAATGATTCCCATGTATGAGGTATCCCCCCATGTGTTGTACAGACATGATACACATGTATGAGGTACCACCCCATGTGATGTACAGACATGGTACACATATATGAGGTACCACCCCTTGTGTTGTACAGACATGATACACATGTATGAGGTACCACCCCTTGTGTTGTACAGACATGATACACATGTATGAGGTACCACCCCTTGTGTTGTACAAACATGATACACATGTATGAGGTACCACATTGTGTTGTACAGACATGATACACATGTATGAGGTATCCCCCATGTGTTGCACAGACATGATACACATGTATGAGGTATACCCCCTTGTGTTGTACATAAATGATTCACATGCATGAGGTACCACCCCTTGTGTTGTACAGACATGATACACATGTATGAGGTACCACCCCTTGTGTTGTACAGATAGGATACACATGTATGAGGTACCACCCCATGTGTTTTACATACATGATACACATGTATGAGGTACCACCCTTTGTGTTGTACAGACATGATACACATGTATGAGGTACCACCCCTTGTGTTGTACAGACATGATATACTTGTATGAGGTACCACCCCTTGTATTGTACAGACATGATACACATGTATAAGATATCCCCCTTGTGTTGTACAGAAATGATTCCCATGTAAGAGGCATCCCCCCTTGTGTTGTACATAAATGATTTCCATGTATGAGGCATCCCCCCTTATGTTGTACAGAAATGATTCCCATGTAAGAGGCATCCCCCTTGTGTTGTACAGAAATGATTCCCATGTATGAGGTATCCCCCCTTGTGTTGTACAGACATGATTCATATGTATGAGGTATCCCCCCTTGTTCTGTACAGAAATGATTCCCATGTATGAGGTATCCCCCTTGTGTTGTACAGAAATGATTCCCATGTATAAGGTACCACCCCCATGTGATGTACAGACATGATTCCCATGTATGAGGTACCACCCCCTTGTGTTGTACATAAATGATTCCCATGTATGAGGTACCACCCCCTTGTGTTGTACAGACAGGATGCCCATGTATGAGGTACCACCCACATGTGTTGTACAGACATGATTCCCATGTATGAGGTACCACCCCCTTGTGTTGTACAGACATGATTCCCATGTATGAGGTATCCCCCTTGTGTTGTACAGACATGATCCCCATGTATGAGGTATCCCCCCATGTGTTGTACAGACATGATTCCCATGTATGAGGTATCCCCCCATGTGTTGTACAGACATGATTCCCATGTATGAGGTATTCCCCCATGTGTTGTACAGACATGATTCCCATGTATGAGGTATCCCCCCATGTGTTGTACAGACATGATTCCCATGTATGAGGTATCCCCCCATGTGTTATACAGACATGATACACATGTATGAGGTACCACCCCTTGTGTTGTACAGACAGGATACACATGTATGAGGTACCACCCCATGTGTTTTACATACATGATACACATGTATGAGGTACCACCCTTTGTGTTGTACAGACATGATACACATGTATGAGGTACCACCCCTTGTGTTGTACATACATGATATACTTGTATGAGGTACCACCCCTTGTATTGTACAGACATGATACACATGTATGAGGTATCCCCCCCTGTGTTGTACAGAAATGATTCCCATGTAAGAGGCATCCCCCCTTGTGTTGTACAGAAATGATTTCCATGTATGAGGCATCCCCCCTTGTGTTGTACAGAAATGATTCCCATGTAAGAGGCATCCCCCTTGTGTTGTACAGAAATGATTCCCATGTATGAGGTATCCCCCCTTGTGTTGTACGGAAATGATTCCCATGTATGAGGTACCACCCCATTGTGTTGTACATAAATGATTCCCATGTATGAGGTACCACCCCCTTGTGTTATACATAAATGATTCCCATGTATGAGGTACCACCCTCTTGTGTTGTACAGACATGATTACCATGTATGAGGTACCACCCCCATGTGTTGTACAGAGATGATTCCCATGTATGAGGTACCACACCCTTGTGTTGTACAGACATGATTCCCATGTATGAGGTATCCCCCTTGTGTTGTACAGACATGATTCCCATGTATGAGGTATCCCCCTTGTGTTGTACAGACATGATCCCCATGTATGAGGTATCCCTCCATGTGTTGTACAGACATGATCCCCATATATGAGGTATCCCCCATGTGTTGTACAGACATGATTCCCATGTATGAGGTACCACCCCTTGTGTTGTACAGACATAATACACATGTATGAGGTACCATCCCTTGTGTTGTACAGACAGGATACACATGTATGAGGTACCACCCCATGTGTTTTACATACATGATACAAATGTATGAGGTACCACCCTTTGTGTTATACAGACATGATACACATGTATGAGGTACCACCCCTTGTGTTGTACAGACATGATATACTTGTATGAGGTACCACCCCTTGTATGGTACAGACATGATACACATGTATGAGGTACCACCCCTTGTGTTGTACAGACATGATACACATGTATGAGGTATCCCCCTTGTGTTGTACAGAAATGATTCCCATGTAAGAGGTATCCCCCCTTGTGTTGTACAGAAATAATTTCCATGTATGAGGTATCCCCCCTTGTGTTGTACAGAAATGATTCCCATGTAAGAGGCATCCCCCTTGTGTTGTACAGAAATTATTCCCATGTATGAGGTATCCCCCCTTGTGTTGTACAGACATGATTCATATGTATGAGGTATCCCCCCTTGTGTTGTACAGACATGATACACATGTATGAGGTATTCCCCCATGTGTTGTATAGACATGATTCACATGTATGAGGTACCACCCCCTTGTGTTGTACAGACATGATTCCCATGTATGAGTTACCACCCCCTTGTGTTGTACAGACATGATTCACATGTATGAGGTATCCTCCCATGTGTTGTACAGACATGATTCACATGTATGAGGTATCCCCCCATGTGTTGTACAGACATGATTCACATGTATGAGGTACCACCCCCATGTGTTGTACAGACATGATTCACATGTATGAGGTACCACCCCCTTGTGTTGTACAGACATGATTCCCATGTATGAGGTACCACCCCCTTGTGTTGTACAGACATGATTCCCATGTATGAGGTATCCCCCAATGTGTTGTACAGACATGATTCACATGTATGAGGTATCCCCCCATGTGTTGTACAGACATGATTCCCATGAATGAGGTACCACCCCTTGTGTTGTACAGACATGATTCACATGTATGAGGTACCACCCCATTGTGTTGTACAGACATGATTCCCATGAATGAGGTATCCCCCCTTGTGTTGTACAGACATGATCCCCATGTATGAGGTATCCCCCTTGTGTTGTACAGACATGATCCCCATGTATGAGGTACCACCCCCTTGTGTTGTACAGACATGATACACTTGTATGAGGTATCCCCCCATGTGTTGTACAGACATGATTCCCATGTATGAGGTACCACCCCCATGTGTTGTACAGACATGATTCCCATGTATGAGTTACCACCCCCTTGTGTTGTAAGACATGATTCCCATGTATGAGGTATCACCCCCATGTGTTGTACAGACATGATTCCCATGTATGAGGTATCCCCCCATGTGTTGTACATACATGATTCCCATGTATTAGGTACCACCCCCTTGTGTTGTAAGACATAATTCCCATGTATGAGGTACCACCCCCATGTGTTGTACAGACATGATTCCCATGTATGAGGTATCCCCCCATGTGTTGTACAGACATGATTCCCATGTATGATGTATCCTCCCATGTGTTGTACAGACATGATTCCCATGTATGAGGTATCCCCCATGTGTTGTACAGACATGATTCCCATGTATGAGGTATCCCCCATGTGTTGTACAGACATGATCCCCATGTATGAGGTATCCCCCCCATGTGTTGTACAGACATGATCCCCATGTATGAGGTACCCCCCATGTATTGTACATACATGATTCCCATGTATGAGGTATCCCCCCTTGTGTTGTACAGACATGATACACATGTATGAGGTATCCCCCCATGTGTTGTACAGACATGATTCCCATGCATGAGGTACCACCCCCATGTGTTGTACAGACATGATTCACATGTATGAGGTACCACCCCCTTGTGTTGTACAGACATGATTCCCATATATGAGGTACCACCCCCTTGTGTTGTACAGACATGATTCACATGTATGAGGTATCCCCCCATGTGTAGTACAGACATGATTCACATGTATGAGGTATCCCCCCATGTGTTGTACAGACATGATTCACATGTATGAGGTACCACCCCCATGTGTTGTACAGACATGATTCACATGTATGAGGTACCACCCCCTTGTGTTGTACAGACATGATTCCCATGTATGAGGTACCACCCCCTTGTGTTGTACAGACATGATTCCCATGTATGAGGTATCCCCCCATGTGTTGTACAGACATGATTCCCATGTATGAGGTATCCCCCATGTGTTGTACAGACATTATTCCCATGTATGAAGTATCCCCCCATGTGTTGTACAGACATGGTACACATGTATGAGGTATCACCCCATGTGTTGTACAGACATGATTCCCATGTATGAGGTATCCACCATGTGTTGTACAGACATTATTCCCATGTATGAAGTATCCCCCCATGTGTTGTACAGACATGGTACACATGTATGAGGTATCACCCCATGTGTTGTACAGACATGATTCCCATGTATGAGGTATACCCCCATGTGTTGTACAGACATGATACACATGTATGAGGTACCACCCCCTTGTGTTGTACAGACATGATTCCCATGTATGAGGTACCACCCCTTGTGTTGTACAGACATGATTCACATGTATGAGGTACCACCCCCTTGTGTTGTACAGACATGATTCCCATGTATGAGGTATCCCCCCTTGTGTTGTACAGACATGATCCCCATGTATGAGGTATCCCCCTTGTGTTGTACAAACATGATCCCCATGTATGAGGTACCACCCCCTTGTGTTGTACAGACATGATACACTTGTATGAGGTATCCCCCCATGTGTTGTACAGACATGATTCCCATGTATGAGGTACCACCCCCATGTGTTGTACAGACATGATTCCCATGTATGAGTTACCACCCCCTTGTGTTGTACAGACATGATTCCCATGTATGAGTTACCACCCCCTTGTGTTGTAAGACATGATTCCCATGTATGAGGTATCACCCCCATGTGTTGTACAGACATGATTCCCATGTATGAGGTATCCCCCCATGTGTTGTACAGACATGATTCCCATGTATGTGGTACCACCCCCTTGTGTTGTAAGACATGATTCCCATGTATGAGGTACCACCCCCATGTGTTGTACAGACATGATTCTCATGTATGAGGTATCCCCCATGTGTTGTACAGACATGATACCCATGTATGAGGTATCCCCCCATGTGTTGTACAGACATGATTTCCATGTATGAGGTATCCCCCATGTGTTGTACAGACATGATTCCCACGTATGAGGTATCCCCCCATGTGTTGTACAGACATGATCCCCATGTATGAGGTATCCCCCCATGTGCTGTACAGACATGATCCCCATGTATGAGGTACCCGCCCATGTGTTGTACAGACATGATTCCCATGTATGAGGTATCCCCCCTTGTGTTGTACAGACATGATACACATGTATGAGGTATCTGCCCATGTGTTGTACAGACATGATTCCCATGTATGAGGTACCACCCCCCATGTGTTGTACAGACATGATTCACATGTATGAGGTACCACCCCCTTGTGTTGTACATACATGATTCCCATGTATGAGGTACACCCCCTTGTGTTGTACAGACATGATTCACATGTATGAGGTATCCCCCCATGTGTTGTACAGACATGATTCACATGTATGAGGTACCACCCCCTTGTGTTGTACAGACATGATTCCCATGTATGAGGTATTCCCCCATGTGTTGTACAGACATGATTCCCATGTATGAGGTATCCCCCATGTGTTGTACAGACATGATTCCCATGTATGAAGTATCCCCCCATGTGTTGTACAGACATGGTACACATGTATGAGGTATCCCCCATGTGTTGTACAGACATGATACACATGTATGAGGTACCACCCCCTGTGTTGTAAAGACATGATTCCCATGTATGAGGTATCCCCCCATGTGTTGTACAGACATGATACACATGTATGAGGTACCACCCCCTTGTGTTGTACAGACATGATTCCCATGTATGAGGTACCACCCCTTGTATGTGTTGTACAGACATGATTCCCATGTATGAGGTATCCCCCATGTGTTGTACAGATATGATACACATGTATGAGTTATCCCCCCATGTGTTGTACAGACATGATTCCCATGTATGAGGTATACCCCATGTGTTGTACAGACATGATACACATGTATGAGGTATCCCCCTATGTGTTGTACAGACATGATCCCCATGTATGAGGTATCCCCACATGTGTTGTACAGACATGATTCACATGTATGAGGTATCCCCCCATGTGTTGTACAGACATGATACACATGTATGAGGTACCACCCCCTTGTGTTGTACAGACATGATTCCCATGTACGAGGTATCCCCCCATGTGTTGTACAGACATGATTCACATGTATGAGGTATCCCGCCATGTGTTGTACAGACATGATACACATTTATGAGGTACCAACCCCTGGTGTTGTACATACATGATTCCCATGTATGAGGTACCACCCCCTTGTGTTGTACAGACATGATTCCCATGTATGAGGTATCCCCCCTTGTGTTGTACATACATGATTCCCATGTATGAGGTACGACCCCCTTGTATTGTACAGACATGATACACATGTATGATGTATCCGCCAATGTGTTGTACAGACATGACACACATGTATGAGGTATCCCCCCATGTGTTGTACAGACATAATTCCCATGTATGAGTTATCCCCCATATGTTGTACAGACATGATACACATGTATGAGGTATCCCCCTTGTGTTGTACAGACATGATTCCCATGTATGAGGTACCACCCCCTTGTGTTGTACAGACATGATACACATATATGTGGTACCACCCCCTTGTGTTGTACATACATGATTCCCATGTATGTGGTACCACCCCCTTGTGTTGTACAGAAATAATGTCCATGTATGAGGCATCTCCCCTTGTGTTGTACAGAAATGATTCCCATGTAAGAGGCATCCCCCTTATGTTGTACAGAAATGATTCCCATGTATGAGGTATCCCCCCTTGTGTTGTACAGACATGATTCATATGTATGAGGTATCCCCCTTTTTGTTGTACAGAAATGATTCCCATGTATGAGGTATCCCCCCTTGTTTTGTACAGACATGATCCCCATGTATGAGGTATCCCCCCTTGTGTTGAACAGACATGATACACATGTATGAGGTATCCCCCCATGTGTTGTACAGACATGATTCCCATGTATGAGGTACCACACCCATGTGTTGTACAGACATGATTCACATGTATGAGGTACCACCCCCTTGTGTTGTACAGACATGATTCCCATGTATGAGGTACCACCCCCTTGTGTTGTACAGACATGATTCACATGTATGAGGTATCCTCCCATGTGTTGTACAGACATGATCACATGTATGAGGTATCCCCCATGTGTTGTACAGACATGATTCACATGTATGAGGTACCACCCCCATGTGTTGTACAGACATGATTCACATGTATGAGGTACCACCCCCTTGTGTTGTACAGACATGATTCCCATGTATGAGGTACCACCCCCTTGTGTTGTACAGACATGATTCCCATGTATGAGGTATCCCCCCATGTGTTGTACAGACATGATTCCCATGTATGAGGTACCACCCCTTGTGTTGTACAGACATGATTCACATGTATGAGGTACCACCCCCTTGTGTTGTAAGACATGATTCCCATGTATGAGGTACCACCCCCATGTGTTGTACAGACATGATTCCCATGTATGAGGTATCCCCCATGTGTTGTACAGACATGATTCACATGTATGAGGTATCCCCCATGTGTTGTACAGACATGATTCCCATGTATGAGGTATCCCCCATGTGTTGTACAGACATGATTCCCATGTATGAGGTATCCCCCTTGTGTTGTACAGACATGATTCCCATGAATGAAGTATCCCCCATGTGTTGTACAGACATGGTACACATGTATGAGGTATCGCCCCATGTGTTGTACAGACATGATTCCCATGTATGAGGTATACCCCCATGTGTTGTACAGACATGATACACATGTATGAGGTACCACCCCCTTGTGTTGTACAGACATGATTCCCATGTATGAGGTATCCCCCCATGTGTTGTACAGACATGATACACATGTATGAGGTACCACCCCCTTGTGTTGTACAGACATGATACCCATGTATGAGGTACCACGCCCTTGTGTTGTACAGACATGATTCCCATGTATGAGGTATCCCCCCATGTGTTGTACAGACATGATTCCCATGTATGAGGTATCCCCCCATGTGTTGTACAGACATGATACACATGTATGAGGTATCCCCCTTGTATTGTACAGACATGGTACACATGTATGAGGTATCCCCCCATGTGTTGTACAGACATGGTACACATGTATGAGGTATACCCCATGTGTTGTACAGACATAATTCCCATGTATGAGGTCTCCCCCATGTGTTGTAATGACATGATACACATGTATGAGGTATCCCCCTTGTGTTGTACAGAAATGATTCCCATGTATGAGGTACCACCCCCTTGTGTTGTACAGACATGATTCCCATGTATGTGGTACCACCCCCTTGTGTTGTACAGACATGATTCCCATGTATCAGGTATCCCCCTATGTGTTGTACAGACATGATTCACATGTATGAGGTATCCCCCCATGTGTTGTACAGACATGATTCCCATGTATGAGGTATCCCCCCTTGTGTTGTACAGACATGATTCCCATATATGAGGTACGACCCCCTTGTATTGTACAGACATGATACACATGTATGAGGTATCCCTCCATGTGTTGTACAGACATGATTCCCATGTATGAGGTATCCCCCATGTGTTGTACAGACATGATCCCCATGTATGAGGTACCACCCCCTTGTGTTGTACAGACATGATTCCCATGTATGAGGTATCCCCCATGTGTTGTACAGACATGATACACATGTATGAGGTATCCCCCTTGTGTTGTACAGAAATGATTCCCATGTATGAGGTACCACACCCTTGTGTTGTACAGACATTATTCCCATGTATGAGGTATCCCCCCATGTGTTGTACAGACATGATTCCCATGTATGAGGTACCACCCCCTTGTGTTGTACAGATATGATACACATGTATGAGGTATCCCCCCATGTGTTGTACAGACATGCTTAACATGTATGAGGTACCACCCCCTTGTGGTGTACAGACATGATACACATGTATGTGGTATCCCCCCATCGGTTGTACAAACATGATTCCCATGTATGAGGTATCCCCCCATGTGTTGTAAGACATGATTCACATGTATGAGGTATCCTCCCATGTGTTGTACAGACATGATACACATGTATGAGGTTTCCCCCGTGTGTTGTACAGACATCATTCCCATGTATGAGGTATCCCCCATGTGTTGTACAGACATGATACACATGTATGAGGTACCACCCCCTTGTGTTGTACAGACATGATTCCCATGTATGAGGTATCCCCCCATGTGTTGTACAGACATGATTCACATGTATGAGGTATCCCCCCATGTGTTGTACAGACATGATACACATGTATGAGGTACCACCCCCTTGTGTTGTACATACATGATTCCCATGTATGAGGTACCACCCCCTTGTGTTGTACAGACATGATTCCCATGTATGAGGTATCCCCCTTGTGTTGTACATACATGATTCCCATGTATGAGGTACGACCCCCTTGTATTGTACAGACATGATACACATGTATGATGTATCCGCCAATGTGTTGTACAGACATGATACACATGTATGAGGTATCCCCCCATGTGTTGTACAGACATAATTCCCATGTATGAGGTATCCCCCATGTGTTGTACAGACATGATTCCCATGTATGAGGTACCACCCCTTGTGTTGTACAGACATGATTCAAAGGTATGAGGTACTACCCCCTTGTGTTGTAAGACATGATTCCCATGTATGAGGTACCACCCCCATGTGTTGTACAGACATGATTCCCATGTATGAGGTATCCCCCATGTGTTGTACAGACATGATTCACATGTATTAGGTATCCCCCATGTGTTGTACAGACATGATTCACATGTATTAGGTATCCCCCATGTGTTGTACAGACATGATACACATGTATGAGGTACCACCCCCTTGTGTTGTACAGACATGATTCCCATGTATGAGGTATCCCCCATGTGTTGTACAGACATGATTCCCATGTATTAGGTATCCCCCCCATGTGTTGTACAGACATGATTCCCATGTATGAGGTATCCCCCCATGTGTTGTACAGACATGATTCCCATGTATGATGTATCCTCCCATGTGTTGTACAGACATGATTCACATGTATTAGGTATCCCCCATGTGTTGTACAGACATGATTCCCATGTATTAGGTATCCCCCTTGTGTTGTACAGACATGATTCCCATGAATGAAGTATCCCCCATGTGTTGTACAGACATGGTACACATGTATGAGGTATCACCCCATGTGTTGTACAGACATGATTCCCATGTATGAGGTATACCCCCATGTGTTGTACAGACATGATACACATGTATGAGGTACCACCCCCTTGTGTTGTACAGACATGATTCCCATGTATGAGGTATCCCCCCATGTGTTGTACAGACATGATACACATGTATGAGGTACCACCCCCTTGTGTTGTACAGACATGATACCCATGTATGAGGTACCACCCCCTTGTGTTGTACAGACATGATTCCCATGTATGAGGTATCCCCCCATGTGTTGTACAGACATGATTCCCATGTATGAGGTATCCCCCCTTGTGTTGTACAGACATGATTCCCATATATGAGGTACGACCCCCTTGTATTGTACAGACATGATACACATGTATGAGGTATCCCTCCATGTGTTGTACAGACATGATTCCCATGTATGAGGTATCCCCCATGTGTTGTACAGACATGATCCCCATGTATGAGGTACCACCCCCTTGTGTTGTACAGACATGATTCCCATGTATGAGATATCCCCCATGTGTTGTACAGACATGATACACATGTATGAGGTATCCCCCTTGTGTTGTACAGAAATGATTCCCATGTATGAGGTACCACACCCTTGTGTTGTACAGACATTATTCCCATGTATGAGGTATCCCTCCATGTGTTGTACAGACATAATTCCCATGTATGAGGTACCACCCCCTTGTGTTGTACAGACATGATACACATGTATGAGGTTTCCCCCCATGTGTTGTACAGACATGCTTAACATGTATGAGGTACCACCCCCTTGTGGTGTACAGACATGATACACATGTATGTGGTATCCCCCCATCGGTTGTACAAACATGATTCCCATGTATGAGGTATCCCCCCATGTGTTGTAAGACATGATTCACATGTATGAGGTATCCTCCCATGTGTTGTACAGACATGATACACATGTATGAGGTATCCCCCGTGTGTTGTACAGACATCATTCCCATGTATGAGGTATCCCCCATGTGTTGTACAGACATGATACACATGTATGAGGTACCACCCCCTTGTGTTGTACAGACATGATTCCCATGTATGAGGTATCCCCCCATGTGTTGTACAGACATGATTCACATGTATGAGGTATCCCCCCATGTGTTGTACAGACATGATACACATGTATGAGGTACCACCCCCTTGTGTTGTACATACATGATTCCCATGTATGAGGTACCACCCCCTTGTGTTGTACAGACATGATTCCCATGTATGAGGTATCCCCCCTTGTGTTGTACATACATGATTCCCATGTATGAGGTACGACCCCCTTGTATTGTACAGACATGATACACATGTATGATGTATCCGCCAATGTGTTGTACAGACATGATACACATGTATGAGGTATCCCCCCATGTGTTGTACAGACATGATTCCCATGTATGAGGTATCCCCCCATGTGTTGTACAGACATGATACACATGTATGAGGTATCCCCCTTGTATTGTACAGACATGGTACACATGTATGAGGTATCCCCCCATGTGTTGTACAGACATGGTACACATGTATGAGGTATACCCCCATGTGTTGTACAGACATAATTCCCATGTATGAGGTCTCCCCCATGTGTTGTACAGACATGATACACATGTATGAGGTATCCCCCTTGTGTTGTACAGAAATGATTCCCATGTATGAGGTACCACCCCCTTGTGTTGTATAGACATGATTCACATGTATGAGGTATCCCCCATGTGTTGTACAGAAATGATACCATGTATGAGATACTACCCCCTTGTGTTGTACAGACATGATTCACATGTCTCATTATGCATTTAATTCTTCAAATGGAGAAATAATCAGATCAATTTTGGGCATATTTCGTTTTCTATTTACGGTTTTTTACTCAAAATCTGAATAATTAATAATGAAAAATTAAAACCACAATCACCATTTTCAATATTCCTATTTCAAGCTATTCGAAATATATATAAATGTACAGCACATTCTGAGTAAGTGCATATGGTGCTTGAACACACTACTTGTATATCAGTATTACTGACCTGAGACTGGTTCATTTCCAATTTCTATCTCCACGCTGATACCTTCTCCTGATCTCTTACGTCGTCGGCTAGAAGAAGCACTGACAACATTGACAATCCGCACTTTCGATAACGGAATATTTAGAAAATTAGCCAGATTTTCAACCATATCGTCGCCGTAGAACTCATCAACAGTAAGATCGGGAATTCCGAATGAAACGATGACAGTCTCCTGCGTAATGACATCAATTTTCTGTTGACCCATGACAATGAAGGTCAGCTCTCCGGTGTCCTTATTGAAAAAGTTTGTGCCAGAGCCATTAACAATATGTGGCTCAAACTCATTACCTAAACCACAAGAGAGGAATAAAGTCACATTAATCTTAAATTAATTTGAACAATCATAACTACTCTAACAATGGTAAATATAGTACACATACAGATTGGTTGGTGTGTCAGGTACATACAGTAGTCTTAAGATTTGTTGGTGTATTAGACTGGTCGTTGTGTCAAATTGGTTGGTGTGTCAGGCTGGTTATGGTGTATTAGACTGGTCGTTGTGTCAAATTGGTTGGTGTGTCAGGCTGGTTATGGTGTATTAGACTGGTCGTTGTGTCAAATTGGTTGGTGTGTCAGGCTGGTTATGGTGTATTAGACTGGTCGTTGTGTCAAATTGGTTGGTGTGTCAGGCTGGTTATGGTGTATTAGACTGGTCGTTGTGTCAAATTGGTTGGTGTGTCAGGCTGGTTATGGTGTATTAGACTGGTCGTTGTGTCAAATTGGTTGGTGTGTCAGGCTGGTTATGGTGTATTAGACTGGTCGTTGTGTCAAATTGGTTGGTGTGTCAGACTGGTTATGGTGTATTAGACTGGTCGTTGTGTCAAATTGGTTGGTGTGTCAGACTGGTTATGGTGTATTAGACTGGTCGTTGTGTCAAATTGGTTGGTGTGTCAGACTGGTTATGGTGTATTAGACTGGTCGTTGTGTCAAATTGGTTGGTGTGTCAGACTGGTTATGGTGTATTAGACTGGTCGTTGTGTCAAATTGGTTGGTGTGTCAGGCTGGTGATGGTGTATTAGACTGGTCGTTTCTTCAGATTAGTTGGTGTGTCAGGCTGGTTATGCTGTATTAGACTGGTCGTTGTTTCAGATTGGTTGGTGTGTCAGGCTGGTTATGGTGTATTAGACTGGTCGTTGTTTCAAATTGGTTGGTGTGTCAGGCTGGTGATGGTGTATTAGACTGGTCGTTCTTTCAGATTGGTTGGTGTGTCAGGCAGGTTATGGTGTATTAGACTGGTCGTTGTGTCAGATTGGTTGGTGTGTCAGGCAGGTTATGGTGTATTAGACTGGTTGTTGTGTCAGATTGGTTGGTGTGTCAGGCAGGTTATGGTGTATTAGACTGGTTGTTGTGTCAGATTGGTTAGTGTGCCAGGCTGGTTGTGGTGTATTAGACTGGTTGTTGTGTCAGATTGGTTGTGTGAGCTGGTTGTGGTGTATTAGACTGGTTGTTGTGTCAGATTGGTTGGTGTGTCAGGCTGGTTATGGTGTATTAGACTGGTTGTTGTGTCAGATTGGTTAGTGTGCCAGGCTGGTTATGGTGTATTAGACTGGTTGTTGTGTCAGATTGGTTAGTGTGCCAGGCTGGTTATGGTGTATTAGACTGGTCGTTGTTTCAGATTGGTTGGTGTGTCAGGCTGGTGATGGTGTATTAGACTGGTCGTTTCTTCAGATTAGTTGGTGTGTCAGGCTGGTTATGCTGTATTAGACTGGTCGTTGTTTCAGATTGGTTGGTGTGTCAGGCTGGTTATGGTGTATTAGACTGGTCGTTGTTTCAAATTGGTTGGTGTGTCAGGCTGGTGATGGTGTATTAGACTGGTCGTTCTTTCAGATTGGTTGGTGTGTCAGGCAGGTTATGGTGTATTAGACTGGTCGTTGTGTCAGATTGGTTGGTGTGTCAGGCAGGTTATGGTGTATTAGACTGGTTGTTGTGTCAGATTGGTTGGTGTGTCAGGCAGGTTATGGTGTATTAGACTGGTTGTTGTGTCAGATTGGTTAGTGTGCCAGGCTGGTTGTGGTGTATTAGACTGGTTGATATGTCAGGCTGGTTATGGTGTATTAGACTGGTCATTGTGTCAGATTGGTTGGTGTGTCAGTCAGGTTATGGTGTATTGGACTTGTTGTTTTGTCAGATTGGTTAGTGTGCCAGGCTGGTTATGGTGTATTAGACTGGTTGTTGTGTCAGGCTGGTTGTGGTGTATTAGATTGGTTGTTGTGTCAGATTGGTTGGTGTGTCAGGCTGGTTATGGTGTATTAGACTGGTTGTTGTGTCAGATTGGTTAGTGTGCCAGGCTGGTTGTGGTGTATTAGACTGGTTGATATGTCAGGCTGGTTATGGTGTATTAGACTGGTCATTGTGTCAGATTGGTTGGTGTGTCAGGCAGGTTATGGTGTATTAGACTGGTTGTTGTGTCAGATTGGTTAGTGTGCCAGGCTGGTTATGGTGTATTAGACTGGTTGTTGTGTCAGATTGTTAGTGTGCCAGGCTGGTTATGGTGTATTAGACTGGTTGTTGTGTCAGATTGGTTAGTGTGCCAGGCTGGTTGTGGTGTATTAGACTGGTCGTTGTGTCAGATTGGTTAGTGTGTCATGCTGGTTGTTGTATATTAGACTGGTTGTTGTGTCAGATTGGTTAGTGTGCCAGGCTGGTTATGGTGTATTAGACTGGTTGTTGTGTCAGATTGTTTAGTGTGCCAGGCTGGTTATGGTGTATTAGACTGGTTGTTGTGTCAGATTGGTTGGTGTGTCAGGCTGGTTATGGTGTATTAGACTGGTCGTTGTTTCAGATTGGTTGGTGTGTCAGGCTGGTTATGGTGTATTAGACTGGTCGTTGTTTCAGATTGGTTGGTGTGTCAGGCTGGTTATGCTGTATTAGACTGGTCGTTGTTTCAGATTGGTTGGTGTGTCAGGCTGGTTATGGTGTATTAGACTGGTCGTTGTTTCAGATTGGTTGGTGTGTCAGGCTGGTTATGGTGTATTAGACTGGTCGTTGTTTCAAATTGGTTGGTGTGTCAGGCTGGTTATGGTGTATTAGACTGGTCGTTGTGTCAAATTGGTTGGTGTGTCAGACTGGTTATGGTGTATTAGACTGGTCGTTGTGTCAAATGGTTGGTGTGTCAGATGGTTATGGTGTATTAGACTGGTCGTTGTGTCAATTGGTTGGTGTGTCAGCTGGTTATGGTGTATTAGACTGGTCGTTGTGTCAAATTGGTTGATGTGTCAGGCTGGTTATGGTGTATTAGACTGGTCGTTGTTTCAGATTGGTTGGTGTGTCAGGCTGGTGATGGTGTATTAGACTGGTCGTTTTTTCAGATTGGTTGGTGTGTCAGGCTGGTTATGGTGTATTAGACTGGTCGTTGTTCAGATTGGTTGGTGTCAGGCTGGTTATGGTGTATTAGACTGGTCGTTGTTTCAATTGGTTGGTGTGTCAGGCTGGTGTGGTGTATTAGACTGGTCGTTCTTTCAGATTGGTTGGTGTGTCAGGCAGGTTATGGTGTATTAGACTGGTCGTTGTGTCAGATTGGTTGGTGTGTCAGGCTGGTTATGGTGTATTAGACTGGTTGTTGTGTCAGATTGGTTGGTGTGTCAGGCAGGTTATGGTGTATTAGACTGGTTGTTGTGTCAGATTGGTTAGTGTGCCAGGCTGGTTGTGGTGTATTAGACTGGTTGATATGTCAGGCTGGTTATGGTGTATTAGACTGGTTGTTGTGTCAGATTGGTTAGTGTGTCAGGCTGGTTATGGTGTATTAGACTGGTCGTTGTTTCAGATTGGTTGGTGTGTCAGGCTGGTGATGGTGTATTAGACTGGTCGTTTCTTCAGATTAGTTGGTGTGTCAGGCTGGTTATGCTGTATTAGACTGGTCGTTGTTTCAGATTGGTTGGTGTGTCAGGCTGGTTATGGTGTATTAGACTGGTCGTTGTTTCAAATTGGTTGGTGTGTCAGGCTGGTGATGGTGTATTAGACTGGTCGTTCTTTCAGATTGGTTGGTGTGTCAGGCAGGTTATGGTGTATTAGACTGGTCGTTGTGTCAGATTGGTTGGTGTGTCAGGCAAGTTATGGTGTATTAGACTGGTTGTTGTGTCAGATTGGTTGGTGTGTCAGGCAGGTTATGGTGTATTAGACTGGTTGTTGTGTCAGATTGGTTAGTGTGCCAGGCTGGTTGTGGTGTATTAGACTGGTTGATATGTCAGGCTGGTTATGGTGTATTAGACTGGTCATTGTGTCAGATTGGTTGGTGTGTCAGTCAGGTTATGGTGTATTGGACTTGTTGTTTTGTCAGATTGGTTAGTGTGCCAGGCTGGTTATGGTGTATTAGACTGGTTGTTGTGTCAGGCTGGTTGTGGTGTATTAGATTGGTTGTTGTGTCATATTGGTTAGTGTGTCATGCTGGTTGTGTGTATTAGACTGGTTGTTAGACTGGTCTTGTGTCAGATTGGTTGGTGTGTCAGGCAGGTTATGGTGTATTAGACTGGTTGTTGTGTCAGATTGTTTAGTGTGCCAGGCTGGTTATGGTGTATTAGACTGGTTGTTGTGTCAGATTGTTTAGTGTGCCAGGCTGGTTATGGTGTATTAGACTGGTTGTTGTGTCAGATTGGTTAGTGTGCCAGGCTGGTTGTGGTGTATTAGACTGGTCGTTGTGTCAGATTGGTTAGTGTGATATGCTGGTTGTTGTATATTAGACTGGTTGTTGTGTCAGATTGGTTGGTATGTCAGGCTGATTGTGGTGTATTAGACTGGTCGTTGTGTCAGATTGGTTGGTATGCCAGGCTGATTGTGGTGTATTAGACTGGTCGTTGTTTCAGATTGGTTGGTGTGTCAGGCTGGTTATGGTGTATTAGACTGGTTGTTGTTTCAGATTGGTTGGTGTGTCAGGCTGGTTATGGTGTATTAGACTGGTCGTTGTTTCAGATTGGTTGGTGTGTCAGGCTGGTCATGCTGTATTAGACTGGTCGTTGTTTCAGATTGGTTGGTGTGTCAGGCTGGTTATGGTGTATTAGACTTGTCGTTGTGTCAAATTGGTTGGTGTGTCAGACTGGTTATGGTGTATTAGACTGGTCGTTGTGTCAAATTGGTTGGTGTGTCAGACTGGTTATGGTGTATTAGACTGGTCGTTGTGTCAAATCGGTTGGTGTGTCAGACTGGTTATGGTGTATTAGACTGGTCGTTGTGTCAAATTGGTTGGTGTGTCAGACTGGTTATGGTGTACTAGACTGGTCGTTGTGTCAAATTGGTTGGTGTGTCAGACTGGTTATGGTGTATTAGACTGGTCGTTGTGTCAAATTGGTTGATGTGTCAGGCTGGTTATGGTGTATTAGACTGGTCGTTGTTTCAGATTGGTTGGTGTGTCAGGCTGGTGATGGTGTATTAGACTGGTCGTTTCTTCAGATTAGTTGGTGTGTCAGGCTGGTTATGCTGTATTAGACTGGTCGTTGTTTCAGATTGGTTGGTGTGTCAGGCTGGTTATGGTGTATTAGACTGGTCGTTGTTTCAAATTGGTTGGTGTGTCAGGCTGGTGATGGTGTATTAGACTGGTCGTTCTTTCAGATTGGTTGGTGTGTCAGGCAGGTTATGGTGTATTAGACTGGTCGTTGTGTCAGATTGGTTGGTGTGTCAGGCAGGTTATGGTGTATTAGACTGGTTGTTGTGTCAGATTGGTTGGTGTGTCAGGCAGGTTATGGTGTATTAGACTGGTTGTTGTGTCAGATTGGTTAGTGTGCCAGGCTGGTTGTGGTGTATTAGACTGGTTGATATGTCAGGCTGGTTATGGTGTATTAGACTGGTCATTGTGTCAGATTGGTTAGTGTGCCAGGCTGGTTATGGTGTATTAGACTGGTTGTTGTGTCAGGCTGGTTGTGGTGTATTAGATTGGTTGTTGTGTCATATTGGTTAGTGTGTCATGCTGGTTGTTGTATATTAGACTGGTTGTTGTGTCAGATTGGTTAGTGTGCCAGGCTGGTTATGGTGTATTAGACTGGTTGTTGTGTCAGATTGTTTAGTGTGCCAGGCTGGTTATGGTGTATTAGACTGGTTGTTGTGTCAGATTGGTTAGTGTGCCAGGCTGGTTATGGTGTATTAGACTGGTCGTTGTTTCAGATTGGTTGGTGTGTCAGGCTGGTGATGGTGTATTAGACTGGTCGTTTCTTCAGATTAGTTGGTGTGTCAGGCTGGTTATGCTGTATTAGACTGGTCGTTGTTTCAGATTGGTTGGTGTGTCAGGCTGGTTATGGTGTATTAGACTGGTCGTTGTGTCAGATTGGTTGGTGTGTCAGGCAGGTTATGGTGTATTAGACTTGTTGTTTTGTCAGATTGGTTAGTGTGCCAGGCTGGTTATGGTGTATTAGACTGGTTGTTGTGTCAGGCTGGTTGTGGTGTATTAGATTGGTTGTTGTGTCATATTGGTTAGTGTGTCATGCTGGTTGTTGTATATTAGACTGGTTGTTGTGTCAGATTGGTTAGTGTGTCAGGCAGGTTATGGTGTATTAGACTGGTTGTTGTGTCAGATTGGTTAGTGTGCCAGGCTGGTTATGGTGTATTAGACTGGTTGTTGTGTCAGATTGTTTAGTGTGCCAGGCTGGTTATGGTGTATTAGACTGGTTGTTGTGTCAGATTGGTTAGTGTGCCAGGCTGGTTGTGGTGTATTAGACTGGTCGTTGTGTCAGATTGGTTAGTGTGATATGCTGGTTGTTGTATATTAGACTGGTTGTTGTGTCAGATTGGTTGGTATGTCAGGCTGGTTGTGGTGTATTAGACTGGTCGTTGTGTCAGATTGGTTGGTGTGCCAGGCTGGTTGTGGTGTATTAGACTGGTCGTTGTTTCAGATTGGTTGGTGTGTAGGCTGGTTATGGTGTATTAGACTGGTTGTTGTTTCAGATTGGTTGGTGTGTCAGGCTGGTTATGGTGTATTAGACTGGTCGTTGTTTCAGATTGGTTGGTGTGTCAGGCTGGTCATGCTGTATTAGACTGGTCGTTGTTTCAGATTGGTTGGTGTGTCAGGCTGGTTATGGTGTATTAGACTTGTCGTTGTTTCAGATTGGTTGGTGTGTCAGGCTGGTTATGGTGTATTAGACTGGTCGTTGTTTCAGATTGGTTGGTGTGTCAGGCTGGTTATGGTGTATTAGACTGGTCGTTGTTTCAGATTGGTTGGTGTGTCAGGCTGGTTATGGTGTATTAGACTGGTCGTTGTTTCAGATTGGTTAGTGTGTCAGGCTGGTTATGGTGTATTAGACTGGTTGTTGTGTCAGATTGGTTAGTGTGCCAGGCTGGTTGTGGTGTATTAGACTGGTTGATATGTCAGGCTGGTTATGGTGTATTAGACTGGTCATTGTGTCAGATTGGTTGGTGTGTCAGGCAGGTTATGGTGTATTAGACTTGTTGTTGTGTCAGATTGGTTAGTGTGCCAGGCTGGTTGTGGTGTATTAGACTGGTTGTTGTGTCAGGCTGGTTGTGGTGTATTAGATTGGTTGCTGTGTCATATTGGTTAGTGTGTCATGCTGGTTGTTGTATATTAGACTGGTTGTTGTGTCAGATTGGTTAGTGTGCCAGGCTGGTTATGGTGTATTAGACTGGTTGTTGTGTCAGATTGGTTAGTGTGCCAGGCTGGTTATGGTGTATTAGACTGGTTGTTGTGTCAGATTGGTTAGTGTGCCAGGCTGGTTGTGGTGTATTAGACTGGTCGTTGTGTCAGATTGGTTAGTATGTCATGCTGCTTGTTGTATATTAGACTGGTTGTTGTGTCAGATTGGTTGGTATGTCAGGCTGATTGTGGTGTATTAGACTGGTCATTGTGTCAGATTTGTTGGTATGCCAGGCTGATTGTGGTGTATTAGACTGGTCGTTGTGTCAGATTGGTTAGTGTGCCATGCTGGTTGTTGTGTATTAGACTGGTTGTTGTGTCAGATTGGTTAGTGTGTCAGGCAGGTTATGGTGTATTAGACTGGTTGTTGTGTCAGATTGTTTAGTGTGCCAGGCTGGTTATGGTGTATTAGACTGGTTGTTGTGTCAGATTGGTTAGTGTGCCAGGCTGGTTGTGGTGTATTAGACTGGTCGTTGTGTCAGATTGGTTAGTGTGATATGCTGGTTGTTGTATATTAGACTGGTTGTTGTGTCAGATTGATTGGTATGTCAGGCTGATTGTGGTGTATTAGACTGGTCGTTGTGTCAGATTGGTTGGTATGCCAGGCTGATTGTGGTGTATTAGACTGGTCGTTGTTTCAAATTGGTTGGTGTGTCAGGCTGGTTATGGTGTATTAGACTGGTTGTTGTTTCAGATTGGTTGGTGTGTCAGGCTGGTTATGGTGTATTAGACTGGTCGTTGTTTCAGATTGGTTGGTGTGTCAGGCTGGTCATGCTTTATTAGACTGGTCGTTGTTTCAGATTGGTTGGTGTGTCAGGCTGGTTATGGTGCATTAGACTTGTCGTTGTTTCAGATTGTTTGGTGTGTCAGGCTGGTTATGGTGTATTAGACTGGTCGTTGTTTCAGATTGGTTGGTGTGTCAGGCTGGTGATGGTGTATTAGACTGGTCGTTGTTTCAGATTGGTTAGTGTGTCAGGCTGGTTATGCTGTATTAGACTGGTCGTTGTTTCAGATTGGTTAGTGTGTCAGGCTGGTTATGGTGTATTAGACTGGTTGTTGTGTCAGATTGGTTGGTATGTCAGGCAGGTTATGGTGTATTAGACTGGTTGTTGTGTCAGATTGGTTAGTGTGCCAGGCTGGTTGTGGTGTATTAGACTGGTTGATATGTCAGGCTGGTTATGGTGTATTAGACTGGTCATTGTGTCAGATTGGTTGGTGTGTCAGGCAGGTTGTGGTGTATTAGATTTGTTGTTGTGTCAGATTGGTTAGTGTGCCAGGCTGGTTGTGGTGTATTAGACTGGTTGTTGTGTCAGGCTGGTTGTGGTGTATTAGATTGGTTGCTGTGTCATATTGGTTAGTGTGTCATGCTGGTTGTTGAATATTAGACTGGTTGTTGTGTCAGATTGGTTAGTGTGCCAGGCTGGTTATGGTGTATTAGACTGGTTGTTGTGTCAGATTGGTTAGTGTGCCAGGCTGGTTATGGTGTATTAGACTGGTTGTTGTGTCAGATTGGTTAGTGTGCCAGGCTGGTTGTGGTGTATTAGACTGGTCGTTGTGTCAGATTGGTTAGTATGTCATGCTGCTTGTTGTATATTAGACTGGTTGTTGTGTCAGATTGGTTGGTATGTCAGGCTGATTGTGGTGTATTAGACTGGTCATTGTGTCAAATTGGTTGGTATGCCAGGCTGATTGTGGTGTATTAGACTGGTCGTTGTGTCAGATTGGTTAGTGTGCCATGCTGGTTGTTGTGTATTAGACTGGTTGTTGTGTCAGATTGGTTAGTGTGCCAGGCTGGTTATGGTGTATTAGACTGATTGTTGTGTCAGATTGGTTAGTGTGCCAGGCTGGTTGTGGTGTATTAGACTGGTTGTTGTGACATATTGGTTAGTGTGCCAGGCTGGTTATGGTGTATTAGACTGGTTGTTGTATCAGATTGGTTAGTGTGCCAGGCTGGTTGTGGTGTATTAGACTGGTTGTTGTGTCATGCTGGTTGTGGTATATTAGATCGGTTAGTGTGTCATGCTGGTTGTGGTATATTAGACTGGTTGTTGTGTCAGATTGGTTAGTGTGTCATGCTGTTTGTGGTATATTAGACTGGTCGTTGTGTCAGCTTGGTTAATGTGGCATGCTGGTTGTGGTGTATTAGACTGGTAGTTGTGTCAGATTGGTAGTGTGCCAGGCTGGTTGTGGTGTATTAGACTGGTCGTTGTGTCAGATTGGTTGGTATGCCAGGCTGATTGTGGTGTATTAGACTGGTCGTTGTGTCAAATTGGTTGGTATGCCAGGCTGATTGTGGTGTATTAGACTGGTCGTTGTGTCAGATTGGTTGGTATGCCAGGCTGATTGTGGTGTATTAGACTGGTCGTTGTGTCAGATTGGTTGGTATGCCAGGCTGATTGTGGTGTATTAGACTGGTCGTTGTGTCAAATTGGTTGGTATGCCAGGCTGATTGTGGTGTATTAGACTGGTCGTTGTGTCAGATTGGTTGGTATGCCAGGCTGATTGTGGTGTATTAGACTTGTCGTTGTGTCAGATTGCTTGGTATGCCAGGCTGATTGTGGTGTATTAGACTGGTCGTTGTGTCAGATTGGTTGGTATGCCAGGCTGATTGTGGTGTATTAGACTGGTTGTTGTGTCATATGGTGTGCTAAGACTGGGTAGTGTCAGTCTAGTGATGGTGCGTCAAACTCGCTGTAGTTTCAGACGCATTGGTGTGTTCGACTGGTTGACACGTATTCCAGATGGTTGTCAGATTTGTCTGTATATAAAAAAGATTATTGTGTCAGATTGGTTCGTGTATAAGACTGGTTGGTGTAATAGTCATTTTGGTGAATCAAATTGGTTGTGGTGTATCAGACTGGCTATGATGTGAAAACAGACTGGTTACTGTCTCAGGACTGGTTTGGTTACTGTCTCATGACTGGTTTGATTACTGTCTCAGACTGGTTACTGTCTCAGGACTGGTTTGGTTACTGTCTCAGACTGGTTACTGTCTCAGGACTGGTTTGGTTACTGTCTCAGACTGGTTACTGTCTCAGGACTGGTTTGGTTACTGTCTCATGACTGGTTTGGTTACTGTCTCAGACTGGTTACTGTCTCAGGACTGGTTTGGTTACTGTCTCAGACTGGTTTGGTTACTGTCTCAGGACTGGCTTGGTTACTGCCTCAGATTGGTAACTGTCTCAGGACTGGTATGGTTACTGTCTCAGACTAGTTACTGTCTCAGGAATGGTTATGGTTACTGTCTCATGACTGGTTTGGTTACTGTCTCAGGACTGGCTTGGTTACTGCCTCAGACTGGTTACTGTCTCAGGACTGGTTTGGTTACTGTCTCAGACTGGTTACTGTCTCAGGAATGGTTATGGTTACTGTCTCAGGAATGGTTATGGTTACTGCCTCAGACTGGTTACTGTCTCAGGATTGGTTTGGATACTGCCTCAGGACTGATTTGGTTACTCTCTCAGACTGGTTACTGTCTCATGACTGGTTTGGTTACTGTCTCAGGACTGGTTTTGTTACTGTCTCAGACTGGTTACTGTCTCAGTCTGGTTACTGTCTCAGGACTGGTTTGGTTACTGTCTCAGACTGGTTACTGTCTTAGGAATGGTTATGGTTACTGCCTCAGACTGGTTACTGTCTCAGGATTGGTTTGGATACTGCCTCGGGACTGATTTGGTTACTCTCTCAGACTGGTTACTGTCTCAGGACTGGTTTGGTTACTGTCTCAGACTGGTTACTGTCTCATGACTGGTTTGGTTACTGTCTCAGGACTGGTTTAGTTACTGTCTCAGACTGGTTACTGTCTCAGTCTGGTTACTGTCTTAGGACTGGTTACTGTCTCAGACTGTTTACTGTCTCAGACTGGTTACTGTCTCAGTCTGGTTACTGTGTCAGACTGGTTACTAGTTACTAGTCAAAAATAAGACGGATATGTAGTCCAGTGGTAACACGTTGGATTGGTAATACAGGAATCGCAGGTTCGATCTCCCATCTGACCCTAATAAAATTAACAGTCTTTCAGATGGGACGTTACACCGTGCACATAAAAGAACCAGAGGAGACTCTGGAATGGGTCTCTCTCTGTATCATGCACTATCCTCCAAAATCTAAAACAACTAATCTCTTCAGGAGGCGTCACTCATATGGGCAACCGGTAGCACCGATAAATAAACGTAAAACACACATACTACAAATATCCTCTTAGTCTTACCTATGGGCATGGAGGAGATATATCTGCCATTACTATCTATCCTGACATTGGTGGCCATGATGAAAGTGTCATCCAAGAACACATCAAGCCTGTTACTTCTAGAGTACCATACTGTCAGCTTGATACCTTCATCGTGGTCTACATTCAGTAACCTGTATCTCATATGCTTTGGTGTTACACTTGTAAAATGAACCAGGAACTCCTCATCTGCAATGTGAAGAATGTCTAAATTACAGACCCATTGCATACGAGTTACACTATATTGTCTTTAATGTAAGGATGGCAACGAATAGCGATTATACTATTCGAATATTCGGTCGGGAAGGTATTCGAATATTCTGTCGGGAAGGTATTCGAATATTCGATAGAATTCTATCGAAAAACTCAAAATCACTCAAACTCTTATAAAAATTGCCAAACTAACCTAATTTCTGTTTTACGCGTACATGTCATCTTCTTCATATGATTATTCAGATTGATATTGTACCCGAATATCTTAAATCCAATTTGCATAGATTACACTTAGCAGTTTTCTTATTTTCAGAGCGATTCAAGCATTTCCAAACGTGTGACTGAGCGGTGGCATTTTTGAGAACAATATTATATTTGTTTCCGAATATTCGAATACTGGAACAGTATTCAGATATTCTGACGTTCGAGCGAATATTCGAATATTCATTGCCATCACTACTTTAATGTGAATAGTCGACACTAGAAAATAAATTTGTTCCATTTACAGTTATTTCTCAGTTAATTCAATTGATTATCTAAGTCTATTGCAGGGCTCAATCTAAAGGGCACGGACCCGAATTTCGCCCCCTAGGGGCCCCACTTCTCTCGAAAAAAATTAACTTTTGTAAAAAATGTGTTTACACTTTTCATTCATAATTGTGTCCATTAAACTACACTAACCAATATTATAACGCTTCTTCTATTCAAACGTTGTATTTAATGTTTATAATGTGTATAACACTATTTTGTTGAAATTTATTTATTTTACAACGATTGCGAAGCAAGTTTTAACAACTTATATTAATCACTCTCGTTGGCGAGGATGAAAGCGTAAATGTGGTCATTCGTGTGGGAGGAAACCGGAGTACCCGGAGAAAATCCACCTGTCCGATCTGGCGACAACCGTACCATCACACATACTTCCCTGTCCGAGGATCGAACTCGGGTTGCATTGGTGAGAAGCGAGCGCGCTAACCACTGCGCTAATCGGACAGTCATACAAGTAAACAATTTAATCTACCCACGACACATATATATTATATATGTAGAGATTTACCAGTAACTACAAGAGCCATGAATGTAGATAATCTCAATCTACATGTGTATCCACTACACCAGCCGTGATCCTGCGGTCCATTGATAAGATCCATGTAGCCGTCGCCGAGGATGGCCACGGGTGAGAGACGCCTGGTTTCCGTGTCCTCGTCCATGCTTTCAATCATCAACATCTCATAGTTCAGCTCATGGTAGCACTCGTACGCCTGCCAGCTACTCTGGATGGTGCAGTTTTCATTCCGAATCACTCCTAAAATTACCGATTAACAATACAGATCTTTAAATAGGTTTTGAATATGTGCCGTCTTATCATAAAGTTTTTGAAAGGACATGACTCTGTAGGTATTCAATTGAGCTTAACGCGGTTCTACGATATATATGCCGCACTGGGAATGGTATTATCTGCAAACCCTGTTGAAATCCAGTCAGGGGTATGGAACCAAACAAATATCACATACACAGTTTGGTCTTTAAAATCTTCAAAGTGACATAACTATTTCCATGACAAAATCAGACGAGCAAATAGGACAGCTAAATGCACAACTAAACTTGATACTGATGACGGAAACAAACTGGTGACAATGGACGATCTGAAGTATAAACTTATACGACTTAAACATGACTATATGACTACATTAACATATCAAGGTCCATCCTTCTTATCCTGCGTGTCATAGCAACCCATTTCAGACGAATATGTATTCCAGTGGTAACACACTGGACTGGTAATCCAGGGATCGCATGTTCGATCCCCCGTCTGACCCTAATAAAATTAACAGTCTTTCAGATGGGACGTTAAACCGAGGTCTCGTGTCGGTGCTTTACACCGTGCACGTAAAACAACCAGAGGTGATTCTAGAATGGGTCTCTCTCTGCATCATGCACTATCCTCCAAAATCTAAAATAACTAATCTCTTCAGGAGACGTCGCTCATATGGGCAACCGGTAGCGACGATAAATAAACGTATTTACTAATTTTCCATGTCTTCCAATTCAGTTCACCACCAATAAGTGCACACATGATGACAAAACACATGTTACAAATTGCCCAACATATTACAAGCACGCATGCAAACACCCAAGACCAATCGGGGCTAAAGAACTCAAGACAATGCCCGTCATGTCTCACTAACCGCTCTCAATGCTAACAACTTTATATTGTAACATTATCATGGAAAGTATTTACATAAGCTCTCAGCTTGTTTTCCAATCCATTTCAAATATCCTGTGTATTGTATACTGTATATATATTGAATGAACTGAATAAAATATGTTTAAAGCGACATTACATCGCAAAAAGCCCCAAAAATGACTTTTTACGTATAAATAGCATTGCTACTATAAATTCTTCAGAAATAATTCGAACAGTCACTTTCTATACATAAACAGTGTTTTTTGTGGTATACAAACTCTCAAAAGTGAAAGTAGGATTTCATATAACGGTCAGCTACTCTCCTGAATTGATGTTTATTTATTATTGGAGTCTATACCAAACGCGTGCTCCTGTCGTGCACATGCACAAATGGTGAGATATAACGGTAAATCTGTACCATAAATCGTGTTTTTCAGGATACACACATTGCATTACGCATGGATGCTGACCATATTTACATTATGTTTAGTATACGACGGTTGTTCATTTCGTTGAAATACAGCTGTTGAGGTAAATATTCGGAAAACAATTATACATAATAATAGGAAAATAAATTCTGTAAAAAAAATTACTTTCACCGATGTAGTGTCGCTTTAAACTAACATTTCAACAATTATATATTTTCCTTTAATGTCAGACCGATTACGCAGGACCTAGTTATGTTTCCCTAGGCTGCCTCAGACATTTGAAGCTGGTAACGTATACTGAGCAATGTGAGTGCAGTTGCTTGCGCAGGGCAAGGCACTACACATGTGTGGTGACAGAGTATCAAACCTGGAACCCCTCAATCTCAAATAGTATGCTCTACCAACAGACCACGACGGCAACATGCAAAAGATCCAGGTATTGGAACTGTAAAGCCAAGTATTTACTATTGGTAGAAATTTAGCAAAATATATGTACCGGTACATATATTTCGCAAATGTATATAGAAACTAAAATTAGTACAAGCAGAGAGTATATTAACATCTTGCTCTTTGTAAATCCATGTCGTTACCTACATGTATACATGTACTTGCTATAGACATTGTATGAATGTTTAATGCAATAAAGGTATCGTTGTTGTTGTATTTACCATGATATGGAGCAATAGTATCATAAGGAATTCTGTTTCCATCCATATCAGTGACCATTTCTTTGGGTATCCTGTAATTTCCGAGCCCACGCTGTTCATTGATATCCCATTCGAACTCGGACTGAGGGACCACAGAGCCCACATGGCCCAGGAAGGTACCGTCTATATCCTTAAAGAGAGCTTTCTTCAGCGCATCGCAGTCCATATCTACACAGTCAGCACCATTGATCTTCCTGTAGTTTAGTTTAAACATATATTATTTCCCAGTATAATATAAATATTGAACAATGCATACATCACACATAATCAAAATACAGAAAAAGGATTAGAATGGGAGACAGAGTCTTATATAATTCTTCTCCTGTAAACAGTCGAAATGATTAGTGTACAGTACTAATTCTACAGTTCTAACGACAGTATAATGGCTTCCTTCATGACTTCCACGAAAACCTACATTTAAACTTCAGTATCACGCGATTACCTCCCCTGTATAGTAGGAATGGGCAATAAGCAAATGTCCCTTTAGGCCTCGGAAATTCCTACTTTCACTCTTGCGGGTTTAGATGATTGATTGCATAAACCTGATGAAAATTAATTATTCATATACATTTTATTTTTGGAAATAAGTTTGTAGCAATGATATTTATATGTGAAAACATATTAAAATTGTAGCAATGATATTTATACGTGAAAACATATTAAGTTTGTAGCAATGATATTTATACGTGAAAACATATTAAGTTTGTAGCAATGATATTTATACATGGAAACATTAAGTTTGTAGCAATGATATTTGTGATGTTGTGTTGCGTTAATGGCATAGTATCGCGAAACACTTACACTATGCTTCAGCTCCACTGTCTGAAGAGCAATCAGCATATAGCCTGATCAGACGGCATGTTCTGTTCTGTCCGATCGGGTTCTCAACTTTTTTACAAAGTCGCTTTTATGCGACATTGGCGGTGAGAGAGTTAATGGAACATACATACATATATTCAATTGGTGCAAGGAAGGGAGAGAGCGAGGCACATATATGAAGTCAGTCTTCCATTTATTTTTTTAAGTTCATATATTAAATACATGTTTGAAATTTATCAACCATAACCTGAACTCAACTGTATAGATATAAGACAGTCATATACTCATAGAATACTTACTTTACATTTGGTCGGTGGTAGACAATCTTGTTTGAGTGATCCACATCTATTAAAGTGATGGCTGTAGACTCGATAGGGTGTTGGCCATCATCATTGCCATTGTTGGTCGACACAGCGTAGTTTGTCTTGCACGATGTTGTCGTGTACTTTGCAAAAGTAACATCCGACAATGTCATGAGTCCTCCAACAGCATTGTAAGCCATACAACCCTTCCACGGCTTTCCAGGGGCCATGTTTGAATTCTGGTAGAAATTTGGAAATATCAGTCCAACCATCCCCGCTGTTGGTGGGGCAACGGCACGAGCTGTTCCAGACAGTTCGAAGTTCGCATCCCCTATAGGGGTCACATCGGTACTACAATCAAAACTATCGGTCTGCCCGACGAACGTTGAATTTCGTACCTGTATAGTTTTGTTAGCAAACCCATGGCTTACTGCATCAGGTTTAAGAACCAGAGCTATAAGACCATTTGAATTCTCAATCAGAAGGTTATTTTCCACAATGACACTCAATTCATTCTGGTAGTAAATGCCAAAGTCGTGCGTCTTCCAAGCCGTGTGCCCCGAAATCTTCGCACAATCAGTTTGTGTGAGCACATCTGACGGTAGCACCACAAAGCCCAAGACATTGGCATATGCCTTGTTGTTACTGTATCTGTCCGAGGTATCCTCACAGTCCTGGAGCTGCACGTGGTATGCGATTCTCTCCGAGCCCGTCACAAGGTTGTCTTGCAGTGTAAGCTCTGTGGCCTTCATAGCCTCGATACCGGCCTCCCAGCGCGGGTTGAAAGTCTCCTCCCTATCCTGGTAGCTGTTTGTGGCCACCATTAAGGCCACCAGATTGTTTACGAGGCGTGTGTCATTTGAACTCGTTCTTAAACCTGAAAGGAACAGCATTGTGGGTATAATCTCATTATCATATTGTAGTTTAAATTAGCAATATCATCGTCATGCAGTCATATATTTCAATGTTTAAATTAGCAATACCATCGTCATGCAATCATATATTTCAATGTTTAAATTCGCAATACCATCGTCATGCAATCATATATTTCAATGTTTAAATTAGCAATATCATAGTCATGCAGTCATATATTTCAATGTTTAAATTCGCAATACCATCGTCATGCAGTCATATATTTCAATGTTTAAATTAGCAATACCATCGTCATGCAGTCATATATTTAAATGTTTAAATTAGCAATATCATCGTCATGCAGTCATATATTTCAATGTTTAAATTAGCAATACCATCGTCATGCAGTCATATATTTCAATGTTTAAATTAGCAATACCATCGTCATGCAGTCATATATTTAAATGTTTAAATTAGCAATATCATCGTCATGCAGTCATATATTTCAATGTTTAAATTAGCAATACCATCGTCATGCAGTCATATATTTCAATGTTTAAATTAGCAATACCATCGTCATGCAGTCATATATTTAAATGTTTAAATTAGCAATATCATCGTCATGCAGTCATATATTTCAATGTTTAAATTAGCAATACCATCGTCATGCAGTCATATATTTCAATGTTTAAATTAGCAATACCATCGTCATGCAGTCATATATTTAAATGTTTAAATTAGCAATATCATCGTCATGCAGTCATATATTTCAATGTTTAAATTCACAATACCATCGTCATGCAATCATATATTTCAATGCTTAAATTAGCAATATCATAGTCATGCAATCATATATTTCAATGTTTAAATTAGCAATATCATAGTCATGCAGTCATATATTTCAATGTTTAAATTTTCATAGTCATGCAGTCATATATTTCAATGTTAAAATTAGCAATATCATAGTCATGCAGTCATATATTTCAATTTGCAATATCATTGTCATGCAATCATATATATTCAATAATAGAATTATATGTGCAATACAACCAAACATGTCCTGTGAACTACCAAACTGACCTCCCATCAATTTTGTGTTTATATTTATCGTCGCTATCGGTTGCCACTGGACTACAGATCCATCTGTAACCTCCCATCAAACAATTATCGGTGCATTATAACCTTTATGGGTGATCCTTACAAACAAGTTTGATTGTATGCACATTCTCTCAAATGTGAACGTTACTGCCAACCTACCATTACCAACGCTGCCAAATACAACATTGTCCGACACATTAAGACTTCCAATACCAAATGCCCCTATAGCTGTATTGAAGCCATTATGGAAGGAACATTTGGATACGCTGGATGGCTTCACATGGCTTACAGTTCCCGTGGCAACGTATGCCAGCTGGAATCGAGGATCATACTCCTCCGTAAATCCCTCCTGGCCAGCGTGATAGAATTCAACATTGGACAGCCGAGCATAGCCTAAAAATACATTACAATTATTGGATTACATGTAGTTGCTAGCCGTATCATTATACAAGAAGCCTCCATGATACACTGTCAACCGCATATCCCAGTGGTTGTGTTTTGAGGCCCATTCGTGTTAACCCCATTTAGTTTATACAAATTCTTACAACTTATTTTAATCACTCTCTTTTAATAACTCATTCTTAATAGAATACATCGCCACGAGGTATAGAGGAGGCATGTGGAATTTAAATGCCTTGCCTAAATGCACAATCGTAACGGCACCAGCAGGTCGCGAACTCCAGACTGTTCGCACCTGAAGCGAACGGGCTACGACTGCCTATCACATTCCACAAGCATAACACTAGCATATTAATCTCCAAGATAAATATGGCAGGTTCGGAGAACCATCCCAGAGCCACGTAGTTATCTTAGGCAATACACTTAGATCTACATTGCATCTTCTCACTACCCCATAGTGATGGTCTCGAGAGCGATTCAACAAATGTTGTATGAAATTGTCTAACAATCAATCTAACAGACAATGTGTACAAGCTAAATCATATAATGTTAGTAGACGAGCGTTACAAAACATTTGAAAGTGACATGAACACTAATTATATGAATTTTCTTACAAATATATTTGTAAAAGCACCTGTCTGAATAGCAAACAACATAGATCCTGATCAGACGCGGCGCTACGCCGCGGCTGATCTGGATCTATGTTGTTTGCACATGCTCTGAATTTATTCTGCACACGAGTTAAAGGATGCTTTTGGTAAAAACTAACACAAATTTAAAGACTACCGGTATACTATTCAATGACTGTCATTTTTATCCTCAAATTGATTTCTTAAAGAGTTTACTATCTCAATCCAGAAATTGATTATAAATGTGAATTACAATTTATCAATTAAGATATTTTTACTGGATGGAGTGTATTGCAGCTAAGATCAAAACTTGTTTTGAGACCTGCTTGTAAAATGAGACATTGCCATCAAGCTTATCTGATAAACAAGTGTGCATGTTATATATTTGTAATACATTACTACTAGTTGGTGTACCTGTATAAGTTTGACCTTGCGAGGTGACAAGCCCTACAAGGACCCGAGCCCCGAATGACTCCTTGTATAGGTCCTGGTAGTCCTGTCCGACAATCCGGATATTGTGTGACAAGAGTCCCACTGCGGCTCCAACATCCACAACCTTACCGTTAGATAACGTCTCCCTGTGAACTAAAATTATGAAACAAAATACTAGTATTATTATCTCCTTAACCATTTCAACACCAAGTAACTGACATGGACTGGTCTGGTCCATGATATTTTTAGACCAATACATTAATAAGAAAATTACATTTGGACCAGTTCATTTATCAAAATGGGTAATTTTGTCTAAAAATAGTATTATTACCGGCAAAAAGTGCAGCTCTTGATGAGACGCCTCATCACGAGCTGGCTCATTTGGATTTACACTTTTTGTAACCCTATTTAGAGGTATGTGGTGTTGAAAGGATCTCTTTTTCAAAGAACTACATCTACATTATTCAATAAATAAAAGATCGCCTCCGTGGTCGAGTAGTTACGGTCGTTGACTTGTATACCACTGTAACCTATCATCACTGATGGTCACGTCACGGGTTCAAGCCTCGCTCAGGCCAGATCTTATTTATATGTTGGCAGTTTCTTAAGGAGGTTAGTGCACCAAATACTGTTTAACCTTTGGAGCCTGTTCAGGAAAGGGTTGTTAGGTAAACCGCCCGCCGGCGATATACCCAAAATGGTGCAAATCAATAAATAATTACAAAAAATAAAAGTCTTAATGAAGGTAGTTCATTTTCGAATTTTCAAATGTCACAGCAATTAACATAATTGTGTACAATTCATATTACCTGCCTTCATTTGAGTTCATTCAAAATTCATTTTGGTTGCCCAGGTTACATTATTAGATCAATACATAGCAATTCAATTCAAACTTTTATATTATCAAAGTTTTACAAATCAAATAACATTTACTGACATACAATCAATAAATAAATAGTATTTAAAGTAATTGTCAAAAAACTTATGATCGGTAAAATAACATCAACATTCATTACATGTCATTAACGGGGGATTAAAGTGTCAGGATACATTGACCACTAGGCTTATTCATCATTCCCCCAACTTTAATCTCCAGAATTCCTGATTACCCAGTCAGTTTTACAGGTAAATTAGAAAAGGCGAGACACAAAACTATTACAGACGGATATGTAGTCCAGTGGTAACACACTGGACTGGTAATCCAGGGATCGCAGGTTCGATCCCCGGTCTGACTCTAATAAAATTAACAGTCTTTCAGATGGGACATTAAACCGAGGTCACGTGTCGGTGCTGTACACCGTGCACGTAAAAGAACCAGAGGAGACTCTAGAATGGGTCTCTGTCTGTATCATTGCACTATCCTCCAAAAATCTAAAATGACTAATCTCTTCAGGAGGTGTCGCTCATATGGGTAACCGGTAACGACTATAAATAAACGTAAAACACACACACCAAAACTATAATCTGTTTCAAGAAATTACGGTTGTTTGGTGAATGTCAATTATCATACACACCAACTATTTAAGTGAGTTGATGTATAATTATTTGTTTACAGTTCCAGAACAAAATAAAATATATGATTGAAGAAATATAATTATGTAATTTTTGAAGTGTGTTAATTTAAATCAATTGCCATATTGGATATTTCCAAAAGGAACCCTTGAGTAATAATGATTAAAGAAAGTTCAAATAGGTGAGTGATGATAATTGGGATAATTAAGGTACATATCAAGATTTAAAATAAAACATGGAGTATGATGGACACAATTTACAGACGGATCTGTAGTCCAGTGGTCACATGCTGGAGCGGTAATCCAGGGATCGCAGGTTCTATCCCCCCCGTCTGACCCTAATAAAATTAACAGTCTTTCAGATGGGACATTAAACCGAGGTCTCGTATCGGTGCTTTACATCATGCACGTAAAAGAACCAGAGGAGACTCTGGAATAGGTCTATGTCTGTATCATTGCACTATCCTCCAAAAATCTAAAATAACTAATCTCTTCAGAAGGCGTCGCTTATATGGGCAACCGGTAGCGATGATAAATAAACTAAAACACACACACGATGGACACAATGCTGACAGCAGGGTGTATGACCAGTCCACACTCAGTGCTGCCAATAATGTTTCCAATATAAGAAAGACACACAATATTTGTTAATCAAGCAAAACAAATAAAGTTTCTCTCTTCTAAGAAGATATGTAAAAAAAACACAGTATTTTATATAATTATATACATGTACATTACATATTTAAAAGTAACATGATCACGCTTTGGGTATCGTTTTGAAAGGAAAACACTGTCCGAGAGTGTATTTCGTCTTCAAAGGTGAAAGAGCATGCTTGAAGATAGTAGAAAAACAACACATCCAGTAAAAATAATACCCAGAAATGAACTGATCAATAAGTAAGTATATCAGAGGAGCATCTGTCATAAGTTCAAGGTGAGATAACTGGCATCCCAGCATGCATAAATTCCATGGGTAATGGGAGATAACTGGCATCCCAGCATGCATAAATTCCATGGGCAATGAGAGATAACTGGCATCACAGCATGCATAAATTCCATGGGCAATGGGAGATAACTGGCATCACAGCATGCATAAATTCCATGGGCAATGGGAGATAACTGGCATAACAGCATGCATACATTCCATGGGCAAAGGGAGATAAATGGCATCACAGCATGCATAAATTCCATGGGCAATGGGAGATAACTGGCATCACAGCATGCATACATGTCATGGGCAATGGGAGATAACTGGCATCCCAGTATGCATACATTTCATGGGCAATGGGAGATAACTTACCTAAATGCAACATTCAAGGTAACATAATAATATATTATCCTACGAGAATGCAACATTCAAGGTCAAAGAGACATAACTTACATGTATGCATCATTGCAGGACAATATAGCACAACTCTGTGACCTAGTGGTCTAACAGTGATCTAACACGATGTTGTTAGAACTCTCCTTTCACAGCAATCATCAGGGCTGCAGGTTTGCTCCCAATCAGAGACAAGTGATAAATGATGATATGTGAGAATGTTGTCAGTACCGACGGAGGTTGGAGAGTTGAGTACTGCTTCGTACCCAGGAAATGCAGGTGGTCTACTCTACGCCAGAACAGACTGACCTCCCACTAATAATTGGAACATGATTGATGGGCAGTAGATATAGAAACGTCACGGTGACATAATTTACCAGCATGAAAACATGCAATGTCAGGTTGACTAACGTACCAGTATGTAGGTATTTTAGGGACGTATTCAAGGTCAATGTGACATTATCAGCTGCCACTGACACTATCTCGAAGGACTCCGTCTGCCATGGATCAAAACCAGTAGGCCCAATGACAATTTTATCCCCAGCCGACCACTGAACCTGTTCGGCCAGTACAATCTGCGTATCTCCTTTTACAGCCTTGGTTGCCAGCAGAGTCCACGTTATACCAACATCCATTCCAAACAAATCTAAACCACCAAATACACCTGAAACAGAATTAACACAATACTACCAGAACAGAATAGAACATGTTTTATTGCAAAATCGGCAATAACAAATGGCAATACAATGTATACTCAAACTTTTATTAAAAGACCACAATAGGTAAGGGTGAAAAGCGATCTCTAAGAAGGAATGGTCTCTTAATACAGGCTAATTTATTCCTTGATGACAGAAATGGGAACTGAACATGTTGTGTCTTAATACAAGTGGTCTCTTAATCCAAGTGGTCTCTTAATCCAAGTGGTCTCTTAACCCAAGTGGTCTCTTAATACAAGTTGTCTCTTAATCCAAGTGGTCTGTTAATCAAAGTGGTCTCTTAAAACATGTGGTCTCTTAATACAAGTGGTCTCTTAATACAAGTGGTCTCTTATTCCAAGTGGTCTCTTAATACAAGTGGTCTCTTAATACAAGTGGTCTCTTAATCCAAGTGGTCTCTTAATACAAGTGGTCTCTTAATACAAGTTGTCTCTTAATACAAGTGGTCTCTTAATACAAGTGGTCTCTTAATACAAGTGGTCTCTTAATCCAAGTGGTCTCTTAATAGACATGGTCCTTCAGGCAAGTTCGACTGTACATAATAACAAGATAAATATATGCTAATTGGAATGGAAGCTCATTGGATAATGATACGACAAATTTACGATGTCATCATTCACATCTAATTTTGACCTTGAAAAGACAGACCCACAATAAATAGACTCTGATAAACCCAACCATGTATATATGCAAACAGTGTACACACCATACAGACACTGATAAACCCAACCATGTATATCTGCAAGCAGTGTACGTACAATACAGACACTGATAAACCCAATCATGTTTATATGCAAGCAGTGTACATACCATACAGACACTGATAAGCCCAATCATGTATATATACAAGCAGTGTACACACCATACAGACACTAATAAACCCAATCATGTATATATGCAAGCAGTGTACACACCATACAGACACTGATAAACCCAATATTGCATATATGCAATTAGTGTACATACCATACAGACACTGAGAAACCCAATCATGTTTATATGCAAGCAGTGTACATACCATACATACACTGATAAACCCAATCATGTATATATGCAAGCAGTGTACATACCATACAGACAATGATAAACCCAACCATGTATATATGCAAGTAGTGTACATACCATACAGACACTGATAAACCCAATCATGTATATATCCAAGCAGTGTACACACCATACAGACACTGATAAACCCAATCATGTATATATACAAGCAGTGTACATACCATACAGACACTGAGAAACCCAATCATGTATATATGCAAGCAGTGTACATAGCATACAGACAATGATAAACCCAACCATGTATATATGCAAGCAGTGTACACACCATACAGACACTAATAAACCCAATCATGTATATATCCAAGCAGTGTACACACCATACATACACTGATAAACCCAATCATGTATATATCCAAGCAGTGTACATACCATACATACACTGATAAACCCAATCATGTATATATACAAGCAGTATACACACCATACAGATACTGATAAACCCAATCATGTATATATGCAAGCAGTGTACACACCATACAGACACTGATAAACCCAATCATGTATATATGCAAGTAGTGTACATACCATACAGACACTGATAAACCCAACCATGTATATATGCAAGCAGTGTACACACCATACATACACTGATAAACCCAATCATGTATATCTACAAGCAGTGTACACACCATACAGACACTGATAAACCCAAGCATGTATATATACAAGCAGTGTACATACCATACAGACAATGATAAACCCAATCATATATTCTCGAGACATTCTGGATAATCAGCTAAACAGAATATCAAACAAACCAATAGCCTTAGATCCAAGTGTGGGCCCATCTCCAGCGTCGTGATATGGCGATGAATGACCTCCTCGCAGAGTGATTGTTGCCAGCCCATCAAACTGGTCCTCAGGCCAGCCGATGATCAATCGTCCCCCCTTGATGATGATGAAATCTGCTTCAATCTCGTACACGGCATCAGGTGTATCAATGAACTCTAAAACTCCTTCTAAAAGTAAGGTAGCGAGCTTGTTGAACGTTGTCGTCTTGTTCACAGTCATCCACGTGCCTAAAATTTAAACGGCTGATTGAACATGGCTTCCAAATGCTATTCCAATACAATGAAGCAGTTGAATTTATATATAGAAATTCAAGGGCAGTAAGTCTGGATAAAATGATGCGATCGAGTGAATATTCGGTTAGATACAAGCAAGTACAAGTACAGGGATATAATTTGTAATGGATAAAGCAAATTACATCCTACACATTAACGTTATTGACAGACATATACATTATTAATATTCAAGGGCAATAACTCTGGTGTAAGTTTGACCTTAGGTTGCATGCCAGTATCGGGATATATATTTGTACAACATATATATATATATTACTCGTTCACTGCATCGATACATAAGTGATAATAATTCAGACGGACATTTTTCAGCAATACCAAATCCTGTTACCGGATAAGGCTACACTCTGAGGTATGCAATAATTAATTTATTGTCCCATACCAAATCCCGTTACCGGATAAGGCTACACTCCTAGGTATGCAATAATTAATTTATTGTCCCATACCAAATGCTATCCTGACATTATTGTAATCTTCAGGAATTCCATACGAGCCGCCGTAGTTGGACACATAGCCGTCATCAGTGGAGTTGTCCCAGCGTGTCGTATCGTCCCAGTACTCAAAGTCCGCAGGTCGCACAGAGGCTGGTGGGACGGTATTGGGATCAGGGGGCGGGATGCAATCGTCATAGTAACACTTATAGGTGGTGAAACTCAGAGGTCTGTCAACTGAGTATGTCGACATACCACGTCGTGATCGCTTCCTTCCATGAACTGCAATGCAAGAAACAACATTAACTATATTAATTGTGTACAGAATTATTTTGTTTTAATTCACTTTTATTTTAAACTAAAGTCTTTTTATTTGTTTTGTTTTCTACAGTTGGACAAATATTACTATTATTCATAATATGCAAATTTATCGTAGTGTTAACTTTTGCAAATCATCATTTACAGAGTTATTGGTGATTTTGTTAAAAAATATCCATAAAGGGAGGTAAATTACAAATGGTAATTTCACAAAAGGATGTTCGTTTGTGTGCATATTTTCTGAATATTAATTTGTACGGTAATCATTTACGACAATAATCACAATATCTAATTATCCTCTCCTTAAAATATCTCGGTGTGCAGCAAATTCTAAATAAACGCATTATTTTTTTTCGATGCCCCATCTGACTCTAATAAAATTAACAGTCTTTCAGATGGGATGTTAAACCGAGGTCTCGTGTCAGTGCTTTGCACCGTGTATATAAAAGAACAAGACGAGACTCTGGAATGGGTCTCTGTCTGTAACATTGCACTATCCTCCAAATATCCAAAATGAAAAATCTCTTCAGGAGGCGTCGCTCATATGGGCAACCGGTAGCGACGATAAGTAAACGTAAAACACACAAATGTTCGGTTTTTATACACTCAACATAATTCCTAATCGGTCACCTGGTGTTTTATAATATTTGGAACCAATTAATCATAATACAATATAAATATTTCCATATTAACATGTACTGAATTTTACAACAATTCATTGCATAAAAATCTGTAATAAAATATATAAAATAAGCCGATATGAATATTGATATTATATGGTTATTAGTTTGCACCCAAATATGGAAAACACCAGGCCTGGAGGTTATAAAACATTTCTCCAATCTCAAAACCCAGTCTCAATCGTCTGATTGGTTCAGCTGACAGTAACACTCAGAATCAACCAATCAGATCACTTGAGCTTTAGTATGAGATCTGAGAAAAGTTTTATAACCAGTTGACCAAATGTTGTTGAGTGTAGACTCACCAATTCATTTATAAGCATCTACCGGCTTGAACGTACACTAGAGACCAGATCATATAGTGTACATAAATTCAAACCAAAAATCAAATTCATCACTCAGAATGATTAGCAGAAACACTTAGCTTTGATGCTGACAATAATTATAATATGATACCAAAGAGGCCAGACTGTAGCGCAACCAATAAAATGTATCAAGTAAGGTGATATGAATATTGATATTATATGGTTATTAGTTTGCTCCAAATACTGTAGAATACTGGGTGACCGATTTGGAATTTTGTTGAGTGCATATTGAGCGACAAAGGTCTCCCAGTGCTTACAGCCAGAGTTGTTATTACGAATGACAACATTTACGCTTCCATTCTCACCAACTGGAGTGATTAATATAAGTTGCTAAAGCTTGTTTCAGAATCATTGTAAAATAAATAAAATTACTTTATGCAATTTATTTGCCAGGCGACTTCGCTGTGGCGGTGCGAGCTCGAAGCTAGGGTTATTCCTATATAAGTATACTCCGGTGGAATGTCATTTTTTCCGTGTCTCATTTATATGAAAAAGTTGACAGTTTCTTACGGAGGTTGGTGCACCAAGTACTGGTTAACCGCTGGAGCCTGCCCATGAAAGGTGTTGTTAGGTAAACTGTCCGTCGCTCAAATGGGAAACCGGTAGCGATGTTAAATAAACTTAAATAAAAATAAAAATGTCATTTTTGCATTGATAATCTAGTCATGAAATTTATAACGAATATCACACTAAAAAGGCTAAACACGTAACAAAATCTTCCAGTAATTGTAAATATGTTGTAAAGCGTAGGACTAACCAACAAACGTGACGATACTGTTCACATCGTCCCACTGCCAGTCACCGTTCTTGGCTGTTGTCGGGTCAATAGTCTCACTGGCATTAATGTACGTGTTACCACCATCAAAGGAAAACCTATCCGGCATCAGCTCCACTTCGATAGTCAGAAATATATAGTCGCTACCCTGTAACATTCATATAGAAACAATTACAGAAATATATAGTCACTACCCTGTAACATTCATATAGAAACAATTACAGAAATATATAGTCGCTACCCTGTAACATTCATATAGAAACATTTACAGAAATATATAGTCGCTACCCTGTAACATTCATATAGAAACAATTACAGAAATATATAGTCGCTACCCTGTAACATTCATATAGAAACAATTACAGAAATATATAGTCGCTACCCTGTAACATTCATATAGAAACAATTAGTGAAATATATAGTCGCTACCCTGTAACATTCATATAGAAACAATTACAGATCTAACAAATATATAGTCGCTACCCTGTAACATTCATATAGAAACAATTAGAGAAATATATAGTCGCTACCCTGTAACATTCATATAGAAACAATTAGAGAAATATATAGTCGCTACCCTGTAACATTCATATAGAAACAATTACAGAAATATATGGTCGCTACCCTGTAACATTCATATAGAAACAATTACAGATCTAACAAATATATAGTCGCTACCCTGTAACATTCATATAGAAACAATTACAGAAATATATAGTCGCTACCCTGTAACATTCATATAGAAACAATTACAGAAATATATAGTCGCTACCCTGTAACATTCATATAGAAACAATTACAGAAATATATAGTCGCTACCCTGTAACATTCAAATAGAAACAATTACAGAAATATATAGTCGCTACCCTGTAACATTCAAATAGAAACAATTACAGAAATATATAGTCGCTACCCTGTAACATTCATATAGAAACAATTACAGAAATATATAGTCGCTACCCTGTAACATTCATATAGAAACAATTACAGAAATATATAGTCGCTACTCTGTAACATTCAAATAGAAACAATTACAGAAATATATAGTCGCTACCCTGTAACATTCAAATAGAAACAATTACAGAAATATATAGTCGCTACCCTGTAACATTCATATAGAAACAATTACAGAAATATATAGTCGCTACCCTGTAACATTCATATAGAAACAATTACAGAAATATATAGTCGCTACTCTGTAACATTCAAATAGAAACAATTACAGAAATATATAGTCGCTACCCTGTAACATTCAAATAGAAACAATTACAGAAATATATAGTCGCTACCCTGTAACATTCATATAGAAACAATTACAGAAATATATAGTCGCTACTCTGTAACATTCATATAGAAACAATTACAGATCTAACAAATATATAGTCGCTACCCTGTAACATTCATATAGAAACAATTACAGAAATATATAGTCGCTACCCTGTAACATTCAAATAGAAACAATTACAGAAATATATAGTCGCTACTCTGTAACATTCATATAGAAACAATTACAGATCTAACAAACAAGGTCAAATTATTACAATGCAACTTATGTATGTTCCATTTATGTCTAAACCCCTTGCGGGGACCTCAACCTGTTTTCCTGGGCATGCATAGCCGACCTAGGCGGTTACCGAAGCGTGATGTGCCTTGCTGAATGACACTACATACATGCCCGTATAGAGTATCGAACAGATTGCTTTCTCCTCAATCCTACAAGTATTTTCATATTGTGATCATTAGACTATGTATATTCATTGAAATAAAATATTGTTTAAACTAGAGTATCGAACCCGGGCACTGCAATTCCAATACTCTACCACTGGACCACGGATGTCACACAGTATTGACCGAGTCATACAAAACATATTAATTTAGTATAATATTATACGGTAACCATTCTCTCTCCCTCGTGGCGATGGATTCCACCAGGAATGAGGTCTCGAGAGTGATCAATATAAGTTGTAAGAACTTGTTTCGCAATCGAGCTAAAATAAATTTGTATAAATTAAGTTGGTCAACCATTATAAAGTAATCTTGAAAAGATGCGAGTAAGATAAGTGTAGGTACGGTAAGCAAAGATTACTATACTTACCGCAAAATCATAAAACTGTCCATCGAAGCTGATATTTTTGATCTGTTCGGCATTTTCAAACACAAATGAATACGTTTCTCCATCAACAAGTGCACACATCCACCCTGGTTTATGACTCAGCCGTTTCTTTGCATACGGAACACTACTCGTGCCATACTGGTTGGTAATCAAGAAGTTCTTGCCCTCAATGGACGTAGGAACTATATTATTAAATGCAAATCTGTGCCATTTATACTGCGACGGACATACGCTAGCTGGTTCTCCTACACTAAATTCAGGGGCTGGCTCACAGTCCAACGGCAGGGAACCGCTTGTGGGCAGAACAGTCCAGTTAGCAGATTTGCCTGTTGCAGTACCGTCTTTGTCGAGGATCACACCTTCCCAGTCCCACGCAAATCTCCCTTTACTTGGTGCATTAATGAAGGATAGCCCCTCGGTGTGGTATGTGTATCCGCCACAAAATAGTGTGCATGTTCCATCAATCCTGGTCCAGCTGAACGCAGTACAATTGCTGTTTTGAAAGTTTACGAATCGGACGTTCACGACTCTGAATCCTGCCCCAAATGGAAAGACAACACCTCCCGTCGTACAGCCTTGTTCGGCATTCGGTATAACAGAAGTAGTGCCAACAATCAAACTGTCTTTGATCATCGGGGCCTCGTCTGTGTACTGCGGCGCTTCAAGAACTTTTTTACCTTCATATCCGGCTAGTTTATTCTGAACGAGGATAAAGTCAACAAACTGTACCGCTCCGCTAAATACAGCTTCAGCACCTTTATCATTGTTCCAAGAAAATAGTCCCTGAAATACAGCTGGTTCCGCCTCAGTGCCGCCACATCCTCCTTTCAACGGAAAATAATCATCGAAAATCCATAAACCGAACCAGCCGAATGAATGAGCGGTATTGTTATAGAAGACGCCTAACGGAACATTCACTGGACAAACTGTGGGCGTAAAGGAAGGTCCATCAGGATGCTTGTGCATTCGATACCAATAACCAAAATGTGTTCCGCCAGCCGCAGCATTATGTTGGATTGAGTTGTTCGGATTGGTTACCCAGAATGAGGCTGGAGTGATGTCATCATTGAGTAGACTGGAACTTTCTCGAACGAAAACGGCTAAATTATATTGTATTGTGTTGCCAGTCTCTATTCCATCTTCTAGGAAAAAAGCCCCGCCCATAATGTCATAGATAACTGTCTTCTCTACAAGGGTGTTGTGGGTACCATGGATGTTAACGGCCCTGTTGAACGTCTTATGAATTCCACATCCTCTTACGTAGCTAGTGGACATGTCTCCATTCAAATGGAAGTGTATGGGATACCTGCCGAGCCTGAAGGCCTGACCGGCAAACGTGACCTCTGTGTACGAGATTCGGGCTTGGGCCTCATGCGTGTCATAGACCGGAGCATGGACAAGAATCATGGCGCCAAACTGACTGCTACCGATCTCATCACCAAATCTACCGAGGAAGCACGTCTGTGTGGCAAACTCTCCTATAAAGTATGGATTACATTTTATAATTACAGTCCATGGCTCAAGCTTTAAAATAGGGAGACATTTTAAGGTATGTAAGGGAGAAGTCTAGTCAACTCGTTCTTTATAATTATATTCTACATAAAAATACTAAGAATAGGGAGAAGTGGGGCAGTTCAGGGAGAATATATCTCCCTTATCACACAAGCTCTCCAGTCCAACCTGTTCAAAATACCACCCCATCAAAACCCTGTCTCTCAAGAACATACCCACATAATACTTCCCATTACAACCTTGTTTCTCAAGAACATATCCACATAATTACTTCCCATTACAACCTTGTCTCTCAAGAACAAACCCACATAATTTCTTCCCATTACAACCTAGTCTCTCAAGAACATACCCACATAATTACTTCCCATTACAACCTTGTTTCTCAAGAACATACCCACATAATACTTCCCATTACAACCTTGTTTCTCAAGAACATACCCACATAATTATTTCCCATTACAACCCTGTTTCTCAAGAACATACCCACATAATTACTTCCCATTACAACCCTGTCTCTCAAGAACATACCCACATAATTACTTCCCATTACAACCTTGTTTCTCAAGAACATACCCACATAATTACTTCCCATTACAACCCTGTCTCTCAAGAACATACCCACATAATTACTTCCCATTACAACCTTGTTTCTCAAGAACATACCCACATAATTACTTCCCATTACAACCCTGTCTCTCAAGAACATGCTCACATAATACTTCCCATTACAACCTTGTCTCTCAAGAACATACCCACATAATTACTTCCCATTACAACCTTGTCTCCTCTCAAGAACATACCCACATAATTACTTCCCATTACAACCTTGTCTCTCAAGAACATACCCACATAATTACTTCCCATTACAACCTTGTTTCTCAAGAACATACCCACATAATTACTTCCCATTACAACCTTGTTTCTCAAGAACATACCCACATAATTATTTCCCATTACAACCCTGTTTCTCAAGAACATACCCACATAATTACTTCCCATTACAACCCTGTCTCTCAAGAACATACCCACATAATTACTTCCCATTACAACCTTGTTTCTCAAGAACATACCCACATAATTACTTCCCATTACAACCCTGTCTCTCAAGAACATGCTCACATAATACTTCCCATTACAACCTTGTCTCTCAAGAACACACCCACATAATTACTTCCCATTACAACCCTGTTTCTCAAGAAAATACCCACATAATTACTTCCCATTACAACCTTGTGTCTCAAGAACATACCCACATAATTACTTCCCATTAAAACCCTGTCTCTCAAGAACATACCCACATAATTACTTCCCATTACAACCTTGTCTCTTCTCAAGAACACACCCACATAATTACTTCCCATTACAACCTTGTCTCTCAAGAACATACCCACATAATTATTTCCTATTACAACCCTGTCTCTCAAGAACACACCCAACCCACATAATTACTTCCCATTACAACCCTGTCTCTCAAGAACACACCCAACCCACATAATTACTTCCCATTACAACCCTGTCTCTCAAGAACATACCCACATAATTACTTCCTATTACAACCCTGTCTCTCAAGAACACACCCAACCCACATAATTACTTCCCATTACAACCCTGTCTCTCAAGAACACATCCACATTATTACTTCCCATTACAACCCTGTCTCTCAAGAACATACCCACGTAATTACTTCCCATTACAACCTAGTCTCTCAAGAACATACCCACATAATTACTTCCCATTACAACCCTGTCTCTCAAGAACATACCCACATAATTACTTCCCATTACAACCTATTCTCTCAAGAACATACCCACATAATTACTTCCCATTACAACCTTGTTTCTCAAGAACATACCCACATAATTACTTCCCATTACAACCCTGTTTCTCAAGAACATACCCACATAATTACTTCCCATTACAACCCTGTCTCTCAAGAACACACCCAACCCACATAATTACTTCCCATTACAACCTATTCTCTCAAGAACATACCCACATAATTACTTCCCATTACAACCTTGTTTCTCAAGAACATACCCACATAATTACTTCCCATTACAACCCTGTTTCTCAAGAACATACCCACATAATTATTTCCCATTACAACCCTGTTTCTCAAGAACATACCCACATAATTACTTCCCATTACAACCCTGTCTCTCAAGAACATACCCACATAATTACTTCCCATTACAACCTTGTTTCTCAAGAACATACCCACATAATTACTTCCCATTACAACCCTGTCTCTCAAGAACATGCTCACATAATACTTCCCATTACAACCTTGTCTCTCAAGAACACACCCACATAATTACTTCCCATTACAACCCTGTTTCTCAAGAAAATACCCACATAATTACTTCCCATTACAACCTTGTGTCTCAAGAACATACCCACATAATTACTTCCCATTAAAACCCTGTCTCTCAAGAACATACCCACATAATTACTTCCCATTACAACCTTGTCTCTTCTCAAGAACACACCCACATAATTACTTCCCATTACAACCTTGTCTCTCAAGAACATACCCACATAATTATTTCCTATTACAACCCTGTCTCTCAAGAACACACCCAACCCACATAATTACTTCCCATTACAACCCTGTCTCTCAAGAACACACCCAACCCACATAATTACTTCCCATTACAACCCTGTCTCTCAAGAACATACCCACATAATTACTTCCTATTACAACCCTGTCTCTCAAGAACACACCCAACCCACATAATTACTTCCCATTACAACCCTGTCTCTCAAGAACACATCCACATTATTACTTCCCATTACAACCCTGTCTCTCAAGAACATACCCACGTAATTACTTCCCATTACAACCTAGTCTCTCAAGAACATACCCACATAATTACTTCCCATTACAACCCTGTCTCTCAAGAACATACCCACATAATTACTTCCCATTACAACCTATTCTCTCAAGAACATACCCACATAATTACTTCCCATTACAACCTTGTTTCTCAAGAACATACCCACATAATTACTTCCCATTACAACCCTGTTTCTCAAGAACATACCCACATAATTACTTCCCATTACAACCCTGTCTCTCAAGAACACACCCAACCCAGATAATTACTTCCCCTTACAACCCTGTCTCTCAAGAACACATCCACATAATTACTTCCCATTACAACCCTGTCTCTCAAGAACATACCCACATAATTACTTCCCATTACAACCTAGTCTCTCAAGAACATACCCACATAATTACTTCCCATTACAACCTTGTTTCTCAAGAACATACCCACATAATTACTTCCCATTACAACCTTGTTTCTCAAGAACATACCCACATAATTACTTCCCATTACAACCCTGTCTCTCATGAACATACCCACATAATTACTTCCCATTACAACCCTGTCTCTCAAGAACATACCCACATAATTACTTCCCATTACAACCCTGTTTCTCAAAAAAAAAAGAAAAAAAAAAGCAATATCCCTATAGACCCTCTCCATATACACACCCATTAAAATTGTCTCTAAATACCACCTTGATTATAAACCCACCAATTAAAACACTCTCCGAACAGATCACCTCTGAATAAAAAACACACTGTATACACCACTGATAAGGTTCTGACCTACAATTAAAACTGAAAAGTATATAATATTTATTATACAACAAGATTTACCTGGAGAAAATGCACCAGTCTGATCTGGCGATGATCTCCCATCAAACAATTATCCATGCAATTAAACCTGTTATGAGAGATCACCAATTAATAAAGAATATGCTTAGCCATTCCTGTGGGTGGCGTTGGCAGACCGGTTTGACTGGCTCACGGCAATGTAAGGTCAAACTAAATACAGCTTCTGAGCAATGAGCCATTAAACCAAGGTTTCTAAAGATCATATCCTATATATATAACCTGTCCATTAAACCAAGGTTTCTAAAGATCATATCCTATATCTATAACCTGTCCATTAAACCAAGGTTTCTAAAGATCATATCCTATATATATAACCTGTCCATTAAACCAAGGTTTCTAAAGATCATATCCTATATCTATAACCTGTCCATTAAACCAAGGTTTCTAAAGATCATATCCTATATATATAACCTGTCCATTAAACCAAGGTTTCTAAAGATCATATCCTATATCTATAACCTGTCCATTAAACCAAGGTTTCTAAAGATCATATCCTATATATATAACCTGTCCATTAAACCAAGGTTTCTAAAGATCATATCCTATATCTATAACCTGTCCATTAAACCAAGGTTTCTAAAGATCATATCCTCTATATATATAACCTGTCCATTTAAACCAGGTTTCTAAAGATCATATCCTCTATATATAACCTGTCCATTTAAACCAGGTTTCTAAAGATCATATCCTATATATATAACCTGTCCATTAAACCAAGGTTTCTAAAGATCATATCCTATATCTATAACCTGTTGCACTAGCTGTATGCCTTGTCTAGGTTAATTCTAATACCTGATTATTGCAATACAATATATAACAGTGGTTCAAACATCAACTCCCTGGTGGTACCTGTATCAAAACCAGCAGCACAAGCTGTAATCTCCTCCTCCCAGTCCGGGTCTGTGTTGCCCCTCACAACCACATTGTGTGTTAACAATCCAACCTCAGCCCTGAACTCTACCAATGTTCCATCAAATGTCTCCTCAGTGCCGGAATGATCGGCTTCAAGCACCATGTCGAGCGTTAGCGTCAGCTTGTCAGAGGAAATACTGGCAATGCTCATTTTCTCATTCTCGCTCTGCGAATGCTTGTGGCCTGTGGATGCTATTATTATCTCATCGCCAACGTTCCACTCCACCGGGTCCATCAATACAAGAGTGTTGGAACCAGCCGACGCAGTAGCGGCAAGACGAGTCCAAGTCAGAGGCATCTCAATACCTGTTAACATGTAGATTTATAATAACAAACAATAGGTCAAGATTTCGAGCCCCGCTGGAGCCGTAACGTTACGAAGGTCCGGAGTTCGAGCCCCGCTGGAGCCGTAAAGTTACGAGTGTGCCCTTAGGCAAGGCATTTAAATTCCACGTTGCATCTTCTCTCTCCCTCATGGTGATGGATTCCATCAGGAATGAGGTCTCGAGAGTGATTAATATAAGTTGAAATAACTTGTTTCGTAATTGAACTAAAATAAATGTGTATAAACTAACACACAATAGCTACACAACAGTTAATACAACAGATAGATCATTCAGCATGTAAGCAGGGAATAAGTGCCGATAGCCGATGTAAAGCATCTGTTAAAACACAATCTACATCGGTTAGAAATCTGGATGAAAGTCTTGTTTACATCTGGAAAAACAGCTGAGCGTTATGTTATGCTGCGCCATTTAATGTTTGGAGAACATATGTTACCACATGTTTACGCTACAGCGAAACAACTTGGGTAACGTTGTTGATGCAAACGGATTTAACTAAGCCTTTACCCGTGATGAAATTTGACTTCACGCTTAGTTGTGAAAAGTGATAGCTTGTATTTTAACTATTTGCAAACTAGCTTAAGATAAAATCACTTTTGCTAACAGCATAGAGCCAGATCAGATTGTATGAACATTCATACACTTATAGACAGACGCATTATACAAAATATTACAAAACGTTTCTCAGTATGTATTGAGTGCCCATCGTACACTTATAGACAGACGCATTATACAAAATATTACAAAACGTTTCTCAGTATGTATTGAGTGCCCATCGTACTCCTACTCCAGGGCCATCTATCAAGGAGCAAGTTTAGGCTTTGGGAGAATTTTGTGCAAATCGTTTATTTTTATTACAGGTTTCCCGCTGTCGGTCGGCAATGGCGCCAATTGCGACAAAAATCAAATACTGGCGTTAAGTTATGGAAATTGGCGAAAATATATCCCGCAACTGCATCAATCAAATGCATCAATGGAAATATTTATTTGTGAACCATATGGCTCTTAGTTTTGGCTCCAAGTTTTTCAAATTGGCTCCAGTTTTGGGCAGTTGGCGACAATAATTCAGACCAAGGGAACCCAGTACTAGTAGTGAACAGTGATGATATGTTACAGTGGTATATGAGTCAGCGGCCGTAACAACATGATCACGGATCTGTAGTCCAGTGGCATCACGCTTGACTGGTAATCCAGGGATCGCAGGTTCGATCCCCAATCTGACCCTAATAAAATTAACAGCCTTTCAGATGGGACGTTAAACCGAGGTCTCCTGTCGGTGCTTTACACCGTGCACGTACAAGAACCAGAGAAGACTCTGGAATGGGGCTCTGTCTGTATCATTGCACTATCCTCCAAAATCTAAAACGACTAATCTCTTCAGGAGGCGTTGCTCATATGGGTAACCGGTAGCGATGATAAATAAACGTAAAACACACACACAGTATTTGTGTTTCAATTTCCATAACTAATAGTAAACAACGGGTTGCTCAATGTGCTTGTACGTGCATAGGCTAACACATACCATGAAGATCCAAGGTTCCGTTCCGGACAGCCAGTACTTTAGTGCCATATATGGGTAGCTCTTTGCTCCTGTGGTGACCGTAGAGTGTGATGATACCCTTGTGTTGGAATGGCTCATTCTCTGTACCCACCTGTAGCAGACCTCCATCAGTGATCATGATGATTTTGGACTTTAGCTCTACATCTTTGTCATCAAATATCAGCTTACCACCTGTAATGTTAGACACCATGTACAGACAGCATTCTTCTACATCCTTAGTACAACCTGGCTGCTCGTCATCATAACATTGCTCACTGCAACACTGCCCTACCGTAATGCAATTGTTTATCGCTATGGGTATACAATTTAAAAACGATTGGTGCTGACAGTGAGTGATGGCCCGGTGAAGTGATATATTACATCAGAGCACTGTTCACCCGTCAACCTACAATACGGTAGCTATATCAATATGTAAGTGAGTGATGGCCCGGTGAAGTGATATATTACATCAGAGCACTGTTCACCCGTCAACCTAAAAACTGTAGCTATATCAATATGTAAGTGAGTGATGGACAGGTGAAGTGAAATATTACATCAGAGCACTGTTCACCCGTCAACCTATACTACTGTAGCTATATCAATATGTAAGTGAGTGATGGACTGGTGAAGTGAAATATTACATCAGAGCACTGTTCACCCGTCAACCTACAATACTGTAGCTATATCAATATGTAAGTGAGTGATGGACAGGTGAAGTGAAATATTACATCAGAGCACTGTTCACCCGTCAATCTACAATACTGTAGCTATATCAATATGTAAGTGAGTGATGGCCCGGTGAAGTGAAACATTACATCAGAGCACTGTTCACCCGTCAATCTACAATACTGTAGCTATATCAATATGTAAGTGAGTGATGGCCCAGTGAAGTGAAACATTACATCAGAGCACTGTTCACCCGTCAATCTACAATACTGTAGCTATATCAATATGTAAGTGAGTGATGGACAGGTGAAGTGAAATATTACATCAGAGCACTGTTCACCCGTCAACCTACAATACTGTAGCTATATCAATATGTAAGTGAGTGATGGCCCGGTGAAGGGAAATATTACATCAGAGCACTGTTCACCCGTCGACCTACAATACTGTAGCTATATCAATATGTAAGTGAGTGATGGCCCGGTGAAGTGAAATATTACATCAGAGCACTGTTCACCCGTCAACCTACAATACTGTAGCTATATCAATATGTAAGTGAGTGATGGACTGGTGAAGTGAAATATTACATCAGAGCAATGTTCACCCGTCAACCTACAATACTGTAGCTATATCAATATGTAAGTGAGTGATGGCCCGGTGAAGTGAAATATTACATCAGAGCACTGTTCACCAGTCAACCTACAATACTGTAGCTATATCAATATGTAAGTGAGTGATGGCCCATTGAAGTGAAATATTACATCAGAGCACTGTTCACCAGTCAACCTACAATACTGTAGCTATATCAATATGTAAGTGAGTGATGGCCCGGTGAAGTGAAATATTACATCAGAGCACTGTTCACCCGTCAACCTACAATACTGTAGCTATATCAATATGTAAGTGAGTGATGGACAGGTGAAGTGAAATATTACATCAGAGCACTGTTCACCCGTCAACCTACAATACTGTAGCTATATCAATATGTAAGTGAGTGATGGACAGGTGAAGTGAAATATTACATCAGAGCACTGTTCACCCGTCAACCTACAATACTGTAGCTATATCAATATGTAAGTGAGTGATGGCCCGGTGAAGTGAAATATTACATCAGAGCACTGTTCACCCGTCAACCTACAATACTGTAGCTATATCAATATGTAAGTGAGTGATGGCCAGGTGAAGTGAAATATTACATCAGAGCACTGTTCACCCGTCAACCTACAATACTGTAGCTATATCAATATGTAAGTGAGTGATGGCCCGTTGAAGTGAAATATTACACCAGAGCACTGTTCACCCGTCAACCTACAATACTGTAGCTATATCAATATGTAAGTGAGTGATGGACTGGTTATGGGAAATATTACATCAGAGCAATGTTCACAAGTCAAACGACAATACTGTAGCTACACAATGTATCTCAGTATGTAAATAATGGTATATAGTTTATCAACGTTTTGCCAACCGAACTTGCCAACATGTCTTTAATTAGCGTTCATCGAAGATATCAGTACTAAATTGGTAAAAATCATTCATAAGTGCAAATAACATTTCATATCTAGTCCATCCCCCACCCACATCTAATCATACTACTAGTACTTGATTTCCTATATTTTCTTTACATTTTATACTATTTGGACTTCACGTTATTGTTATTAATTTCGTTAACATCTGTAATAATCTGTGTGTCTAATAAAATTGATTCTTCTTAAAGTATCTTTATGCAAGTTTTTACTTGGAATGAAAATATAAAACTATACTACATTTATTTTAATAACAGACTCTAATTCATTTTAAACTGGAAACTTACCTTGTATAAGAAGAAAGCTGAGTACGGGCGTGTCCGTGTCAAGTAACAGGGTCATACCCTTGGGAATGATGATGAATTCTCCGGTTTCAGGGACAGGGCCGCCTCCCCATGTAAATGATGAGGACCATACGTCGATATAGCTGAAGTCTGCAGTGCCAGCACTTGCCTAGTGTGTATCAGAGAGAAGTGCAGAGTGCAGTAATCAATACAGTGTTTATGCAGCACCAGCACTTGCCTAGTGTGTATCAGAGAAGTGCAGAGTGCAGTAATCAATACAGTGTTTATGCAGCACCAGCACTTGCCTAGTGTGTATCAGAGAGAAGTGCAGAGTACAGTAATCAATACAGTGTTTATGCAGCACCAGCACTTGCCTAGTGTGTATCAGAGAGAAGTGCAGAGTACAGTAATCAATACAGTGTTTATGCAGCACCAGCACTTGCCTAGTGTGTATCAGAGAGAAGTGCAGAGTGCAGTAATCAATACAGTGTTTATGCAGCACCAGCACTTGCCTAGTGTGTATCAGAGAGAAGTGCAGAGTGCAGTAATCAATACAGTGTTTATGCAGCACCAGCACTTGCCTAGTTTGTATCAGAGAGAAGTGCAGAGTACAGTAATCAATACAGTGTTTATGCAGCACCAGCACTTGCCTAGTGTGTATCAGAGAGAAGTGCAGAGTACAGTAATCAATACAGTGTTTATGCAGCATCAGCACTTGCCTAGTGTGTATTAGAGAGAAGTGCAGAGTACAGTAATCAATACAGTGTTTATGCAGCACCAGCACTTGCCTAGTTTGTATCAGAGAGAAGTGCCGAGTACAGTAATCAATACAGTGTTTATTCTGCATCAGCACTTGCCTAGTGTGTATTAGAGAGAAGTGCAGAGTACAGTAATCAATACAGTGTTTATGCAGCACCAGCACTTGCCTAGTGTGTATCAGAGAGAAGTGCAGAGTACAGTAATCAATACAGTGTTTATGCAGCATCAGCACTTGTCTAGTGTGTATTAGAGAGAAGTGCAGAGTACAGTAATCAATACAGTGTTTATGCAGCACCAGCACTTGCCTAGTGTGTATCAGAGAGAAGTGCAGAGTACAGTAATCAATACAGTGTTTATGCAGCATCAGCACTTGCCTAGTGTGTATTAGAGAGAAGTGCAGAGTACAGTAATCAATACAGTGTTTATGCAGCACCAGCACTTGCCTAGTTTGTATCAGAGAGAAGTGCCGAGTACAGTAATCAATACAGTGTTTATTCTGCATCAGCACTTGCCTAGTGTGTATTAGAGAGAAGTGCAGAGTACAGTAATCAATACAGTGTTTATGCAGCACCAGCACTTGCCTAGTTTGTAACATAGAGAAGTGCAGAGTACAGTAATCAATACAGTGTTTATGCAGCATCAGCACTTGCCTAGTGTGTATCAGAGAGAAGTGCAGAGTACAGTAATCAATACAGTGTTTATGCAGCATCAGCACTTGTCTAGTGTGTATTAGAGAGAAGTGCAGAGTACAGTAATCAATACAGTGTTTATGCAGCATCAGCACCTGCCTAGTGTGCATCAGAGAGAAGTGCAGAGTACAGTAATCAATACAGTGTTTATGCAGCACCAGCACTTGCCTAGTGTGTATCAGAGAAGTGCAGAGTGCAGTAATCAATACAGTGTTTATGCAGCACGTGCCTAGTGTGTAACAGAGAGAAGTGCAGAGTGCAGTAATCAATACAGTGTGTATGCAGCATCATGTTGGACATATTGGTTTGTAATAGTCCAGCCTAGAGCTTATTGGCGTTGTTACAGAAAATAGTAATACATATAGTGCAGATGATGTGACAAGCATCTGACTTATTGACCAACAATATGGTGATGTGTTTAAAGTTATGTGATTTTTAATCACATGCTTGCAGTCTATAGATTTCAGATGACTGCATGAGCATTTGGGTTATTGACAACTGACAAGCCACAGGCGTATTAAGTGATGTAAGTGCTTTGATAGTATAATGAGTGCTAAAAAAAAAAAAAAAAAAAATTATGGATGTGCTTTGATAGAAGTATTGGTTGTGTAAAGGTAAAACATTCCTATACAAAATAAATCTTCATAATTTTTCAACATGTTTTAGCCCAATTCTGCTAGTGCTACAATGAATTTTTTTTAAATATTGTTTCAGCTCCCATTACACTATCAAAGCATTGTTGGATTATGATTATTCTTCATAAAAAACAACAACATCTAGTTATATTCTAATAATCCAATCAGAACGCTCGTTTCAACGCGAACTGCGCCGCTTGAGAAATTTTCAAAACAAATTGAAAAATTCTACGAAATCTCTTTTTGTTAGTGGACACATTTTATTGATAATGTTATTCACTGTTAAAACTCTCCCATCGAAGAATATTTTTTGTTGCTGACAGAACCCGTGTCCTAGTATGGAAATGTGACCTGCTATGGCCAATGTCTGTGGCAATCGTTTGCAAAGTATACATGCATGCAGCTTAAAGTTGTGTTTTATTTAAAGAACAATATAAAGACTCGTGATAGGTGTGATATCTGGACAGATTTGTTCAAAATTGTTTCAGATAGGGCCATTTTACTGAACGATGCGAAATCTGACATCCCACAGAGTAGAATCCCTGTACTTAAATATATATACTAGTACCCCCAAACGTGCCGAATCCCTGTGATCCCGTGGACAAGTGAGTTTAAGTGGAATCTACATTGAACAGTCACTACTCACCTCTTCTGCAATACCATTTCCTGAGATCTGAACTTCCACTTTCGCATCAACTGACCCCAAATGTGGTCCCGTCACACAAACTATCTCGGAGGTTGTTGCTGTAGAAACGACACATCCCGCCCCGTCAATCGCAACTTCAATGTTGCCAGCTACACCACTGAAGTTCAAGCATTAAATATGGTGTTTGAAAAATCTGAACAAATAGACAACATACTCGGCCATAATGTAGACACATCAACTCGCTACATCTGTATGTGCAGCCCGATGTATAAACCCGGCAATACTGTAGACACAACAACTTGCTACATCTGTATTTGCAGCCCAATGTATAAACCCGGCAATACTGTAGACACAACAACTCGCTACATCTGGATTTGCAGCCCGATGCATAAACCCGGCAATACTGTAGACACAACAACTCGCTACATCTGGATTTGCAGCCCGATGTATAAACCCGGCATTACTGTAGACACAACAACTCGCTACATCTGTATTTGCAGCCCGATGTATAAACCCGGCAATACTGTAGACACATCAAATCGCTACATCTGTATTTGCAGCCCGATGTATAAACCCGGCAATACTGTAGATGCATCTACTCGCTACATCTGTATTTGCAGCCCAATGTATAAACCCGGCAATACTGTAGACGCATCTACTCACTACATCTGTATTTGCAGCCCAATGTATAAACCCGGCCATACTCTAGACACAACAACTCGCTACATCTGTATTTGCAGCCCATTGTATAAACCGCTACACCATTGATTATAAATGCAAGAAATATAGTTCATTAAATACTGAATTGCAGTATTGAGGTAAAATCTAAGAATACCTACCCAAATCCTGACCCAGAGACTGTAATGGTTGTACCTCCGCCGGTGCCCCCTCGTACCGGTGTAACACCCGTCACGGTGGGTGTGATGGCGGCATCGTATGTGTACGAACCTGCCAATGTTCTCGTCAAGCCATTTACAGTTACTACAACATCACATGTTTGAGCTGCAAAATAACACCTTCTATTATATGTTTTCCAATGAAATGCGAAAAAAAATGTCCCATTCCAATTGTTGAAAGCGTGTGGTTCATGGCCGATGCATGTTGAAATGCCGTCAACACAAACGTTTTGGGACTTAATACGTTATTGAATTCATTTATATTGTCATCTAGACGTGGGGGATTTACTTTATTAAAGCATTTACGTGGTTCATGGCCGATGCGTGTTGAAAATATGTCAACACAAACGTTTCGGGACTTAATATGTTAGTGCATTCATTTATATTGTCATCTAGACGCGGGGGGGGGGGGGGTTTAATTATACACAAAATAAATTATATTCCACACAATAATTCATCAACTAATGATACACAGAATAAAGTGTATATTCAACTGTTCAACAAATAATCATAAACAAAATAAACACATGTTTATGGAATAGAAAGCTAAATACTCTCAATTGTAACAGATTGTGTTCCTTGTATACAACAATTCTCTCAATTGTAACATATTGTGTTCCTTGTATACAACAATTCTCTCAATTGTAACAGATTGTGTTCCTTGTATACAACAATTCTCTCAATTGTAACAGATTGTGTTCCTTGTATCCAACAATTCTCTCAATTGTAACATATTGTGTTCCTTGTATACAACAATTCTCTCAATTGTAACATATTGTGTTCCTTGTATACAACAATTCTCTCAATTGTAACAGATTGTGTTCCTTGTATACAACAATTCTCTCAATTGTAACAGATTGTGTTCCTTGTATACAACAATTCTCTCAATTGTAACAGATTGTGTTCCTTGTATCCAACAATTCTCTCAATTGTAACATATTGTGTTCCTTGTATACAACAATTCTCTCAATTGTAACAGATTGTGTTCCTTGTATACAACAATTCTCTCAATTGTAACAGATTGTGTTCCTTGTATACAACAATTCTCTCAATTGGAACAGATTGTGTTCCTTGTATACAACAATTCTCTCAATTGTAACATATTGTGTTCCTTGTATACAACAATTCTCTCAATTGGAACAGATTGTGTTCCTTGTATACAACAATTCTCTCAATTGGAACAGATTGTGTTCCTTGTATACAACAATTCTCTCAATTGGAACAGATTGTGGTCCTTGTATACAACAATTCTCTCAATTGGAACAGATTGTGTTCCTTGTATACAACAATTCTCTCAATTGGAACAGATTGTGTTCCTTGTATACAACAATTCTCTCAATTGGAACAGATTGTGTTCCTTGTATACAACAATTCTCTCAATTGGAACAGATTGTGGTCCTTGTATACAATAATTCTCTCAATTGGAACAGATTGTGTTCCTTGTATACAACAATTCTCTCAATAAACCGGGAATTATTATATCTAACTATTTAACACTTAAAATGCCGAATGAATTGGATGCAAATAACATATATCCAGATCAGCCGAAGCATAATGCCGCACTGATCAAGATCTATGTTGTTTGCTATTCAGCAAAGTGTTTTAGCTCCACTATCTGAATAGCCAGCAGCATAGAGCTTGATCAGACGGTACATTCTGTGGCATCTGATCTGGCTCTATGCTGTTTGCAAATGCAACTTTTATTGTCATTAGCATTTTAAGGGTTAAATTGTTTTTAGTGCAGATTGGACGGTCTGACATATTGCACATGAATGAACAAAGCAAACATAATATGTCTCGGCTTTTCACAAAAGCAACTAAATGGGAGAATGTCTGCACATATTATATAATGAGCAAAGTTATGTTTAAATTATTCACTGACCAGAATTAGCCGGAGTTTTACACGTGTAGAATGATGCATTACTACTAACTGCATTGCATGTTTGTCCACAAACCGTCACCGTCGCAGAGTCGTCAAACCCAGTTCCAGATAATACAACAGTCTGGCCGCCAGCTGTACCGCCTGATCATATATAGAAAATAGTACTCATTACAGGAAATCGTTTTCGTCCTCAAACTCAATCGCAAGCTTTCTGATTGGTTGAGCCGAGTGCCAATCTCAAAATCAACCAATCAAATCTGATAAAAGTAGCTAACCTCAGAACCTGGTCCAGTAGCTTCGTGCTTCATTACATTGTTTGCTGATCTCCCATATCTGACTACCGAGTAATGTCTGTCCCACCTATTAAGTCACTATACATACAAATTTACTTAAAATGCCATTGCAAAATAACTCGATGCTCCGACAACATACATACATGTTTGAGATATCAAAACACAGTAAAAATCTGTACCATATAATTATATATATACAATTTTATATCAAATTAGTTATTTGTCACAGACCTTATCACGAATGCATGAATGAAAGGCAGTTTTCAGTCGGATACAATTAAACATATACTCACCCTGCGTTGGAGATATGCTAGTTAAGGAGAGCCGGTATTCAAACAGTTGGTCAACATTGGAGCCACCCAGTCCTTCCACAAACACGTACACGTACACCGAGCCTGTGACATGCTCACCAATGGTACACACGATCTCTGTGCTGCTGCTAGACACAACAACACACTCGGCATCATACAGGTTCACCGTCACTGAACCGCCGTTCAAGTTTGATCCAGAGATGGTCAGCGTGTCGCCTGCAATTCCCGAATTCGGGCTGATTGAGGTAATGGTTGGGGACGAACCGGTGTCGTAGAGATATGAACCAGGCGTGAATATCTGTCCATTGGAAGTAACATCAACAGACACAGAACCAGCGGCATGCGGTGTTGTGTAGCATGTCACCTCTGATAGAGTCGTTGTATTGACAAGACATGTGGCTCCACCGACAGCAACTATTGTGTCGTTTTCTACAAAACCATTGCCTTGAATAGTAATGTATGTTTCACCGTATATACTTCCTGATGATGGTGTAATGGTTGATATTGTTGGCGTGCCGTACATCGTTAAACTACCAGATGCTTTCCCATAATCCTTTACCTTGACAACTACATCGTTATTCCCCGCTGGAATGCTGTCAATACTGGCGGTTATGGACATAAAAGTGACAGCTGTAACAGTGGCGAACACGCCACCGATTCTGATTTCAATATCCTCTGTATTTGTCCCAAACGATGCCCCAGTAATAGAGAAAGTCGTTGATGAAGACATAGTGTCAGGATCTATCACCATAACTATAGGTGTCCACAGGGACGAGTATGTGAATCGACAGGTTTTTGTGTCCGTCTCACATTCAGCTGTCTGTGGAATACCACTCACGTATGCTTGAACTTCGATGTCCCTTTCCTCCTCAGAGGAAGAAGCGGGGCTCTCACAAATGGTCTCCGTATACGAGCTCTTGATAACGCTGCATGAATATATACCAATAGTCACAGAAGGGGATTCAGCAAACCCAAACCCGGTGATGGTGAGCCGGGCACCTCCAGCCATAGAACCTGTTGTTGGTGTGATAGATTCTATGTTCGGTATCAGTCCAAAGCCACGATCTTCTACCGACGTAATATTAACAAGAGCATGACCACGGTTTCCAACTCTAACTGCCAGGGGGTGTAGAACTCCCAGCTCTGGTTCCCCGGACTTAGCCAAGGTACAGGTAACCGCCGTACTATCAGAGGAAGTGACATCACAGTTGAAATCGCCGAAGCTGACCTCATTCTGGCAGTTACTGTCAGAAAAGCCTTCACCAGTAATCGTGATGCTTGTTTGTACTGTGCCATTAGTGAAGTCAATTAAATTGACTGTTGGAGTACTACATGTCCAGAAGGCAAAGTTGAATTTAGTCGGGTCCCCTCCCGTGGGCAGATTGTCTGAACACATTGACGTGCCATTGGTTACTGCCCCGCAACTCGAATTGTCAATTGGATCAGAGTCACCTGGAAAAGATATCAACATCTAATCAAATAACTGGCACATATCAAATAACTGGCACATACCAAATAACTGGCACATACGAAATAACTGGCACATACCGAATAACTGGCACATACCAAATAAGTGGCACATACCGAATAACTGGCACATACTGAATAACTGGCACATACCGAATAACTGGCACATACCAAATAACTGGCACATACCGAATAACTGGCTCATACCGAATAACTGGCACATACCGAATAACTGGCACATACTGAATAACTGGCACATACTGAATAACTGGCACATACCGAATAACTGGCACATACCAAATAACTGACACATACTGAATAACTGGCACATACCAAATAACTGACACGTACTGAATAACTGGCACATACCAAATAACTGACACATACTGAATAACTGGCACATACTGAATAACTGGCACATACTGAATAACTGGCACATACTGAATAACTGGCACATACCAAATAACTGACACGTACTGAATAACTGGCACATACCAAATAACTGACACATACTGAATAACTGGCACATACTGAATAACTGACACATACTGAATAACTGGCACATACTGAATAACTGGCACATACTGAATAACTGGCACATACTGAATAACTGGCACATACCGAATAACTGGCACATACCAAATAACTGACACATACTGAATAACTGGCACATACCAAATAACTGACACATACTGAATAACTGGCACATACTGAATAACTGGCACATACCAAACAATTGGCACATACGAAATAACTGGCACATATAAAAATAACTGGCACATACCGAATAACTGGCACATACCGAATAACTGGCACATACCAAATAACTGGCACATACCGGATAACTGGCACATACTGAATAACTGGCACATACCAAATAACTGGCACATACTGAATAACTGGCACATACCGAATAACTGGCACATACCAAAACACTGACACATACTGAATAACTGGCACATACTGAAAAATTGGCACATACCAAATTGATCATAATTTAATAAAAGTTAATGGAAGCTTTGGCCATCAAGCTCATTAATTAAAGCAAACTGGCACATAATTGTTTATGAAAATTATTAAAATTATTTGACAGCTAAAAAATACATTATCATAATATCGATAACTGTAAATTTACCGGAACTACCTGTACTGATAGGTATAGCCCTTGTACGTCACTGTCAAGTTGTCCTAAACGTACAGTACCGGTTGCCAATTTAAGCGACAGGCAGTATACCTAGCAACACCTTTCCTGGGCAGGCTCCAGCGGTTAACAAGTACTTGGTGCACAAACCTCCGTAACAAACTTTTTCATATAAAGAGACACGGTCTACGCTGGGCTCGAACCTGTGACCATCAGTGGAAACATTACATTATAATCATATTCTAACATGGCTCGGAATTGTATCTGTATACACCAAGAAGGAATTTACCATGTTTAAAACTGCCATAAACAACGGTTTAGCACGTTGTGTTTTTTTAGATATTTTGGTCATGTTAGAATCAATATAATTTTTATTTTCGTTATTTATAGTCGAATAAAACATGGTATGCCGTTCTGATCGCCAACTGCCTGCGTGGTTATTTCCTATGCATCAGAACTCCAAACCATGTTTTATTTGCCAATAAATAATTGATAGACAATTGCCAATAAATAATTGATAGACAAATACTATTTCTTAAATAAAACAACCAATACAGTAATGTCAAAGATATGTTATCACCTCAAAAGATATGCATATTATGTAGTAAACCTTAATGTAGCACCTCCATGACAGTGAAATGCACTGACCTTACCTCCAACATTATGTAACACCTCCATGACAGTGACATGTACACTGATCTTACCTCCAACATTATGTATCCCCTCCATGACAGTGAAATGTACACGGATCTTACCTCCAACATTATGTATCACCTCCATGACAGTGAAATGTACACTCATCTTACCTCCAACATTATGTAGCACCTCCATGACAGTGAAATGTACACTCATCTTACCTCCAACATTATGTATCACCTCAATGACAGTGAAATGTACACTGATCTTACCTCCAACAGTATGTAGCGCCTCGATGCCAGTTACATGTACATTGATCTCCTCCAGTCTGGAGGTGGCACTGACCACGTCTACAGTACCGGTATAACTCTTGATGGCCCAACGATCCACGTATCCACTCCACACATAGAAGGTACCCATCTCTGTGAACTGGTGTGTATATTGGCCTGCAAGTAGTTAATCATACAAACAACAGAACCACAAGGAACCAGTGTCATGCCAGTGTAAATACCTCTGCCAAGGAACCAGTGTCATGCCAGTGTAACTACCTATGCCAAGGAACCAGCGCCATGCCAGTGAAATTGTCAGTGCCAAGGAACCAGTGTCATGCCAGTGTAACTAACTATGCCAAGGAACCAGCGCCATGCCAGTGTAACTACCTCTGCCAAGGAACCAGTGCCATGTCAGTGTAACTACCTCTGCCAAGGATCCAGTGCCATGCCAGTGTAACTACCTCTGCCAAGGATCCAGTGCCATGCCAGTGTAAATACCTCTGCCAAGGAACCAGTGCCATGCCAGTGTAATTACCTCTGCCAAGGAACCAGCGTCATGCCAGTGTAATTACCTCTGCCAAGGAACCAGCGTCATGCCAGTGTAATTACCTCTGCCAAGGAACCAGCGTCATGCCAGTGTAATTACCTCTGCCAAGGAACCAGCGTCATGCCAGTGTAATTACCTCTGCCAAGGAACCAGCGTCATGCCAGTGTAAATACCTATGCCAAGGAGCCAGTGTCATGCAAGTGTAAATACCTCTGCCAAGGAACCAGTGTCATGCCAGTGTAAATACCTCTGCCAAGGAACCAGCGTCATGCCAGTGTAACTACCTCTGCCAAGGAACCAGTGTCATGCCAGTGTAAATACCTCTGCACAAGGAACCAGTGTCATGCCAGTTGTTTAATTATCTCTGCCAAGGAACCAGTGTCATGCCAGTGTAAATACCTATGCACAAGGAACCAGTGTCATGCCAGTGTAACTACCTCTGCCAAGGAACCAGTGTCATTGTCAGTGTAAATACCTCTGCCAAGGAACCAGTGTCATTGTCAGTGTAAATACCTCTGCCAAGGAACCAGTGTCATTGTCAGTGTAAATACCTCTGCCAAGGAACCAGTGTCATTATCAGTGTAAATACCTCTGCCAAGGAACCAGTGTCATTGTCAGTGTAAATACCTCTGCCAAGGAACCAGTGTCATTGTCAGTGTAAATACCTCTGCCAAGGAACCGGTGTCATTGTCAGTGTAAATACCTCTGCCAAGGAACCAGTGTCATTGTCAGTGTAAATACCTCTGCCAAGGAACCAGTGTCATTGTCAGTGTAAATACCTCTGCACAAAGAACCAGTGTCATGCCAGTGTAAATACCTCTGCCAAGGAACCAGTGTCATGCCAGTGTAAATACCTCTGCCAAGGAACCAGTGTCATGCCAGTGTAACTACCTCTGTCAAGGAACCAGTGTCATGCCAGTGTAAATACCTCTGCCAAGGAACCAGTGTCATGCCAGTGTAAATACCTCTGCCAAGGAACCAGTGTCATGCCAGTGTAATTACCTCTGCCAAGCAACCAGTGTCATTGTCACAAAGTTGATATGCTGGCCTCAATTTCTGCATACTTGTATAGTAAAATGTGTATCATATTTTTGGGTAAATTTGAACTACCTTATAAATCAGTACAATTTTGATCGGATACTTAGTACATTATTTACGGTATCCCAAATAATAAAGATCCATGCAAATTTGGTCAAATTCCACCCAGAACACATATTTTTTATCGCAAGCATATTTGTGAAATGATATTATACGTTCTATAAAAGAAAGCATTTCGATAATCTCCGGCCGGATATCAAACTCACGATGTTCATATTATTAGTGCAGAGGATAAAATACTCGCCGATCACATTCACAAGTGAGAACGATTGATACAAGATGATAGAACATGAGTCATAACTCTTGTAAAATAGATAAAGTATAAAATTGATACCATTTGCAGAAGGTGTTCCGCTGATAAATCCGCCGAGTTTTGGCGTAGTTGCACTTGGACTATCAACTTCGATGACGGCGTGAGCAATATCATTAATGAACGACGGAGTCTCCCACGTCCAGGTGACGAACTCCCCCAGATTTACAGTGATGTATGGTGCATCATAGGCATAGAACTCTCCATAAGCTGAAAATTGTATGACAGAATTAATTATTTCACTGCTATGACCTAGTTTAAACATATTTCATTTCCCAATATAATACATATTGAACAATGGATACATCACACATAATCAAAATACAGAAAAAGGATTAGAATGAAAGATTTGTAGTTTTGTATAATTCTTCTCCTCAATGAATTAACTCACATGAAGTGAAGGAATACAGTGTACGTAATCGTAAATAACACGTCATGGTGTAACAGCGAGTCAACCCAGCATTACTTATTTCAGTACGTGAGATGGTACGGTGGTCGCCTTCTCCCGGTACTCCGGTTTCCTCCGACACGAATGACTATATTTACGCTTTCATCCGCGCCAACGAGAGTGATTAATATAAGTTGTTAGAAATTGCTTCGCAATCGTTGTAAAATAAATAAAGTTTAAACTTTAAAGAGAATATATATGACAATTGTCACATGATGAATGAACATTAATCTGTAAGTAGGAACAACTTTTCTATTACCTCCCTCAGCAGATAATGTCTGATTTATCCCAAATGCATAGCAATCCTTTCAGTTTGAATCTTTTTGTTTCCTAGCCAGATGTTGCGCTATGATAATTGTGATTTTTATTCAAATCGTGTTAATTACTATTCTAACACGACCCAGCTAATAACATACATACTTGTAGAGTAAAATCTACGTCGGGTTATTCTGCGATATACCTACCTTGAACTATGCTGCGCGCGCACCGTGTTTTGGCTATTCCATTTATACAATGCGTGTAAAGTTTTATGAATGAAAGTCACGTGATGTTTTTAAATATTACCGTGCGAATTCGCGGAAGTGAGCTATTTTTAGAATCAGATAATCTCTTGTCCGTCTTGTTTTTCTGATAAGTAACGTTTCAGTTACTATTCTGTACAGTTTTATTTGATAAAATAAATAAAATTATTGATCAGTTACAACTTTTGTTCATTTATGCACTAGATTGATATTTTCCATAACAAATAACGTCATCACCCCTTACGCGGGAGGAAATTTCGAAAGCCAAATGCAGCGGTGTAGCACCGCGTTTGAAGAAAATACTCCTTTGATTCTAGTCTAAAATTATTAGAAGTAAGTCGTATTAGAATCGAAATAATAAGTATCAACCGTGGTATATCGCAGAATAACCCTCGTTTGTCGTTCTTATGCATAGAAATATATCACGAAGGCCGAAGGCTAAGAACTTCAAACTCTGGTTATTCTGCGATATACCACGGTTGATACTTATTATTTCTTAAGTAATTGATTGATAAAAAAAAAATACAAATAAGTACACATTGGCTATACTGTAGGATATCTGTCGAGATATAGTAACATAATAACTATAAGATGAGAAATTTGATGAAAATGTATAGCATGGTGTGCAAAGGAAACAACGATGAAAACAGAGGAAACCACTTTAGAGGACCTACATACTTTAAGGGAGATTTCAGTGACAGTAACTGACCAGGGTCTCTCGTTGTAATTAAAACATTATATATGTTTGTTGTTAAACAACTATGTTGTGTGACGAGTTAATCTGCAATGTGGTAATTAACATTTGTATATTATGTGTGTTGCTAAAACACTGGGAACTTACACAATAAAGTGACAATAATTATTCCAAATAAAGGGGAGGCAAGTCACCAACGCCTGTCTATAAACCAGTGTATGTTATTAAGTTAATATGGATTACTTCCATTTGTTAGTTAGTACTGCGGATTATTTCCCTTGTTAGTTAGTAACATGGATTGCTTCCCTTGTTAGTAATGTGAATTATTTCCCTTGTTAGTTACTAACATGGATTGCTTCCCTTGATAGCTAGTACTGCGGATTATTTCCCTTGTTAGTTCTAACATGGATTGCTTCCCTTGTTAGTTAGTAATGTGAATTATTTCCCTAGTTAGTTACTATCATGGATTGCATCCCTTGTTAGTTAGTAATGTGAATTATTTCCCTTGTTAGCTACTAACATGGATTGTTTCCCTTGTTAGTTAGCAATGTGGATTACTTCCCTTGTTAGTTATTAACACGGATAGCATCCCTTGCAAGTGAGATTGCTTCTACTTTTCCAAAAATAATGGATTCCCATTCACTAACCTGGATCGCTTCCCTTATTAGTTAGTTGATGGGTTGTTGCAGCATTGGCGATCTCACACACAATCTGTGTATCTGTAACCGTGGCAACATTACAAGCAATGTCTCCCACACTAGCATCCACAATGGTGTCATTGGTCCCGAAGCCGGACCCAGTGACAGTCAGCCTTGTACCGCCTAGTAGAGACCCTTGGAGCGGAAACACGTTAGTTATACTAAGGTCCACAACAACTGTGGGAATATCTCCTGATCTGAAGGATACATAAAATAGGAACTACTTGAAGTCAAGCAAAATGCAGGCATAATTTATGCAAATTTATTCGGACAGTTTGTCATTTGAAAATTAATTTGCGTGTGTTATTGCAAGCATGAACGCAAAGGACAAAGTGTCAACTAAATTCTATTTAAGGGGTGAATATCATTGTCTGTGTATTTACAGACATATCTGTAGTCCAGTGGTGACACGCTTGACTGGAAATCCAGGGATTGCAGGTTCGATTCCCAGTCTGACCCTAATAAAATTAACAGTCTTTCAGATGGGACATTAAACCAAGGTCTCGTGTCGGTGCTGTACACTGTGCATGTAAAAGAACCAGAAGATACTCTGAATTGGGTCTCTGTCTGTATCATTGCACTATTCTCCAAAAATCTAAAATTACTAATTTCTTCAGGAGGCGTCGCTCATATTTGGCAACCGGTAGCAACGATAAATAAACGTAAAACACACAATTCTGTGTGTTCATGAGATCATAAATACAAAGGACAAAAGTGTCACATAAAGTATCATCAGACTAAATAGAGAATATTAGGTTACTGTCTTATAAATTTTAATTTATTAGGCGAGTCGGAGAACAAATACAAGGCGAGGCTCTGCCGAGCCTTGTATTTTTTCGGAGACGAGCCTAATAAATTAAAATTTATAAGACAGTAACCTAATATTCTATTTATCCTACATTCTGAGTGTGCACCCGACACAAAAACAAAGAAACTAGCCATGACAGCTTACAAACTCGCTACGCACTTGGTAATATGTTGCGCATTGATATTTCTATTTATATTCATGACGTCACGAAAAATTTATTAGGCAGGCCGTTTTTGTACGTTATTTCGCATGAAGGTAAGATAAACAACGTTATTGTTGGAATAAATCGATACTATAATTATATCTACTAATATGTAATGTGATTTAGCTTTTTCATCTAATATGAAGTATGTATGATATTGCTATATTATACCACAATTATGTATGCCTCATACTGGAGGCAAATTTCCCTCGTCCCGAGAATTATCGTTCTGAAGACATTAATATAACATGTCATTTATAAAAAAAACCTTACAGTGGTGTAGTCTTAATGTGAAATTAAGCGCACCACAATTGTACCACCACTGTTCGGTAGCCGACCTTCGAATGACAATCAGACCATATTTACCACCAAAATCTACCAAGCGTATATCGCGCTATAACACCAATACCTCGTGCAGCACGTGCACAAATACACAGCGTATCGAAAAGAAATGACAAGATATTGTCTTCTGTTTTACCAAGTGTCAACTTTATTTACCTATTGTCTTTCGTAACTAGGGAGAAATTTCTTATATCATCTTAGGATTATATATAAGTATTCTACATTTTTCTACAGTATCCCTGAGCTTAAAAGAGTTGGAAATCGTGATAGCGCAGTTAATTTAAATTCCATGTTGCCTCTTCTCTCTCCCTCCTGGCGCTTGATTCCATCACTATAAGTTGTAAGAACTTGTTTCGCAATCGAGCTAAAATAAATTTGTATAAACATAAAGCCTTGAACTAACCCGTCAGTGGCACGACCATTTGCAGTTGCCACCAGAAGGTAGTGCGAACCAGGAGCAATGTAACCAATATCCACCTCAATCTGAGAGTCTGTCCAAGATAGAATATTTCCCGTCACTATGCCAACACGTAAAAAGCCTTCACTTGATGTAAAGGAAGAACCAGTTATTGTCAACGTACCACCTATATAAGATAAAGAATACATAACATATAGAACATAGAAGGTCACTGTCTTCTAAATATAGATATATAATGCTCATTGTAGAACATTTACAGCAAGAATAGTATGTAACTGTCTTCTAAATATAGATATATAATGCTCCTTGTAGAACATTTACAGCAAGAATAGTATGTAACTGTCTTCTAAATATAGATATATAATGCTCATTGTAGAACATTTACAGCAAGAATAGTATGTAACTGTCTTCTAAATATAGATATATAATGCTCCTTGTAGAACATTTACAGCAAGAATAGTATGTAACTGTCTTCTAAATATAGATATATAATGCTCATTGTAGAACATTTACAGCAAGAATAGTATGTAACTGTCTTCTAAATATAGATATATAATGCTCCTTGTAGAACATTTACAGCAAGAATAGTATGTAACTGTCTTCTAAATATAGATATATAATGCTCATTGTAGAACATTTACAGCAAGAATAGTATGTAACTGTCTTCTAAATATAGATATATAATGCTCCTTGTAGAACATTTACAGCAAGAATAGTATGTAACTGTCTTCTAAATATAGATATATAATGCTCATTGTAGAACATTTACAGCAAGAATAGTATGTAACTGTCTTCTAAATATAGATATATATAATAGATTTCACGTATTTTCATTGTTATATTATATATTATTTTCCTGCCTATTGTATATCAATCAATTGATAGGGAGAAGAACTATATAAGTTTTCTTTCGTTCTAATCCCTTTCAGTCTACTGCTGTTAAGTTATATGTAAAATGTTCAGTTCTTGATTACATGTACAAATACTGAAATAAATAATGTTTAAACTAAATATAGATATATAATGCTCATTGTAGAACATTTACAGCAAGAATAGTATGTCACTGTCTTCTAAATATAGATATATAATGCTCACTGTAGAACATTTACAGCAAGAATAGTATGTCACTATCTTCTAAATATAGATATATAATGCTCATTGTAGAACATTTACAGCAAGAATAGTATGTCACTGTCTTCTAAATATAGATATATAATGCTCACTGTAGAACATAGAATAGTGACTCACCGATACCTCTCATTATATTAGCTTGATACTGCATGATTTGTGTGGACACCATGTAAAGAGGATGGATGGAACGATATTTAGTGAAATATGTGCATAAAAAGGTGAACATACCTTGCACGCCAAGCTTTGAGGGCGATACACCAGCGACGGTGGCTGTCAAGGAAGAATCGTACGTGAAACCCGAGTACGACAACGACGTGTATCCTTGATCCACCACCACATCATGCGTACCATCTGTAGTCTAAAATATGAAATATAGTGAAGTCAATACTACACAATGGAACATGTGTCCATTGCATTATATGGAATTCAAAGAGCCTGTAGATCCAAACATATGGGCAAGATAGGAGCTATAAACTTACCAATCTGAACGCACATGGCTGGCTTACAATTTGTTTAGCTGTAGCCGTTGTGATTTTGCACTTAGGCAAAACATTTAAATTCCCCATTGCCTTTTTTCACTCCTTCGTGGCGATGGATTCCATCAGGATAGAGGTCTGGAGAGTGATTAATATTAAGTTGTAAGAACTTGTTTTTCAATCGATCTAATATAAATTTGTATAAACTATTTTTTTCGCTCGCTTGCGAAACAAGTTTTAACAATATTAGATTAATCTCATCGAGACCTCATTCCTGATGGAATCCATCACCATGAGGTAGATAGAAGACACAATGTGGATTTAAAAGTCGTGCCAAAGGTTATATTATGGCGGTGTTCAAAACTCACAAACCAATAGGACGCAACGTATTCATCCACCACGGAGACTCCACAGATATGAACTTACATTTACAGCCAAACGTTTGGTAACACGCTGGACTGGTACTCCAGGGATCGCAGGTTCGATCCCCCGTTTGACCCTAATACAATTAACAGTCTTTCAGATGGGACGTTAAACCGAGGTCTCGTGTCGGTCCTTTACACCGTGCACGTAAAAGAACCAGAGGAGATCCTGGAATGGGTCTCTGTCTGTATCATTGCACTATCCTCCAAAAATCTAAAATGACTAATCTCTTCAGGAGGCGTCGCTCATATGGGCAACCGGTAGCGACGATAAATAAACGTAAAACACAGTCAAACTTCATCAATAGACAAATATTGTATTAATTGAATTATCTTAATCTGGGACGATATCCGGGGGTTAATAATCTATCTACAGGTTGGACCGTAATGGGAACATAATCATTGTTTACGGGTATTCTTTCAATAAACAGCTTAACATGATTGGCAGGTTGTCTTACCGGGTATATCCTTTGATCGTTTAAGATGAAGAAATAAGGAATTTTGCAGGTGCATACAGTGTACGGACATGTCTTGTCTGTCAATAGATGAGACTGGTTATAAACTTTATATGTTTGTTTACTAATTATCTCATTAAAATTAGTAAAGTATTTTTCATTTTCCCGGGTTTAGCTTTTATTACAATGCAATGTTTTTATCACATACCGTAATAAGCTAACTTAACATCAGTTTTCAGACAGTCCTCATCTGAAATACTTACCAAATATCTTAAATTAAATCAAACATATAATCCCAAAAATCAAATGAATGTTTCCGAGCACTCTTGAACTGTGTCCAAGTACTCGAGTATCAAAATAGCTGCTTGTTGCCACCTTATTTATTATATAATTGAAATGCGTAATTTATCAGACATTTATATAATTGAAAAACAACCTTTTATATAATTGTAATGTGTAATTTATCAGACCTTTTATATACTTGAAATGCGTAATTTATCAGACCTTTTATATACTTGTAATGTGTAATTTATCAGACCTTTTATATAATTGTAATGTGTAATTTATCAGACCTTTTATATAATTGTAATGTGTAATTTATCAGACCTTTTATATACTTGAAATGCGTAATTTATCAGACCTTTTATATACTTGTAATGTGTAATTTATCAGACCTTTTATATAATTGTAATGTGTAATTTATCAGACCTTTTATATAATTGTAATGTGTAATTTATCAGACCTTTTATATACTTGAAATGCGTAATTTATCAGACCTTTTATATACTTGTAATGTGTAATTTATCAGACCTTTTATATAATTGTAATGTGTAATTTATCAGACCTTTTATATAATTGTAATGTGTAATTTATCAGACCTTTTATATACTTGAAATGCGTAATTTATCAGACCTTTTATATACTTGTAATGTGTAATTTATCAGACCTTTTATATAATTGTAATGTGTAATTTATCAGACCGTTTATATACTTGAAATGTGTAATTTATCAGACCTTTTATATAATTGAAATGCGTAATTTATCAGACCTTTTATATACTTGAAATGCGTAATTTATCAGACCTTTTATATACTTGTAATGTGTAATTCATCAGACCTTTTATATAATTGTAATGTGTAATTTATCAGACCGTTTATATACTTGAAATGTGTAATTTATCAGACCTTTTATATAATTGTAATGCGTAATTTATCAGACCTTTTATATACTTGAAATGCGTAATTTATCAGACCTTTTATATAATTGTAATGCGTAATTAATCAGATCTTTTATATACTTGAAATGCGTAATTTATCAGACCTTTTATATCATTGAAATGCGTAATTTATCAGACCTTTTATATAATTGTAATGCATAATTTATCAGACCTTTTATATAATTGAAATGTGTAATTTATCAGACCTTTTATATAATTGAAATGCGTAATTTATCAGACCTTTTATATAATTGAAATGCATAATTTATCAGACCTTTTATATAATTGAAATGCATAATTTATCGGACCTTTTTGACTTTGATGTATTGAAATCATTAACAATTGTCATAATGTTGCATAATCTAGCGATTTTAACACATTGCGTCCTCAGATATTCAATCTTAGTTCAATCTATCGTATAATGAAAGTAGTACACCCATTCTGTATACTCTATATTCAAATCAATATGAGCAATCATAACTTACAAAACTGACTATTCCCGCACTTCCAAAAGTTGAACCTCCCTAGAACAACAACCTCTCTACAACAACCACTATTGGGTGTATCCGGATGGTGTTTGGTCTGGAGAGGTTTGACTGTACATTCAAATATTTCTATTAAGTATTCGCTGGGATTATTTAGGAACAACTAACCGTAGCTGGAACGAGACATTCAATCTGAGCCGGTTCCATGCTGGTGATATCACACGGTGCAGAGTTGATGGTTACGTTAGCCCCAACCTTGAAACCATAACCGCTGATAGTGAGTAACACTCCACCTGTAAGAGCAATCATATGTGCAGTTATGAAAGTTATATTTCAGTTTAAAATGACTTTCGCCATTTCACAGGCAGGGGATATGCTGTTGTTCGCCACAATAGCAAAATTGCGAATTTGTGATAGAAATCAATCCGAAAATTACAGTTAGGCGATTTTCAGAAAATTGGACCAAAACTCTGCAAATGTATGTAAACCAACTTTACAGAACCAGAAATGCTGCAAATGCATGTAAACCAACATTACAGAACCAGAAATGCTGCAAATGTATGTAAACCAACTTTACAGAACAAGAAATGCTGCAAATGCATGTAAACCAACATTACATAACCAGAAATGCTGCAAATGTATGTAAACCAACTTTACAGAACCAGAAATGCTGCAAATGTATGTAAACCAACATTACAGAACCAGAAATGCTGCAAATGCATGTAAGCCAACTCTACAGAACCAGAAATACTGCAAATGTATGTAAACCAACTTTACAGAACAAGAACTGCTGCAAATGTATGTAAACCAACTCTACAGAACAAGAACTGCTGCAAATGCATGTAAACCAACTTTACAGAACAAGAACTGCTGCAAATGTATGTAAACCAACTTTACAGAACAAGAACTGCTGCAAATGTATGTAAACCAACTTTACAGAACCAGAAATGCTGTAAATGTATGTAAACCAACTCTACAGAACAAGTATAACACAAGTGTTTCCGTAAAGAAATCCAACTTAAGGACATTTCTATGTACTTGAAAAATAAACAATCACATTTTATTTATGATATAGAAAGTTGGGCATGACATTTCATTCAAATCTTCCCAATTCCGCCTACAGTGCTAATGGTTATATACAGTCTACATTACTATGTCAAAGTGGGTTATGTCGAATTATCCGGTTATCTCGAAGTCGAATCAAAGTCCCGTTTCAGACACTATCATTTTACATATAACTGGCTCCGTTTATATCGAATTTCGTTAAGACAAACTTCGGTTATGTCGAAATATTTTGGTATGTAAGACGGAATTCGACATAACGGATGTAGACTGTATCAATCTTTGAAGAATACTGTTACTAGAGGCGATATATCTATGCCACAACTGAACGAAAAGTAGAATCGGATCTGTAGTCCAGTGGTAACACGCTGGGCTGGTAATCCAGGGATCGCAGGTTTGATCCATGTCTGACCCTAATAAAATTAACAGTCTTTCAGATGGGACATTAAACCGAGGTCTCGTGTGTAGAACCAGAGGAAACTCTGGAATAGATCTATGTCTGTATCATTGCACTATCTTCCAAAAATCTAAAATGACTAATCTCTTCATGAGGCGTCGCTCATATGGGCAACAGGTAGCGACGATAAATAAACGTAAAACACACACAGAAAAGTAAAATCTCTAATCATCATCTATACAACTTAATTATATGCCTGAAAAAACTAACCTACCTCCCAAACTACTTGTAGATGGTGAAATGCCTGTAATATTTGCTGTATATTCGAACATAACATTTCCACCCGAGTGTTGGCCATAGCCCATGCCATCAACATTCACGATCACCTGATAGCTGCCGATCGGACCGTTCCCAACATCACACATGATGCTCGTTGTCGAGGCTGCAGTTACATTGCAGACCACTTCGCCAATGCGTACATTGTTCTCAGACAAATTGCTGCTAAAGCCGGTTCCATCGATAACAACAGACGTGTCCAGCGCCGAAGTTCCTACAACAAATTCTAAATATTACATCATTTTATACCTCTATAATAACTGTACAAGATAGGGCCAAATTTGCCAAACACAATGGATCAAGCTTCATGACAAATTGGGAGATGTTTGTTTGTTTGACTTTAAGCCTTCGTCAGCACCAGTTTCGGCTATATTGCCGGCATTCAGTTTACCTAACAACACCTTTCATGTGCATGGTCTAGCGGTTAACATGTTCTTGGTGTCCCGCCCTCAGTAAGAAACTGCTAACTGTTTCATATAAACAGACACCGTCTGAGCGGGGCTCGAACCAGTGACCATCAGTGATATGTTATAGTGGTATATAAGTCAGCGACCATAACAACATCACCACGGATATGTAGTCCAGTGGTAACACGCTGGACTAGTAATCCAAGGATCGCAGGTTCGATCCCCCGTTTGACCCTAATAAAATTAACAGTCTTTCAAATGGGTCATTAAACCAAGGTTTCATGTCGGTGCTTTACACTGTGCATGTAAAAGAACCACAGGAGACTCTGGAATGGGTCTCTGTCTGTACCATGCATTATCCTCCAAAAATCTAAAATGACTAATCTCTTCAGGAGGCGTCGCTCATATGGGCAACCGGTAGCGACGATAAATAAACGTAAAACACACACAAACATGACCACGGAAGCAGTCATCAATTTTGGAGAATTATCATTCCTAACTAAAGGAAATGTGCCTTGGCTATACAAATTTAGTTCAGCTTAATAGCTTGAACACCAATAGATTAATCACAAAACTTCATTTCTGGTGGATTCCATAGCCATGAGGAGGAGAAGAGGCAATGTGCATTTAAGTGTCTTGCCTAAGGACACCACCAATGTAGTTCTGACGGTGTTCAAACTCACCACCTCTTGGATTTTGTAGAGGGCAGTTTACTAATGTTATTAGAACTTGTTGACTTAAACATATTAAACAATACATGTACACAAAATCAAAGACCATTTACCACATTTACCACTGCTGTTAAGTATTCAATAGTTTCTCTACAATTAATATATACTGAACACATAAACACGCCATTACTATTCGCCAAGCATTTTGTACCATTTAAACGTACTCCAACATGGGAAGGGATTCATATAAGCTTCATTTTTAAAGCTTGTTTCTCGACCCATATCGGTTCGAATGTATAAAAACGTGTGTTTATATATGTATATATTTATTTGATCCGAATAAAATATGTTTAAACTAAAATCAAAGAATAGGAACGGATTAAAATGGAAGCAGGACTTATATAGTTTCTCTCCTTGAACGTGTTGCCCATTGCCCATACCATTTTGCATTTTCTTTGCTTTGTCATGATTATGTATGTAACGTAAATGTCAAATAGCAAATAAAATATGATTAAACTAAATCCATTACAATACGGAGGCGCCAAATTATGAGCTTAGTGAGAATTGTTTCCATTGACCACTGGGGCCACTGGCATGTGGCCCAAGAGTGGTTACGATCGTTGATTTAAAATAACTTGCCCCGTACCGTTGACAGTGTCTAATTATTTTGATGAAGCTATCCAGCTGGCTTGTGGAAGGTCGGTTGTTCTTCCCATATGCCCACCGTGCCTGAAATACTGCTCATAGGTGCCACGCGGGGTCTTCCTTCATGAATAATAGCCGGAGAGTCGTCATATAATCAATGACTTTAAACCTTAATAACTTCATACTATTATTTTGTTTAAAGTACATATTTAATAGTATTTTCTCACAAAAGTATTTTTAGTCGGGGGTGAAATATAGGAGGTGTGTCTGGGTCTCGAATATTAAGGCCCTACTTGATCAGTATGGGTTCTCTCATGTATTTATCGATCCACATAGTGACTCGTTGAAGTAATTTTCAAACAACGTATTGTCGATGTTTATTTATGTTGAATGGTATGGTGTCGTCGATCGTAGTCCTGCACTTACAGAATATAAATATTTTAAACATTAAAAAAAAAAAAAAAGACTAATTATTAAAATATTTATTATTATATTTCGGGTTCTACGCCTGCAACAGCATTTTTGGGCTATATCGCCGGCGGGCAGTTTACCTAACAACACCTTTCCTGGGCAGGCTCCAGTGGTTAACCAGTACTTGGGTGCACCAACCTCCGTAAGAAACTGCCAACTTTTTCATATAAATGAAACACGGTCTGAGCGGGGCTCGAACCCGTGACCATCAGTGATGATAGGTTACAGTGGTATACAAGTCAGCGACCTTAACCACTCGACTACGGAGGCGGAAACAAAAGAACGACTTTAAACCTAACAAACAACTTACCCCAGAAAACATGATACTACATGTATGTATATTATATAACAGTACAATGATGTTTCAGAATGTATTAAGTCCAGGGGTACTCACCTGTGATCGGTGTGATGGAAGTCACTGTAGGGGTCACAGAGAGGTCCCACTGGAAGGAGCAATCTCCAGCGCAAACTGTGGGTACGTCATTGATGAACAGTCGCACCTGAACCTCGGGGTGTACCGTGGACACCATGTCACCAGTAAGTGGGGTGTAGAAGAGGCCGCCATCGGTGATGGTAGATATACTGCACACAGGTCCAATACCCGCTAACTGACCATAATTTACCTATCGAGAAAACAAATGGGGGAATATAGAAAAGATAACTAGGCAGCCATTTCAAGGGGCTCGAGACATAAGCAATGGATGCTAGACACTACAAGTGATGGTTCAAAATGAATGTACATGCAGCTGATGAGATAAATATAAATATCAAAATACAATGGGGGGGGGGGAGTATCCTCAAACCGTAGATGGAAGGCGCCGCTATGGGCTTGCATGGATGTCCTGATCAACATGCTGGTTGAAGCAGTCTACCATTTACACCTGCATAGAGCAAATTGTCATAACCACTATCTTTGTTTGAAGCTAGGACGTCCTGTTCAACAAGCTGGTTGAAGTAGGCTACCATTTACACCTGCATAGAGCAAAATGTCATAACCACTATCTTTGTTTGAAGCTAGGACGTCCTGTTCAACAAGCTGGTTGAAGTAGGCTACCATTTACACCTCCTGGAGCAAATTGTCAACACCACTATCTTTGTATGAAGCTAGGACGTCCTGTTCAACAAGCTGGTTGAAGTAGGCTACCATTTACACCTAGCAGGAGCAAATTGTCATAACCACTATCTTTGTATGAAGCTAGGACGTCCTGTTCAACAAGCTGGTTGAAGTAGGCTACCATTTACACCTACATAGAGCAAATTGTCATAACCACTATCTTTGTTTGAAGCTAGGACGCCCTGTTCAACAAGCTGGTTGAAGTAGGCTACCATTTACACCTCCTGGAGCAAATTGTCATAACCACTATCTTTGTATGAAGCTAGGACGTCCTGTTCAACAAGCTGATTGAAGTAGGCTACCATTTACACCTGCATAGAGCAAATTGTCATAACCACTATCTTTGTATGAAGCTAGGACGTCCTGTTCAACAAGCTGATTGAAGTAGGCTACCATTTACACCTGCATAGAGCAAATTGTCATAACCACTATCTTTGTTTGAAGCTAGGACGTCCTGTTCAACAAGCTGGTTGAAGTAGGCTACCATTTACACCTAGCAGGAGCAAATTGTCAACACCACTATCTTCGGCAGATTATAGAGAAACATACGAGGGATCAAGACTATCTTGGTACTCTAGAAAAAAGTTGTTATTTCTATGCTAAATTCAAGTTGACTATCCACGTTGGACTAATGATGTATTATGGATGTAGAGAATTACACTCTTTCATCCTTTTTTATTAAGAACCTCTTGTAAAAATGGAAAATTTTAATTTTGAGAAACGCTTACCCTGACTATTGCAGGTGTTGAATTTTTAACGACATTGCGAGTATACTCTGTGCAGAATGACATAATCACTATAAATGATGATGATGATGATGAATTGTAACTAGGATGTCAACACCAAGTATCAAAGCAATATCTTTTTTATTTTATAATCCAATAATCATTTGTGAAATTTATTTGTATAAATTTCTTTCCAGAAATCTATACTATTGTCTTTATATAACTTTATAATTCAGGGTCACCATCAGTACCATATCAGATTTACGATACGTACCTTCATTTCCAGTTGATCTCAATGGCTAGAGTCGAAGGATGTTACAGTTTCCTAATGGTCATGTGGAAGACGTAATAGCGCAGTGGATGCGCGTTCGCTTCAGGTGCGAAAGTCCGGAATTCGAGCCCCACCTGAGCCGTTACGATTGTGTCCTTATGCAAGGCATTTAAATTCCACGTTGCCTCTTCTCTCTCCCTCGTGGCGATGGATTCCATCAGGAATGAGGTATCGAGAGTGATTAATATAAGTTGTAAGAGCTTGTTTCGCAATATAGCTAAATAAATTTGTATAAACTAAGTTGATCAACCATTATAAAGTAATCTTGAAAAGATACGAGTAAGATAAGAGTAAAGCAAAGAAATAATTACTGTACAAGTTGAAAGAACTTGTTTCGCAATCGAGCTAAAATAAATTTGTATAAACTAATGGTCCTGTATTATGTGCTACTTACCGCCATCTCCGGTTGATCTCCAGCTAGAGTCAGGAAGGTGACAGCCATTTCAAAGTTGGCACAATCTCCATTCTTGTCTACGGATACCGATCCTATGCCGTTCAGCGACTCTAACTCTCTGTCAAAATCTTTTGCCTCCAGCGATATATTCAGTCCTGTGAAAGTACATGTAATTTATGGAGACTCAAAATCTATCCACTCGGTATAAACGCTATAGCAACGTTGCTTAGCAACAACAAATCAGACCACTCTGCCACTGCACAACAACAACACACCAATCCAAAGTAGGTTGTGCAAATGAAGTTTATGAAAGCAATTTAAAGCATAAACCTTTAACTCCTTGCACGCATAGCGACAAAATTCTAATGAAATTTCAAGACATATTTCCAGAGATTTCAGCTACCAATAAGAACAACACATTAATGAATTGTCGTCTGCTACAATTATTTGAACTATTTATAGCCTTTATTTTACCCAGCATGCAAAGAGTTAACAAGTATATCACAATAACAACTCTGAGACATTCTACGGTCGGCAAATTGCACATAACTGAGGATTTTATAATGGCGCCAAACATTGCAGATTTAAAACATGAACAATATAATTCAAATATAGTAGTTGGCTGTCTGATTAGCGCAGTAGTTAGCGCGCTCGCTTCTCACCAAAGCAACACGGGTACGATCCTCGGACATGGAAGTATGTGAGATGGTACGGTGGTCGCCAGATCAGACAGGTGGGTTTTCTCCGGGTACTCCGGTTTCCTCCCACACGAATGACCACATATACGCTTTCATCCGCGCCAACGAGAGTGCTTAATATAAGTTGTTAGAACTTGCTTAGCAATCGTTGTAAATAAATAAAGTTTAAACTTTAAACCAGACGACTACTATGCAAATGGGTAATATCGCCATATCTCGTGTTTCACTTGTGTAATTAATATGCAAATAAGCACTGTATACATATTCATACGCTATGTCATAATAATAAACAAACATGGCGTCGAACATCCAGTGGCACGGAAATCATCATTCAGCTATAAACACCACAATTCCTACACGACAGGCTATTAACGCTACAAATATTGCACATCGCTGAATTCTTCAACAGACATGTCCAAAGTTGTGCAAATGGTCGGTATTTGAATATTTGGACCAATTTGGTAAATATGTACTTGTTGTGACGTCAAAGAGAGGCAAGTTTGTAGTTTTTAAAAAATACCAGTTAAATAAATTCAATAACAAATGAACACTCATTTAATATCCTATATATCGGTATCCTAATCAAATACACCAATAATATGTTATGAAATCGCCAAATACGTTTACATCTAAATAAATTGTTGGAAGAAATTCAAACCCAAAACGTGCCTACAACATATTCCCCAATAGTGTGAGCTGGATTTTAGTAGCATTCAGGCCAGTGTGGATCATATAAATAACTCTGTTGTAATGAGTAAACTATGTTCTCCGCGGTTTACTACTATCATAGCATTAAATCAGGGATCATTCTAGAGGGCGATGAGGGCGAAATTGTCGCCCTCTGGGGGCCCCACTTTTGTCTAGTAAGATACACTGGCCCATTATAAAGCACTCCTTCTATTAAAATGTTGTTTTAATGTTTGTTCTGTGCATGTTAACCCTATTTTGCAGAAGTATATTAAAGAACACCATTTAAGGAAGCGATCACGCGCTATCTCACTTCTCCCAAAAATTCTGACCTAGAATGAACCCTGATTAAATAGGAAATACAACACAGTGGAAGTCGTGATAGGACCGGAGTTTGCGCCAAGCTGAGGCCGATACGATAGTGCCCTTAGGCAACACATTTAAAATTACACATTGCCTCTTTTCTCCATCCCTCATGGCGATGAATTCCATCAGGAATGAGGCGTCGAGAGCGATTAATGTAACGTTGTAAGTATTTGTTTCGCAATCGAGCTAAACTAAATTTCTATAAATAAATATTAAAAAACTAAATGTGTGCCAATTCATTTGTGAAACACGATATGATTTTGCATCATAGATCAAACATCCATCATGATTCAAATGAAGTTGCCTGTGAATTCCTACAAGAAACAATGCAAACCAGTTCTAGTTTTCCCATTGAAGGTGACATCAATGAGCCCAGTGACCGGTGGCGAGGCCTCCGAAGTCCTTGTTACACTGATTTCTCCATCACAGTTATTCAATGTCGAGGTCACAGAAGAGCTCGGGAAAGATATCTGCCCACTTGTCACCTAAGGATGTAGAAAGATGAATAAATGAGAGACATCGGTCAGTTACTGACGATAGTCGCCAGATCGGACATGTGGGTTTTCTCCGGGTACTCCGATTTCTTCCCACACCAAAGACCACATATATGCTTTCATACGCGCCAACGAGAGTGATTAATATAAGTTGTTAAAACTTGCTTCACAATTGTTTTTTTAATCAAACAACGTTCCTCTATTATTTCTCTACTTATAAGCTGTAAACTGCTGTCAGCGTTACAACGTCACGATACATTGTAATAATTACAACTGCTGGTAATATTACCATACGATTCTGATTGGCTGATTCAGCCACACTTGCGGTATGAAAATGTCAGCTGTTTACATCTAATTTGCATAAAAATCGTAGTGTTAAATAAAACTCAAAAAGTCTATGCTAGTATATACAGATACGTTTCTCACAGGTTCGATCCCCCATCTGACCCTAAATAAAATTAACAGTCTTTCAGATAGGACATTAAATCGAGGTCTCGTGTCGGTGCTTTACACCGTGCCCGTAAAAGAACCAGAGGAGACTCTGGAATGGGTCTCTTATCTCTATCATTGCACTATCCTCCAAAAATCTAAAATGACTAATCTCTTCAGGAGGCGTCGCTCATATGGGCAACCAGTAGCGACGATAAATAAGTGTAAAGCATACACACAGATACGTTATGGATACGGGAAATAAGAAACAAACTACTTCCAGAATCCAATAAATTAACTACATACAGGCAAGAAAACACCTACCCGAGCATTTGCCAGTTCGAACAACGGGAATTCATTCCTGCAATCGAATGGTTTCAATGTGACCGTGTACACTGTGCTGGAGATGTTGCTGACTACCACTTCGTTGATGAGAGCGTTGTTGGGACGAGAGGGTGATAGACGCAGCAGATTAACCTCTGTGTAAAGAAATCATAATAATTATAAGGTCTGCTTTCACACACAGCACAGATTAAATAACCATGATCGTCTGTAAACATCATTGTTCTATATATTACATACGCATAAGTCAAGGCATATCGATGTCTAGCAATATTAAATATGCTCGCCCTAATCCATAAAATTGGATATTTGTGTTCATTAGTTTAAGACTGAAATTTATTTCACCGAGTGATCACCAACACTAGTATTTTGTTATATACTAACATCGGTGAACACAATATGAAATCATATGTTACAATGATCAACACAAATCTATTTCCTTTATGGTTTCCATAGATGTTTGACTAATATAATTATATTATCAACTTTTATTCAATTTTACTGCCCCTGCAGGGAGCCTCGATTCACTACAAGACACGGCCGCACAATATCTGTCAAATTTTATACTGTGATATAAATTTGAAACTGCTTCATAGCTGCTGATATTAGGTGTACATCTCTGGGTGTGAAAGCCCCCCCCCCCCCCACCGAGTTTGCGTCGAGCTGTAGCTGTTACGTTTGTGTGTTAGGCAAGGCATTTAAAATTCACATTGCATCTTCTCACTCCCTCGTGGCAGTTGATTCCATCAAGAATGAGGTCTCGAGAGTGATTAATATAAGTTGTAAGAACTTGTTTTGCAATTGAGCTAAAATAAATTTGTATAAACTAAGTGTATGATTCCCAGATCCACTGCTTCCATTTGCAAGTATTAGGTAAAGCAGGTGAAGGTCAAGATAATTAATCTCATGAGCTGAAGCGAGTGAATAATCAACCCATTTACACTCTTAATTCCACTTTGCCTCTGCTCTCTACGTCATGGCGATGAGTGAGATCTCGAGAGCAATTAACGTAATGTTGTAAGAACTTGTTTCGCAATCGAGCTAAAATAAAGTTGTAGAAACAAATAATCGACCGTATACATGCAGATATATTTCCATCTATCCTACTTGTATCGCTTGCACGAGTCTCTATTATGTAAAACTTAAACAGATTCAATTTTGGCTATCTATCTATTAGTGTTTATCGTTTTATACAATTATAATATATTTACATGACCACTGCATTTCCTTCTATGAATGTATATACCCTGATTGCATCCATGAATCTCCCCACTAATGATATACAGCCGACTTGCGCACTCGACGCTACGGCAATGCACATTTGCGGTGTTGGACAGCGTTCCTCGCGATATAAGGTGTACTCTTGATAAAAGGTATGTCGAATCTGTAGTCCTGTTGTAACACACTGGAATGGTAATCCGGGGATCGCAGGTTCGATCCCCTGTCTGACCCTAATAAAGTTAACAGTCTTTCAGATGGTCTCTTGTCGGTGCCTGTACACCGTGCACGTAAAAGAACCAGAGGAGACTCTGGAAGGGTCTCTGTTGGTATCATTGCACTATCCTCCAAATATCTAAAATGACTTATCTATGCAGGAGGTGTCTCTCATATGGGCAACCGGTAGCGACGATAAATAAACGTAAAACACACAAAAAAGTGTGTCTTACATTTTACTATCTTCCAGGGATGATCTATTTACCAGATCCAATGCATATCTGGACGAAATATATTTTAAATGTAAAGTGTGCTATATTTTACTTTGTGTCAATTAATGTAAATATAAGTAATGAATCACCGGTTAATATGGTATTAAATGTAGTATGAACTACATGTGTGCTTTTTTAAAGTTAGTGAATTCGACCTCCACACACTTTAAATACGCCCAATGTAGTAAATTATTACCTAATGCTCTATATAACTTGTAATTCGTTATTTTTGCCTGTTTCATTGCATTTTTTATCCTTCGCTCAGGTCTGGGCAACAGTTCGAACTGTTGACCGGGCAATAGTTTGAACTGTTTCATACTAGACTTTTGAACCAATCATTCTACGAGTATGCTTTCACTGTGCGCAGTAGGATGCGCAATAGGGTGTTATGGAAGTCAAAATATGTCCCGAATAAATTTTAGCTCTGACTGCGCTTGAAGTCGTCGATATACATTATGTGAAGCCCTCCTATCCGTTCATTAATTCCTTTCCGTATTTTATTGCATACTTACCGGCGTACCGGCTTTTAGACCAAAACCAAGTGTTTACAAATGATGATTGATTAGTCATTGATTTTAAAAATGTTTTTTGAGTTAGTCAAATATTATAGAATATAAGGTATGTACATCAGTTATATATACCATTAGGTAATAAAACAGTTATTTCATGGGTGTTTGGGGAACAGTCAAAACTATTGTCCCGAGGTATCAGGGAAGACATTTCGAACTGTAACGGCCTAGGGCAACAGTTCGAAATGTCTTCCCTGATACCTCGGGACAATAGTTTTGACTGTTCCCCAAACACCCATGAAATAACTGTATACTATTAACCCGCGACTGTTGTAAACTATTAACCCGCGACTGTTGTAAACTATTAACCCGCGACTGTTGTAAACTATTAACCCACGATTCATTTCTTCAATAAACATACTGATGTAAAATCATGTCAGAGAAATAGTCATGGATATAAAAACTCTGGAAAAGTTGGTCAGGTGATCAGTTTCAGCCAATGGTAAACAACATTAGAATTATTACTCAATAATAATCTGAGAAAGATAGAACTATTGGCTATACCGGGATCGTCTGTGGTAACATCTCGACCAATAAAGACAGAGTCCACGTATCCTGCCTGATAAGTATTAAGGCTGTAGACACGCACTTCGTCCAGCCGATGTTCCGTGTCGCCTGGGTAGAGGTCATAAACTTCAGAGTACACATTCATACACATATAGTACCACGTCTCTGATCTACAAGGACATATCATAGTAATGTGGAGAATGAATAACTGCATTGTCCATGCAATAACTGGAAAGAAATGTTTACATGACTGGAGTATTTATTTTCCATTACAACACAAAAGAGAGGGACCTCCGACGCTGGCCGAATGGTTATGGTATGTGTATGTATGAACTATGAATCTATTTTGGGTTTCGAACTGCATGAGAGGACGTTATCCAACTGGCTTGCGGAGTCAGTGATTCTACGATGGTGCCCGGCTGTGCCTGAAATACGGCACGGAGGGCAGCAATAGCTGGAGAGTCGCCATATGATCTAAGCATTTAGTTTCCAGTCCCTGTGTATTACTATACTTACAATATCCCCATAGTTTCCAGTCCCTGTGTATTAGTATACTTACAATATCCCAATAGTTCCAGTCCCTGTGTATTAGTATACTTACAATATCCCCATAGTTCCAGTACCTGTGTATTACTATACTTACAATATCCCCATAGGTTCCAACCCCTGTGTATTACCATACTTACAATATCCACATAGGTTCCAACCCCTGTGCATTAGTATACTTACAATATTTCCATAGTTTCCAGTCCATGTGTATTACTATACTTACAATATCCACATAGTTTCCAGTCCCAGTGTATTACTATACTTACAATATCCCCATAGTTTCCAGTCCCTGTGTATTACTATGCTTACAATATCCACATAGTTTCCAGTCCCAGTGTATTACCATACTTATAATATCCCCATAATTTCCAGTCCCTTTGTATTACTATACTTACAATATCCACATAGGTTCCAGTCCCTGTGTATTACTATACTTACACAGTGTCGGAATCTATACTGAAGGCATATGGGAAATAACGAGTCTCAGTCTTTGTTTCCTCTGCTGACGTTGATTTATAAGAGAACGTAACTCTGACATAACTCTTCAGAAATCCTTTGTATGCAAAACATAACTGGAAAAGGTTGAGAAATCACAATGAGTGATACATTGAGGATTGATTATGGAACTAAAAATTATTGCATTTGCATAAAATAAAGCGATCTTATAGTTTTTTCAAAGATGAATCTTCAGCATTCTACAGCTAAGAAATTCATTGGAATACTAGTAGATGGATGGACCTGAAATGAATCCTCGATATGTTTTAGTTTAATCATATTTTATTGCAAATCATTATTATATATGTCATGCATAAACAGATAAAATACATAATATGAATATGCAAATCATTATTATATATGTCATGCATAAACAGATAAAATACATAATATGAATATGCAAATCATTATTATATATGTCATGCATAAACAGATAAAATACATAATATGAACATGCAAATCATTATTATATATGTCATGCATAAACAGATAAAATACATAATATGAATATGCAAATCATTATTATATATGTCATGCATAAACAGATAAAATACATAATATGAACATGCAAATCATTATTATATATGTCATGCATAAACAGATAAAATACATAATATGAACATGCAAATCATTATTATATATGTCATGCATAAACAGATAAAATACATAATATGAATATGCAAATGGTTTGGGCCACAAGTTTTAACAACATTAGACAACGGCCCGCACCTCGATATGTTACAGTGATATAAGAAATGCATTGGAATAGATTGAATAGACTGCACCCAAGAATATGAAATGTAGAGAAACATTAACCAGGTAAAAAGACAACCAACACTTTTCTATTAAAAGAGCTACCTTACTTACATATTTGACCTCTATTAAACAGCTACCTGTACTAGGCAACAAGCTTCCAGATTTTCTACCTCACATTTTATTACACATTTGACGTCTATTGAGCAGCTACCTTAATTACATATTTGACCCGTATTAAACACATACCTTAATTACATATTTGACCCGTATTAAACACCTACATTAATTACATATTTTACCTCTATTAAACAGCTACCCTAATTACATATTTGACCCGTATTAAACACCTACATTAATTACATATTTGACCCCTATTAAGCAGCTACCTTAATTACATATTTGACCTCTATTAAACAGCTACCTTAATTACATATTTGACCTCTATTAAGCAGCTACCTTAATTACATATTTGACCCGTATTAAACAGCTACCCTAATTACATATTTGACCCGTATTAAACACCTACATTAATTACATATTTGACCCCTATTAAGCAGCTACCTTAATTACATATTTGACCTCTATTAAACACCTACCCTAATTACATATTTGACCCGTATTAAACACCTACATTAATTACATATTTGACCCCTATTAAGCAGCTACCTTAATTACATATATGATCTCTATTAAACACCTACATGTATTACTTAGTTAACCTCTATTCAGCATGTGTCTGTGCCATACAGCCACTTTCTGTCTTTCCTGGATGTGCTGCTAAAGACAGGTCAACTGTACACAAAATTAACCCCAGTAACTGATATTGGAGAATTGGTTACTTTACAACTAATCAGCTCTAAATAGAAGTACAGTCAAACCTGTCTTAAGCAGCCAGCCAAGGAAATCACCGAAAGTGGCTGCTTAGCACAGATGGTGCTTACTAGACAGCAAATGTAAAATAAAACAACAGATTTAGTCTGCCTCCGTGGTCGAGTGGCTACGGTCGCTGACTTGTATCACTGATGGTCACGGGTTCGAATCCCGATCAGACCGTGTCTCATTTATATGAAAAAGGTTGGCAGTTTCTTACGGAGGTTGGTGCACACAAGTACTGGTTAACCGCTGGAGCCTGCCCAGGAAAGGTGTTGTTAGGTAAACTGCCCGCCGGCGATATAGTCCAAAATGGTGCTGATGCAGGCGTAAAACCCAAAATATAACATATAATATAACAACAGATTGGGAAACTGGCTGCGTAATACAGGTTGGCTGCTCAATGGAGGTGACCGGACTGCATTGTGGTACATGTAATTGAACATATACAGTATACAACGAAGCAAATTGGCTGTGTAATACAGGTTGGCTGCTCAATGGAGGTGACCGGACTGCATTGTGGTACATGTAATTGAACATATACAGTATACTATAAAGCAAATTGGCTGTGTAATACAGGTTGGCTGCTCAATGGAGGTGACCGGACTGCATTGTGGTACATGTAATTGAACATATACAGTATACAACGAAGCAAATTGGCTGTGTAATACAGGTTGGCTGCTCAATGGAGGTGACCGGACTGCATTGTGGTACATGTAATTGAACATATACAGTATACTATAAAGCAAATTGGCTGCGTAATATAGGTTGGCTGCTTAATGGAGGTGACCGGACTGCATTGTGGTACATGTAATTGAACATATACAGTATACTATAAAGCAAATTGGCTGCGTAATATAGGTTGGCTGCTTAATTGAGGTGACCGGACTGCATTGTGGTACATGTAATTGAACATATACAGTATACTATGAAGCAAATTGGCTGCGTAATACAGGTTGGCTGCTTAATGGAGGTGACCGGACTGCATTGTGGTACATGTAATTGAACATATACAGTATACTATGAAGCAAATAAAAGTGTCAAATACTAATCGACTTCCTTTACAATAAAGTTGTCCGTGTTATTTTAATTATGTGTTTACATTCCGACTACATCAGACACTCCAAACTTCCTTCCCAATATTAACCAATGCGCTCACATCTCCGTTGCAAAACACATATCAACACCTGATTGCTAAAGGCAATGCTATATCGAAATTAATTATGTAATACTGTAAGTATTTAATTTAATTGTCATTTTGTGAGGGAAAACCACATAGTCATAAAACATAAAGTTATTTAACCAACATTCACACAGAATATCTGTTGAGAATGTGCACGTATCTTTACCATGGGAAAACATTTTATTTTAACCATGATACAAAACACCTCCTACTAGAGAATTTTGACTTTTAGTCCGCCTCCGTGGTCGAGTGGTTACGGTCGCTGACTTGTATACCACTGTAACATATCATCACTGATGGCCACGTGTTCGAGCCCCACTCAGACCGTGTCTCTTTATATGAAAAAGTTGGCAGTTTCTTATAGGGGTTGGTGCACTAAGTACTGGTTAACCGCTGTAGCCTGTCCAAGAAAGGTATTGTTAGGTAAACTGCCCATTGCTCAATTGGGCAACCAGTCGCGACGTTAAAACAACTTAAATGAAATATTTTTTTTTTAAAGTTTACTTTTCCTTACTAAATTTTTGTGATAAACAACAGCTATAAATATACCGGTATGTCCTTTGGAATGAAACGTATCTCCTTTACATTTTAAGAAAGGTTCACGTGCATGACACAATCACAATAATACAAGTGGAATGTACAAACAATCACAGTCTCCCATAGCAGGCCAACCTGCATTGATAATGTCACTATTGTTTTGGGTTTTAAAGTCGAGCCAACACATCAGATCATATATTAGCTCTCTAGCTAGCTAGTATTGGTGCACAACGACCCCAGGCTGACCTTCGGATCAGTATTTCAGCAACGGACAGGCACCTGGGTAGAACCAATGTCCGTCCACAAGCAAGCTGGATAGATACCTCATATGAAAGAATTCGCCAACCTCAGTGAGTGGGATTCAAACTTACATCTGTAAGAGTCGAGTGATTTAAAGTCAACGACCGTAACAACGTGACCAAAATGTCTTGATGGGAGATCGAATGGCAGTTTAAAATAGAATGAATCTTTAATGAGTGGCCTTTAGCAAAGGTTAAGCCGTCTCTGCATGTTGAACATAGCCTGCATCTTATATACAATGCCGAGTGAGCAAGATACCGTAAATGAGTTGATGCAATCAATATACCAAACTTACTCGCCTATAACACGCGATTTTATCAGAACATTATGGCTTCAAAGTGGCTTCAAAGTGGCTTCCCGTCTTATAAGCGAGTAATAAAAACTCCATCATTGATGACCTTATATCAAAATAACTCAAAGGGTGTAACAAAAGCTTAGACTTTCATAGCTCTGTCTGTAAGCAGACCTTGTCAATTGTATTTTAGCAAATCAAATTTATTGTTTTATAATTTGATTATTTACAATGCTTAACCCTTTCCTTCATAGAGATTTAGGTTAATATACTATTATATCTCGATACAAACGACAGCCATTTAGCTATCATGCAATGGATAAGTTGTCGCCATATCTATCCCACCTCCATATATATTACTGGAACTACATGACACTCTGGCCTTTATTATGAACATTGGTTTGGCTAATACATTGTCAATGTATCTCGTATTTGTAATGGCGTCAAGACGCGCTTCTATGAGGGAACGGGTTTATGAACATTGGTTTGGCTAATACATTGTCAATGTATGTCGTAGTGGTAATGGCGTCAAGACGTGCTTCTATGAGGGAGCGGGTTTATGAACATTGGTTTGGCTAATACATTGTCAATGTATGTCGTAGTGGTAATGGCGTCAAGACGTGCTTCTATCAGGGAAAGGGTTTATGAACATTGGTTTGGCTAATACATTTTTAATGTATGTCGTAGTGGTAATGGCGTCAAGACGTGCTTCAATGAAGGAAAGGGTTAATGAACATTGGTTTGGCTAATACATTGTCAATGTATGTCGTATTGGTAATGGCATCATGAGCTGCTTCAATGAAGGAACGGGTTAATTTGTTTGGCCTTTACTTTTTAATGGTTTCCACTCTCTCAACCCGTCTTATACGCAGGTCTATTCAAAATACCACTGATTTAAGACCAAATTGGGGGGGGCTCGTCTTATAGTCGAGATCGTCTTATAGGCGAATTAGTACAGTATGGAAAAGAAACTGAAAATATTAGTAAAGAAAATAATTACCACTCCGTATGATGACAACATGATACCAAATTCCTTTTCAGGCTTTTTATAGATCTGGTAAGGATGTTTCAGGGCATATCTCCCGCAGAATGGCTCTGTGTCCTTCACTATTGTACCAGCGAACAATGACGAATCAGCTTCAAAACTTTCATAGTACTTGGCGAGACTGGGACTGGCAAACACCGGAGGACACTTGGCTTCCAGCATACCACTGACGACCCCTAGAAGCTGTACAACAGAAGAAGTAGCACGCTGTATTATGCAGCTTTGCAGGTAAAATATGATGAGCTTTCGATATATATCGCTATGTATAGGAAACAAGCCGAAAACAATCCAATATGTAAAATATTGGACTGTGTGAGGCGTGTAATGCCAAAGACAGTACCAATAGTTTACATATTGGATCTGATATATATCGATCGCTATGTATAGGAAACAAGCCGAAAACAATCCAATATGTAAATTATCGGACTGTATGAGCCAAAGACAGTACCAATAGTTTACATATTGGATCCGTTTGAGGCTTAAACACACCTTATATAGCAAGATAATACTAATTAATATTGCTAATTTCGTACATATAAGCATAGGATTTAATATAATACTCTGGCCTTTTGACAGCAGTCCAATATTAATACTAATGGACTGCAAGTACGTCGTGACAAGTTGCGCCGACAGTTGGTGCCAAAATGAAAGTAGCAGCGTTATTTTGTGCTAAAATATGACTAAAACCTAATTGGTAATGTGATAGAAAGGACCTTACACGCGTGATGATTTCAATATTTTATGGTTCGCTTAACTCTTTCACCGCCAATGTCGCATAAAAGCGACTTTGTAAAAAAGTAGAGAACCCAATCGGACAGAACAGAACATGACGTCTGATCAGGCTATATGCTGATTGCTCTTCAGACAGTGGAGCTGAAGCACCTGTCCGAATAGCAAACAACATAGAATCCTGATCAGACGCGGCGTTACGCCGCAGCTGATCTGGATCTATGTTGTTTGCACATGCTCTGAATTTAATCGACGCTGAAAGAGTTAATAGCAAAATTCCAAAACCTCGTTTCATAAAATATGTAATGAAATCATCACTCATATAAGATTCTATATTTATTAAATGGATGGAGATACAGAGCTTAATGAGAGATATTTCTAATTTTCTATTATCTCCTTTGGCAGATAAAGTCTGATTTATCCCAAAATGTGAATAGGTCCTTTTAGTTGGAATCCTTTGTTATTACTATTGTTCCCTAACCAGTTGTTGCGGTATGATAAATGTGATTCTATCAAAATCGTGTTAATTAACCATTCTTTTACAAATAAGTACCCATTGCTTATACTGTGGGAGATATGTCGAGATTTAGTGATATAATAACCATAAGAAGCGATAGTGGAATATAATTGCTAGCATGTTGTGCAAAGGAAACAACGATAAAAACAGAGGAAAACACTTAATTGGACCTATCTACTCTTAGGGATGATTTAGGGGCAGTAACTCACCGATGTCTCTCATTATTATAATCTCACATATATACATGGGGAATGGATTAAAGAAATCAATATGCATATACACGGTCGTGTGTGTGTTTTACGTTTATATATCGCCGCTACCGGTTGCCCATATGAGCGACGCCTCCTGAAGAGATTAGTCATTTTAGATTTGTGGAGGATATATATACACGATACAGACAGAGACCCATTCCAGAGTCTCCTCTGGTTTTTTACTTGCACGGCATACAGCACCGACACGAGACCTCGGTTTAAAGTCCCATCTGAAAGACTGTTAATTTTATTAGGGTCAGACGGGTATCGAACCTGCGATCCCTGGATTACCAGCCCAGCGTGTACACGGTCGTATGCACACACGTGACTATAGGGCACATTGAAAAGCCTGAATATATGAACAACTTACACTTGCAGTATCCAGTGTGGCCACATTGAATGGCAGCGAGACAATGTCTGCCAATGAAAGAGCCACAGTGTCAACATCAGGAGTTCCCTTGGTATCCTCCATAACTTCGTACTCGGTAGATGGTACCGATGCATTGCCCACACACTCCACCACAATAATGTCAGGAAAATCACCTACAATACAGCAAATCTCCCACAATTACAGAAAATCACCCACAATTACAGAAAATTTCCCACAATTACAGAAAATCACATACAATTACAGAAAATAATCCAACAATTACAGAAAATCTCCCACAATTACAGAAAATCACCAACAATTACAGAAAATCACCTACAATACAGCAAATCTCCAACAATTACAGAAAATCACCTACAATTACAGAAAATCTCCCACAATTACAGAAAATCACCTACAATACAGAAAATCTCCACAATTACAGAAATTCTCCCATAATTACAGAAAATCACCTACAATACAGCAAATTTCCCACAATTACAGAAAATCACTCACAATTACAGAAAATCACCCACAATTACAGAAAATCACCTACAATACAGCCAATCTCCCACAATTACAGAAAAATCACCTACAATACAACCAATCTCCCACATTTACAGAAAACCACCCACAATTACAGAAAATCACCTACAATACAGCAAATCACCCACAATTAGAGAAAAATCACCTACAATACAGCAAATCACCCACAATTACAGAAAATCACCCACAATTACAGAAAATCACCACAATTACAGAAAATATAAAATACACATCATCTAAAAGTGATAGAGAAGAAGAATTATATAAGACTCTGTCTTCCATTCTAATCGTGTTTCTGTATTCTGATTATGCGTGGTGTATGCATTGTTCAATATGTATTATATTGGGAAATAAAATATGTTTAAACTAAAAGTGATGGTTTTGCCTATTGTAATTATTATAACTAGATGTTTAGAGGGCTATGGGCTGCTGTAATTTCAGTGTGTGTTCGATTTTCATATCTCCGACTGTCGCTACACAAGAATTTGTGCCAGCGCCAGTCGGGGGTAGACCGGGTGAATACAATACCCGGTGCATGTATCCATTCTAAGATGTCTTAAGACTGCATATATATATAAATATATGTTTACCATTTCTAATACGGTTATGTGACGAGAATACCTTGTTACATGTGCAATGTCGCGTTATATTATACTACTGTGATCGACATGCCACCAGACAATAAAGTCTTGCACCCATACCCATCCAGCATCCGGCATGTTACATTAAAATTACAAGTTCATGTACTAATATACTATTAGTTAAGACTACGAAATTCAAAATAAGTGAACCTTTCTTTACAATACCTCTTTTAGAGACAAATGTGAGTTCAAATGATGGGGTAGCTGTTGGTATCCTAGCAACAATGATTGACTCTTCACTTCCAAAGATAGGCAGAGCATTCAAGGCATCCTGTATAGTCGCTTCATCCATGTCCGTGGTAAGACGCTCTGTAATAGCAGAGGAATCAAATAAACAACATGTCCAAGAAACTGATGCTGACACAAACATTTCCCTTGAGTTTATGCACTCGACTCATATGACCTTGTCACTAGAACTGAGTGTATGCACTCTACTCATATGACCTTGTCACTAGAACTGTGTTTATGCACTCTACTCATATGACCTTGTCACTAGAACTGAGTTTATGCACTCTACTCATATGACCTTGTCACTAGAACTGAGTTTATGCACTCTACTCATATGACCTTGTCACTAGAACTGAGTTTATGCACTCTACTCATATGACCTTGTCACTAGAACTGATAACAAACAGTGGAGAGTGGCAATTGACTTGACGACATTAACCACATAATCACATCATTGAGCTGGAACTGACTGTCAACATTAACAACATAATCACATCAGTGTGGTGCAAGTGACTGTCAACATTAACCACATAATCACATCATTGAGCTGGAACTGACTGTCAACATTAACCACATAATCACATCATTGAGCTGGAACTGACTGTCAACATTAACCACATAATCACATCAGTGTGGTGCAAGTGATTGTCAACATTAACCACATAATTACATCAGTGTGGTGCAAGTGATTGTCAACATTAACCACATAATCACATCATTGAGCTGCAAGTGATTGTCAATATTAACCACATAATCACATCAGTGTGGTGCAAGTGACTGTCAACATTAACCACATAATCACATCAGTGTGGTGCAAGTGATTGTCAACATTAACCACATATTCACATCATTGAGCTGCAAGTGATTGTCAACATTAACCACATAATCACATCATTGAGCTGCAAGTGATTGTCAATATTAACCACATAAGTGTGGTGCAAGTGACTGTCAACATTAACCACATAATCACATCAGTGTGGTGCATGTGATTGTCAACATTAACCACATAATTACATCAGTGTGGTGCAAGTGATTGTCAACATTAACCACATAATCACATCATTGAGCTGCAAGTGATTGTCAATATTAACCACATAATCACATCAGTGAGCTGCAACTGACTGTCAACATTAACCACATATTCACATCAGTGAGCTGCAAGTGATTGTCAACATTAACCACATAATTACATCAGTGAGGTGCAACTGATTGTCAACATTAACCACATAATTACATCAGTGTGGTGCAACTGACTGTCAACATTAACAACATTATCACATCATTGAGCTACAACTAACTGTCAACATTAACCACATAATCACATTAGTGAGGTGCAACTGACTGTTAGTCAACATTAGAAGATAATCACATCAGTGATGCACAGGCCCAGTCAGTCAGCATTAATAGTGCAGTTTCTTCCATGCTCCGATTATAAACTTTATTTATTTTACAACAATTGCGAACCAATCTTTAACAAACTTCTTTTAATCACCATCGTTGTCGCGGTTGAGAGCACATATGTGGTAATTTGTGTTGAAGTGATACCGAAGTACCATGAGAAAACGCACCACTCCGATCTGGCGACAACCATACAATCTCAAATACTTAACGGTCAGAGGACGAAACTGTCCGATTAGCGCAGTGGTTAGCGTGCTCGCTTCTCACCAATGCAACCCGGGTTCGATCCTCGGACCGGGAAGTATGTGAGATGGTACAGTGGTCGCCATATCGGTCAGGTGGGTTTTCTCCGGGTACTCCGGTTTCCTACCACATGAATGACCACAATTACACTTTCATCCGCGCCAACGAGAGTGATTAATATAAGTTGCTAGAACTTGCTTCGCAATCGTTAAATCAAGTTTAAAGAGGATCAAACCTGGTTACATTGGTGAGAATCGAGCCTGCTAACAACTGTGCAAATCGGATAGCTCTAGATCTAACATACCTGTATGGACACCATATAACTTAAACCGGAACTGCCCTAGTATTGTAACTTCCACTGTCTGGACCTCACTGGATGCTGTCTGATTTGCAAAGCTTTTAAACTCTAATTTCTGAAATAGACAATACGTGATTAAAATGATCGATATTCCAATAAAAGTCGAGCCAAACTACCTTGATTTTGTAAATAAATAACTAGTTTAAACATATTTTATTTCCCAATATAATACGTATTGAACAATGCATACATCACAAAATACAGACAAAGTATTAGAATGAAAGACCAGAGTGCTATATAATTCTTCTCTAAGTTCTCCACAAGTAAATACTTCAGAATATGGTCAAGGTTTATGATAGAATACACAGCCATGTGTGTGTTTTTACGTTTATTTATCGTCGCTACCGGTTGCCCATATGAGCGACGCCTCCTGAAGAGATTAGCTATTTTAGATTTTGGAGGATAGTGCATGATACAGACAGAGACCCATTCCAGAATCTCCTCTGGTTCTTTTACGTGCACAGTGTAAAGCACCGACACGAGACCTCGGTTTAATGTCCCATCTGAAAGACTGTTAATTTTATTAGGGTCAGATGGGAGATCGAACCTGCGATCCCTGGATTACCAGTCCATCGTGTTACCACTGGACTACATATCCATCTGTTACACAGCCATGAATAAAACAAATATTTCATAAAGGGGCCAAAGATGGGTTATAGACAAATGTCATTATTAGGAGCCCAGAATGTGTTCTAGACACATACTATTATTAGAAGCAAAGGATAAGTTCTAGACAAATACTAATATCGGGGTTAAGAATGGATTCTAGACACAGGTATACAACTACCAGTGGCCAATTAAAATGAAAACAAATCAATCTTGTCTAAGATGTTATCACTGTCCATAAATAATATTAATGAGTTTCGGAAATGTCTATACGGTTATAAAAGTGGCTAAAAAGACAAATGGGACCCTATCCCTAATGACACAGGAAGAGTGTATGCCTCAAGGTAACCTCATTTTTGTTTGTTTTCTGCTTAGCACATTCAACACTAAGTAACCGACATGGACTGGTCCATGATATTTTTAGACCAATAAGTTCATTTATCAAAATGGGTAGTTTTGTCTAAAAATAGTGCAATTACTAGCAAAACAGTGCAGATCCTGACGAGACGGCTCATCACGAACCGGCTGCCGGCTCAGCTGTATCTACATTCTTTGTACGCCTATTTAGACGTCTGTAGTGTTAAAAGTGTTAATTGTTATAAGATTAATATATGTAAAATGGTCATCTTAAAACAGAACTTGTATCCGTAAAATCGGTTTCATTTACCTGAACATCGTCCGTTACAGTGGATGCGATACTGATGGCTTGTACCTCCTGCACAGCATTGCCTGTCCAAGCACTCGTGAATGCCGTGTCGAAATACTTCACTTTCAGATGAATGAAAGCCTCGCCGCTAGTGTCGTAGTGCACCACCTCAAGCAGGTATCTAAACTTACAATAAAACATGCAGTGAGAAGGAGTCATCAGTTACTGCCCCTGAATACTCTCTAAAGGAGGATAAGACTGTCTAACTGGTTTTCTCTGGTTTTATCTTTGCTTCCTTTGTACCACTTGCTTTCAATTTCCATATTCTCATCATAATTATTAGATTATCAAATGTATCCAGTCATTTTCTTATTCAATCTAAACAATAATTTTCTTGAAAAACTTACATATATTAGTACTACATAGATCTACATGTACATCGGAACAAACTGATTTTGCTATTTAGTTTATACAAATTTATTTTAGCTCGATTGCGAAACAAGTTCTTATAACTTATACTAATCACTCTCGAGACCTCATTCCTGATGGAATCCATCGCCACGAGGGAGAGAGAAGAGGCATGTGGAATTTAAATGCCTTGCCTAAGGACACAATCGTAACGGCTCCAGCGGGGCTCGAACTCCGGGCCTTTCGCACGTGAAGCGAACGCGCTACCACTGAGCTATCACGACTTCCACAAATTTTGCTATTTGCAAGGGGGGGTCATGTTTCGTAATATGTGCATTTTAACTCATGGTCTCACATCGACATGAGGTAGACCAACAATATCGCTGCTTAATTAGCAGTCTTGTCGCGAGTATACATTCTATAGCTTATAGTAATTTATTTTAGTATGATTGTGAAACAAGTTCTTACAACAATTGTGTACATGTAATCGCTATCGGCCTGGTGGAACAAAATGCGCTAAGGGAGAGAGTAGAGACAATGTGAATCCAAGTGACTTACCTAATGGCACTACAAACGTGGTTCTGATGGATAAAGTATACTAAGAAATTATCTGGAATTCCCTCCATACCGAACAATTACCGAAGTACTCAAGACTTTTTTTTTATTCAAGATTTCAATGTTTTCTAAATGTCTAAGTCTCCTGATTGCACTGTGAACATTTCAATGTCCTAGAACTTCGGCAACATAACCCTAGCACCGACCTAAATGCTACAATTTTGTCTCTCCTGTGTTTAAAAAACATGGTGGAATTTATCATTATGTCTGTGACGGAATATGCCCGTACCCCCGTATGCCCGTACCCCCTAACGTGTTTCATGCTGTACAAGCACTTTATATCAACATTTAATGTATTGCAATTGGCCCAATATTATGTTATGTTATATTTCGGGTTTTACGCCTGCATCAGCACCATTTTGGGCTATATCGCCGGCGGGCAGTTTACCTAACAACACCTTTCCTGGGCAGGCTCCAGCGGTTAACCAGTACTTGGGTGCACCAACCTTCGTAAGAAACTGCCAACGTTTTCATATAGATGAGACACGGTCTGAGCGGGGCTCGAATTCGTGACCATCAGTGATGATAGGTTACAGTGGTATACAAGTCAGCGACCTTAACCACTCGACCACGGAGGCGGACCTGGCCCAATAGTATCAGACGTAGTCACATTTAACAAACCTTGTGTTCTTATCAAGGGTCATGTCGCTGGATGTTTCCCATGCCATGTCAGATGTCACTGCCGCAGTCTACAACACAGATAATATACACTAACTAACTTAATCTGCTTATCTTAAGCTAGCAAAATTACTATATATCTAAAGAAACTCTAAAGAAAACCTGGCTCTTCGGGTGTAGATTTTTCTCAGATCTCTCAGGTTCAAGTGATATGATTGGCTGGATCTGAGATTTGCGCTCAACCAATCAGACATCATGAGACAAAGTTTCATAACCTCAAAGCCTGGTTCAAGATCTAGTTCAAGTGAAGAAACTATGAGATTGGCAACCAATCAGAAAGCCTCAGATTGACCAAATGATTTGATTGGACGATTCTGACAGCTAAACCAATTGTGAAAATAAAAAGCGAACATTTCCATGTGGCGAACTTAACAACATATATAGTATATGCCAAAAGTCACACGAGTCTTAACCATTTAAAGACTCGAAGCCCGAGGGTAGCATTGAGGACTAGGTCTCACACTCGCCTGTACACACAACTGTACATACTTACACCATCAATGTAAAGTTGTGCACAATCGTCATCAGTGAATGGCTCACAGAAGCCTGAGGGTGGCATTGCGGACTAGGTCTCACACTCACCTGTACACACAACTTAACTTACAGTACACCAACAATGTAAAGTTGTGCACACTCGTCATCAGTGAAGGGCTCACAGAAGCCCGAGGGTGGCATTGAGGACTAGGTCTCACACTCACCTGAACACACAACTGAACTTACAGTACACTCGCCAATATGAAAATCTTGACTATAGGACGACACCTCCATTTTGGTCTTAATTCAGTAGTATTTTGCATAGACCCGAGTATAAGACACTGTAATTTATGTCAAATCATAACAAAATGCTCTGATGCACAACAATAAATTTGATTTACTAAAATGCTATTGACAAGTTCAGTTTACAGACAGAGCTATGAAAATCTATGCATTTGTTGCAACCTTTGAGTAATTTCAATATAAGGTCTTCAATTATTGAGTTGGAACAAACTGTCTTATAGGCGAGTCAGTACAGAGGTACTTACACCATCAATGTAAAGCCGGGCACCGTCGTCGGCATTCAAGAAGAACTTATAAACTCCCGAGTGTGGCGGCTTGAAATATGTCGTAATCCTGCTCGCAAAGTTGTCCATTGTATCTTCCTCATCATGAAAGTATGTCTCGTCTAGAGTCACCGAGTGGTACCCACCGGAAGAGCTTGTAAGAGCCAGTATACTATCCAGACTGCTCGCATCTTTGATCGTCGACGTCCAGTACTCAAAATTGACCCCACGGTTCCCAGCATGGCTCGGACCTGGGTATTGGGGATCAGCTGCAACATTGCACGTAACGTACTCATCCACCAGTACATCTATTATCTCACACTCAGCATCTGAAAATCAGTGATTTTATAATTAGAGTCTAAACTTTAGTTATTTTACAACGATAGCGAAGCAAATTTTAACAACTTATATTGTTCACTCTCGTTGGCGCGGATGAAAGCGTATATGTGGTCATTTGTGTGGGAGAAAACCGGAGTACCCATCTGTCTGATATGGCGACCACCGTACCATCTATCATACTTCCCGGTCCAAGGATCTAACCCGGGTTGCATTGGTGAGAAGCCAGCGCGCTAACCGGACAGCCCGATTTTATAATTGAATAGGCATGAAGACTTCTGGTCAACTTGCAAAGCTATGGTGACATCGCCTAGCTATTACATATCCGACCTCCCCACCTACTGCGCCATTGCAACAAAAGAAAGAATTGTTCAAATAATGATGATAAAATTATCAATTTCTACCCAAAGGTCCGGAGTTCGAGCCCCGCTGGAGCCGCTACAGGTCCGGAGTTCGAGCCCCGCTGGAGCCGCTACCAGTGTGCCCTTAGGCAAGGCATTTCGATTCCACATGCCTCTTCTCTCTCCCTCGTGGCGATGGATTCCATCAGGAATGAGGTCTCGAGAGTGATTAATATAAGTTGTAGGAACTTGTTTCGCAATCGAGCTAATATAAATGTGTATAAACTAATGACACCAAGGCTTATCATCAGAATATTAATAAGATAGTTTACGACCACTACACAGAAATAGTCTTCCTGACCTGTCTCATTTCTCCCTAGTTTGGGTTGAGGTAGAGTACATTTCAAACAGACTACATCCATGCATAGTGAACAATTAGTGTTACTCACAAAACTTTTCAGCCAAGAAAACTTCACCCCAAACTACCAGTCAAGAAAACATCACCCCAAACTACCAGCCAAGAAAACTTCACACCAAACTACCAGTCAAGAAAACGTCACACCAAACTACCAGTCAAGAAAACTTAACTGCAAACTACCAGCCAAGAAAACGTCACACCAAACTACCAGCCAAGAAAACTTCACCCCAAACTACCAGTCAAGAAAACTTAACCACAAACTACCAGCCAAGAAAACTTCACCCCAAACTACCAGCCAAGAAAACTTCACCCCAAACTACCAGCCAAGAAAACTTAACCACAAACTACCAGCCAAGAAAACTTAACCACAAACTACCAGTCAAGAAAACTTCACCCCAAACTACCAGTCAAGAAATCTTCACCCCAAACTACCAGTCAAAAAATCTTCACCCCAAACTACCAGTCAAGAAATCTTCACCCCAAGCTACCAGTCAAGAAATCTTCACCCCAAACTACCAGTTAAGAAATCTTCACCCCAAACTACCAGCCAAGAAAACTTCACCCCAAACTACCAGTCACAAAATCTTCATCCCAAACTACCAGTCACGAAAACTTTGCCCCAAACTAACAGTGAAGAACACTTAATGCCAAACTACCAGTCACGACAATTTCACCCCAAACTACCAGTCTAGAACACTGCCCCAAACTACCAGTCACGAAAACTTCACCACAAACTACCAGTCACGAAAACTTCGCCCGAAACTACCAGTGAAGAACACTTAACCCCAAACTACCAGTCACAAAATCTTCATCCCAAACTACCAGTCACGAAAACTTCGCCCGAAACTACCAGTGAAGAACACTTAACCCCAAACTACCAGTCACAAAAACTTCACCCCAAACTGTCAAGAACACATAACCCCAAACTAGCAATCAAGAATCCTTCTCCCTATTTTATAGACCTAGGTATAGCCCCGATGTTGATCTATAACAGTAATACCTCCAGTGTAAGCCCTCGGCTGCACGTAGGGAGCCCGGTTGTCGAAGTAGTTCCCAGAGATGGTTAGAATGAGACCGCCTGCCACACTTCCACTCGATTGACTGATGCTCGTAATGTCTGTAATATATGCAATCGTAGTTAACATTTCACTGAAAGAAATCGAGATTTAGATTTGGAATACACGACGATCTGAAGCAGACATTGTCCTTCATCGTCATTTCTGCTGCTGCTACTGCTACTGCTGATGATACAGATTTGCTTTCAAAGTAGATATATTATACACATTTTTTGTATACAGTCAAACCTGTCTTAAGCAGCCAGTTAAGGGAATCACAGAAAGTGGCTGTTTAACACAGGTGGCTGCTTAATAGAGAACAAATGTATAATAAAACAACATATTGGGAATCTGGAAACTGGTTGCTTAATATAGGGTGGTTGCTTAATGGAGGTGACCACTAACACAGGTTTGACTGTACGTTTATTTAGGGGGCGACGCCTCCGGATGTGTATCAGTCTTTTATTTTAGAGACTAGTGCAAGAAAATACAGAAGAAGTTTGAGTTCCAGAATCAGCCCAATGTATAGCAACGATACATTAGACCTAGATTTATAGTTCCATCTGAAAGACGTTTATTATCGACAGACAGGGGATCGACCCTGGATTCGCAGTCAAACATACTAATCAAGGGACCACTGACATATCAATATTCTTAATTTAAAGTTATTTTGGTTCATAGCCATTAACAATCATTTCAATATACAGTCAAACCTGTGTTAAGCAGCCAACCAGGGGAATCACAGAAAGTGGCTGCTTAGCAGAGGTGGCTATTTAAATAGAGGTCAAATATATGATAAAAACAAGATATTGGGAGTCTGGAAACTGGCTACTTAATACAGGTTGGCTGTTTACTAGAGGTGGCCACTAACACAGTTTTGACTGTATATCGTAATTTAAGAGCATTTGATGATTTTATGTGATTTTGATTAGACATAATATTATAATGATCAAGATATGACAGTAAAACCAATAAGACATATATAATTAACTAAACGTTATAAAAAACTAACATGTGTACTTGATAGCCTGTCAGGTAAAATTGCCCAAAACAATTTATTGCAGTAAAAACTGACAGCCATCAATAAATTTAGTTATATCCATTTTTAAATAACAAAATACATGAATTGAGGAGTAAAACGCAAATTATGAACATAAATAAGTCGCACATACCAATGTCAATCTAAATATATCCAGGTTTAGTGTGATTATCAATCATCAAAAGTAATCGATAGTCTCATTAATTGGTCATTCATTGGTTGTGTGTGTTTTACGTTTATTTATCGTCGCTACCGGTTGCCAATATGAGCGACGCCTCCTGAAGAGATTAGTCATTTTAGATTGTTGGAGGATAGTGCAATGATACAGAGAGAGAGACCCATTACAGAGTCTCCTCTGGTTCTTTTACGTGCACGGTGTACAGCACCGACACAAGACTTCGGTTTAACGTCCCATCTGAAAAACTGTTAATTTTATTAGGTCAGACGGGGGGGTCGAACCTGCGATCCCTGGATTACCAGTCCATCGTGTTACCACTTGACTACAGATCCATCATTGGTTTCTTAATTACACAATTTATATACATACATTACGTTCCACTGTAATCAACAGACGGATCTGTAGTCCAGTGGTAACACGCTGGACTGGTAATCCAGGGAACGCAGGTTCGATCCCCCGTCTGACCCTAATAAAATTAACAGTCTTTCAGATGGGACGTTAAACCGAGGTCTCGTGTCGGTGCTCTACACCGTGCACGTAAAAGAACCAGAGGAGACTCTGGAATGGGTCTCTGTCTGTATCATTGCACTATCCTCCAAAATCTAAAATGACTAATCTCTTCAGGAAGCGTCGCTCATATGGGCAACCGGTAGCGACGATAAATAAACGTAAAAAACACAAAAACACACTGTAATCAAATATACATATGTCTGACTGTGTTTATATACATAAGCCATTTCCCCCACCTGAACTGAAAAAACAATCCTGATTTCGCTGACCCCTCACTACGGATAAGGGCGTCTTCCCTAAGTCCTAAATAAAACAATGTATGCTGTTTGTTATATACATGATACAATTGGACAATAATCTAAATAGTCTTCTCTTATTAAAATATTTATAATACACATTCATGGAAGGATGAATAGTGTAATTAGGATAATGGACTTCTGTGGCTTCTATCATGAATTGGCAGGAAATATGACAAGAGATCATACTCACTTGTATACGTTTGAAACATGTAGAGATGATCGTTGTAAGCCACGCGGTACAGTGTAGTATCTGGCTGCGATCTATAAATACACATTAAATATTAAACGCAACATGGCATAGAGTAGTATCTGGCTGCGATCTATATATAGACATTAAATATTAAATGCAACATGGCATAGAGTAGTATCTGGCTGCAATCTATATATATACATTAAATATTAAACACAACATGGCATAGTGTAGTATCTGGCTGCGATCTATATATATATATTAAACACAACATGGCATAGAGTAGTATCTGGCTGCGATCTATATATAGATATTAAACACAACATGGCATAGTGTAGTATCTGGCTGCGATCTATATATATACATTAAATATTAAACACAACATGGCATAGAGTAGTATCTGGCTGCGATCTATATATAGATATTAAACACAACATGGCATAGAGTAGTATCTGGCTGCGATCTATAAATAGACATTAAATATTAAACACAACATGGCATAGTGTAGTATCTGGCTGCGATCTATATATAGACATTAAATATTAAACACAGCATGGCATAGAGTAGTATCTGGCTGCGATCTATATATAGACATTAAATATTAAACACAGCATGGCATAGTGTAGTATCTGGCTGCGATCTATATATAGACATTAAATATTAAACACAACATGGCATAGAGTAGTATCTGGCTGCGATCTATATATAGACATTAAATATTAAACACAGCATGGCATAGTGTAGTATCTGTAAACAGTGATCTATAAATATACATTAAATATTAAACACAGCATGGCATAGTGTAGTATCTGTAAACAGCGATCTATAAATAGACATTAAATATTAAACGCAACATGGGCATAGCGTGTTATCTGTAAACAGTGATCTATAAATATACATTAAATATTAAACACAGCATGGCATAGTATAGAATCTGTAAACAGTGATCTATAAATATACATTAAATATTAAACACAACAAGCCAGGGATTGCAGGTTCGATCCCTCGTCTGACCCTAATAAAATTAACAGCAGATGGGACGTTAAACCGAGGTCTCGTGTCGGTGCTTTACACCGTGCACGTAAAAGAACCAGAGGAGATTCTGGAATGGGTCTCTGTCCGTAGCATGCACTATCCTCCAAAATCTAAAATAACTAATCTCTTCAGGAGGCATCGCTCATATGGGCAACCGGTAGCGACGATAAATAAGCGTAAAACACACAACACAATAAGCTGTTTTTATTTAGTGTTCAGTGTTGAGTTCGGGAAGACACTCCAGAAGTATACGGAAGTCATAATAAGATTATTGACAATTGTTAATGTACCCGAAAATTAATGAAAGAAATATATCTTTGCTTGATATTCCTTAGTTTTCAACAATAGATTATACCTTGTGAATATTAATATGATCCCTACAATGGACAGGTGGATATGCATGTATTATACAACGCAATGTGTGCCTACAATATCAAAATTCATTCTTAAGTCGATATATATGCGGGTCATTTATTTCAATGTTTTATTATATGTGTACATACCTGCCATACGGTGACTCAAGAATGAAACTCGCATTGTAGAAGCCTGAAATAATACAAAATATAGTTGTACATTTTGTATCATCAATATTATTGAACACGAATGCCATTTCCTCCTGGAATGTGTTTTTACCAGGCTATTCGTTTAAAACATTTTGCTAATATTGATGATCAACCAAACTGATGCATATATAGTAATGAAACTATATGTTTAGTGTCAACTCTTTGTATGCTGGAATTTAAATTCCACATTGTCTCTTCTCTCTTCTCTCTCTCCCATGGCGATGGATTCCATCAGGAATGAGGTCTTGCGAGTGGTTAATATAAGTTGTAAGAACTTGCTTTGCAATGGAGCTAAAATAAATTTGTATAAACAAAATTCCATGACATATTTGACTGTTATTTTCACAGGAATATTATGGATTTCTGCTTCAATAAAAAGTTATTAGGTGCATACAAATATTGTTGGCTATATCATGATTATAATGTATATAAATCTTACTTACAGAAGTTCCACTTGATGGACATTAGTTACAATAGCTACGTATACAAATGTATATGAAGTTGGTGTAATCAGAAACTAGCTATATGTACAAATGTATATGAAGTTGCTGTAATCAGACACTAGCTATGTGTACAAATGTATATGAAGTTGCTGTAATCAGACACTAGCTAAGTGTACAAATGTATATGACGTTGCTGTAATCAGACACTAGCTACGTGTACAAATGTATATGAAGTTGCTGTAACCAGACACCAGCTATGTGTACAAATGTATATGAAGTTGTGTAATCAGACACTGGCTATGTGTACAAATGTATATGAAGTTGCTGTATTCAGATACTAGCTACGTGTACAAATGTATATGAAGTTGCTGTAATCAGACACTAGCTACGTGTACAAATGTATATGAAGTTGGTGTAATCAGACACTAGCTACGTGTACACATGTATATGAAGTTGGTGTAATCAGACACTAGCTACGTGTACAAATGTATATGAAGTTGGTGTAATCAGACACTAGCTATGTGTACAAATGTATATTGAAGTTGCTGTAATCAGACACTGGCTATGTGTACAAATGTATATGAGGTTGCTGTAATCAGACACTAGCTATGTGTACAAATGTATATGAAGTTGGTGTAATCAGACACTAGCTACGTGTACAAATGTATATGAAGTTGTTGTAATCAGACACTAGCTATGTGTACAAATGTATATGAAGTTGGTGTAATCAGACACTAGCTATGTGTACAAATGTATAGGAAGTTGGTGTAATCAGACACTAGCTACGTGTACACATGTATATGAAGTTGGTGTAATCAGACACTAGCTATGTGTACACATGTATATGAAGTTGGTGTAATCAGACACTGGCTATGTGTACACATGTATATGAAGTTGGTGTAATCAGACACTGGCTATGTGTACACATGTATATGAAGTTGGTGTAATCAGACACTGGCTATGTGTACAAATGTATATGAAGTTGGTGTAATCAGACACTAGCTACGTGTACAAATGTATATGAAGTTGTTGTAATCAGACACTAGCTATGTGTACAAATGTATATGAAGTTGGTGTAATCAGACACTAGCTATGTGTACAAATGTATATGAAGTTGGTGTAATCAGACACTAGCTACGTGTACACATGTATATGAAGTTGGTGTAATCAGACACTAGCTACGTGTACAAATGTATATGAAGTTGGTGTAATCAGACACTAGCTATGTGTACACATGTATATGAAGTTGGTGTAATCAGACACTGGCTATGTGTACACATGTATATGAAGTTGGTGTAATCAGACACTGGCTATGTGTACACATGTATATGAAGTTGGTGTAATCAGACACTGGCTATGTGTACACATGTATATGAAGTTGGTGAAATCAGACACTGGCTATGTGTACACATGTATATGAAGTTGGTGTAACCAGACACTGGCTATGTGTACACATGTATTTGAAGTTGGTGTAATCAGACACTAGCTATGTGTACACATGTATATGAAGTTGGTGTAATCAGACACTAGCTACGTGTACAAATGTATATGAAGTTGCTGTAATCAGACACTAGCTACGTGTACAAATGTATATGAAGTTGCTGTAATCAAACACTGGCTACGTGTACAAATGTATATGAAGTTGGTGTAATCAGACACTAGCTACGTGTACAAATGTATATGAAGTTGCTGTAATCAGACACTAGCTACGTGTACAAATGTATATGAAGTTGCTGTAATCAGACACTAGCTATGTGTACAAATGTATATGAAGTTGGTGTAATCAGACACTAGCTATGTGTACACATGTATATGAAGTTGGTGTAATCAGACACTAGCTATGTGTACACATGTATATGAAGTTGGTGTAATCAGACACTGGCTATGTGTACACATGTATATGAGGTTGATGTAATCAGACACTGGCTATGTGTACACATGTATATGAAGTTGGTGTAACCAGACACTGGCTATGTGTACACATGTATATGAAGTTGGTGTAGTCAGACACTAGCTATGTGTACACATGTATATGAAGTTGGTGTAATCAGACACTAGCTACGTGTACAAATGTATATGAAGTTGCTGTAATCAGACACTAGCTACGTGTACAAATGTATATGAAGTTGCTGTAATCAGACACTGGCTACGTGTACAAATGTATATGAAGTTGGTGTAATCAGACACTAGCTACGTGTACAAATGTATATGAAGTTGCTGTAATCAGACACTAGCTACGTGTACAAATGTATATGAAGTTGCTGTAATCAGACACTAGCTATGTGTACAAATGTATATGAAGTTGGTGTAATCAGACACTAGCTATGTGTACACATGTATATGAAGTTGGTGTAATCAGACACTGGCTATGTGTACACATGTATATGAAGTTGGTGTAATCAGACACTGGCTATGTGTACACATGTATATGAAGTTGGTGTAACCAGACACTGGCTATGTGTACACATGTATATGAAGTTGGTGTAATCAGACACTAGCTATGTGTACACATGTATATGAAGTTGGTGTAATCAGACACTAGCTACGTGTACAAATGTATATGAAGTTGCTGTAATCAGACACTAGCTACGTGTACAAATGTATATGAAGTTGCTGTAATCAGACACTGGCTACGTGTACAAATGTATATGAAGTTGGTGTAATCAGACACTAGCTACGTGTACAAATGCATATGAAGTTGCTGTAATCAGACACTAGCTACGTGTACAAATGTATATGAAGTTGCTGTAATCAGACACTAGCTACGTGTACAAATGTATATGAAGTTGCTGTAATCAGACACTAGATACGTGTACAAATGTATATGAAGTTGCTGTAATCAGAAACTGGCTACGTGTACAAATGTATATGAAGTTGCTGTAATCAGACACTGGCTACATGTACAAATGTATATGAAGTTGGTGTAATCAGACATTAGCTACGTGTACAAATGTATATGAAGTTGCTGTAATCAGACACTAGATACGTGTACAAATGTATATGAAGTTGCTGTAATCAGACACTGGCTACGTGTACAAATGTATATGAAGTTGGTGTAATCAGACACTAGCTACGTGTACAAATGTATATGAAGTTGCTGTAATCAGACACTAGCTACGTGTACAAATGTATATGAAGTTGCTGTAATCAGACACTAGCTATGTGTACAAATGTATATGAAGTTGCTGTAATCAGACACTAGCTATGTGTACAAATGTATATGAAGTTGCTGTAATCAGATACTAGCTATGTGTACAAATGTATATGAAGTTGCTGTAATCAGATACTAGCTATGTGTACAAATGTATATGAAGTTGCTGTAATCAGACACTAGCTATGTGTACAAATGTATATGAAGTTACTGTAATCAGACACTAGCTATGTGTACACATGTATATGAAGTTGCTGTAATCAGACACTAGCTATGTGTACAAATGTATATGAAGTTGCTGTAATCAGACACTAGCTACGTGTACACATGTATATGAAGTTGCTGTAATCAGACACTAGCTACGTGTACAAATGTATATGAAGTTGCTGTAATCAGACACTGGCTACGTGTACAAATGTATATGAAGTTTCTGTAATCAGACACTAGCTACGTGTACAAATGTATATGAAGTTGCTGTAATCAGACACTAGCTACGTGTACAAATGTATATGAAGTTGCTGTAATCAGACACTAGCTATGTGTACAAATGTATATGATGTTGCTGTAATCAGACACTAGCTATGTGTACAAATGTATATGAAGTTGCTGTAATCAGATACTAGCTATGTGTACAAATGTATATGAAGTTGCTGTAATCAGATACTAGCTATGTGTACAAATGTATATGAAGTTGCTGTAATCAGACACTAGCTATGTGTACAAATGTATATGAAGTTACTGTAATCAGACACTAGCTATGTGTACACATGTATATGAAGTTGCTGTAATCAGACACTAGCTATGTGTACAAATGTATATGAAGTTGCTGTAATCAGACACTAGCTACGTGTACACATGTATATGAAGTTGCTGTAATCAGACACTAGCTACGTGTACAAATGTATATGAAGTTGCTGTAATCAGACAAGTTATACAAAGATTAATTACCTACAGAACTTCCCTTGGATTTACATTTAAGAGTTCCGTAATTCGAGTTCTCGTCATCTAAAGCAAGCCCGTAACTACAATTATAGCAAACATGACATATCATATGATGAATCTGCTTCAACTGATTATCAATTTACTGTTGCTTTGCTTTGCACATAATGTCTACATATTATAGTATGTGTGTGTCCCTGCCATGACATACTAGTCTGTGCCCCTGTCATGACATACCCTTGGCTGCCCCTGTCATCACTGCCTCTGCTGCATCATTTGCTCTCCCCCACCCCTATTCATCATCACCTGCCACTGTGATCAGCTGCCCATCCATCACTTGCCCTTTTCAGCCCTTGTCATCACAATATACGAGATGCATTTTTAATATATATGTACATTTTCGGATGGAGAATCTAAGCCTTTTTTTAATTACGTTTATTTATCGTCGCACTTTACCTCCAGCGGTAAACCAGTACTTAGTGCACAAACCTCAGTAAGAAGCTGCCAACTTTTTCATATAAAGAGACACGGTCTGAGCGGGGTTCGAACCTGTGACCATCAGTGATGATAGGTTACAGTGGTATACAAGTCAGCGACCTTAACCACTCAACCCCGGAGGATTACAGGTCGAAGCTTGTGAAAAGAAATTTATTATATAATAAATAAAGGGTTTCATTATGATTATTGTACAAGCATAATGTACACCAGAATTCCCAAAGAGGCAAGTGGAAGTCGTGATAGCGCAGTGGATGCGTGTTCGCTTCAGGTGCGAAAGGTCCGGAGTTCAAGCCCCGCTGGAGCCGTTACGATTATGCCCTTAGGCAAGGCATTTAAATTCCACGTTGCCTCTTCTCTCTCCCTCGTGGCGATGGATTCCATCATGAATGAGGTCTCGAGAGTGATTAATATAAGTTTAAGAACTTGTTTCGCAATCGAGCTAAAATAAATTTGTATAAACTAAAGAGGCAAGTAATTGTGTTACTGTTGCTGAGAAATACAATTTACCAACGCAGTTTAATGTTTCAAAGAGAACATACAAGGACAGAAACTTCTGATTTCACATCTCATTTCCAGTGAAATAAAAAATATGAGATATATATAAAAAAAAAAAGTCTGACAAAATCAATGCACTGGCAAATGTTCATTTGTTCACACACAATGAGCTGGCAAGTGTTCACACACACTGAGCTGGCAAGTGTCCATTTGTTCACACACAATGAGCTGGCAAGTGTTCACACACAATGAGCTGGCAAGCGTTCGCACACAATGAGCTGGCAAGTGTTCATTTGTTCACACACAATGAGTTAACAAGTGTTCACTTGTTCACACACAATGTGCTGGCAAGTGTTCATTTCTTCACACACAATGTGCTGGCAAGTGTTCATTTGTTCACACACAATGAGCTGGCAAGTGTTCATTTGTTCACACACAATGAGCTGGCAAGTGTTCACACACAATGAGCTGGCAAGTGTTCATTTGTTCGCACACAATGAGCTGGAAAGTGTTCATTTGTCCACACACAATGAGCTGGCAAGTGTTCATTTGTTCGCACACAATGAGCTGGCATGTGTTCATTTGTCCACACACAATGAGCTGGCACGTGTTCATTTGGTCTTTGTTCACACACTATAAGATGGCAAGTGTTCATCTGTTCACACACAATGAGCTGGCAAGTGTTCATTTGTTCACACACAATGAGCTGGCAATTGTTCATTTGTTCACACACAATGAGCTGGCAAGTGTTCATTTGTTCACACACAATGAGCTGGCAATTGTTCACTTGTTTACACACAATGATCTGGCAAGTGTTCATTTGTTCACACACAATGAGCTGGAAAGTGTTCACTGGTTTACACACAATGAGCTGGCAAGTGTTCATTTGTTCACACACAATGAGCTGGAAAGTGTTCACTTGTTTCACACAATGAGCTGGCAAGTGTTCATTTGTTCACACACAATGAGCTGGTAAGTGTTCATTTGTTCACACACAATGAGCTGGCAAGTGTTCATTTGTCCACACACAATACGCTGGCAAGTGTTCATTTGTCCACACACAATACGCTGGCAAGTGTTCATTTGTTCACACACAATGAGCTGGCAAGTGTTCATTTGTTCACACACAATGTGCTGGCAAGTGTTCATTTGTTCTTTGTTCACACACAATAAGCTGCCAAGTGTTCATTTGTTCACGCACAATGTGCTGGCAAGTGTTCATTTGTTCTGTGTTCACACACAATAAGCTGGCAAGTGTTCATTTGTTCTTTGTTCACACACAATAAGCTGGCAAGTGTTCATTTGTTCTTTGTTCACACACAATACGCTGGCAAGTGTTCATTTGTTCTTTGTTCACACACAATAAGCTGGCAGGTGTTCATTTGTTCTTTGTTCACACACAATAAACTGGCAAGTGGTCATTTGTTCTTTGTTCACACACAATAAGCTGGCAAGTGTTCATTTGTTCACACACAATGTGCTGGCAAGTGTCCATTTGTTCACACACAATAAGCTGGCAAGTGTTCATTTATTCACACACAATGAGCTGGCAAGTGTTCACTTGTTCACACACAATGAGCTGGCAAGTGTTCACTTGTTCACACACAATGAGTTAACAAGTGTTCATTTGTTCACAAACAATGAGCTGGCAAGTGTTCATTTGTTCCCATACAATGAGCTGGCAAGTGTTCATTTGTTCACACACAATGAGCTGGCAAGTGTTCATTTGTTCACACACAATGAGCTGGCAAGTGTTCACACACAATGAGCTGGCAAGTGTTCATTTGTTCACACACAATGAGCTAGCAAGTGTTCACACACAATGAGCTGGCAAGTGTTCACACACAATGAGCTGGCAAGTGTTCACACACAATGAGCTGGCAAATGTTCATTTGTTCACACACAATGAGCTGGCAAGTGCTCATTTGTTCACACACAATGAGCTGGCAAGTTTTCATTTGTTCACACACAACTATAATTATGATACTTACAATACATCATTTTCCTTCAGCCCGCAGTCTTGAGGACCAACATAAACCCTGAAACATAACAACAAAATACGTCCAAACAAATGCCACTGGTTGTCAACGTCATCTCGACATGGTGTAGTTGGCAGAATACTATACTAAAACAAAATATGGTGAGATACTGGCAAGAAAAAAGGTAGAGTACTGTACATAATAATTATATGTATGTATGTATGTTCCTTTAATGTCAAACCCCTCGAGTGGACTTAGACATGTTTTCCTGGTCAGGCTTAGCCGACCTAAGCGATTAACCAGTACTAAGCAATGTGCGTGAGATGCCTTGCTCAATGACACTACATACGTGGCCTGACCGAGTATCGAACCCGGGACCGTTCGCTTCCAAATCCGACGCTCTACCACTGAACCACGGACGTTATGGCATACATGTAAAATAGTCATAGATAACTATGTTTAAGCTGTCATGTATGTACATGGTACATGTATTATAATAACTGTTCTAACTAGATTATGTTTTAAGTGAGACAAAAGTTTGATCCTCAACATGTATGATGAGGATTGTCTAATAAAGTATAAACTTAAGAATTATTTTGCTATATTTAGATTAGAGGTAGTATTATGCAAAGCAATTGGTAGACGTCACATAATTGCCAAACAAGCTTCAACAACCGCAAACACATAGTGTGTGTTTGTTATACGTTTATTTATCGTCGCTACCGGTTGCCCATATGAGCGACGCCTCCTGAAGAGATTAGTCATTTTAGATGTTTGGAGGATAGTGCAATGATACAGACAGAAATCTATTCTAGAGTCTCCTCTGGTTCTTTTACGTGCACGGTGTAAAGCACCGACACGAGACTTCGGTTTAACGTCCCATCTGAAAGACTGTTAATTTTATTAGGGTCAGACAGGGGATCGAACCTGCGATCCCTGGATTACCAGTCCAGAGTGTTAGCACTGGACTACAGATCCGTCTGTGCAGACACCTAGATAGATCATGACAACATATATATTAATCACTCTCGCTGGAGCAGTTAATATGATTGGTCCCTTTAAATTCCACATCCCTCTTCTCTATCCCTCGTGGCGATGGATTTCATCATGAATCGAGAGTGATTAATATAAGATGTAGGCCTAAGAACTTATTTCGCAATCGAGCTAAAATAAATTTGTATAAACTAATAACTCTTATTGGTCGCTTGCATGCAACCCTATACGTCTATTCATGTGTGTGGATCCATTGATCTTCGTGTGTTCAGAAGCCCCACCCACCAATCCGATCAGACGACAAGTCATCTCATAGCACATGCTCACCTGGGTGTTGCTCAAATCCGGGTATTTTTTTAAAAACTTTATTTATTTTACAATGATTGCAAAGCATGTTTAACAACTTATGTTAATCACTCTCGTTGGCGCGGATGAAAGCGTAAATGTGTGTAAATTCGTGTGGGAGGAAACCGGAAACCCACCTGTCCGATCTGGCGACCACCGTACCATCTCACATACTTCACAGTCTGAGGATCGAACCCGGGTTGCATTGGTTAGAAGAGAGCGCGCTAACCACTGCGCTAATCGGACAGCCAAATCAGGGTTGCTTTGGTGAGAAGAGGAAGTGCATAGCGCTGAGCTAATCGGACAGCCGCATCCGGGTTGCTTTGGTGAGAAGAGGAAGTGCATAGTGCTGAGCTTATCTGTCAGCCGAGAGTACTATAAACGTTACCTGAGTAGCTGCTGCGTCTTGCCATTGGTAGCCATGGCAACATTACTTCCGTATCTGTCACTGATTAATTTACCGTACATGGTCACAAACGAACCTGAAATTGAACACAACCGTTTAACCTCTAATTTTGTAATTGCATTAAGCCTATTCACCAACCAGTTTAGCATGGGTACCAGTCTGTCGACTTTTTCACTTTTTAACTTCTGGTAAAATGACATTGATATCATCAGAAACTCAATACGGCCCAATTAATAGTCTCGGTGTTAAAATAATTATATTTATTTGACTGACCAGGCAAAATATATCGACGCCTGTTCCCAGGCTACAACCAGTTGACAGTGTACTTGAGTAATATTTCTTCGATTCGCGCACACCTAGTGTTTATCATGCCCGTTGGTGGTTGTAGAAATCTTAATGGATATTTATATCTAAATCATTTTTTAAAAGATTCCAATGACTGTTTATGTGGTGTAGATTATGAAGATGCCTTCCATTATTTTTTTCATTTGAGCATGATATCAGCAGCAACGTAATAGAATTCATAGGTTTATGAACACGAATGTGAATCATCATGATACTGCAAAACTTGTAATTTAATATTATAAGATATGACTAGAAGTGTTTCCTGTTAGCATAGGTGATACTAGGCTCTGTGTTATTGTCTTGCAAGTTTTATCTGGTTCGTCTAATTGGGGTTTTAGTTTTAAAATAAATGTGTCCAATCGTATCATCCCAAAGGCAGATATTCACGATCAAGTATAATAAGTATATAATGGTTCCCGCCATGGCTTATTCTGGTTCCCTGCCTATTTTATTACGCCCTATGGTGATGTCTTTAATTTCTATTATCCTTCCATTTCTTAAAGTTTGTACCATATGTTGTTGGTTTAGTCTTTAATTTCTTAGTTTGTGTTTTAATGTACAATCCATATTTTAAGTAGGTTCCTCATAAGTTTAAGTGCACTATAAAAACATGTAAAAATCGAAATTATATAATTTTTTCCGTACTTTTATCACATGCTTTTAACCCTGCATTCTACATTTTATAATCATTTGATTTTATTGATATATGTGTGTTATGTTACATGTTTATGTAAAGCGCTTTTGAACGTGTAATTTGTATATGATAAGGGCGCTCAATAAGAATGGTATAATAATTAGATAGTACTGACAAGCGCACGTAACTCTTACACAGTTTCACTCAACCTCAGCACTGCATACTACTTACCAGGCAGCCCTGACTGTGGTTTGAATGTTTCAATAGTTGGGGTGTTATCCAATTGTGGCTGAAATATAGCATATATCATTTAAAATAGCTTGTGTTAATTAATAGCTGGTTGAATTTTATTGTCTTTCTCGTTGCATAAATCAATGCTATACTACATGCATAACATACATAATGGTTACCGATTGCCTATCAGTATGGCGCGTGGCCTTCAATGATAGTACTGAAGTACTGATGTACATAAGAGGTGTTTGATAAGTCAGTAATTGCTGGCCCTTACATTATAATACACAAACACTTTACTCTTTACTTTTTTTATGAATTTTAGAGAGCCAGAAAAACAAAATGGGTTGGACAAGTTCTACACATAGCAGTTAATGTCAGTCGAACTTGTTTGTGATTTGGCTCAGAACATATAAAAAACAAACCCAGGGAACATGAATATTAACCGACGCTTCAGCGATGTAATATTGTTCATATTGCCCACTCAGGAATGCAATATTTATTTTATTATACAGAACCCAGGTACAAGTATATGAAGTGAAAACTGGTTACAGCAAACAATCAAGATTCTTTTTCTATTAACATTTACTCGCGTCTGTCTGTAAATATCTATCTATAAGCTTTATATACGCATTTCAATAAACGTCGACTTATTAAGAGAGACGCTTTGTTAGTGACGCTTTGCTGATTCAAAATGGAAGCAACAGGTAGTCAATATTGTCGACAATATTCACAGGTCGTTATTATTTCTGAGGTTAAGAGTAAATAATATTGACTGAATTTCGCATTGAGTGAGATATAATTAATGAAACTATCATACATAAAGATAACAATATTTATTTCTTTGAATACAAATAATCTAGTATTCATTGCATGCACATACAATGTAGGATTGAGGAGAAAGCAACTTGCTTCCATGGTTACCTCTTTCTTACTTTTATAACAAAGTGTTGAGACAAACTATTCACCTTAAAAGTGCACTTGGAGTTTGTAGGCGATCCATCACATAGGTTATTATCATCTACAACCACGCCATCCACAACGACTTTAACATAGTGATCTTCCTCTGTCATACCACTGTAAAAACACGATGTACAATTATGATATTATATGACTGACTGATAACATTGGTACAAAAACCAGCATGTGACATGAATCATACAGATTATGCAGGAAATTTTCAATGATTACGTAACAAAACGCATTGTCAGATGGAAACTTGATAACATTGGTACACAAGCCAGCACGTGACATGAAGCATACAGATTATGCAGGAAATGTTCAATGATTACGTAACAGAACGCATTGTCAGATGGAAACTTGATAACATTGGTACACAGGCCAGCATGTGACATGAATCATACATATTATGCAGGAAATGTTCAATGATTACGTAGCAGAACGCATTGTCAGATGGAAACTCGATTACATTGGTACACAAGCCAGCATGTGAAATGAATCATACAGATTATGCAGGAAATGTTCAGCGATACGTAACAGAACGCATTGCCAGATGACAAAATGAACATAAAATACATAGAGTCGTCTAAAATTCTTTAGTTTTGGAAAAACAAAATAATTGTTAGAAGGGACGAAAACAAAGTTCTTTCCTCAACCAGGCATGTAGCTACTATTAGCCATGAAGGCCCAGCAGGCCTACATATTATCCCAGAAAATAAAATAAAAAATCTAAAAAACCCAAATATGAAAGAAAAACTGTAGGTGGGTGGGGATTTAACTAAGTTGTGTTGTCAACTTGGACGTCACATACATATTCTGCACAACATAAAAAGTCAAATTCATATCTCTGAAAATATCGAAATTATGAACGAAAATTTAAATGCGTGAGAGTGCACCAATCACCTCTAGCAAAATCACATCATTTCGTGTTCAATTTATTAGGGGGAATTACAAATTAAGCATCGCTAGCTACGCCCCTATCAATAATTAAGTTGCAATACTATGCACACAGGTTGAATAGTGAGTGAGTGAGTATTTGGTTTAACAGCGCTTCAGCACAGTTCAGGCTATATGCGCCAGGTTAAGTATATTGTATACAAGATAGTTAAAAATATATGTAGATTTATGTACATGTATGTAGTAAAATTATAATGACGAAAGGTCAGTTTCAACAAATTGATGAAGATGTAAAAATGTAATGACAAACAAAAAACGTCAGTTGTAAAACTATATAAACCAGTAAAACGTTACAATTTATTGAAAAGATGCGATTCTTTTAAAAATACAACGATGTATTTAAAATCGACTGTGTCGAAAAGCTCCTTCATTGTCATAAATGTATACTATTATTGACGAACGAGTGCCAACTCTACATAGTGAATTAATATGTGTTCAACATTTATAGAGGAATGGCATGGTATACATGATGGTGGATCCTCTCTTTTCAATAACAATGAGTGTGTGTCCAAGTCTCAGCCGTGACATTACTGAACACTCTCTACGGTTGGAGTGATAAACAGAAGATGATTTACCAATATTTGGTTTAATTAATTGCAGTTTATTGAATTGTATGTTATTCCAAGTGGTTTGCCATTTTGAAGTAATGTAAGAAAGAATCGATTGTCTAGCATCAGTGTATGGTACATGCATTTAAGAATTTATATAGTCTAGCTTAAGTGCAACTTTTGTACTTTGATCTGCCATTCCATTGCCATGAATACCAACTATGACTTAGTATCCAGCAATATATAACATGTTTAGTCGATGTAATATATGTGTGCTTAATAAGTGAATACGTGTGAATAAGGGGATTTTTAACGTTCGTGTTGTCTATTGATTGCAGTACAGATAAATAGTCTAAAAGGATGATAATTTAGATTATAAAGGCTGAATAGTACTAGCAACATAGAAAACAATCAGAATAGATTACTATCGGAATTGAACGATAGAACATCAGCACAATATACATGTAATATTAATATATAATGTGAAAGTAACCGTTATTACAGCATGCCACACCTATCTACGAACGTCATTATTTTGAAGTATTTGTGATACCTAAATAACGCAACGGCTTTTTTACAATTCTATCATATTTCTTTTCAAACAGTGAACGATGGCATTTTCTCTGTCACTGCTTGAGTTTCGTATTCCTCCGAGGTTGGATAAACGTTTGTATCTTTTATGTGCCGTTCACGCTAACATAATTGGTTGTGTGGCAGTGAAAATGAATACAATTTGAAAACAAATATTATATTAGCCCAAATCATTGGCAATCATAAAAAGCAAAAATAAGATTTGTGTTTATTAACGCCATTCGTGGAAATATAAACGTCGATGAAATAAAATCCTATCTTACACTAATAAACAGTAATATCACTTGTATACAGAGTTCAAAGATGCAGACCGATTAGCGCAGTGGTTAGCGCGCTCAATTCTCACAAATGCAACCCAGGTTCGATCCTCGGACAAGGAAGTATGTGAGATGGTACGGTGGTCGCCAGATCGGACATGTAGGTTTTCTCCGGCTACTCCGGTTTCCTCCCACATGAATGACCACATATACGCTTGCATCCGCGCCAACGAGAGTGATTAATATACGTTGTTAAAACTTGCTTCCCAATCGTTGTAAAAGAAATAAAGTGGCCATTATAGTGGCATTCGTGTTATTGTTCTGAGAGTTGATATTGATTGATTGATTGATTGATTGATTGATTGATTGATTGATTGATTGATTGATTGATTGATTGATTGAACTGTTGCAGGATCTCATGCTAATAATAGACAGTTTTCATAGAAACAAAATATCAAGTCATGTTCGTAAAATGATATACAAACTATGATTAAAGCGACACTACATTAGCTAAAACGCAAATTTCTACAGAATGTATTTTTCTAATATATGGTATAATTTCCCCCCACAAATTTGCCTCAAATACTGAGTATTTCAACTAATAAGCAAACGTCGTATACGCGGTTTGTTTACATAACAAAATAATGTAAATAGGGTCGCATTCATGCGTAATACAACTCGTATATCCTGAATAACACGATTTATGGTACAGATTTACAGTTATATCTCATATGTGTACCTATGCATATTTATTTGTAGACTAGTCTTAGCTAAATTATCTTTAAACGACATTATCTCACGCTTAGTATTGACTCCGATGACGTCACCTCAGGAGATGGATGACCATTATATGAAATCCTACTTTCAATTATGAAAGTTTGTTAATCACAAAAACACTGTTTATTGATTCAATGTTAGTGTTCGAATGTATTCGGAAGAATTTGTAGTAGCAACGCATTTAGCCTTGAGAAAAATGCATTTTTTTTTCGATGTAATGTCGCTTTAAACTAAAATACAAGACTGTAAATCATTATGACGATGATAACATACCGCTTTGTGTAACACATTACTTGAGTCTCGGTACATCCGTCTTTATGCACGGTACAGGAATCTTCAGTGCCGGACGTGCCAACCAAGTACACCTTGTTACCGGTATCCGGGTCGTCATTCTGACTAAACTGGTCAGCAGAAAAATCTGCAAAAGGGTGATTTCAATTATTAGTTATTAGAACACGGTATCCGATTAGCACAGTGGTTAGCGCGCTCGCTTCTCAACAATGCAAGTATGTGAGATGGTACGGTGGTCGTCCGATCGGACAGGTTGTTTTCTCCTAGTACTCTGGTTTCCTCCCACACGAATGACCACATTAACGCTTTCATCCACGCCAACAAGAGTGATTAATATAAGTTGTTAAAGCTTGCTTCGCAATCGTTGTAAAATGAATAAAGTTTAAACTTTAGAACACCAAATTCGCCATTTCTACCAATACTAATAGACGATATTGCTATAGCATAATTATGTAATCATTTTATAGGATTCGTGTGATTTATGCGGATAAATACAAAATATGGAACAATATGGAAGTCGTGATAGCACAGTGGTAGAGCGTTCGCTTCATGTGCGAAAGGTCCGGAGTTCGAGCCCCGCTGGAGCCGTTACGAGTGTGACCTTAAGCAGGGCATCTAAATGCCACGTTGCCTCGTCTCTCTTCCTCGTGGCGATGGATTCCACCAGGAATGAGATCTCGAGAGTGATTAATATAAGTTGTAAGAACTTGTTTCGCAATCGAGCTAATATTCGTTAATCCCATAAAATGACCATATACATGTCCCTATGCCCCCTCCCCAGTAGATCACACTTCACACTTACCATGTCCGTAGATCGTTAGTCTAGTTTCGCCAGCAAGACTGCCGTACTTCGGTTCCAAATCACTCACACGTGCTCCTGAAACAATACTTCAAATGTCGCTTATGCATGATAATGTATCCTTCTGTGAAACAATACTTCAAATGTAACTTATGCATGATAATGTATCCTTCTGTGAAACAATACTTCAAATGTCACGTATGCATGATAATGTATCCTTCTGTGAAACAATACTTCAAATGTAACTTATGCATGATAATGTATTCTTCTGTGAAACAATACTTCAAATGTAACTTATGCATGCTATTGTATCCTTCTGTGTGAAACAATACTTCAAATGTCACGTATGCATGCTCAAATGTTACTTATGCATGATAATGTATCCTTCTGTGAAACAATTCTTCAAATGTCACGTATGCATGCTCAAATGTTACATATGCATGGTCAAATGTTACTTTTGCATGGTCAAATGTTACTTATGCATGGTCAAATGTTACTTATGCATGGTCAAATGTTACTTATGCATGGTCAAATGTTACTTATGCATGGTCAAATGTTACTTATGCATGCTCAAATGTTACTTATGCATGGTCAAATGTTACTTATGCATGATAATATATCCTTCTGGCATTGACACAACGATACATTTCTGATAGAGCCAGCACTCATGCCGGAAAGTAAACTAAGTTCTGCGTTCAACATTACCGTATAATTACGCACATTGCACGCTATACCAAAACTATTCGTGTGTATATATATATATATAATTAAGTAAATAAAGTTTATATTTTATATAATAACGCGAAATAATTCAATATGAATATTTGGCGCCAATCTGAAAGAAATAAAATGTTTAAACATTTATATATACGTACATGCCAATCATGTGTTTATTTTTAATTTTAGAATATCCGTAAACAATAATTATTTCACACTTATGGTCCAGCATGTGGATTATTGGCCCCCGGATATGGTCCCAGAATAAGATAATTACTGTTTATTGAAAATTGAGAGGAACAATTGGCGATTATTTGCGTCTGATGACACATACAGTCACACGTTCGTTCTTTTTCAGCCAAATATTTGTCTGTTTTCTGCATCGCTGGGTGAGAAATTCACTGTCGTTGTGTGTTGTTGGGAGGTGTCGTTCATGAGAGGTGAAATTACATGAAAATACAACGGGTGGGAATAAAAGTGACGTTATCAAGAGAGTGTCGCTCTTGGGAGGTGACGTTTGGGGGGAGGTGGGACTGTAGATCTAAATAATGTTGGTATATACGTGATGGAAAATCTATTTTCGAAAACAAGTAACTGTCATTAAACACTTTATTTCCGGCGCCTAATATTCATATTGAATTATTTCGGGCTGTTGTTTAAAATATAAACTTTTTTTAACTCATAACGATTACGAACCAAGCTTTAACAACTTATATTAATCACTCTATTTGGCGCGGATGAAGGCGTATATGTGACTATTCGTGTGGGACTAAACCGGAATACCCGCGGTAAACAAACATGTCCGTCTGGTGACCACTGTACCATCTCACATACTTCACATGGCCGAGGATCGAGCCCAGGCTGCATTGGTGTGAAGCGAGCGTGTGCTAACAACTGCTCTATTCGAACAACTGGGAAGGGATTAATTTAATGGTGTTAGAACTTGTTGCCCAATCCATTTGCTTTTGTTTTGTTGTATTATTGTGTAACTATGTGTATGTATATATAGGCAATGTAATATAGTTAAACTAGTATTAACAGTCATTCAGATGGGACTTTAATCCGTCTCTTTCCGTCTAATATCTTACAGACTCATGTCTGTGCTTTACACCGTGCACGTAAAAGAACCAGAAAAGACTCTGGAATGTGTCTCTGTATCATTGCACTATCATCCACAAATCTAAAATGACTAATCTTTTCAGGAGACGTCGCTCATATCGCCAACCGGTAGCGACGATAAATAAACGTAAAATTGTTCGAACAGCCACTATCGCGATGTTATTAAGGATATGTGTAGGCCTATGTTATTAGTATTGGAACGCATTTAAGCTTGGGTGACATTGCATTGCTAAGCTTTCACCTAGATAGGTTTGCACTAAATACACAATATGCAATGCTCTCACAGACATGTACACTCCGCTGTACACCCCTACCAATCATACATTAATTCATGCTCTCACAGACATGTACACTCCGCTGTACACCCCTACCAATCATACACTAATTCATGCTCTCACAGACATGTACACTCCACTGTACACCCATACAAATCATACATTAATTCATGCTCACACAGACCTGTACACTCCGCTCTACACCCCTACCAACCATACATGAATTCATGCTCTCACAGACCTGTACATTCCATTCTACACCCCTACCAACCATACATGAATTCATGCTCTCACAGGCCTGTACATTCCACTCTACACCCCTACCAACCATACATTAATTCATGCTCTCACAGACCTGTACATTCCACTCTACACCCCTACCAACCATACACGAATTCATGCTCACACAGATCTGTACATTCCACTCTACACCCCTACTAACCATACATGAATTCATGCTCACATAGACCTGTACATTCCGCTCTACACCCCTACCAATCATACATTAAGTCATGCTCATATACCTGTACACTCCGACCGACACCCCTACCAATCATACAGTAAGTCATGCTCTCACAGACCTGTACATTCCACTCTACACCCCTACCAACCATACCTGAATTCATGCTCTCACAGACCTGTACATTCCACTCTACACCCCTACCAACCATACATGAATTCATGCTCACACAGACCTGTACATTCCGCTCTACACCCCTACCAATCATACATTAAGTCATGCTCTCACAGACCTGTACATTCCACTCTACACCCCTACCAACCATACATGAATTCATGCTCTCACAGACCAGTACATTACACTCTACACCCCTACCAGCCATACATGAATTCATGCTCTCACAGACCTGTACACTCCGCTCTACCCTACCAATCATACATTAATTCATGCTCTCACAGACGTGTACACTCCGCCCTACACCCCTACCAATCATACATTAATTCATGCTCTCACAGACCTGTACACTCCGCTCTACCCTACCAATCATACATTAATTCATGCTCTCACAGACGTGTACACTCCGCCCTACACCCCTACCAATCATACATTAAGTCATGCTCTCACAGACCTGTACAATCCGCCATACACCTCTACCAATCATACATTAATTCATGCTCTCCCAGACCTGTACACTCCGCCCTACACCCTATCAATCATACATTAATTCGAACAAGATGAGACCAGGGATACGTCATCGATGACGCAATCAATGATACGTCATCAATGATGTAATCAATGATGCAATCACTGACATATTATATGACATATCGCTACCATATTTATGTGTTGGTCACGTGACTACTATATTGCTCGTTATTTATATAATTATAACACATAATGATAAATGTATCAAAATACGCTCGCCCACATGGTTCGCCGGAGGCGAGGGTAAATAAGCTCAATCATCATCATTTAAAAAAGCAAATCAATATGTATACAATGTACATGTCACATATAAAATTAATAGAGGCCAGGGTGGGGATTAGTTTATACAAGTTTATTTTAGCTCGATTGCGAAACAATTTAAGATAAATATGCATAGACTAATCTAATCCCCTCATCCTATTGTGGGGGTATTTCGGGGGGGGGGTGGAGTATGTTAAATATGATATATCATGAACCTTGCAATTCGGTAAAATTGCAGAGTGACCTGGTAGCGACCTGTTCCCAGACATTTGGTCTTGTCTTGTGAAAATACTAGTTTTATATGCTACTTTGCATAAGAAAACATCTGCGATAAAATCTCCCTCTTGTAGTCTCCAATCTCAGTCTAGGAAAGTGAAATATCACTATTTGGGGCAGCCATAAGTTGGCATGTATGATTCATGTACATGGTTATATGTACATGGTATACATGAATAACAACCAACGTGTACCAATGGGAAAAGAAAACAATGAAACAAATAGCTAGGTGAAATCTTTATAAGCGCATATCTATGTTTTAGTTGATATATATCCACAGACGGATCTGTAGTCCAGTGGTAACACGCTGGACTGGTAATCCAGGGATCGCAGGTTCGTCCCCCCCCCTTCTAACACTAATAACATTAATGGAAGTCGTGATAGCGCAATGTTAGCGCGTTCGCTTCAGGTGCGAAAGGTCTGGAGTTCGAGCCCCGCTGGAGCCGTTACGAGTGTGCCCTTAGGCAATGCATTTAAATTCCACGTTGCCTCTTCTCTCTCCCTCGTGGCGATGTATTCCATCAGGAATGAGGTCTCGAGAGTGATTAATATCAGTTATAAGAACTTGTTTCGCAATCGAGCTCAAATAAATGTGTATAAACTACAATTAACAGTATTTCAGAAGGGACGTTAAAGCGAGGTCTCGTGTCGGTGCTTTACACCGTGCATGTAAAAGAACAAGAGGAGACTCTGGAATGTGGTCTGTATCATTGCACTATCCTCCAAATATCTAAAATGACTAATTTCTTCAGGAGACGTCGCTCATATGGGCAACCGGTAGCGACGATAAATAAACGTAAAACACAAACTTAGTTGATATAAATGCTAACATAATTGAGGTTTTCAAGATAATTTCTGATTAAAGTTTCAAATCCCGTTAGTGAAACTTGACAGCCTCAGTGGAACTATGCATTGGTCTGAACATTATTTAATCGAATATAGACATCACACGAACAATTCCAAACAAGGGTATTCAATCAAACACACTTTATCTGAGTTACAGAAGTCTCCGCGCAGCGTGTTGCGGATGTGACGTCAGTTACGTTAGTTGCGTACGTTGTTGTCAAAGACGGCGAAACAACATAGCCGGAGGGTGCCGATTTTGCTCTTCGTTTATCGTAAATGCGACTTCGCATACACCACATGCAACATGCAAGTAGGAGCAAGTCTTACCAATATACTGGTAACTATTATTTGGGTACGTGCATGAGTGATAGCAGTGCAATTTAAGTTCAATGTGTATGCGTGTGCGAGAGAGTGATCTAAACATTGTTCCTGGAAAGAGGCTGAATGGTCAAGTTCTATCAATTAGGATGCCGGCCCAGTCTCTTTCGATACATTTGTATCCCATACAGGGCAATTTCCGTTAAATATGATTACTTGCGTGCCAGAGAGGGAGGGAGAGAGAGCGCCATTTAAACATTGCTCCTGGAAAGAGGCTGAATGGTCAAGTTCTATCCAGAATGCCGGCCCAATCTCTTTCGATACATTGGTATCCCATACAGGGCAATTAAGGGATAGTTGTGAATTGTTTCATTGATTGAAAGTGCTGCACTTTACCGGTACGTACACTTAGTGCAGATGAATGTATGCGAAGCCCAGGCCTAAATCTAACCCTAACCATAACAATAACCATTGCCCTAACTACAACTGTAACACTAATCATATCCCTTACCCTAATACTAACCCCGTTACCCTTATTCTAACAATAACGCTAACCCTAAACATAACCCTAAGCATGTCGCGTGCCGGTAAAGTGCATTCTATCCGAAAGGGAAATCCAAAACCTGGCTACAGTGAGTTGGTGGTACCCAATGATACCCCTGCCTTCGAGCAGATAATACTATGTACCAGTAACAAATGTGTTGGTACATAGGGGGACCAGGAACCATGGTTATTGTGGGCATCTGTCCCTGTATGTGTTTCGTTTAAAATATTTGATTTCCCAATGGGCATAGCGTTTGTACAATGCATATAATACGCGTATCAATGAGAGACATGTCTGGTTTTTCTATTACCTCCCTTGATGGATAAATTCAGATTTATCCCTAAATGTATATTAGTCCTTTTAGTTGGACTCCTTTGATTTTACTGTTGTCGTCTAAACAGATGTTGCGTTAGGATAAATGTAATTATATCAAAATCGTGTTAATTAATTGAACCAATTTTTACAGTAAGTTATGCTAAATAGTATCTGTCGAGATTCAATAATTTCATAACTATAAGACGAGAATACGGATGAGAATGAAAAACATGTGATGCAAAGGAAACAACGATAAAAACAGAGGAGACCAATTAAGAGGACCAATATAATACTAGGAGTATTCAGGGGCAGTAACTGACTAATGTTTCTCATTGTATGTATATAATTTATTATACTTACGTACTTATGTATAAATATGTCATGATAAACTTATGTTCTGTTCTGTTATAATAGTATTACTTCTCCGACTGAAGAGTTTCTAAGAACTAAGCATAACAGTGGCAGCGGCAAACAGAATCACAACCCTGCAAGATGACGTCATCCATGACCATTAGCGTTAATCGCCTTCTAAAAACATATTTCAGTGCGTCAATAAAATATGTATGCATGTGTGCGGTAGTGCACATATTTGTACGTACCTTTTGCAGCTTAATGACGTGAATAAACTGTGTATTCGTCAATGTTAATGGATAGTGTTAATACAAAAAGAATATATATCTATATGTTTAATAGATAATAACATATTAGCCAAACATTAATGGTAAAATAAATAGTGATTAGAGAGAACTGCGACTACACTTTAGGTGTAATAAAGGATTAAGGTTTAATTGTTAACTGATTATGTTTAGAACTGAAATAACTTCTAAATATGTAAACATTTATTTAATGCAAGTGAACCGTAGTGCATATTATTAAATAAACCAGTAGGTCTACGTGAACAGCCTACACGTATTAACGAAGTCATCGAGTACGCGAATTACCTTACCATTTAGTCTAATCAACAACTACACATGTACATGCAATGGTCTACCAGTATTGCTACATGGCGTTTCTTATAAAGTTCAACGAGTACGCACTGACAACTATATTAACAATGATAAAAACCACAGACGTTTGTGTTCTCGACAAATGTTTTCGGGTTCAAAACCACAAGACATTTGTTGTTTGTTTTTAAGAACACTATGATACACTATAGGCCTAACACTATACATACAATTGTTAGGCCATTCCAAGCAAGTTTATGTAGGATAGTGCAATGATATAGACAGAGACCCATTCCAGAGTCTCCTCTGGTTCTTTTACGTGCACGATATAAAGCACCGACACTAGACCTCGGTTTAAAGTCCCATCTGAAAGACTTAATTTTATTAGGGTCCGAGCCTGCGATCCCGGGATTACCAGACCAACGTGTTAACCACTGGACTACGTAATGTGTGCGTGTCTCCTAGTTTATATCATCAACACGATACCGTTTGATATAGTTGAGGCTAATTTAATAATACCTTTAAGTATATCTGTTTAATAACTATGTTAAGCCTACTTGGTACGCTTTGCGTCATTACTAGTTGCTGACTTAAATCCCGGATTATCCAGGAATCGATCCCCGTGATGTATGAACTTATTGTGAGAATTGATTATATCAGTTTAAATGCTGGTCAATACAGGGTGAAACATTTTGAAGAAAGACATCCGACAAAATTAATTTAATGATAAAAGAAATGTTAAGCCTTAAATTTAACAAACCTATTAATTACTAATAAATAAACATAGTCTGGCTACGATCGTCGTGATCATATCGTATGTATTGTATATATGACTTCCGTTTAACAAACCTATTAATTACGAATAAATAAACATAGTCTGGCTACGATCGTCGTGATCATATCGTATGTATTGTATATATGTCTTCCGTTTAACAAACCTATTAATTACTAATAAATAAACATAGTCTGGCTACGATCGTCGTGATCATATTGTATGTATTGTATATATGACTTCCGTTTAACAAACCTATTAATTACTAATAAATAAACATAGTCTGGCTACGATCGTCGTGATCATATCGTATGTATTGTATATATGACTTCCGTTTAACAAACCTATTAATTACTAATACATAAACATAGTCTGGCTACGATCTTCATGATCATATAAGTAAGCCAGCCATATTGAACCTACACATGTACGGTGTAATACTTAACTAATGATCGTTACATTAGTATCTTTAATTACATTGTATTGGTTGTTATGTTTTTATTTCAGGTTGTAAAATTATTTCAGTTGACAATGTCGGATGTTGGATAGTGAACGATGCAGTAAATAAAATTGTTATTATATAGCTTGATTATTTGGATTGATCTACAATATTCATTTAGTTTCAGGTAATTAAAACGTCAGGAGACCTTTTCTCCAAGAGGGGGAACTATGTAACCCATGTCATATTTATCTAAAAGAGTAATAATTATTGATATTTAGTACATGTACATCATAATATTTCCAAACCCTGCTGCAAGCATACCACTCAATAGTTTCCCCTATATGGCCTAATAAAATCACTGGTCTGAATCATATCATAATTATATAGCCTGGTCCCATACTATGTCTTTGTATAATATATACTAGTCTTCACTACTATTGTGTATAAAGTATTATGGGTGAGTGATTGTGAGTGACAATCAGGTCAGATGTGTGAATGAGTGAACTAACTCAACTAAGTAGGTGCACTCTCCATCTAACTTGTTCAAGACCCTTATCCCACACTCTTACTCTACTAGTCAAACGGATAAGTTGAAAAGCTATCCTGTTTACCTTAATATATACGATACTAGTAAATATATACATATATACATTATATGTATCAGCTGATAGCCGGACTCTGGTAATGTAATGTTTTATCTTTGATATTTTACATTGTAAAATATTTATTTGAAATGCTTGGATTGGAATTGTGTATTTACTATTTTGTATTGTGAAATTAAGTAGAATGATTTGTACATAATAATAGTATGTATATATTGTATTTTACAGGCTCTTTATATCCATTTATAAGAAAATACGAAAACAACCAGAGTTTGTCATTTCTATAAACTCCCCGGTCTACAAAATGTATTGTATATATGTCTTCCGTTTAACAAACCTATTAATTACGAATAAATAAACATAGTCTGGCTACGATCGTCGTGATCATATCGTATGTATTGTATATATGACTTCCGTTTAACAAACCTATTAATTACGAATAAATAAACATAGTCTGGCTACGATCGTCGTGATCATATCGTATGTATTGTATATATGTCTTCCGTTTAACAAACCTATTAATTACTAATAAATAAACATAGTCTGGCTACGATCGTCGTGATCATATCGTATGTATTGTATATATGACTTCCGTTTAACAAACCTATTAATTACTAATAAATAAACATAGTCTGGCTACGATCGTCGTGATCATATCGTATGTATTGTATATATGACTTCCGTTTAACAAACCTATTAATTACGAATAAATAAACATAGTCTGGCTACGATCTTCGTGATCATATCGTATGTATTGTATATATGACTTCCGTAGCAAAATGTAACTTAACGTTAAATATAATCCCCAAATAATGCAACTTATAACTGGAATAACCTAATTTTTAAAAAAATGATTTCAGTTTATTTAACATCGTTACAGGTTGCCCATTTGAGCGACGGGCAGTTCACCTAATATAACAACACATTTCATAGACAGGCTCCAGCGGCTAACCAGTACGTGGTCCACCAACCTCCGTAAGAAACTGTCAACTTGTTCATAAAAAGAGACACAGTCTGAGCGTGGCTCGACTCCGTGTCCATCAGTGATGATAGGTTACAGTGTTATGCAAGTCAGCGACTTTCACAACTCGACCACTGTGGCGGACTGTATTCTATCGCATCGTATTTGATCATTTAAATTAGGTTATGCCGTGTAACCTCTTAACCGTTGATGGGAGCATCCGTGTTGTGAATGGATTCGCTGACAGACTTGTATCCGATAAGTTGTGAGCTTGAGCCCCACCAGACCTGCTATGATGTATCAGTAGCCAAGACCACATGGTGTATCAGTAGCCAAGCCCACATGGTGTATCAGTAGCCAAGACCACATGGTGTATCAGTAGCCAAGACCACATGGTGTATCAGTAGCCAAGACCACATGGTGTATCAGTAGCCACGCCCACATGGTGTATCAGTAGCCAAGACCACATGGTGTATCAGTAGCCAAGCCCACATGGTGTATCAGTAGCCACGCCCACACGGTGTATGAGTAGCCAAGCCCACATGATGTATCAGTAGCCACGCCCACATGATGTATCAGTTGCCACGCCCACATGGTGTATCAGTAGCCACGCCCACATGATGTATCAGTAGCCAAGACCACATTGTGTATCAGTAGCCACGCCCACATGATGTATCAGTAGCCACGCCCACATGGTGTATCAGTAGCCACGCCCACATGGTGTATCAGTAGCCACGCCCACATTGCCCCGTCTTTCTATCTCTAGTGGTGATGAATTCCATCAGGAATGAAGTGTCGAGAGCGATTAATCGAATGTTGTAAACAACTTGTTTCGCAATCAAGCTAACATAAATTTGATTTGTATAAACCACCAGTTTAAGGAGCACAGGAGATGTTTCCAAATCCATTTCTGAGAACACGTTTTAATGAAAAATGGTATTATTAATAACATAGAAAATATGGGCCAATGTACCTTTTCCATAGCTTTATGTGAAAAATAACAACTTCTATTGTATATCTGGGAATAATAAAAAATAAATATCACAACAAAGCATGTGAATTGATGCAAAGAATTGGAGCTATGAAGAGAGCCGAGTGAAAAAAGGATAACTTAGTCAAACTAAGATGTTTTTCAACAATGTTCAAGTACACTCACCAAAATTGCTAAAATTGCTAACCGGTCAATATGTGGAGCCAAGTACATTACAGTTACATTGCGGGTTTTACGCCTGCATCAGCACCATGTTGGGCTATATCGCCGGCGGGCAGTTTACCTAACAACACCTTTCCTGGGCAGGCTCCAGCGGTTAACCAGTACTTGGGTGCACCAACCTCCGTAAGAAACTGCCAACTGTTTCATATAAATGAGACACGGCCTGAGCGGGTCTCGAACCCGTGACCATCAGTGATGATAGGTTACAGTGGTATACAAGTCAGCGACCGTAACCACTCGACCACGGAGGCGGACTGGAGCCAAGTATTAATCAAACAATATAAATAGTTTCATATCGTCATTTAATGCATTTTATTCCAGATGAGTATACAACAATCCATTGCATAAAGATATGTAAAAAACTGTAATAAATACGATGATATTAATATTGATAGTATAATTATGGTTATAAGTTTGCTCCACATACTGTAAAACACCAGTTATGATTTTTTCCCCAGATTAAATCGTATACAGCAATAATAATTAATCATACTTTAATGTCTACTTGTTTCCCACGTATTTCAGTGTACATGTATGTATAATTGTAATGTAATGTATGAACAAAATGCAATAAAATATTAGTAAACTGAAATTAAAAATATTAAAATGGATGAATTTTTTTACTGTAAAACGTTGGTAATAACACAAACTGTTTTAGAAACTGTGCAAAACACCCACTGTTTTAGAAACTGTGCAATCAGTTTGAGCAGGAATATATCTTTATTAGTTAATGTATCAGCATGTATCTTACCGTTGGAACGAACAGTAGTCAAAATATAGATCCAGACGAACACATTACAAAATTCCAAAATTTTCTTCTTTACTCGTGAAGCCATAGCCGCTTTGAACTGACACGTCGCTCTTTGTGTCGCGCTGGTATTATATATTAAGAATACAGGTATACATTATATAATTATCCAAATAATAGTTTGTCATTGGTTCCAATCAGCCGTCTAAAAATAACAATACGATTGTAAAATTCAGGTTACTAAAATCCTTAATAACGGCCACTCAAGATTAAAATCTGATCTTTTCTCAATTTTCACTGTTAATAATTGGATTAAAGTAATGACGTAGATTGGCATAATGTCTTTTTGTTGTGGCTTAAAATGCATTTAAATTAAAAGGTGGCACGTTCTTTGTAATGAATTATTTTTCATTTTCATAAAGAAATAAGCATATTTTTATTTTAAAATTTCTCTATGAGTTTATTAAGGGAAAAACAAAACTGGCATGTAACGGGCTATAAACGCTTTGAGTAATTCATTAATCTTTTCTCAGTGGAAGTGTCGGTACGATATCTTCTTTTATTTTAGTTTATGCACATTTATTTTACCTCGATTGCGAAACAAGTTATTACAACTTATATTAATCACTCTCGAAACCTCATTCCTGATGGAATCCATGTGTGTGTGCTTTACGTTTATTTATCGTCGCTACCGGTTGCCCATATGAGCGACGCCTCCTGAAGATATTTACAGAGGGCATATATACTATTAATAGAAACAGGAATACATCATCATTCTTAATATTTCTGAATATATGATGAATTCATGTTGTATACATTCTATTGGTTAAGATAGTAAATGCTAAATTCTTCTTGTGTATGATGCCAGCGCTACAAAATCCACAGCTGGAAATTGTATCTACATGGTCGCCCAAATGCATTTATGCGGTGGTGACTTTAAATAAACTTATATAGTTAGTGTATCTACGGTGGTAGCTCATGCTGTTGTAGATGAATATGTTGAGTGCAAAGAATTAAGACTTTCCGAAGAGTGTTTTACGTTTATTTATCGTCGCTACCGGTTGCCCATATAAGCGACGCCTCCTGAAAAGATTAGTCATTTTAGATTTTTGGAGGATAGTGCAATGATACAGACAGAGCCCCATTCCAGAGTCTCCTCTGGTTCTTTTACGTGCACGGTGTAAAGCACCGACACGAGACCACGGTTTAACGTGTTAATATGGAATCCATCTCCACGAGGGATAGAGAAAAGGCAATGTGGAATTTAAATGCCTTGCCTAAGGGCACACCCGTAACGGCTACAGCTGGGTGAGAACTCAGGGCATTTCGCACCTGAAGCGAACACGCAACCTATGCGCTATCACGACGTCCACATGTAGGACAGACAACATAATGAAGATATCAATATTATATCGATACGTCGGCAGAATATTCGCACCTCAGCTTGCTTTTCGAATTTTCGAATTGGGAAAAACAGTGTTTATCTTATTTGCTTATTTCTAACAGTAATACATTATACAATTGATTATTTCATTGTCCATTATCAGTACGATAACTAATATACACGGCATTGTGTTGACGGCCCATATACAGAAGCCGGGAGACATTAAAGGTGTTTACTCCACATTTTTATTGTTGTATTAATTTTCGTCCAACTACATTTTACAGTTTCGTTTTCTCCTGTATTATAGGATCTTATATGTACAACACATAAAATGTGCATAAAATATCTCCGTGGTTAAGTACATAGCCATTCATTATGCTTAGGATATAAGCCGAAAACTATCCAATATGTAAACTATTGGACTGTATGAGGCGCGTAGCACCGAGGACAATACCAATATTTTACATATTGAATCCGTTTGAGACTTATATCTTACTTAAGACACACACTTATATAACAATATCCTACTAATTAAAATTGTTAATAGGTTACATGTACACGTAGGATTTAACATAACATTCTGGCCGTTTGACAGCAGTCCAATATTATTAATAATGGACTGCAAGTACAAAGGTATGACGTCAAGACAGTGTTTTAAAAAAGAAGTACAATATACTAGTAATATAATTGCATGTACATGTATCACAGTTAATTCTTAGAATTCTTATATATAGTCATATACTCCAATAACTATGTACGCTACTTCTTAAGAATCATAGAAAAAAGTCTGCGCATTCTGTTACATCTGCTTGATATAAGGGGAGGGTCGTCACTAATGTTGGTAAAACTTGTGGCCCAACCCATTTGCTTCTTATAAATTATAACAGTTTCACTCATATAATATTCGTTACATTTCATTTTGTTTAAACATATTTATTCCACTATATACATTCACAAAACAATACTTGTGCACACAATCAAAGAATAGGGAAGAATTAAAACGGAAGCAGCTAGCTAGAGCTTATATAGTTTCTCTCCTTACATTTCATTTGTTGTACAACTATTGAGCAGTTTGTGTATATATGTATGTTATTTGAAAGCAATACAACAAGTTTATTCTAAACAGTTAATCTGCATGTAACTATCACTGTCTACCATTTTTTTTATTACGTTTATTTATCGTCGCTACCGGTTGCCCATATGAGCGACGCCTCCTGAAGATATTAGTCATTTTAGATTGTGGAGTATAGTGCAATGATACAGAGAGAGACCCATTCCAGAATCTCCTCTGGTTCTTTTACGTGCACGTTGTAAAGCACCGACACGAGACCTCGGTTTAACGTCCCATCTGAAAGACTGTTAATTTTATTAGGGTCAGACGGGGGATCGAACCAGCGATCCCGGGATTACCAGTCCAGCGTGTTACCACTGGGCTATAGATCCGTACCGACACAGTATTGCATTTATATACTAATAAGCCCGAGACAAAGTTAAATGCTATTGAAATTGATAAAATGACTCAGAATTGTATCTGTATGCGCAAAGAATGAATTGCCGTGTTTAAATCTGCAATAAAACATTGATTATAGCGTGTGACATGAACCGTGATTTAAATCTACTAGCAACTGCAATGGAATATATGGATATGGATGTTTATCTGTGGTATGGGTGGTGGAGGGAGGGGGCGGCCAAGTTTTGTATTCTCGGGCACGGATAACTGGTTGGTTCACACTTGCTCTCTGTTCGAGCTAGTACGTGTAAGATGTTCTATGAATGATAATTTACTGCTATAGTATGTTATAACTTTACTAAAGTGACAATATACATGTATATGGAGATGTATGTATTATATGTGTGTATGTACATTGATGTATGTATTATATGTGTGTATGTACATTGATGTATGTATTATATGTGTGTATGTACATTGATGTATGTATTATATGTGTGTATGTACATTGATGTATGTATTATATGTGTGTATGTACATTGATGTATGTATTATGTGTGTATGTACATTGATGTATGTATTATATGTGTGTATGTACATTGATGTATGTATTATATGTGTGTATGTACATTGATGTATGTATTATATGTGTGTATGTACATTGATGTATGTATTATATGTGTGTATGTACATTGATGTATGTATTATATGTGTGTATGTACATTGATGTATGTATTATATGTGTGTATGTACATTGATGTATGTATATATGTGTGTATGTACATGTGATGTATTATATGTGTGTATGTACATTGATGTATGTATTATATGTGTGTATGTACATTGATGTATGTATTATATGTGTGTATGTACATTGATGTATGTATTATATGTGTGTATGTACATTGATGTATGTATTATATGTGTGTATGTACATTGATGTATGTATTATATGTGTGTATGTACATTGATGTATGTATTATATGTGTGTATGTACATTGATGTATGTATTATATGTGTGTATGTACATTGATGTATGTATTATATGTGTGTATGTACATTGATGTATGTATTATATGTGTGTATGTACATTGATGTATGTATTATATGTGTGTATGTACATTGATGTATGTATTATATGTGTGTATGTACATTGATGTATGTATTATATGTGTGTATGTACATTGATGTATGTATTATATGTGTGTATGTACATTGATGTATGTATTATATGTGTGTATGTACATTGATGTATGTATTATATGTGTGTATGTACATTGATGTATGTATTATATGTGTGTATGTACATTGATGTATGTATTATATGTGTGTTGATGAGACTGAAATAAAAATAATAAAATACAGGTATTATTCCAAGTATGTGTATATTGTTTAATCATATTTTATGATAAAATGCAAAATGGGTTGTGCAACAAGATTTAGCAACATTAGTAAACTGCCCTCCCCAAGTAAACTGTCCTCTCCAAAGTAAACTGCCCTGTATGTGTATATATATGTTAAAGCAGCATTACATCGTAATAAAGGATGTTTTGTGTAAAATATAAATACTAATGTGTGTGTCTTTACAAAAATCGAAATAGTCGCTCAGAAACGATAACATTCCAATACATACAAAGTGTCGTATACGCGAATTTGTTTATCAACAAACCAAATATAAACACGCATAGCGCGCATGCGTGAAACAGCGGATGTAGAAAAGCACGTTGAACATGACATAATTGTATGTAGCAGTGTCAAACTTTACCCAACAAGCGAAGACGTTTTGTTTTTGTTTTGGGGATACTGTTTTTTATCGTCTCCACATGGTTATAAGTTAAATCACTCTCGAAACATCATTACTGATGGAAGAGAGAGAATATAGTTTTAAAAAGTAATCTAAACACCAGGGACCGCCATGACCGAACACCACTGGGTTCATTGCTACAGTCGATTGATTGAACAAGTGTACCGTAATCGTATAAGTTCGAAAACAAGTCCAAGTTATAAGTGTTTATTTAAATAAATTTCTACGGTGTGCCTAAGCACCATATGACGCTTTCAATAATCCCAGTTCGTCTCTCCCTAATCTAAACTTATCTCATATTATATAGAGAAGCAAGCTTGGACATTCCATACAATGTCATGCTACAGATGTTCCAGTAAACATAATTGCCACTCATTCGGATATATTGTTTTGGTGCAAACACATGCTTGACGGAAAACAACATGTTAATATTTTGAAATTGTACTGTTTAAACTTAAAACATCAGAGTACATTCTGATATAATAGCACACATGTGTGGGAAAACCTTTAATATGCTGAGCAGGCATACATGTAAGGGATGTCCACGCCAAGTATACTTGTTTATCTGCCAAATGTACTTGCTTCTCCGCCAACATAAACAGTTAGTACAGTTCCATGTATAATTGCCTTGTATAACGATCGTAAACAGCATTATTATAAATGGACCAATACTCATGAATATGTATCATGCTATACAACTAATTATGGAGGTAATTAATTAACATAATCAACATATAACCCCATTATGTTACACAAGCTGAACTCGGCAGTTTCGTCAATGAACACCCATTGGAAAGAGGTAACCATATAATCAAGTTGCTTTCTACTCAATCCTACATGTATTTACATAATTATTATGTATACTAGACTATGTATATTCAAAGAAATAAATATTTTTTAAACTTAAACGAACACCCGTTGCTGGGTTTATTATTTGATGAACACGGTGTGAATGGGCCTGGTGCTGGGGTTCATTTGTCATAGCCCTTGTTGTACCACTTACAGCGTCTGCAGTTTGGAAATACATTAAATGTGTGACTATCAGAGATTTATCCACAGTGTTCAGTGGTCTGATGGAAATGAACACCAACATGTGTACCGAGAAGGATGTCTCATGCTCACATATTTACCCAGTCGTATGTGGACTACTACGGGCAAACAAATAGTCTGATACCTTTCCTGCAAGTGGCGACGGTGGTATTGTGCTGAAGATGAATGCCATGACACTGTTCGTGGTGAGTTACAATTCCGCTTAAAACCAACTTACGCTGGCGCCGTCAAATCCGTACCCTTCCTCGCCGCCCTACTCGATTCACACTACAAGGGTATTCCCGTTCTCAGTCTGGAGCAGCGTAAACAGTCAATGAATCCCGGATAGGTCCGTATGTATGATATTCCCCTGTGATTAAAGGCAAGTGACGGTAACCCGTGTAAACCGACGCCATCGAAGCTCCGGAAAATGGACTAACTTTTAAGGTGTAAATGTAAAAATATTAACCGAAAACGTCATTTTGTCACCCAAATATGTATAACTTTATTGGGGTATTAACCCATTTGATTCTGGATACCGTTCAAACAGTATTTGCAAAGAACATAGAGCCAGATTAGCCGCCATGGAACGTGCCGTCTGATCAGGCTCTATGCTGTTTGCTATTGAGATGATCTTGCCAAGACACTTGGCTATGTAGCAAACAACATAGATCCTGATCATCACGCAGCGTCACGCTTCGGCAGATCTGGATCTATGTTGATTGCAAAAGCCTTTAAGTGTATCCAGAATGAAATGGGTTAATATTAAGCAAATGCATGTATAACCACATTCTTAAATTGGACTCAATGCATGATTTTTAGATTAAATAAATATATGTCGGTTTTTGCGAATTGTTATTTACGAACATACCAGGATTAACATGAATACGTAGCAAAATCTACTTCAGTTGGCTTAAATCAATGAACTCAAATAATCCATGTACTGTAGGCAATACCGATTCAAGTTAATTTTGAAATTCGTCCACGACCGCTGTAATAAGATACTGTCACAATGAAAGCCACTACTTTAACTGAACGCGTTCGTGTGTATGCGCGTGCGTACGCGCGTACGTGCGTGCGTGTGTACGTGTGCGTAGTGTGCTACTAGTTGATGAAGGTATGGCAGCATAGATTGCTATATAAACAAAAAGAAAACTCCCCAAAAGCATCTGAAAAGTGCTAATCGGTTGAGGCTGGACACGGACATGTATCCTGGCATTCACGCCTTAAAATATGGGTTTTTGATTTCGATTGGGGTCAACTTTGATAGAAACAGCTTTTGGCAGTAAACTTCATGTCTTATTTTGTGAACTTTTATTTCAAATTAAAATCGTGCACTGTTGGCTATGCGAGGTATAATGTGTTTACACTTATTAATATTACTTATAACACCATCATGTTTGTCTGACATGTGAATTGTTTCAAGATAAGGTCCCAACTACATATTGGCAGTATATTCCCGATCAGTGTGTGCGTGCGTGTGTACTACGTTTATTTATCGTCGCTACCGGTTACCCATATGAGCAATGCCTCCTTAAAGAGATTAGTCATTTTAGATTATTGGAGGACAGTGCAATGATACAGACAGAGACCCATTCCAGAGTCTCCTCTGGATCTTTTACGTGCACGGTGTACAACACCGACACGAGACATAGGTTTAATGTCCCATCTGAAAGACTTGTTAATTTTATTAGGGTCAGACGGGGGATCGAACCTGCGATCCCTGGATTACCAGTCCAGCGTATTACCACTGGACTACAGATCTCTGTTCCCAATCAGTACATGCACGTGTGCCGCGTTTATATGCACTATTCTAGTGCTATATTAGTTTATGGGAGGAACCAGATGCTGATTCCCCATAGTACAAAGGGGCCGCCACAGGTCATCTTGTACTTCATCCATCGATCTTTTCTCTTATGAATTAAAATGATTAAGTCCTTGATTGGGTCCGCAACCCATTTGCTGTTTAGAACTAATTGCCAACTCTTACAAGTGTATACATTTCGTTAGATAATGTATGCATACTGACACCACAGTAAATAGTCAATGCCCTAACAGGCGTTTAATAACTGTCATTCTATTATTGTTATGTTATATTTCGGGTTTTACGCCTGCATCAGCACCATTTTGGGCTATATCGCCGGCGGGCAGTTTACCTAACAACACCTTTCCTGGGCAGGCTCCAGCGGTTAACGAGTCATTCTAACTGTCATTCTAACGAAATACCTATACTCTGTTTATGTGCAGTTTGCAATGAGTATTAATAATACATTTATCAATTGGTAAAAGCACCAACACCGTAATTTTCATTACGGTTGTATATACGTAAATAGGTAGAAGTGCATCCGCGGTCGAATGTAGTCCCAATAACTAATATAGTTAATTTTTCTTTTTGTTAAAAATGCATTTTCATGATAGATTATTTGTGTGTGTTTTTTTGGAGAAAGTATATGACTTAATAAAACTTCAGACTAGTTGATGTGTAGAACAGATGTTGTATATGAATTCAGGCCATTGCAAGCTGATGGTTGGTATACTGTATTATTTGGTGTAAACACAGTGACTTTATTCACAGGTGAACACTGGTTATTAGAAACATAAAATTTGAAATAGTCTTGGTGTGTTTCAGGCTGATTTGAATACGTCTTCACAGTGGATGTTGTATCAGAAGAAATGAAAGATTGGAAATATAAAATGAACAGACTATGTTTTACTTTATACTATGTATTTAATATGCAATGTATTTGTTGTTTTACAACCTTACTGTACACGAATACATTATTGGCAGTGAAATCTTCTGAGATGGATGATTTCTAACAGGTTCATATGGCGGATTCCAAGCCGAATGCTGCCGTTATTGACAACAACCGACCCTATTCAATCAATTTCCTCTTTCTCTATACTAATCTCTTTTTCTCGTGTTCCGATTTGATAGTTCATGATCTTGAACTGTCTTCAAATATTTCGTTAAATATTAACCATTTTCTTTTTAACATCCAAAACTATTGACTCATTAATACAATAACTTCTGCAATTCTTTAGCATATACCTAGAATAGAGTTCACGTATTTTCATTCAATGAAAATATATTTATTATTCTCCGACCTGCCTATTGTATATCAATCAATTGTTAGGGAGAATAACTATATAAGTTTTCTTTCGTTCTAATCCCTTTCAGTCTACTGCAGCTGTTAAATTATATGTAAAATGTTCATTTCTTGATTACATGTACAAATATTGAAATAAATAATGTTTAAATTAATTGGTAAAATAAATGGTTGTCAATATTGGGAGGTGATCTGATGTATGCGATAGATCAGCAGCAGCAGCAGCAGCAGCAGCAGCAGCAGCAGCAGCAGCAGCAGCAGCAGCAGCAGCAGCAGCAGCAGCAGCAGCAGCAGCAGCAGCAGCAGCAGCAGCAGCAGCAGCAACAACAACAACTACTACAAAAACACCATCAACAACAACACAGTTTGATCACATAAACTATCTTCATGGCTAGCGACTATGGCAAGATAGATCAAGGTCTTCTTCATTGGCCCCAATATATAAGAACACAGGCTGTTGTTAATGCTAATAGCATCGTTTTGGTATAAAACTTATTTGAAACCTCTTTAGTTTATACAAAATAATTTTAGTTCGAATGCGAAACAAGTTCTTACAACAAGAGAGAATAGGCCATGTGGATATAAGTGTCTTTCATAAGGATACCACCACCCTGGCTCTGAGGCTTGAACTCACAACCTACCTATTACACCACGGAAGTTGCTAATTTTAACATGTTTATACAAATTTATTTTAGATCGATTGCGCAACAAGTTCTTACAACTATATTAATCGCTCTCGAGACCTCATTCCTAATCAAATCCATCGCCACGAGGGAGAGAGAAGAGGCAACGTGGAATTTAAATGCCTTGCATAAGGGCACATTCGTAACGGCTCCAGTGGGGCTCGAACTCCAGACCTTTCGCACCTGAAGCGAATGCGCATCCACAGCGCTATCACGACTTCCACTCCAACCTCTTTGTCATTGTCATTTGACGGTTGGAATTAATCGTTAATATCTCCAGAAAGAGGACGATACTGGATGGTTTATTAAAACTTTTATACACATTTCGTTGGGCCGCAATGCAATCGGTAAAGCATTCCCAATCAACATTTACAGAGGGCATATATACTATTAATAGAAACCGGAATACATCATCATTCTTAATATTTCCGAATATATGAAGAATTCATGTTGTATTCATTCTACTGGTTAAGATAGTAAATGCTAAATTCTTCTTGTGTATGACGTCAGCGCTACAAATTCCACAGCTGGAAATTGTATCTACGGTGCAGTCGCCCAAATGCATTTATGCGGTGGCGACTTTAAATAAACTTATATAGTTAGTGTATCTACGGTGGTAGCTCATGCTGTTGTAGATGAATATGTTGAGTGCAAAGAATTAAGACTTTCCGAAGAGTGTTTTACGTTTATTTATCGTCGCTACCGGTTGCCCATATAAGCGACGCCTCCTGAAGAGATTAGTCATTTTAGATTTTTGGAGGATAGTGTAATGATACAGACAGAGACCCATTCCAGAGTCTCCTCTGGTTCTTTTACATGCACGGTGTAAAGCACATACCTCGGTTTAACGTCCCATCTGAAAGACTGTTAATTTTATTATGGTCAGACGGGGGATCGAACCTGCTATCCCTGGATTACCAGTCCAGCGTTTTACCACTGGACTACATATCCGTCTACGACTTTCCGAATGAGCTTGGTTAAGCTTATATGCTCAGTGACAGTAGCTGTGCAAATACTGTGACTAGCAAGTAGCGCTGGATACCTCAGATATTCTTAATACAGTCATTATCATGTTTTACAATTTCTATAATTCATCAAGACATTGTCACTATTTTTCCAAGTAAGTTCATAATCATTACACCATGTGTCCCTCCTCATCATGATTGCATATTATAGTATTGTACTTGATGTATTGTACATATGTTTAAAGCGACATTACATCGCAAAAAGTAAATAAAATGCATTTTTCAGGTATAAATACATTGCTACTACAAATTCTTCCGAATACATTCGAACACTAACATTGAATCAATAAACAGTGTTTTTGGGGTCAACAAGCTTTCAAAAGTTTAAGTAGGATTCATATAACGGTCATTCATACTCCTGAAATGACGTGTGTTTGGTTTGTCATTGGAGTCGATACTAAACGCGCGATACTATCGCTTAGAGATAATTTAACTAAGATTAGTCTACAAATAAATATGCATAGGCACAACTGTGAGATATAACGATAAATCTGTATGATAAATCAGGCTATTCTATTTCAGGATACACGCATTGTATTACGCATGAATGTCGACCCTATTTAAATTAATGTGTTGTGTCAACACAGCATGTATACGACGTTCGTTTATTTGTTGAAATAGTTATTGAGGCAAATATTAGACACACAAGTTATACAATATAATAGGAAATTACATTGTGCAGACATTTGCATTTTCACCGATGTAGTGTCGCTTTAAATGCTATAGACGAGAAACTGTAAAGTTTAAGTCTTCATAAAGTGTGGCGTCGTCTTCTTCTTCTTCTTCTTCTTCTTCTTCTGTGAGCGAAGCAGCAGAAGCAATACTTGTCTTCCACATTCAATTTAAGAATATTATAATATATTTATAAACAGTTTCAAAATATGTTTAGGTCAGCGATATAGATGGTAGTCGTGTTTATTAGTCAAGTTAAATCAAAGTTTTTATTGACATAAACATGTACATGTCCATTGCCAAGAAACAAGATTGGCGGTTACATACAAAGTCTACAGAAAAGCATGATATATATAAGTATATTAGTGTAAGCTATGATTTTATTTAATCGCTTGGTCACCGGAATTTGTATTTTCACGAGTGACGTTGGAGTTTTTCTTTCACTGAGAATACATGTACTCAATCATTGATTGGTTGATTGATTGACTGATAGAAATCGTGATAGCGCAGGTCTGGAAAGGTCTGGAGTTCGAGCCCCACTGGAGCCGTTACGACTGTGCCCTTAGGCAATGCATTTACATTCCACTTTGCCTCTTCTCTCCCTCGTGGCGATATATTCCATCAGGAATGAGGTCTCGAGAGTGATTAATATAAGTTGTAATAACTTGTTTCGCAATCGAGCTAAAATAAATGTGTATAAACTAAACATTGATGAACACTGAATTTTACTATTCATCAGTATGTTTCATCTGAGCGAGAAACAGTATACATTCTACCGTGGCCTTATTTCCATCGGTTTTCCAAGTTTTCAAACATCCTTTAGCAACAGTACAGTTTACCGCCAGCGCCATATAGTTTTGTCTTCCACGGCGAGGCCCTGGTAATAACCTATTAGTCACTATATACACGTACACGTGTTTCTTATATATACATAACCAATAGGCTGAGTAGTTTCATAGCATTTATTTATCATCAGATAAATTCATGCAAAGTCAAGCCATTGTATCAGTTCATTTATTTCAACTTGAAATGTCCCTTGTCCTTTGTCTATGTGATTTTTATCAATCTGAAATAGATAAGATATATATAAGATAAGATTTACTTTGAGTCGGCGAGACATAATTTATAACATGTTAAAGTAAGCTCTATGGAGGTTTTGAACCGACAATACAAACAAGTGTACATATTTAGTAAAAGTATAACAGCTATGGAACAAAAATATAGAGAAGTGTATTAATACATAAAATAGGCAGATTTATATACAACATATTTTTCCATATGTAAGTTTAAACTTTATTTATTGTACACGATTGCGAAACAAGCTTTAACAACTTCTATTAATCACTCGTGTTGGCGCAGATGAGAGCGTAAGTGTGTCATTCGTGTGGGAGAAAATCGGAGTACCCGGAGCAAACCCAATTATCCGATCTGGCGACTACCGTACCATCTCACATACACCCCGGTGTACCAATAAGGGATTAAGTTGGAAGATATGAAAAGCATAAGAAGGAGCTTACTTTAGACACATTGGTTGCATCACTATAGCTATGCAAGTCCTTTCAACTGTATGGACTGTTCGCTCTCGAGACCTCTTTCCTGTTGTATTCCATTGTCACGTGGGCGAGAGAGAGAGAGAGAGAGAGAGGGGGGGGGGAGACTACTTAATGTTTAAACTTTATTTATTTTACAACGATTGTGAAGCAAGTTCTAACAACTTATATTAATCACTCTTGATGGCGCGGATGACAGCGTATATGTGGTCATTCGTGTGAGAGGAACCCGGAGGACGCGGAGAAAACCACCTGTCCGATCTGGCGACTACCTACCATCTCACATATTTCCCGACCGGTACCAGTAGAGACACTACTAGGAATGTAGATTTCATAAAATATGGTATGAAATCTCAACGAGTGGAATATCCTATATATACATTGAGAGATAATAGGAAACTGAACCTATAGATAAATGTTTACTTGTTATGGAGAGTGCAGACTTACATGAATTGTTGACGCTAGTATTTGCTGCTGGATGAACTGGAACCTCCCAAACCAAATCCTCCTCCGCCGAACAATAGTTGAATTACAAAGATGAAGAAAAACACTGAAATACAGTAACAGACATTGGAATACAGTAACAGACATTGGAATACAGTAATGAACATTGGAATACAGTAATGAACATTGGAATACAGTAATGAACATTGGAATACAGTAATGAACATTGGAATACAGTAACGAACACTGGAATACAGTAATGAACATTGGAGTACAGTAATGAACATTGGAATACAAGAATGACTATTGGAATACAGTAATGAACATTGGAATACAGTAACGAACACTGGAATACAGTAATGAACATTGGAGTACAGTAATGAACATTGGAATACAGTAATGAACATTGGAATACAGTAATGAACATTGGAATACAGTAATGAACACTGGAATACAGTAACAAACACTGGACTACAGTAATGGACATCGGAATACAATAATGGACATTGGAATACAGTAATGTACATTGGAATACAGTAACAAACACTGGAATACAGTAATGGACATTGGAATACAGTAATGTACATTGTAATACAGTAACAAACACTGGAATACAGTAACGTACATTGGAATACAGTAACGACCACTCGAATACAGTAACACACACTGGACTACAGTAATGGACATTGGAATACAGTAATGTACATTGGAATACAGTAACAAACACTGGAATACAGTAATGTACATTGGAATACAGTAACAAACACTGGAATACAGTAATGGACATTGGGGTACAGTAATGAACATTGGAACCGAGTAACGAACATTGGAATACAGTAATGAACATTGGATTACAGTAATGAACATTGGAATACAGTAACGAACACTAGAATACAGTAACACACACTGGAATACAGTAATGTACATTGGAATACAGTAATGTACATTGGAATACAGTAACAAACACTGGAATACAGTAACGTACATTGGAATACAGTAACAAACACTGGAATACAGTAATGGACATTGGGGTACAGTAATGAACATTGGAACAGAGTAACGAACATTGGAATACAGTAATGAACATTGGAATAAAATAACGAACACTAGAATACAGTAACATACACTGGAGTACAGTAATGACCACTGGAATACAGTAATGGACATTGGAATATAGTAACGTACATTGGAATACAGTCACCAACACTAGAATACAGTAACACACACTGGAATACAGTAACATACATTAGAATACAGTAATGGATAATGGAATACAGTAACACACACTGGAATACAGTATTGGACATTGGAATACAGTAATGAACATTGGAACAGAGTAAAGAACATTGGAATACAGTAACAAACACTGGAATACAGTAATGAACATTGGAATACAGTAATGAACATTGGAATACAGTAATGAACACTGGAATACAGTAATGAACATTGGAATACAGTAACGAACACTGGAATACGGTAATGAACATTGGAGTACAGTAATGAACATTGGAATACAGGAATGACTATTGGAATACAGTAATGAATATTGGAATACAGTAATGAACACTGGAATACAGTAATGAACACTGGAATACAGTAATGAACATTGGAATACAGTAACGAACACTGGAATACAGTAATGAACATTGGAGTAGAGTAATGATCATTGGAATACAGTAATGAACATTGGAATACAGTAATGAACACTGGAATACAGTAACAACACTGGACTACAGTAATGGACATTGGAATACAATATTGGACATTGGAATACAGTAATGGACATTGGAATACAGTAATGTACATTGTAATACAGTAACAAAAACTGGAATACAGTAACGTACATTGGAATACAGTAACGAACACTAGAATATAGTAACAAACACTGGACTACAGTAATGGACATTGGAATACAGTAATGTACATTGGAATACAGTAACAAACACTGGAATACAGTAACGTACATTGGAATACAGTAACAAACACTGGAATACAGTAATGGACATTGGGGTACAGTAATGAACATTGGAACAGAGTAACGAACAATTGAATACAGTAATGAACATTTGAATACAGTAACGAACACTAGAATACAGTAACACACACTGGAATACAGTAATGTACATTGGAATACAGTAACGAACACTAGAATACAGTAACATACACTGGAGTACAGTAATGACCACTGGAATACAGTAATGGACATTGGAATATAGTAACGTACATTGGAATACAGTAACCAACACTAGAATACAGTAACACACACTGGAATACAGTAACAGACATTAGAATACAGTAATGGACAATGGAATACAGTAACAAACACTGGAATACAGTATTGGACATTGGAATACAGTAATGGACATTGGAACAGAGTAAAGAACATTGGAATACAGTAACAAACACTGGAATACAGTAATGAACATTGGAATACAGTAACAAACACTGGAATACAGTAATGAACATTGGAATACAGTAATGAACATTGGAATACAGTAATGAACACTGAAATACAGAAATGGACATTGGAATACAGTAACGTACATTGGAATACAGTAACGAACACTAGAATACAGTAGCACACACTGGAATACAGTAACATACATTAGATTACAGTAATGGACAATGGAATACAGTAACAAACACTGGAATACAGTAATGGACATTGGAATACAGTAATGTACATTGGAATACAGTAACAAACACTGGAATACAGTAACGTACATTGGAATACAGTAACAAACACTGGAATACAGTAATGGACATTGGGGTACAGTAATGAACATTGGAACAGAGTAACGAACATTGGAATACAGTAATGAACATTGGAATAGAGTAACGAACACTAGAATACAGTAACACACACTGGAATACAGTAATGTACATTGGAATACAGTAACGAACACTAGTATACAGTAACATACACTGGAGTACAGTAATGAACACTGGAAAACAGTAATGGACATTGGAATATAGTAACGTACATTGGAATACAGTAACGAACACTAGAATACAGTAACACACTGGAATACAGTAACAGACATTAGAATACAGTAATGGACATTGGAATATAGTAACAAACACTGGAATACAGTATTAGACATTGGAATACAGTCATGGACATTGGAACAGAGTAGAGAACATTGGAATACAGTAACAAACACTAGAATACAGTAATGAACATTGGAATACAGTAACAAACACTGGAATACAGTAATGAACATTGGAATACAGTAATGAACACTGGAATACAGTAACAAACACTGGAGTACAGTAATGAACACTGGAATACAGTAACGAACACTGGAATACAGAAATGGACATTGGAATACAGTAACGTACATTGGAATACAGTAACGAACACTAGAATACAGTAGCACACACTGGAATACAGTAACATACATTAGAATACAGTAATGAACATTGGAATACAGTAATGAACACTGGAATACAGTAACAAACACTGGAGTACAGTAATGAACACTGGAATACAGTAATGAACACTGGAATACAGAAATGGACATTGGAATACAGTAACGTACATTGGAATACAATAACGAAAACTAGATTACAGTAGCACACACTGGAATACAGTAACATACATTAGAATACAGTAATGGACAATGGAATACAGTAACATACACTGGAATACAGTAATGGACAATGGAATACAGTAATGAACACTGGAATACAGCAATGAACACTGGAATACAGTAATGAACACTGGAATACAGCAATGAACACTGGAATACAGTAACACACACTGGAATACAGCAATGAACACTGGAATACAGTAATGAACACTGGAATACAGCAATGAACACTGGAATACAGCAATGAACACTGGAATACAGTAATGAATACTGGAATACAGCAATGAACACTGGAATACAGTAAACAAAACACTGGAATACAGCAATGAACACTGGAATACAGTAATTAACACTGGAATAGAGTAATGAACACTAGAATACAGCAATAAACACTGCACTACAGCAATGAACACTGGATTACAGTAACAAACACTGGAGTACAGTAACAAACACTGAAATACAGTAATAAACACTGGAATACAGTAATGGACATTGGAATACAGTAATGTACATTGTAATACAGTAACAAACACTGGAATACAGTAAGACATGGAATACAGAAGAACACTGAATAAGAATGGAATACAGTAACGTACATTGGAATACAGTAACGAACACTGGAATACAGTAAACATGAATAGTAAAACACGAATACAGATAACACTGAATACAAATGACATGGAATACAGTAACAACATGGATACAGTAACAAACACTGGAATACAGTAAACACTGATAAGTAAACATGATACAGAATACATGATACAGAAGACATGGAATACAGTAAACATGAATATAGTAACAAACACTGGAATACAGTAATGGACATTGGAATACAGTAATGTACATTGGAATACAGTAATGGACATGAAATTGGAATACTGTAAAAAACACTGGAATACAGTAATGAACACTGAAATACATTAATGGACATTGGAATACAGTAATGGACATTGGAATACAGTAACAAACACTGGAATACAGTAGCGAACACTGGAGTACAGTAATGTACATTGGAGTACAGTAATGTACATTGGAGTACAGTAATGTACATTGGAATACAGTAATGTACATTGGAATACAGTAACAAACACTGGAATACAGTAATGAACACTGGAATACAGCAATGAACACTGGAATACAGCAATGAACACTGGAATACAGTAATGAACACTGGAATACAGCAATGAACACTGGAATACAGTAATACATGGAATAAGTAACGTACATTGGAATACAGTAATGAACACTAATACAGTACAACACTGGAATACAGTAACACATTAATACAGTAAGACATTGGAATACAGTAACAAACACTGGAATACAGTATGGACATTGGAATACAGTCATACATTAAAAGTAGACATTGGAATACAGTAACAAACACTGGAATACAGTAATGAACACTGGAATACAGTAATAAACACTGCAATACAGTAATGAACACTGGAATACAGTAACAAACACTGGAGTACAGTAACAAACACTGGAATACAGTAATGAACACTGGAATACAGTAATGGACATTGGAATACAGTAATGTACATTGGAATACAGTAACGAACACTGACAGAATACAGTAACGTACATTGGAATACAGTAACGAACACTAGAATACAGTAACAAACACTGGAGTACAGTAATGAACACTGGAATACAGAATGAACACTGGAATACAGCAATGAACACTGAATACAGTAACAAACACTGTAATACAGCAATGAACACTGGAATACAGTAACAGACATTGATACAGTAATGACATGGAATACAGTAACAAACACTGGAATACAGTAATGAACATTGGAATACAGTAATGGACATTGGAAACAGTAAGACATTGGAATACAGTAAGACATTGGAATACAGTAATGTACATTGGAATACAGTAATGGACATTGGAATACTGTAAAAAACACTGGAATACAGTAATGAACACTGAAATACATTAATGGACATTGGAATACAGTAATGGACATTGGAATACAGTAACAAACACTGGAATACAGTAGCGAACACTGGAGTACAGTAATGTACATTGGAGTACAGTAATGTACATTGGAGTACAGTAATGTACATTGGAATACAGTAATGTACATTGGAATACAGTAACAAACACTGGAATACAGTAATGGACATTGGAATACAGTAATGTACATTGGAATACAGTAATGAACACTGGAATACAGTGATGTACATTGGAATACAGTAATGACCAAACATTGGAATACAGTAACAAACACTGGAATACAGTAATGTACATTGGAATACAGTAATGTACATTGAATACAGTAACAAACACTGAATACAGTAACAAACACTGGAATACAGTAAAAAACACTGAATACAGCAATGAACATTGAATACAGTAACGAACATTGGAATACAGTAATGAACACTGGAATACAGTAATGACATTGGAATACAGTAATGAACACTGGAATACAGAAAACACTGAATACAGCAAAAACTGGAATACAGAATGAACACTGGAATAAGTATGAACACTGGAATACAGCAACAAACACTGGAATACAGTAATGAACACTGGAATACAGCAACAAACACTGGAATACAGTAATGAACACTGGAATACAGCAACAAACACTGGAATACAGCAACAAACTGAATACAGAATGAACATGGAATACAGTAATGAACACTGGAATACAGTAATGAACACTGGAATACAGCAATGAACACTGGAATACAGTAATGAACACTGGAATACAGCAATGAACACTGGAATACAGTAACAAACACTGGAATACAGTAATGAACACTGGAATACAGCAATGAACACTGGAATACAGCAATGAACACTGGAATACAGTAATGAATACTGGAATACAGCAATGAACACTGGAATACAGTAAACAAACACTGGAATACAGCAATGAACACTGGAATACAGTAATGAACACTGGAATACAGTAATGAACACTAGAATACAGCAATGAACACTGGACTACAGTAAACATAATACAGTAACAATGAACACTGGATTACAGTAACAAACACTGGAGTACAGTAACAAACACTGGAATACAGTAATGAACACTGGAATACAGTAACGAACACTGGAATACAGTAACATACATTGTAATACAGTAACGAACACTGGAATACAGTAATGAACACTGGAATACAGTAACGAACACTGAATACAGTAACAAACACTGGAATACAGTAAACATGGAATACAGTAAACATGGATACAGAGACATGATACAGAAAACAAAAAACAAAACATAATGAACACTGGAATACAGAATGAACATTGGAATACAGTAACAAACACTGGAATACAGTAACACACACTGGAATACAGTATAACACTGGATACAGAATGAACACTGGAATACAGTAACAACACTGGAATACAGTAACAAACACTGGAATACAGTACAACACTGGAGTACAGAATGACATGGATACAGAATGACATGGAATACAGATGACATGGAATACAAAGACATGGAATCAGAAGAACACTGGAATACAGTAATGAACACTGGAATACAGTAATGAACATTGGAATACAGTAATGAACATTGGAATACATAATGAACACTGGAATACAGTAATGTACATTGGAATACAGTAATGAACACTGGAATACAGTAATGAACATTGGAATACAGTAACGTACATTGGAATACAGTAACGAACACTAGAATACAGTAGCACACACTGGAATACAGTAACATACATTATAATACAGTAATGGACAATGGAATACAGTAACAAACACTGGAATACAGTAATGGACATTGGAATACAGTAATGTACATTGGAATACAGTAACAAACACTGGAATACAGTAACGTACATTGGAATACAGTAACAAACACTGGAATACAGTAATGGATATTGGGGTACAGTAATGAACATTGGAACAGAGTAACGAACATTGGAATACAGTAATGAACATTGGAATACAGTAACGAACACTAGAATACAGTAACACACACTGGAATACAGTAATGTACATTGGAATACAGTAACGAACACTAGAATACAGTAACATACACTGGAGTACAGTAATGAACACTGGAATACAGTAATGGACATTGGAATATAGTAACGTACATTGGAATACAGTAACGAACACTATAATACAGTAGCACACACTGGAATACAGTAACAGACATTAGAATACAGTAATGGACATTGGAATACAGTAACAAACACTGGAATACAGTATTGGACATTGGAATACAGTCATGGACATTGGAACAGAGTAAAGAACATTGGAATAAAGTAACAAACACTGGAATACAGTAATGAACATTGGAATACAGTAACAAACACTGTAATACAGTAATGAACACTGGAATACAGTAACAAACACTGGATACAGAATGAATGGAATACAGTAAGAACACTGGAATACAGAAATGGACATTGGAATACAGTAACGTACATTGGAATACAGTAACGAACACTAGAATACAGTAGCACACACTGGAATACAGTAACATACATAAGAATACAGTAATGAACATTGGAATACAGTAATGAACACTGGAATAAAGTAACAAACACTGGAGTACAGTAATGAACACTGGAATACAGTAATGAACACTGGAATACAGAAATGGACATTGGAATACAATAACGTACATTGGAATAGAGTAACCAACACTAGAATACAGTAGCACACACTGGAATACAGTAACATACATTAGAATACAGTAATGGACAATGGAATACAGTAACAAACACTGGAATACAGTAATGGACATTGGAATACAGTAATGAACACTGGAATACAGCAATGAACACTGGAATACAGTAACAAACACTGGATACAGAATGAACACTGGAATACAGAATGAACACTGGAATACAGCAATGAACACTGGAATACAGTAAACAAAACACTGGAATACAGCAATGAACACTGGAATACAGTAATGAACACTGGAATACAGCAATGAACACTGGAATACAGTAATGAACACTAGAATACAGCAATGAACATTGGACTACAGTAATGAACACTGGAATACAGTAACAAACACTGGAATACAGCAATGAACACTGGATTACAGTAACAAACACTGGAGTACAGTAGCAAACACTGGAATAAGGTAATGAACACAGGAATACAGTAATGAACATTGGAATACAGTAATGGACATTGGAATACAGTAATGTACATTGGAATACAGTAATGTACATTGGAATACAGTAATGGACATTAGAATACAGTAATGGACATTGGAATACTGTAACAAACACTGGATTACAGTAATGAACACTGAAATACATTAATGGACATTGGAATACAGTAATGAACATTGGAATACAGTAACAAACACTGGAGTACAGTAGCGAACACTGGAGTACAGTAATGTACATTGGAGTACAGTAATGTACATTGGAGTACAGTAATGTACATTGGAATACAGTAATGTAAATTGGAATACAGTAACAAACACTGGAATACAGTAATGGACATTGGAATACAGTAATGTACATTGGAATACAGTAATGAACACTGGAATACAGTGATGTACATTGGAATACAGTAATGTACATTGGAATACAGTAATGTACATTGGAATACAGTAACAAACACTGGAATACAGTAATGTACATTGGAATACAGTAATGTACATTGTAATACAGTAACAAACACTGAAATACAGTAACAAACACTGGAATACAGTAAACAAAACACTGAAATACAGCAATGAACATTAGAATACAGTAACGAACATTGGAATACAGTAATGAACACTGGAATACAGTAATGGACATTGGAATACAGTAATGAACACTGGAATACAGCAACAAACACTTGAATACAGCTACAAAGACTGGAATACAGTAATGAACACTGGAATATAGTACTGAACACTGGAATACAGCAACAAATACTGGAATACAGTAATGAACACTGGAATACAGCAACAAACACTGGAATACAGTAATGAACACTGGAATACAGCAACAAACACTGGAATACAGCAACAAATACTGGAATACAGTAATGAACACTGGAATACAGTAATGAACACTGGAATATGAACATTGGAATACAGTAATGAACACTGGAATACAGCAATGAACACTGGAATACAGTAATGAACACTGGAATACAGCAATGAACACTGGAATACAGTAACAAACACTGGAATACAGCAATGAACACTGGAATACAGCAATGAACACTGGAATACAGCAATGAACACTGGAATACAGTAATGAATACTGGAATACAGCAATGAACACTGGAATACAGTAAACAAACACTGGAATACAGCAATGAACACTGGAATACAGCAATGAACACTGGAATACAGTAATGAACACTAGAATACAGCAATGAACACTGGACTACAGTAATGAACACTGGAATACAGTAACAACATGTACACAATGAACACTGGATTACAGTAACAAACACTGGAGTACAGTAACAAACACTGGAATACAGTAATGAACACTGGAATACAGCAACGAACACTGGAATACAGTAACATACATTGTAATACAGAAACAAACACTGGAATACAGTAACGAACACTGGAATACAGCAACGAACACTAGAATACAGTAACAAACACTGGAATACAGTAACAAACACTGGACACTGGAGTACAGCAATGAACACTGGAATACAGCAATGAACACTGGAATACAGTAATGAACACTGGAATACAATAATGAACACTGGAATACAGTAATGAACACTGGAATACAGTAATGGACATTGGAATACAGTAACAAACACTGGAATACAGTAACAAACACTGGAATACAGTAACGAACACTGGAGTACAGTAATGTACATTGGAGTACAGTAATGTACATTGGAATACAGTAATGTACATTGGAATACAGAATAACAAACAAAACACTGGAATACAGTAATGGACATTGGAATACAGTAATGTACATTGGAATACAGTAATGAACACTGGAATACAGTGATGTACATTGGAATACAGTAATGTACATTGGAATACAGTAATGAACACTGGAATACAGTAACAAACACTGGAATACAGTAACGTACATTGGAATACAGTAACGAACACTAGAATACAGTAGTACACACTGGAATACAGTAACATACATTATAATACAGTAATGGACAATGGAATACAGTAACAAACACTGGAATACAGTAATGGACATTGGAATACAGTAATGTACATTGGAATACAGTAACAAACACTGGAATACAGTAACGTACATTGGAATACAGTAACAAACACTGGAATACAGTAATGGATATTGGGGTACAGTAATGAACATTGGAACAGAGTAACGAACATTGGAATACAGTAATGAACATTGTAATACAGTAACGAACACTAGAATACAGTAACACACACTGGAATACAGTAATGTACATTGGAATACAGTAACGAACACTAGAATACAGTAACATACACTGGAGTACAGTAATGAACACTGGAATACAGTAATGGACATTGGAATATAGTAACGTACATTGGAATACAGTAACGAACACTATAATACAGTAGCACACACTGGAATACAGTAACAGACATTAGAATACAGTAATGGACATTGGAATACAGTAACAAACACTGGAATACAGTATTGGACATTGGAATACAGTCATGGACATTGGAACAGAGTAAAGAACATTGGAATACAGTAACAAACACTGGAATACAGTAATGAACATTGGAATACAGTAACAAACACTGTAATACAGTAATGAACACTGGAATACAGTAACAAACACTGGAGTACAGTAATGAACACTGGAATACAGTAACGAACACTGGAATACAGAAATGGACATTGGAATACAGTAACGTACATTGGAATACAGTAACGAACACTAGAATACAGTAGCACACACTGGAATACAGTAACATACATAAGAATACAGTAATGAACATTGGAATACAGTAATGAACACTGGAATACAGTAACAAACACTGGAGTACAGTAATGAACACAATACAGTAATGAACACTGGAATACAGTAATGAACACTGGAATACAGAAATGGACATTGGAAACAGTAACGTACATTGGAATAGAGTAACCAACACTAGAATACAGTAGCACACACTGGAATACAGTAACATACATTAGAATACAGTAATGGACAATGGAATACAGTAAAAAACACTGGAATACAGTAATGGACATTGGAATACAGTAATGAACACTGGAATACAGCAATGAACACTGGAATACAGTAATGAACACTGGAATACAGCAATGAACACTGGAATACAGTAACAAACACTGGAATACAGCAATGAACACTGGAATACAGTAATGAACACTGGAATACAGCAATGAACACTGGAATACAGCAATGAACACTGGAATACAGTAATGAACACTGGAATACAGCAATGACATTGGATACAGTAAAACACTGGAATACGAATGACATGGAATACAGTAACAAACACTGGAATACAGTAATGGACACTGGAATACAGTAATGAACATTGGAATACAGTAATGAACACTGGAATACAGTATGAATGGAATACAGTAAACACTGGAATACAGTAATGAACACTGGATTACAGTAACAAACACTGGAGTACAGTAGCAAACACTGGAATAAGGTAATGAACACAGGAATACAGTAATGAACATTGGAATACAGTAATGGACATTGGAATACAGTAATGTACATTGGAATACAGTAATGTACATTGGAATACAGTAATGGACATTAGAATACAGTAATGGACATGGAATACTAACAAACACTGGAATACAGTAATGACATTGGAATACAGTAATGTACATTGGAATACTGTAACAAACACTGGAATACAGTAATGAACACTGAAATACATTAATGGACATTGGAATACAGTAATGAACATTGGAATACAGTAACAAACACTGGAGTACAGTAGCGAACACTGGAGTACAGTAATGTACATTGGAGTACAGTAATGTACATTGGAGTACAGTAATGTACATTGGAATACAGTAATGTAAATTGGAATACAGTAACAAACACTGGAATACAGTAATGGACATTGGAATACAGTAATGTACATTGGAATACAGTAATGAACACTGGAATACAGTGATGTACATTGGAATACAGTAATGTACATTGGAATACAGTAATGTACATTGGAATACAGTAACAAACACTGGAATACAGTAATGTACATTGGAATACAGTAATGTACATTGTAATACAGTAACAAACACTGAAATACAGTAACAAACACTGGAATACAGTAAACAAAACACTGAAATACAGCAATGAACATTAGAATACAGTAACGAACATTGGAATACAGTAATGAACACTGGAATACAGTAATGGACATTGGAATACAGTAACGAACACTGGAATACAGCAACAAACACTTGAATACAGCTACAAACACTGGAATACAGTAATGAACACTGGAATATAGTACTGAACACTGGAATACAGCAACAAATACAACATAAGAATACAGTAATGAACATTGGAATACAGTAATGAACACTGGAATACAGCAACAAACACTGGAATACAGTAATGAACACTGGAATACAGCAACAAACACTGGAATACAGCAACAAATACTGGAATACAGTAATGAACACTGGAATACAGTAATGAACACTGGAATATGAACATTGGAATACAGTAATGAACACTATAATACAGCAACAAACACTGGAATACAGTAACAAACACTATAATACAGCAATGAACACTGGAATACAGTAACAAACACTGGAATACAGCAATGAACACTGGAATACAGTAATGAACACTGGAACACAGCAAAGAACACTGGAATACAGCAACAAACACTGGAATACAGTAATGAAACAAAACCCAAAACACAAAACAAAACAAAACACTGAAATACAGCAACAAACACTGTAATACAGAAAACACAAACAAACAAACACAACAAAAACACAAACATAACGAACACTGGAATACAGAAATGAACACTGGAATACAGTAACGAACACTAGAATACAGCAACGAACACTAGAATACAGTAACAAACACTGGAATACAGTAACAAACACAAGAATACAGCAATGAACACTGGAATACAGTAACAAACACTGGAATACAGTAACAAACACTGGAATACAGTAATGAACACATGAATACAGCAATGAACACTGGAATACAGCAATGAACACTGTAATACAGTAAACAAAACACTGTAATACAGCAATGAACACTGGAATACAGTAATGAACACTAGAATACAGCAATGAACATTGGACTACAGTAATGAACACTGGAATACAGTAACAAACACTGGAATACAGCAATGAACACTGGATTACAGTAACAAACACTGGAGTACAGTAGCAAACACTGGAATAAGGTAATGAACACAGGAATACAGTAATGAACATTGGAATACAGTAATGGACATTGGAATACAGTAAT
>CM026386.1:47934599-47954116 GCA_014843695.1 Archivesica marissinica
CTATATTAATTTTGTACTATCAAAGAAAACACGTACAACTGAATACGTCCATCCGTGGCTAGCAATATGACTGGGTTCTATATTAATTGTGTACAATTAACGAAAACACGTACAACTGAATAAGTCCATCCGTATGTAGGAGTATGTGTGTCGTATAGCCTCTCCGTTGGTATCCGTGCTATGTTCTTGAGTCCTTTCCACTCTACACGACTTTTAGGATTCGATTCACTCACACTGCACTTCAGTGCCAGTTCCGTATCGCCATTGGCATTGTTCTTCTTCGTGGTTTCTGTGAGATTGACTGTCAGAGGTGCAACTGGAGAAGAAGATATGCAGATGAAACTCAACTACGCACGTTTATTGGGATCATTTTTGTTTTATGTTTATTTATCGTCGCTACCGGTTGCCCATATGAGCGATGCCTCCTGAAGAGATTAGTCATTTTAGATGTTTGGAGGATAGTGCAATGGTACAGACAGAGACCCATTCCAGGGTCTCATCTGGTTCTTTTACGTGCACGATGTAAAGCATCGACACGAGACCTCGGTTTAAAGTTCCATATGAAAGACTGTTAATTTTATTAGGGTCAGACGGGGGGTCGAACCTGCGATCCCTGGATTCCCAGTCCACCGTGTTAACCACTGGACTACGTATCCGTCTGTAGATTCGGATAAGCTTAATGATAATGGATACACATTCTGAATTTTAAAGGCAGAATATAATGGTGGTACCACACTGTTTTAAAATTAATTCGAGATTAGCAGGAATTCGATTTAAACACAAGTCTTGATAGCGCAGTGGATGGGCGTTCGCTTCTGATGCGAAAGATCCGGAGTTCGAGCCCTGCTGGAGCCGTTACGATTGTACCCTTAGGCAAGGCATTTATATTCCACTTTGCCTCTTCTCTCTCCCTCGAATGAGGTCTCGGGAGTGATTAATATAAGTTGAAAGAACTTGTTTCACAATCGAGCTAAACTATATTTGTATACAGTCAAACCTGTCTTAAGCAGCCAGTGAAGGGAATCACAGAAAGTGGCTGCTTAACACAGGTGTCTGCTTAATATAGATCAAATGTATAATAAAACCTTATATTGGGAATCTGGAAACTGGCTGCTTAATACAGATTGGCTGCTTAATAGAGGTGACCACTAACACAGGTTTGACTGTAAACATATAAAAATTAGCAACTTCCGTGGTGTAATGGATAGGCTGTGAGTTCAAGCCTCATCAGAGCCAGGGTGGTGGTATCCTTAAGCAATACATTTATATCCACATGGCCTATTCTCTCTCCCGCATGGCGATGGTATCCATCATGAGGTATCCTTAAGCAATACACTTATATCCACATGGCCTATTCTCTCTCCCGCATGGCGATGGTGTCCATCAGGAGGTGTCCTTAAGCAATACACTTATATCCACATGGCCTATTCTCTCTCCCGCATGGCGATGGTTTCCATCAGGAGGTATCCTTAAGCAATACACTTATATCAACATGGCCTATTCTCTCTCCCGCGTGGCGATGGTGTCCATCAGGAGGTGTCCTTAAGCAATACACTTATATCCACATGGCCTATTCTCTCTCCCGCATGGCGATGGTTTCCATCATGAGGTATCAAGGGCGATTAATCTAATGCTGTACAAAGTTCAAATTTGTATTATTTTAACCCTTTCCTTCTTAGAGATTTATGTTAATATACTATATAGAACTATCAAAGAAAACACGTATCACTGAATACGTCCCCCGTCCATGGTTAGCAACAAAGGTGTTGGTGCATTATACTAGTCCTATGATAGAGGTACAAGGTTGATGGTGCATTATACTAGTGGGGGTCCTATGATAGAGGTACAAGGTGCTTAGTGCATTATACTAGTGGGGGTCCTATGATAGAGGTACAAGGTTGATGGTGCATTATACAAGTGGGGGTCCTATGATAGAGGTACAAGGTTGTTGGTGCATTATACTAGTGGGGGTCCTATGATATAGGTACAAGGTTTTTGGTGCATTATACTAGTGGGGGTCCTATGATAGAGGTACAAGGTAGTTGGTGCATTATACTAGTGGGGGTCCTATGATATATGTACAAGGTTTTTGGTGCATTATACTAGTGGGGGTCCTATGATAGAGGTACAAGGTGTTTGGTGCATTATACTAGTGGGGGTCCTATGATAGAGGTACAATGTTGTTGGTACATTATACTAGTGGGGGTCCTATGATATAGGTACAAGGTTTTTGGTGTATTATACAAGTGGGGGTCCTATGATATAGGAACAAGGTGTTTAGTGCATTATACTAGTCCTATGATAGAGGTACAAGGTTTTTGGTGCATTATACTAGTGGGGGTCCTATGATAGAGGTACAAGGCGTTTGGTGCAATACTAGTGGAGGTCATATGATAGAGGTACAAAGCTTTTGGTGCAATACTAGTGGAGGTCATATGATAGAGGTACAATGCTTTTGATGCATATACTAGGTACAGGATAGAGGTACAAGGTTGTGGTGCATACACTAGTGGAGGTCATATGATAGAGGTACAAGGTTGTTGGTGCATTATATATAGTGGGGGTCATATGATATAGGTACAAGGTGTTTGGTGCATTATACTAGTGTACCAGGATAGAGGTACAATGTGTTTGGTGCATTATACTAGTGGGGGTCCTATGATAGAGGTACAAGGCTTTTGGTGCATTATTCTAGTGGGGGTCCTATGATAGAGGTACAAGGTTTTTGGTGCATTATACTAGTGTACCAGGATAGAGGTACAAGGTTTTGGTGCATTCTACAGTGGGGGTCCTATGATAGAGGTACAAGGTTTTTGGTGTATTATACTAGTGGGTGTCCTATGATAGAGGTACAAGGTTGTTGGTGCATTATACTAGTGGGGGGCCTATGATAGAGGTACAAGGTGTTTGTTGTATTATACTAGTGGAGGTACAAGGATAGAGGTACAAGGTTTTTGGTGCATTATACTAGTGTACCAGGATAGAAGTACAAGGTTTAAGGTGCATTATACTAGTGTACCAGGATAGTGGTACAAGGATCTTAGTGCATAATACTAGTGGGGGTCCTATGATAGAGGTACAAGGTTTTTGGTGCATTATACTAGTGTATCAGGATAGAGGTACAAGGTGTTTGATGCATTATACTAGTGGGTGTCCTATGATAGAGGTACAAGGTTTTTGGTGCATTATACTAGTGGGGGTCCTATGATAGAGGTACAAGGGTTTTGGTGCATTATACAAGTGGGTGTCCTATGATAGAGGTACAAGATTTTTGGTGCATTATACTAGGGGGGGTCCTATGATAGAGGTAAAAGGTTTTTGGTGTATTATACTAGTGGGGGTCCTATGATAGAGGTACAAGGTTTTTGGTGTATTATACAAGTGGGGATCCTATGATAGAGGTACAAGGTTTTTGGTGCATTATACTAATGGGGGTCCTATGATAGAGGTACAAGGTTTTTGGTGTATTATACTAGTGGGGGTCCTATGATAGAGGTACAAGGTTTTTGGTGCATTATACTAATGGGGGTCCTATGATAGAGGTACAAGGTTTTTGGTGTATTATACTAGTGGGGGTCCTATGATAGAGGTAAAAGGTTTTTGGTGCATTATACTAGTGGGTGGTCCTATGGTATAGGTACAAGGTGTTTGGTGCATTATACTAGTGTGCATTATACTAGGTACCAGGATAGAGGTACAAGGTTTAAGGTGCATTCTACTACTGGGGGTCCTATGGTAGAGATACAAGGATGTTGATGCATTATACTAGTGGGGTTCATATGATAGAGATACAAGGTTTTTTGTGCATTATACTAGTGTACCAGGATAGAGGTTCAAGGTTTAAGGTGCATTCTACTAGTGGGGGTCCTATAGTAGAGATACAAGGATGTTGGTGCATTATACTAGTGGGGGTCCTATGATATAGGTACAAGGTATTTGGTGCAATACTAGTGGGGGTCATATGATAGAGGTACAAGACTTTTGGTGCTATACTAGGTATAGGATAGAGGTACAAGGTTGTTGGTGTCTGGGGAGGTATATGATATAGGTACAATGCATGTGGTGCAATACTAGTGGAGGTCATATGATAGAGGTACAAGGCGTGTGGTGTCTGGGGAGGTATATGATAGAGGTAAAAGGTTGTTGGTGTCTGGGGAGTTATATGATAGAGGTACAAGGCTTGTGGTGTCTGGGGAGGTATATGATAGAGGTACAAGGCATTTGGTGTCTGGGGGGGTATATGATAGAGGTACAAGGCTTGTGGTGTCTGGGGAGGTATATGATAGAGGTACAAAGCTTGTGGTGTCTGGGGAGGTATATGATAGAGGTACAAAGGTTGTGGTGTCTGGGGAGGTATATGATAGAGGTACAAGGCTTGTGGTGTCTGGGGAGGTATATGATAGAGGTACAAAGCTTGTGGTGTCTGGGGAGGTATATGATAGAGGTACAAGGCTTGTGGTGCATTATACTAGTGTGCATTATACTAGTGTACAGGATAGAGGTACAAGGATGTTAGTGTTCTGGGGAGGTATATGATAGAGGTACAAGGCTTGTGGTGTCTAGGTATAGGATAGAGGTACAATGTTGTTGGTGTCTGGGGAGGTATATGATAGAGGTACAAGGCTTGTGGTGCATTATACTAGTGTGCATTATACTAGGTACAGGATAGAGGTACAAGGATGTTAGTGAAATCTGTGGGGGTGAGATGATAGAGGTACAAGGCTTGTGGTGTCTAGGTATAGGATAGAGGTACAAGGTGTGTGGTGCCTTGCTAGGTATATGATAGAGGTACAAGGTTTGTGGTGTCTGGGGAGGTATATGATAGAGGTACAAGGATGTTGGTGTTATACTGTGGGGGTATATGATAGAGGTACAAGGTGTTTGTTGTATCTGGGGAGGTATATGATAGAGGTACAAGGCTTGTGGTGTCTGGGGAGGTATATGATAGAGGTAAAAGGTTTGTGGTGTCTGGGGGGTATATGATAGAGGTACAAGGCTTGTGGTGTCTGGGGAGGTATATGATAGAGGTACAAGGCTTGTGGTGTCTGGGGAGGTATATGATAGAGGTACAAGGCTTGTGGTGTCTGGGGAGGTATATGATAGAGGTACAAAGCTTGTGGTGTCTGGGGAGGTATATGATAGAGGTAAAAGGTTGTGGTGTCTGGGGAGGTATATGATAGAGGTACAAGGCTTGTGGTGTCTGGGGAGGTATATGATAGAGGTACAAGGCTTGTGGTGTCTGGGGAGGTATATGATAGAGGTACAAGGCTTGTGGTGTCTGGGGAGGTATATGATAGAGGTACAAGGCTTGTGGTGTCTGGGGAGGTATATGATAGAGGTAAAAGGTTGTGGTGTCTGGGGAGGTATATGATAGAGGTACAAGGCTTGTGGTGTCTGGGGAGGTATATGATAGAGGTACAAGGATGTTGGTGTCTGGGGAGGTATATGATAGAGGTACAAGGCTTGTGGTGTCTGGGGAGGTATATGATAGAGGTACAAGGCGTGTGGTGTTCTGGGGAGGTATATGATAGAGGTACAAGGCGTGTGGTGTCTGGGGAGGTATATGATAGAGGTACAAAGCTTGTGGTGTCTGGGGAGGTATATGATAGAGGTACAAGCTTGTGGTGTTCTGGGGGGTATATGATAGAGGTAAAAGGTGTGTGGTGTCTGGGGAGGTATATGATAGAGGTACAAGGTGTGTGGTGTATACTGTGTGGGTATATGATAGAGGTACAAGTGCTTGGTGATTATCTGGGGGGTATATGATAGAGGTACAAGGCATGTGGTGTCGTGGGGATATATGATAGAGGTAGAAGCTTGTTGGTGCTCTGGGGAGGTATATGATAGAGGTACAAGGCTTGTGGTGTACTGGGGAGTCATATGATAGAGGTACAAGGTTTTTTGTGCATTATACTAGTGGGGATCCTATTATAGAGGTACAAGGTGCTTAGTGCATTATACTAGTGGGGGTCTTATGATAGAGGTACACGGTTTTTGGTGCATTATACTAGTGGGGGTCCTATGATAGAGGTACAAGGTTTTTGGTGCATTATACTAGTGGGGATCCTATTATAGAGGTACAAGGTGCTTAGTACATTATACTAGTGGGGGTCCTATGATAGAGGTACACGGTTTTTGGTGCATTATACTAGTGGGGGTCATATGATAGAGGTACATGGTTTTTGGTGCATTATACTAATGGTGGTCCTATGATAGAGGTACATGGTTTTTAGTGCCTTATACTAATGGGGGTCCTATGATAGAGGTACACGGTTTTTGGTGCATTATACTAGTGGGGGTCCTATGATAGAGGTACACGGTTTTTGGTGCATTATACTAGTGGGGGTCCTATGATAGAGGTACAAGGTTTTTGGTGCATTATACTAGTGGGGGTCCTATGATAGAGGTACATCGTATTTGGTGCATTATACTAGTGGGGGATCCTATGATAGAGGTACATGGTTTTTAGTGCATTATACTAGTGGGGGATCCTATGATAGAGGTACATCGTATTTGGTGCATTATACTAGTGGTGGATCCTATGATAGAGGTACATCGTATTTGGTGCATTATACTAGTGGGGGATCCTATGATAGAGGTACATGGTTTTTAGTGCATTATACTAGTGGGGGTCCTATGATAGAGGTACAAGGTTGTTGGTGCATTATACTAGTGGGGGTCCTATGATAGAGGTACAAGGTTTTTGGTGCATTATACTAGTGTGGGTCCTATGATAGAGGTACAAGGTAGTTGGTGTATTATACTATTGTGGGTCCTATGATAGAGGTACAAGGTGTTTGGTGCATTATACTAGTGGGGGTCCTATGATAGAGGTACAAGGTGTTTGGTGCATTATACTAGTGGGGGTCCTATGATAGAGGTACAAGGTTTTTTAGTGCATTATACTAGTGGGGGTCCTATGATAGAGGTACATGGTTTTTGGTGCATTATACTAGTGTGGTTCCTATGATAGAGGTACAATGTTTTGGTGCATTATACTAGTGGGTGTCCTATGATAGAGGTACAAGGTTTTTGGTGCACTATACTAGTGTACCAGGATAGAGGTACAATGTGTTGTTGCATTATACTAGTGGGGATCCTAAGATAGAGATGCAATGTTTTGGTGCATTATACTAGTGTACCAGGATAGAGGTACAATGTTTTTGGTGCCTTATACTAGTGTACCAGGATAGAGGTACAAGGTTTTTGGTGCATTATACTAGTGGGGATCCTATGATAGAGGTACAAGGTGTTTGGTGCATTATACTAGTGGGTGTCCTATGATAGAGGTACAATGTTTTTGGTGCCTTATACTAGTGTACCAGGATAGAGGTACAAGTTGTTTGGTACATTATACTAGTGTACCAGGATAGAGGTACAAGGTTTTTGGTGCCTTATACTAGTGTACCAGGATAGAGGTACAATGTTTTTGGTGCCTTATACTAGTGTACCAGGATAGAGGTACAAGGTTTTTGGTGCCTTATACTAGTGTACCATGATAGAGGTACAAGGTTTTTGGTGCATTATACTAGTGTACCAGGATAGAGGTACAATGTTTTGGTGCATAATACTAGTGGGGGTCCTATGATAGAGGTATAAGTATGTTGTTGCATTATACTAGTGTACCAGGATAGAGGTACACGGTTTAAGGTGCATTCTACTAGTGGGGGTCCTATGGTAGAGATACAAGCTTATTGGTGACTTTTGGGTCAATTTTCAAGTTGATGTGCACATACATTTCACAGCAGCTGTTATTTGTTAATTTAAATTATGACATACATGTTATGTTAGCGCTGACTTTGTCGCTGCAGACTGCTCGTTGACCTTCGAAACAACAAAACACTTTTACTTGATTTTCGTGACGTGTAAATGTTTTGGTAACAATTGAAACTACACTGTATGTATTGCCGATCAGCATTACGTCCTGCATCTCGGTTTCGGTTTCGCCATGCCGTTCTCTGTTGACGTAAATTAGCGCTTTCTTGGGTGGTCGTCCTTTCTTTGTGGTGCATCGTAATTCACTTATTTGGTTTTCATCTACTGATATGTTATTAATTTCGGCTGTTTCTGGGTCAGCTGAAATATCGAACCCATCAGTTATAAATAATTTTAGTTACATCACCCCATTGTTTTAATAGAGGGGGTGTCCTAGGATAGTGGTACAATACCGTTGGTGGGTTATGGATACCATTTCAAGTTCCTGTGGTAACATATACAACATTTGCTAAAAGAAATGCTTATGTATTCCTTATGCAGCTACTGTTTGTGTAGTTGTGTTATTGCTAGTGTGTGCACGCGGGCGCGCGTACGTGCGTGCGAGCGAGTCTGTGTGCCTGTTTCTTATAGACGCACATTCCAAACTACATATCAAACTATTACTTAATATCAGGTGCAGGCCGTGTTCGAACTTGTCACCCAAACCAGATGTATAATGATGCTATATTTAATACTTCGTGTAACTAATATCGAACCTTACCGAAACAAAACATATGGACTCTTAGTAGGTAAATGTTAATACTAGTTAGGTAGATCTTAGTACTAGTTAGGTAAATCTTAATACTAGTTAGGTAAATGTTAATACTAGTTAGGTAAATGTTAATACTAGTTAAAGTAAATATTAATACCAGTTAGGTAAATCTTAATACTAGTTAGGTAAATCTTAATACTAGTTAGGTAAATCTTAATACTAGTTAAAGTAAATATTAATACCAGTTAGGTAAATCATAATACTAGTTAGGTAAATCTTAATACTAGTTAGGTAAATCTTAATGCTAGTTAGGTAAATGTTAATACTAGTTAGGTAAATCTTAATACTAGTTAAAGTAAATATTAACCCATTCAACACCAAGTAACTCACATGGACTGGTCCATGATATTCTTAGACCAATAAATGAATCAGAAAATCACATTTGGACAAGTTCATTTATCAAAATGGGTAAGCAAATTCTAAAAAATAGTTATATTACTCGTCACGAGCCGGCTCATCTGGATCTACACTTTTTGTAAGCCTATTTAGAGGTTTGCGGTGTTGAAAGGGTTAATACCAGTTAGGTAAATCATAATACTAGTTAGGTAAATGTTAATACTAGTTAGGTAAATCTTAATACTAGTTAAAGTAAATATTAATACCAGTTAGGTAAATCTTGATACTAGTTAGGTAAATGTTAATACCAGTTAGGTAAATCTTGATACTAGTTAGGTAAATCTTAATACTAGTTAGGTAAATGTTAATACTAGTTAGGTAAATCTTAATAATAGTTAGGTAAATCTTAATACTAGTTAGGTAAATGATACACCTTAGTAGTTGTCATACAGAATCGTATAATTTCTAAGTTGTATTACTTACCAATAATGTATATGTTAGCCACCTGTGATAGCTCAGATTGAAGTGCAGGATTAATAACAGTGCAGTTAAATGACACATCAAAGTCTTCACTTCCTGGCTCATATATATAGCTCGCGGTACTTCGTCTGATCATGCCTACAGTAGTCTGGGAAATGGTAGTGCTAATCTGTCGTCCATTCTTGAACATGTTGATTGTTAGCGGGTCCGATCCTCCATCAGCAACGCAGTCCACTGTCATTGGTACTGATGGTACAGCTGCCAAACAATGCATACAATCGTATATATCTGTAGCACCATTGAATACCGGTTTGGAAGGAGGAGTTGGCACTGTAAATGAATGAATACTTTATTGTTCTAATACATGGCAGAGTGGTTACGATCATTGATGGCATCCAGTGACTTGAAGCGCCATAAAACAAACATAACAAAACCAACATACACTTATTCTGACGATCGCGAAACAAGCTTTAGCAACTTATTAATCACTGTCACTGACGCGGATGACAGCGTATTTGTGGTAATTAGAGTGTGCGGAAACGGGAGTGCTAGTAGGGGACGGGAGTGCTGGTAGGAAACGGGAGTGCTGGTAGGACACGGGAGTGCTGGTAGGAAACGGGAGTGCTGGTAGGAAACGGGAGTGCTTGTAGGAAACGGGAGTGTTTGTAGGAAACGGGAGTGCTGGTAGGACACGGGAGTGCTGGTAGGAAACGGGAGTACTGGTAGGAAACGGGAGTGCTTATAGGAAACGGGAGGTTTGTAGGAAACGGGAGTGCTGGTAGGACACGGGAGTGCTGGTAGGACACGGGAGTGCTGGTAGGAAACGGGAGTGCTTGTAGGAAACGGGAGTGTTTGTAGGAAACGGGAGTGCTGGTAGGACACGGGAGTGTATGTAGGAAACGGGAGTGCTTGTAGGAAACGGGAGTGTTTGTAGGAAACGGGAGTGCTGGTAGGACACGGGAGTGCTGGTAGGACACGGGAGTGCTGGTAGGAAACGGGAGTGCTTGTAGGAAACGGGAGTGCTGGTAGGAAACGGGAGTGCTGGTAGGAAACGATTGTAGGAAACGGGAGTACTGGTAGGAAACGGGAGTGCTGGTAGGAAACGGGAGTGCTTGTAGAAAACGGGTGTGCTGGTAGGAAACGGGAGTGCTTGTAGGAAACGGGAGTGCTTGTAGGAAACGGGAGTGTTTGTAGCAAACGGGAGTGCCAGGAGAAAACCCACATGTCCGATCTAACGACCACCGTACCATCTCACATACTTCCCTGTCCGAGGATCGAATACAGGTTGCATTGGTGAGAAGCGAGCGCGCTAACCACTGCGCTATTCTCCACTAGTTAGTTCTGTATCTGTACGAGGTTAATTGGCAGAGAAATATATAACTACCTATGTTTAGTTGGAGGACATTTGAAAACACGGATTCACATTTCACCCTGTATGCACCACTGTCCGTGTATACTGTCCGAAGAATATGGAGATTATGAAAGGTTTTGTCTTTGTTAATCACAATTTCATATTTCGTACTGATGTTGATCGGAATAAACATTGAATTATTCTCTCTTTGCCAATTAATATCTCTTCCGGGTGAAATGGCAAACACCAGCACGATGGTAGGCCCTTCTTTCAAGTTAGTTTGATGAATAGATAGTGTCCCGCAGTTCGTATCTGAAATATATATATTACGTAATCATATTTAATCATTAGTTTAAACAATATTGTATTCAAGAATGGTACATAACACAGGAATAGTTGCAACAGCACAGTTAGGAATGTATTGGGGGAACAAGTTACAAAGTAATGTATTCGAATTACTTTCCTTAAATACAATATGGGACATCTCTAATTTTATATTACCTCCCTTGGCAGATAAATTCTGATTTATTCCAAAATGTGAATAGGTTCTTTTAGTTGGAATCCTTTGTTTTTACTGTTGTTCCCTAACCAGATGTATAATAAATATGTATGATAAAATGTGATTATATCAAAATCGTGTTAATTAACTGAAAACATTCCGTTACTCATTGCATTATACTGTATGAGATATGTCGAGATATAGTAATTTAATACTCATAAGAAGCGATAGAGGTATAAAATTGCTAGCACGTTGTGCAAATGAAACAACGATAAAAACAAAGGAAAACACTTAATATGGCCTATCTACGTTTAGAGAGTGTTCAAGGGCAGTAACTGACCGATGTCTCTCATTGCACACACACATATTCTGTTATGACAGGTTATAGTACAAACATTGCTTAGCATCAACTATTTTATATTGGTATAAAGCGAGTTTAAGCACAAAAAGGAAATAAAACATGCAACAAAAATGTTCGGAAATTTAGGCTTTTGTTCTTTTTAATAATATTTTATTGCATTATTTTCATACATTACAATTATATTAGGATGTATTATTATTGCCTAATGAAAAGGTTGGCACTGGGTATATGGGGGTATCTCAAAGTGCTCACCTAATATCGGATACTATAAATGCAATTAAATATTAGGACATTAAATGAGTGGTTAATTGTTGTATTTTTTAATTTCGATGTTTTTTATTCAAACAATTGTACATATTACATAGGTATATACACAAATAACAATTGTACACAATGGTATAATACAAACGTTTGCTGTTTAATAAATAAGCTTGAGACTAGCTATTCCATCAATAAAGCGTTGTTCAACGAGACTGAATTTGGATTATAACAATTGTCAAATGAATTTTATTTTTTGTGTTACGGAAAGGATTCCTACTTAAAACAACAACATAAATATTATGTTAAAACTAGGCATGCTCACTAGTAGTGTTATTGGAGTTGAGAAAATCTCTCCATTGGATTTCAAATTTACGATTGCTTCCTTTCATAAATGAAATTGTCTCCTCTATATTTAGTTTCCATAAAACGTATGGTCTAAAATCTATCAACGTTGGTAATAAGCTTGCACATTTACATTTGAAAATGAAATATTTTGCTAGCAAGATAATATAATTAATATTTTCTGCAATTCTTTTACTGCCAGAAGTGAAGTTTAGAAACGAAATATTTGTATACGTTAAATTTGACACATTGTTAAATATATTGCTCAGAAAGTTATGCAAGTCTGTCCAAAATGCTTGTACTATAATACAGTTCCAAAACATATGTATATTTGTATCAGTGTACATGTTACATAATTGGCAGAGATTGGAAGCTATAATTTTACATTTGAACAGAAATGAGTTGTTAGGTATAATTCTCATTATGTATTTGTATTGAAATGCACGTAATTTTGTGTCAATTGTATATTTAGAATAATTTGTGTATATTTCATCCCAGTTTGGATTAAAAATTTCAATTTCATATTCCCATTTGCAGTGATTTTTTCTTTTTGCGGGTATTCTTTGTTTTATCAAAATATCATAAATAAATTTATTCACTTTCTTTATTGTGTGAATTGTATCAAGTAATAGCACTGGTGGGTTATACATCATAATTTCATTTTTCATATCCTCTTTCCATTTCTTTGGTATATTGTTTATTAATGTATGGTACTTAAGATAATCTCTGGTTTTTACATTATAAAGTCTGGAAAAAACTGGAAAATTGTAAAACGTTTTATTTCGAAAATCGTACACATGTTCAATGAATTGCACTCCATTATTAAACCAATCATTATAAAAGAAGGTTTTCTTTCTTGAATCCTTAATGTTTTCATTATTCCATAACAATTGTTTAGAGATGGATATTTTATTTTTATCAAGATTGGCTTTTGACCATGATTGTATCATTTCCTTTAGAAAGCGTGATTTTATATTTAAGGTTTCGCATGTTTTTTCATTTATATTGCTTCTAAATAAAAGTGTTCCTCCGAAGGATTCTAGCTGCTTATTATATATGTGTTTCCATTTTGCATTAGTAGAGTTTAACAAACGTTTAATCCAATTTATTTTCAAAGAAGTTATAAAAGATTCTATGTCCACCATTCTCATAATCCTGTATTATAGAATTTCGAGCAATTGTGTCCGGTTTTGAATCCCATAAAAAATCAAACATTATTTTGTTAATATCCTTGAGAATGATTGCACTAGGGTTGTTTAGAACTGTTATGGGATAAACAAGTTTAGGAAAGGCATATGTTTTTAGAACTGTTATTTTGCCAATCTGTGATAGCTTCCAACGTTTCCACTTATTTAGACAATGTTTTAATGCTGCTATTTTGGGGTTTAAATTTATTTCAATTGCGGTTCTGAAGTTGTTTGTAAATGTGATTCCAAGTGTTGAAGCAGTCGTTGAAGACCATGAAAAAAGTTTCTCTTTACAAAATTCAATGTTGGCTGTCTTTAGTGAACCTATTTTTAAAGCTGTACATTTCTTAATATTTAATTTGAGACCCGAGACATTTCCAAATTTTTCTATTGTTTCTATTAATGTTTCAAAAGACCTTTTTGTGCCGTCAGTGATATACGTAGCATCATCTGCAAACAATGTTTGTTTTATTTCTGTATTGTATAATGTGATCCCTCTAATGTTATCGTTTTTGTTGATTTCCCTTGATAGAATTTCCAAGCATATTAAAAATAAGTATGGAGAAAGAGGACAACCTTGTCTAACGCCTTTTTTTATTTTGAAAAATTGTGATGAATGTCCATTGATACTAATACAGGCGTTTGCATCTTTGTAAAACAACCGTACCCATTTTATTATATCATCTCTAAAGTTTATAAAGTGTTTTAGACATTTAAACATGAATGAATGGTCCAGACTATCAAACGCTTTTTGAAATTCCGCAAAGAATAATATTGCTTTGTTATCGTTTTGATTTGTATATTCAATAACTTCTTGCAAAGTTCTTGTTTGAACTATTTTACGTTTGACACTTGTCTTAGCTAATCCGAATTCATAATTATATTTCATTATGCTATCAAATGTTAATAAAATAAATGAGACTTATGAACTAGAGGTGGTATCCTTACAGTTTTAATGTGTTGTTTTTAAGAATAATATTAATTGGAGTATCTTTCCAGTTATTTTATAATTATTATTACAATATTAATGATATGTAGATTACAACCATATTATGTACAATACAAAGATCAATGACATACATACAGACAAACAATATTTAGAAACAAACATGCTTTGGATCCTTGTATATTACAGTATACGTAGAAGTGTACGTACGCAAGAAGCATCATAGATAAACATATAACGTAATTGGAATATCCTATATCTTCCCTACGCCATGGTATATGTGTATGCTGACGCCACATACGAATCCACAGGCGTCTAAATATACACAAATATGTATACCCATACATATAGCATTTATACCCCTGCCATATATACATGCACCAATACATACATACCCACATACATACGCACATACATACATTCATAAATGCAAAGGTAGATATGCGCACGCACGCACGAGTGGTTAATTGTTATTGTTTTTTAGAAGATGTTGAGTTAAATAAAAGTAATAACACGTGAACAAGAATATTACATCCTATTTATAACATAATCGTCCACACATGCTTTGGTGTCCATGGTCCAGTGGTAGAGCATCGTATTTGGAATAGAACGGTCCCGGATTCGATACTCGGTCAGGTCAGGTATGTAGTGTCATTGAGCAAGGCACCTCACACACATTGCTTAGTACTGGTTAACCACTTAGGTCGGCTAAGCCTGCCCAGGAAAATGGAACATACATGCATACATTAACTGAACTGCAAAATGTTCCATGCGCTTCAGCTACAACTCAATTCCATATATTTTATTTTGCATAAATATACACTATGTTCTCAAAATATAGGACGATGTATGTTAGATTTATATATGAAAAAGTTGGCAGTTTCTTACGGAGGTTGGTGCACCCAAGTACTGGTTAACCGCTGGAGCCTGCCCAGGAAAGGTGTTGTTAGGTAAACTGCCCGCCGGCGATATAGCCCAATAGTGTGCTGATGCAGGCGTAAAACCCGAAATAACATAACATAACATTATTATTGCCGTATACGATTCAATCTGGGGGAAAAGCAAATGGGTTGGGCTACAAAGTTATGACAACATTATTCACAGCCCTTCCCATGTTATTGGAATCTTTCGTTTTGATATAAAAGGAAGAGGACACACAAAACACTGGGGGGACCCTGTGATTTTGCTGCTCCAGGTACACCCCCAACCGTTCCATCTCGTGACCTTATTGGAATCGTGCTGTCGCTGCTATATATTGATGTACTGTTAGGATAACACATGTATCTTGTTCAAAAGGCTGATTGTTGTTTCCAGATAGTAAATGTTCAGCTTTTAGAGCACATGGGAGATGTGTGAACACATTTTGTCTAAGAAGTGTGAAGTAGGCAAACTATTAAATCATTATGGAATGCTTGGTTTGTTCGGGTTTTACGCCTGCATCAGCACCATGTTGGGCTATATCACCGGCGGGCAGCTTACCCAACAACACCTTTCCTGGACAGGCGACAGCGGTTAACCAATACTGGGTACACCAACCTCCATACGAAACTGACAACTTCATATATATAGACACGGCCTGAGCGCGACTCCAACTCGTGACCATCAGTGATATACAAGTCAGCGACCTTAACCCCTCGAGCACGGAGGCGGACTATATAGGAGTGTTAATATTTGCTTGATGATAATAACATTAAAAACTAATGTTACTAAAAGTTCAATTAGGTTAGTTATTTGATTAATTAATATGTTAATTATTTAATTAATTAATAAATATGTTAATTATTTGATTAATTAATATGTTAATTATTTGGAAGAATCCTTCCTGAGTCCCGCTGTGTGGTGCAGATCGCCAGGCGGGTGACGGCAGCAGGCGTGTCGGTTTCCATATTAATAAAGTCGCCATGACCAATTTCTAGTCGTTTGTCCAGCACAAAATATACATTATTACTAGGTAACTAAAAAACAAAGGCACTGGACAATCGTTTAGTATTTTATTCGTTAGATTTAAAGTTGCATGAGCCAATTGCATGAAGCGAAATAACTAATTACTACAGTCTACATCCGTCATGTCGAATTCCGTCGGACCGAACAAAATACGACATAACCGAAGTTTGACTTAACGAAATTCCATATATAAACAGATCCAGTGTCTGAAACGGGACTTTGATCAAAATTCGAGATAACCGGAGAATTCGGCATAACCTACTTTTGACATAACGGATGTAGACTGTATATGTGTTTGACAACCATCATAAACTAATTGGTTTTACTTTGAATAATGAGTTATATGTAAAATGATAGTGTCTGAAACGGGACTTTGATCAGAATTCGAGAAAACCGGAGAATTCGACATAACCTACTTTTGACATAACGGATGTAGTCTGTATATGTGTTTGACAACCGTCATAAACTAATTGGTTTTACTTGGTATAATGATTTATATGTAAAATGATAGTGTCTGAAACGGGACTTTGATTAGAATTCGAGATAACCGGAGAATTCGACATAACCTACTTTTGACATAACGGATGTAGACTGTATATGTGTTTGACAACCGTCATAAACTAATTGGTTTTACTTGGTGTAATGATTTATATGTAAAATGATAATGTCTGAAACGGGACTTTGATCAGAATTCGAGATAACCGGAGAATTCGACATAACCTACTTTTGACATAACGGATGTAGACTGTATATCTGTTTGACAACCGTGATAAACTAATTGGTTTTACTTTGAATAATAAGTCGCGATTAGTAATTATAACCAATGATTTCATTGGGAAAAACAGGCCGACATTGTCAACCCTACTGCTTTGTACAATATCAATTGAATGACATTAAACTGTATGTGTTTTACGTTTATTTATCGTCGCTACTGGTTGCCCATATGAGCGACGCCTCCTGAAGAGATTATTCATTTTAGATCTTGGAGGATAGTGCAATGATACAGACAGAGACCCATTCCAGAGTCTCCTCTGGTTCTTTTATGTGCACGTTGTACAGCACCGACACGAGACCTCGGCTTAAAGTCCTATCTGTACCACTGGACTACAGATCCGTCTGTTGCATGAGTTGTTTCTATGAATTCGACTATTATTCTAGTATCACTTTACCTGTGTGTGTGTTTTACGTTTATTTATCGTCGCTACCGGTTGCCCATATGAGCGACGCCTCCTGAAGAGATTAGTCATTTTAGATTTTTGGAGGATAGTGCAATGATACAGAGAGAGACATCCTCTGGTTCTTTTACGTGCACGGTGTAAAGCACCGACACGATACCTCGGTTTAACGTCCCATCTGAAAGACTGTTAATTTTATAGGGTCAGACGGGGGATCGACCCTACGATCCCTGATTACCAGTCCAGCGTGTTACCACTGGACTATATATCCGTCTGTTCACTTTACCTTGCAACATATTACCTTATTTATTCAATTTACCTTTCTCGTTAGATGACGTGACAGTAAGTATGGCCCCTGAACTGTAAACACCTGACGGATTACATCTAACAATGTATCTATCCGCATCACTTGCTGACACGCTAACGATCCGTAACTTGAATGTATTTCCTTCTTTTTCTTCGATATATTTTGTTGGATTAGACGAACCCTCGCCATCGTGGACAGAAATTGGTGATATACCCTTTGGGCACTGGTACCACACCCTGGGTGCATTCACATCACTCGGAGTGTAAATGAACTCTGCAGTGTCGCCAACACGCACGCTTTCAGCGACCAAGGTCAGTGATCCGCAACGATCTAAAAATACACAGCAGATTAACTATGATAATAGTATGGCATTTAGAATATATACAGGCGGATCTGTAGTCCAGTTGTTAACACGCTGGACTGGTAATCCAGGGATCGCAGGTTCGAGCCCTCGTCTAATAAAATTAACAGTCTTCCAGATGGAAACAGAACCAGAGGAGACACTGGAATGGGTCTCTGTCTGTAGCATTGCATTATGCTCCCAAAAATCTAAAATGACTAATCTCTTCAGGATGCGTCACTCATATAGGCAACCGGTAGCGACGATAAATAAACGTAAAACACACATTTGGAATGTCTTCTGGAACATGTTAGTGTACTGTGTATCATATTACATTGTTTATGCTATATCGCCATTAAGGATGTATGTCAGGCCCGTCGCTGGGCATACGCAAGTACGCACGTGCGTATCATTGGTCTGAGAAAATGAAAAAAAATGAAAACTCTAAAAATGAAGAATTTTTAGAAACGCCAGGGGGGGGGGGTAGTAGGGATACATAGGCGCCGTGATGTGTGGAGTTGTGGAATAATTGAGCCCATTGCAAATATGGTGTATCTCGAAATAGTTTGTGCTATTTTACGTGCTTGATTAATTGATAAGAGCGATAGTCCTGCAAATCTATGTTACAAAATACATCGAAATGCAGGAAATTGCTTCCTCATTTCCAAAAATATCCCGGGGGGTGGGAAGACCCCCCTAGCGTAATCGCACGCTATGTTCAATTGACAAACAAATTTGACCGTGCGTATCATCAAAATAGCTCCAGCGACGGCCCTGTATGTATGTATGTATGGTATGTATGTATGATATGTATGTATGTATGTATGGGTATGTATGTATGTATGGTATGGTATGTATGTATGTATGGTATGTATGTATGTATGTATGTATGTATGTTCCATTAATGTCAAACCTCTTGCGGGGACCTAGACATGTTTTCCTGGGCAGAATTAGTCGACCTAAGTGGTTAACCAGTACGAAGCAATGTGTGTGAGGTGCCTTGCTCAATGACACTACATACGTTACCTGACCGAGTATCGAACCCGGGACCGTTTTATTCCAAATCCGACGCTCTACCACTGGACCACGGACGCCACAGATATTGACACAAAACAGATTATTTGAAAATAAACAACAAGCACTGTCACAACGCTTCTCTTATATTAAATTAAATATTGACCCAAATATATACGATGCTTAGAAATAGAAACCGGAGTTTGAAAATGTATCGTTAATTAATGAAACTCTAGAACAATCGATTCTTCTTTGGGCGTCATATCGACCATACTGAATGATAAGTTTATGTCAAAATCAGTTATACAATGGGTAATATAGGTTGTGTCGTCCGTGGTCCAGTGGTAGAGCGTCGGATTTGGAATCAACGGTCCCGGGTTCGATACTCGGTCAAGCCACGTATGTAGTGCCATTGAGCAAGGCACCTCACACACATTGCTTAGTACT
>CM026386.1:47955116-48045288 GCA_014843695.1 Archivesica marissinica
GTTAGTTCCGCCCCACTCCATGATTACCAGGAAAAACAAAGAGATATATAGTACACGCACCCCAAACCCCGTGGTTAGTTCCGCCCCACTCCATGATTACCAGGAAAAACAAAGATATATATAGTACACGCACCCCAAACCCCGTGGTTAGTTCCGCCCCACTCCATGATTACCAGGAAAAACAAAGAGATATATAGTACACGCACCCCAAACCCCGTGGTTAGTTCCGCCCCACTCCATGATTACCAGGAAAAACAAAGATATATATAGTACACGCACCCCAAACCCCGTGGTTAGTTCCGCCCCACTCCATGATTACCAGGAAAAACAAAGAGATATATAGTACACGCACCCCAAACCCCGTGGTTAGTTCCGCCCCACTCCATGATTACCAGGAAAAACAAAGAGATATATAGTACACGCACCCCAAACCCCGTGGTTAGTTCCGCCCCACTCCATGATTACCAGGAAAAACAAAGATATATATAGTACACGCACCCCAAACCCCGTGGTTAGTTCCGCCCCACTCCATGATTACCAGGAAAAACAAAGAGATATATAGTACACGCACCCCAAACCCCGTGGTTAGTTCCGCCCCACTCCATGATTACCAGGAAAAACAAAGATATATATAGTACACGCACCCCAAACCCCGTGGTTAGTTCCGCCCCACTCCATGATTACCAGGAAAAACAAAGAGATATATAGTACACGCACCCCAAACCCCGTGGTTAGTTCCGCCCCACTCCATGATTACCAGGAAAACAAAGAGATATATAGTACACGCACCCCAAACCCCGTGGTTAGTTCCGCCCCACTCCATGATTACCAGGAAAAACAAAGATATATATAGTACACGCACCCCAAACCCCGTGGTTAGTTCCGCCCCACTCCATGATTACCAGGAAAAACAAAGATATATATAGTACACGCACCCCAAACCCCGTGGTTAGTTCCGCCCCACTCCATGATTACCAGGAAAAACAAAGATATATATAGTACACGCACCCCAAACCCCGTGGTTAGTTCCGCCCCACTCCATGATTACCAGGAAAAACAAAGATATATATAGTACACGCACCCCAAACCCCGTGGTTAGTTCCGCCCCACTCCATGATTACCAGGAAAAACAAAGAGATATATAGTACACGCACCCCAAACCCCGTGGTTAGTTCCGCCCCACTCCATGATTACCAGGAAAAACAAAGATATATATAGTACACGCACCCCAAACCCCGTGGTTAGTTCCGCCCCACTCCATGATTACCAGGAAAAACAAAGAGATATATAGTACACGCACCCCAAACCCCGTGGTTAGTTCCGCCCCACTCCATGATTACCAGGAAAACAAAAGATATATAGTACACGCACCCCAAACCCGTGGTTAGTTCCGCCCCACTCCATGAAACAAAGAGATATATAGTACACGCACCCCAAACCCGTGGTTAGTTCCGCCCCACTCCATGAAACAAAGAGATATATAGTACACGCACCCCAAACCCCGTGGTTAGTTCCGCCCCACTCCATGATTACCAGGAAAAACAAAGAGATATATAGTACACGCACCCCAAACCCCGTGGTTAGTTCCGCCCCACTCCATGATTACCAGGAAAAACAAAGAGATATATAGTACACGCACCCCAAACCCCGTGGTTAGTTCCGCCCCACTCCATGATTACCAGAAAAACAGAGATATATAGTACACGCACCCCAAACCCCGTGGTTAGTTCCGCCCCACTCCATGATTACCAGGAAAAACAAAGAGATATATAGTACACGCACCCCAAACCCCGTGGTTAGTTCCGCCCCACTCCATGATTACCAGGAAAAACAAAGAGATATATAGTACACGCACCCCAAACCCCGTGGTTAGTTCCGCCCCACTCCATGATTACCAGGAAAAACAAAGATATATATAGTACACGCACCCCAAACCCCGTGGTTAGTTCCGCCCCACTCCATGATTACCAGGAAAAACAAAGAGATATATAGTACACGCACCCCAAACCCCGTGGTTAGTTCCGCCCCACTCCATGATTACCAGGAAACAAAGAGATATATAGTACACGCACCCCAAACCCCGTGGTTAGTTCCGCCCCACTCCATGATTACCAGGAAAAACAAAGAGATATATAGTACACGCACCCCAAACCCCGTGGTTAGTTCCGCCCCACTCCATGATTACCAGGAAAAACAAAGATATATATAGTACACGCACCCCAAACCCCGTGGTTAGTTCCGCCCCACTCCATGATTACCAGAAAAACAAAGATATATATAGTACACGCACCCCAAACCCCGTGGTTAGTTCCGCCCCACTCCATGATTACCAGGAAAAACAAAGATATATATAGTACACGCACCCCAAACCCCGTGGTTAGTTCCGCCCCACTCCATGATTACCAGGAAAAACAAAGAGATATATAGTACACGCACCCCAAACCCCGTGGTTAGTTCCGCCCCACTCCATGATTACCAGGAAAAACAAAGATATATATAGTACACGCACCCCAAACCCCGTGGTTAGTTCCGCCCCACTCCATGATTACCAGGAAAAACAAAGATATATATAGTACACGCACCCCAAACCCCGTGGTTAGTTCCGCCCCACTCCATGATTACCAGGAAAAACAAAGAGATATATAGTACACGCACCCCAAACCCCGTGGTTAGTTCCGCCCCACTCCATGATTACCAGGAAAAACAAAGATATATATAGTACACGCACCCCAAACCCCGTGGTTAGTTCCGCCCCACTCCATGATTACCAGGAAAAACAAAGAGATATATAGTACACGCACCCCAAACCCCGTGGTTAGTTCCGCCCCACTCCATGAAACAAAGAGATATATAGTACACGCACCCCAAACCCCGTGGTTAGTTCCGCCCCACTCCATGATTACCAGGAAAAACAAAGAGATATATAGTACACGCACCCCAAACCCCGTGGTTAGTTCCGCCCCACTCCATGATTACCAGGAAAAACAAGATATATAGTACACGCACCCCAAACCCCGTGGTTAGTTCCGCCCCACTCCATGATTACCAGGAAAAACAAAGAGATATATAGTACACGCACCCCAAACCCCGTGGTTAGTTCCGCCCCACTCCATGATTACCAGGAAAAACAAAGAGATATATAGTACACGCACCCCAAACCCCGTGGTTAGTTCCGCCCCACTCCATGATTACCAGGAAAAACAAAGATATATATAGTACACGCACCCCAAACCCCGTGGTTAGTTCCGCCCCACTCCATGATTACCAGGAAAAACAAAGAGATATATAGTACACGCACCCCAAACCCCGTGGTTAGTTCCGCCCCACTCCATGATTACCAGGAAAACAAAGATATATATAGTACACGCACCCCAAACCCCGTGGTTAGTTCCGCCCCACTCCATGATTACCAGGAAAAACAAAGATATATAGTACACGCACCCCAAACCCGTGGTTAGTTCCGCCCCACTCCATGATTACCAGGAAAAACAAAGATATATATAGTACACGCAACCCAAACCCCGTGGTTAGTTCCGCCCCACTCCATGATTACCAGGAAAAACAAAGAGATATATAGTACACGCACCCCAAACCCCGTGGTTAGTTCCGCCCCACTCCATGATTACCAGGAAAAACAAAAAGATATAAATTTCAATTTCCTAGTAGGTCGGCAACCTAACCCTAACACCGACCTAAATCCTACAATTTTTTCTCTCCTGTGTTTAAAAAACATGGTGGAATTTATCATTATGTCTGTGACGGAGTATGCCCGTACCCCCTAACGTGTCTCATGCTGTACAAGCACTTTATATCAACATTTAATGTATTGCAATTGGCCCAATATTATGTTATGTTATATTTCGGGTTTTACGCCTGCATCAGCACCATTTTGGGCTATATCCCCGGCGGGCAGTTTACCTAACAACACCTTTCCTGGGCAGGCTCCAGCGGTTAACCAGTACTTGGGTGCACCAACCTCCGTAAGAAACTGCCAATGTTTTCATATAAATGAGACACGGTCTGAGCGGGGCTCGAACTCGTGACCATCAGTGATGATAGGTTACTGTGGTATACAAGTCAGCGACCTTAACCACTCGACCACGGAGGCGGACCTGGCCCAATAGTAGCAGACGTAGTCACATTTAACAAACCTTGTGTTCTTATCAAGGATCATGTCGTTGGATGTTTCCCATGCCATGTCAGATGTCACTGCCGCAGTCTACAAAACAGATAATATAGCAATATTCTCGTCCAACTATTTCTTTCAATCTTAACACTAACTAACTTAATCTACTTATCTTAAGCTAGCAAAATTACTATATATCTAAAGAAACTCAAATGAAAACCTGGCTCTTCGGGTGTAGATTTTTCTCAGATCTCTCAGGTTCAAGTGATATGATTGGCTGGATCTGAGATTTGCGCTCAACCAATCAGAAATCATGAGACAAAGTTTCATAACCTCAAAGCCTGGTTCAAGAAACTATGAGATTGGCAACCAATCAGAAAGCCTCAGATTGACCAAATGATTTGATTGGACGATTCTGACATTTGCACCGAGCTAAACCAATTGTGAAAATAAGTATTTCGCGAAAATCGCAAACATTTCCATGTGGCGAACTTAACAACTTATACAGTATATGCCAAAAGTCACACGAGTCTTAACCATTTAAAGACTCGAAGCCAGAGGGTGGCATTGAGCACTAGGTCTCACACTCGCCTGTACACACAACTTAACATACTTACACCATCAATGTAAAGTTGTGCACAATCGTCATCAGTGAATGGCTCACAGAAGCCCGAGGGTGGCATTGCGGACTAGGTCTCACACTCACCTGTACACACAACTTAACTTACAGTACACCAACAATGTAAAGTTGTGCACAACCGTCACCAGTGAATGACGAATTGCAGACTAGGTCTCACACTCGCCTGAACACACAACTTAACATACTTACACCATCAATGTAAAGTTGTGCACACTCGTCATCAGTGAATGGCTCACAGAAGCCCGAGGGTGGCATTGCGGACTAGGTCTCACACTCACCTGTACACACAACTTAACTTACAGTACACCAACAATGTAAAGTTGTGCACAATCGTCACCAGTGAATGACGAATTGCAGACTAGGTCTCACACTCGCCTGAACACACAACTTAACATACTTACACCATCAATGTAAAGTTGTGCACAATCCTCATCAATGAAGGGCTCACAGAAGCCCGAGGGTGGCATTGCAGACTAGGTCTCACACTCACCTGTACACACAACTTAACTTACAGTACACTCGCCTATATGACAATCTTGACTATAAGACGACACCTCCACTTTGGTCTTAATTCAGTAGTATTTTGCATAGACCCGAGTATAAGACGGGTTGAAAAAATGGAAGTAAAGATAAACACTGTAATTTATGTCAAATCATAACAAAATGCTCTGATGCACAACAATAAATTTGATTTACTAAAATGCTATTGACAAGTTCAGTTTACAGACAGAGCTATGAAAATATATGCATGTGTTGCAACCTTTGAGTAATTTCAATATACGGTCTTCAATTATTGCGTTGGAACAAACTGTCTTATAGGCGAGTAAGTACAGAGGTACTTACACCATCAATGTAAAGCCGGGCACCGTCGTCGGCATTTAAGAAGAACTTATAAACTCCCGAGTGTGGCGGCTTGAAATATGTCGTAATCCTGCTCGCAAAGTTGTCCATTGTATCTTCCTCGTCATGAAAGTATGTCTCGTCCAGAGTCTCCGAGTGGTACCCGCCGGAAGAGCTTGTAAGAGCCAGTATACTATCCAGACTGCTCGCATCTTTGATCGTCGACGTCCAGTACTCAAAATTGACCCCACGGTTCCCAGCATGGCTCGGACCTGGGTATTGGGGATCAGCGGCAACTTTGCACGTAACGTACTCATCCACCAGCACATCTATTATCTCACACTCAGCATCTGAAAATCAGTGATTAAAGAGTCTAAACTTTAGTTATTTTACAACGATAGCGAAGCAAGTTTTAACAACTTATATTGATCACTCTCGTTGGCGCGGATGAAAGCGTATATGTGGTCATTTGTGTGGGAGGAAACCGGAGTACCCAGCTGTCTGATATGGTGACCACCGTACCATCTATCATACTTCCCGGTCCAAGGATCTAACCCGGGTTGCATTGGTGAGAAGCCAGCGCGCTAACCGGACAGCCCGATTTTATAATTGAATAGGCATGACGACTTCTGGTCAACTTGCAAAGCTATGGTGACTTCTCTCTCCCTCGTGGCAATGGATTCCATCAGGAATGAGGTCTCGAGAGTGATTAATATAAGTTGTAAGAACTTGTTTCGCAATCGAGCTAAAATAAATTTGTATAAACTAATGACACCAAGGCTTATCATCAGAATATTAATAAGATAGTTTACGACCACTACACAGAAATAGTCTTCCTGACCTGTCTCATTTCTCCCTAGTTTGGGTTGAGGTTGAGTACATTTCAAACAGACTATATCCATGCATAGTGAACAATTAGTGTTACTCACAAAACTTTTCAGCCAAGAAAACGTCACCCCAAACTACCAGTCAACAAAACATCACCCCAAACTACCAGCCAAGAAAACTTCACCCCAAACTACCAGCCAAGAAAACTTCACCCCAAACTACCAGCCAAGAAAACTTCACCCCAAACTACCAGCCAAGAAAACTTCACCCCAAACTACCAGCCAAGAAAACTTAACCGCAAACTACCAGTCAAGAAAATTTAATCGCAAACTACCAGCCAAGAAAACTTAACCGCAAACTACCAGTCAAGAAAATTTAACCGCAAACAACCAGTCACAAGAACTTAACCACAAACTACCAGTCATGAAAATTTAACCGCAAACTACCAGCCAAGAAAACTTAACCGCAAACTACCAGTCAAGAAAATTTAACCGCAAATTACCAGTCAAGAAAATTTAACCCCAAACTACCAGTCACGAAAACTTTGCCCCAAACTACCAGTCTAGAACACTTAATGCCAAACTACTAGTCACGAAAACTTCACCCCAAACTACCAGTCTAGAACACTGCCCCAAACTACCAGTGAAGAACACTTAACCCCAAACTACCAGTCAAGAAAACTTCACCCCAAACTGTCAAGAACACTTAACCCCAAACTAGCAATCGAGAATCCTTCTCCCTATTTTATAGACCTAGCTATAGCCCCGATGTTGATCTATAACAGTAATACCTCCAGTGTAAGCCCTCGGCTGCACGTAGGGAGCCCGGTTGTCGAAGTAGTTCCCAGAGATGGTTAGAATGAGACCGCCTGCCACACTTCCACTCGATTGACTGATACTCGAAATGTCTGTAATATATGCAATCGTAGTTACAGGTATAACATTAACATTTCACTGAAAAAAATCGAGATTTAGATTTGGAATACACGACGATCTGAAGCAGACATTGTCTTTCATCGTCATTGCTGCTGCTGCTGCTGCTGCTGCTGCTGCTGCTGCTGCTGCTGCTGCTGCTGCTGCTGCTGCTGCTGCTGCTGCTGCTGCTGCTGCTGCTGATGATGATGATGATGATGATGATTTGCTTTCAAAGTAGATATATTATACAATAGGGTTTTAATCATGTATAATATTAACAAATCTGTACAATCATGCTTTTCCTCAATGATGTAATAAACATATTTTCAAACCTGTCATAAGCAGCCAGCTAAGGGAGTCACAGAAAGTGGCTGTTTAACACAGGTGGCTGCTTAATAGAGGTCAAATGTATAATAAAACAACATATTGGGAATCTGGAAACTGGCTGCTTAATACAGCGTGGTTGCTTAATAGAGGTGACCACTAACACATGTTTGACTGTACGCTTATTTAGCGTTGCACATATTAACCAGGGGGCAACGCCTCCGGATGTGTATCAGTCTTTTATCTTAGAGGCTAGTGCAAGAAAATACAGAAGAAGTTTGAGTTCCAGAATCAGCCCGATGTATAGCAACGATACATTAGACATAGATTTATAGTTCCATCTGAAAGACGTTTATTATCGACAGACAGGGGATCGACCCTGGATTCGCAGTCAAACATACCAATCAAGGGACAACTGACATATCAATATTCTTAATTTAAAGTTATTTTGGTTCATAGCCCACAATCATTTCAATATACAGTCAAACCTGTGTTAAGCAGCCAACCAAGGGAATCACGGAAAGTGGCTGTTTAGGAGAGACGGCTATTTAATAGAGGTCAAATATATGATAAAAACAAGATATTGGGAGTCTGGAAACTGGCTACTTAATACAGGTTGGCTGTTTAATAGAGGTGGCCACTATCGATAGTCTCATTAATTGGTCATTCATTGGTTGTGTGTGTTTTACGTTTATTTATCGTCGCTACCGGTTGCCAATATGAGCGACGCCTCCTGAAGAGATTAGTCATTTTAGATTGTTGGAGGATAGTGCAATGATACAGAGAGAGAGAGACCCATTACAGAGTCTCCTCTGGTTCTTTTACGTGCACGGTGTACAGCACCGACACAAGACTTCGGTTTAACGTCCCATCTGAAAGACTGTTAATTTTATTAGGGTCAGACGGGGGGATCGAACCTGCGATCCCTGGATTACCAGTCCATCATGTTACCACTTGACTACAGATCCATCATTGGTTTCTTAATTACACAATTTATATACATACATTACGTTCCACTGTAATCAACAGACGGATCTGTAGTCCAGTGGTAACACGCTGGACTGGTAATCCAGGGAACGCAGGTTCGATCCCCCGTCTGACCCTAATAAAATTAACAGTCTTTCAGATGGGACGTTAAACCGAGGTCTCGTGTCTGTGCTTTACACCGTGCACGTAAAAGAACCAGAGGAGATTCTGGAATGGGTCTCTGTCTGTAGCATGCACTATCCTCCAAAATCTAAAATAACTAATCTCTTCAGAAGGCATCGCTCATATGGGCAACCGGTAGCGACGATAAATAAACGTAAAACACACACAACCAATGAATGACCAATTAATGAGACTATCGATTACTTTTGATGATTGATAATCACAATAAACCTGGATGTATTTAGATTGACATTGGTATGTGCGACTTATTTATGTTCATAATTTGCGTTTTACTCCTCAATTCATGTATTTTGTTATTTAAAAATGGATATAACTAAATTTATTGATGGCTGTCAGTTTTTACTGCAATAAATTGTTTTGGGCAATTTTACCTGACAGGCTATCAAGTACACATTATAACGTTTAGTTAATTATATATGTCTTATTGGTTTTACTGTCATATATTGATCATTATATGTCTAATCACTAGTGTCCAATAAAAATCACATAAAATCATCAAATGCTCTTAAATTACGATATACAGTCAAAACTGTAAACACAATAAGCTGTTTTTATTTAGTGTTCAGTATTGAGTTCGGGAAGACATTCCAGAAGTATACGGAAGTCATAATAAGATTATTGACAATTGTTAATGTACCCGAAAATTAATGAAAGAAATATATCTTTGCTTGATATTCCTTAGTTTTCAACAATAGATTATACCTTGTGAATATTAATATGATCCCTACAATGGACAGGTGGATATGCATGTATTATACAACGCAATGTGTGCCTACAATATCAAAATTCATTCTTAAGTCGATATATATGCGGGTCATTTATTTCAATGTATTATTATATGTGTACATACCTGCCATACGGTGACTCAAGAATGAAACTCGCATTGTAGAAGCCTGAAATAATACAAAATATAGTTGTACATTTTGTATCATCAATATTATTGAACACGAATGCCATTTCCTCCTGGAATGTGTCTTTACCAGGTTTAAAACATTTTGCTAATATTCATGATCAACCAAACGGATACATATATAGTAATGAAACTTTATGTTTAATGTCAACTCTTTGTATGCTGTTTGTGGCAGTTTCTTACGGATGTTGGTGCACCCAAGTACTGGTTAACCGCTGGAGCCTGTCCGGGAAAGGTGGTGTTAGGTAAAATGCCCGCCGGCGATATAGCCCAAAATGGTGCTGATGCAGGCGTAAAACCCGAAATATAAAATATATAACATAATTGTATGCTGGAATTTAAAGTCCACATTGTCTCTTCTCTCTTCTCTCTCTCATTGCGATGGATTCCATCAGGAATGAGGTCTTGCGAGTGGTTAATATAAGTTGTAAGTACTTGCTTTGCAATGGAGCTAAAATAAATTTGTATAAACAAAATTCCATGACATATTTGACTGTTATTTCACAGGAATATTATGGTTTTCTACTTCAATAAAAAGTTATTAGGTGCATACAAATATTGTTGGCTATATCATGATTATAATGTATATAAATCTTATTTACAGAATGGTGGACATTAGTTACACTAGCTACGTGTACAAATGTATATGAAGTTGGTGTAATCAGACACTAGCTACGTGTACAAATGTATATGAAGTTGCTGTAATCAGACACTAGCTACGTGTACAAATGTATATGAAGTTGCTGCAATCAGACACTGGCTACGTGTACAAATGTATATGAAGTTGGTGTAATCAGACACTGGCTACGTGTACTAATGTATATGAAGTTGGTGTAATCAGACACTAGCTACGTGTACAAATGTATATGAAGTTGCTGTAATCAGACACTGGCTACGTGTACAAATGTATATGAAGTTTGTGTAATCAGACACTAGCTACGTGTACAAATGTATATGAAGTTGGTGTAATCAGACACTAGCTACGTGTACAAATGTATATGAAGTTGGTGTAATCAGACACTAGCTACGTGTACAAATGTATATGAAGTTGGTGTAATCAGACACTAGCTATGTGTACAAATGTATATGAATTTGGTGTAATCAGACACTAGCTACGTGTACAAATGTAAATGAAGTTGGTGTAATCAGACACTGGCTACGTGTACAAATGTATATGAAGTTGGTGTAATCAGACACTAGCTACGTGTACAAATGTATATGAAGTTGGTGTAATCAGACACTAGCTACGTGTACAAATGTATATGAAGTTGCTGTAATCAGACACTAGCTACGTGTACAAATGTGTATGAAGTTGCTGTAATCAGACACTAGCTACGTGTACAAATGTATATGAAGTTGCTGTAATCAGACACTGGCTACGTGTACAAATGTATATGAAGTTGGTGTAATCAGACACTAGCTACGTGTACAAATGTATATGAAGTTGGTGTAATCAGACACTAGCTACGTGTACAAATGTATATGAATTACTGTAATCAGACACTAGCTACGTGTACAAATGTATATGAAGTTGGTGTAATCAGAATCTAGCTATGTGTACAAATGTATATGAAGTTAGTGTAATCATACACTAGCTACGTGTACACATGTATATGAAGTTGATGTAATCAGACACTAGCTACGTGTACAAATGTATATGAAGTTGCTGTAATCAGACACTAGCTACGTGTACAAATGTATATGAGGTTGGTGTAATCAGACACTAGCTACGTGTACAAATGTATATGAAGTTGGTGAAATCAGACACTAGCTACGTGTACAAATGTATATGAAGTTGGTGTAATCAGACACTAGCTAGGTGTATACATGTATATGAAGTTGGTGTAATCAGACACTAGCTACGTGTACAAATGTATATGAAGTTGGTGTAATCAGACACTAGCTATGTGTACAAATGTATATGAAGTTGATGTAATCAGACACTGGCTATGTGTACAAATGTATATGAAGTTGATGTAATCAGACACTAGCTATGTGTACAAATGTATATGAAGTTGATATAATCAGACACTGGCTATGTGAACAAATGTATATGAAGTTGATGTAATCAGATACTAGCTATGTGTACAAATGTATATGAAGTTGATGTAATCAGACACTGGCTATGTGTACAAATGTATATGAAGTTGCTGTAATCAGACACTGGCTACGTGTACAAATGTATATGAAGTTGATGTAATCAGACACTAGCTATGTGTACAAATGTATATGAAGTTGCTGTAATCAGACACTGGCTACGTGTACAAATGTATATGAAGTTGATGTAATCAGACACTGGCTATGTGTACAAATGTATATGAAGTTGCTGTAATCAGACACTGGCTACGTGTACAAATATATATGAAGTTGGTGTAAGCAGACACTAGCTATGTGTACAAATGTATATGAAGTTGCTGTAATCAGACACTAGATACGTGTACAAATGTATATGAACTTGGTGTAATCAGACACTAGCTACGTGTACAAATGTATATGAAGTTGGTGTAAGCAGACACTGGCTACGTGTACAAATATATATGAAGTTGCTGTAATCAGACACTAGCTATGTGTACAAATATATATGAAGTTGCTGTAATCAGACACTAGATACGTGTACAAATGTATATGAACTTGGTGTAATCAGACACTAGCTACGTGTACAAATGTATATGAAGTTGGTGTAATCAGACACTAGCTACGTGTACAAATGCATGTGAAGTTGGTGTAATCAGACACTAGCTATGTGTACAAATGTATATGAAGTTGGTGTAATCAGACACTAGCTACGTGTACAAATGTATATGAAGTAGGTGTAATCAGACACTGGCTACGTGTACGAATGTATATGAAGTTGGTGTAATCAGACACTAGCTACGTGTACAAATGTATATGAAGTTGCTGTAATCAGACACTAGCTACGTGTACAAATGTATATGAAGTTGCTGTAATCAGACACTGGCTACGTGTACAAATGTATATGAATTTGCTGTAATCAGACACTAGCTACGTGTATAAATGTATATGAAGTTGGTGTAATCAGACACTAGCTATGTGTACAAATGTATATGAAGTTGGTGTAATCAGACACTAGCTATGTGTACAAATGTATATGAAGTTGCTGTAATCAGACACTGGCTATGTGTACACATGTATATGAAGTTGCTGTAATCAGACACTAGCTACGTGTACAAATGTATATGATGTTGCTGTAATCAGACACTAGCTACGTATACAAATGTATATGAAGTTGGTGTAATCAGACACTAGCTATGTGTACAAATGTATATGAAGTTGCTGTAATCAGACACTGGCTATGTGTACAAATGTATATGATGTTGCTGTAATCAGAAACTGGCTACGTGTACACATATATATGAAGTTGGTGTAAGCAGACATTGGCTACGTGTACAAATGTATATGAAGTTGCTGTAATCAGACACTAGCTATGTGTACAAATGTATATGAAGTTGCTGTAATCAGACACTTGCTACGTGTACAAATGTATATGAAGTTGATGTAATCAGACACTAGCTACGTGTACACATGTATATGAAGTTGGTGTAATCAGACACTAGCTACGTGTACAAATGTATATGAAGTTGCTGTAATCAGACACTAGCTATGTGTACAAATGTCTATGCAGTTGCTGTAATCAGACACTAGCTATGTGTACAAATTTATATGAAGTTGGTGTAATCAGACTCTAGCTACATGTACAAATGTATATGAAGTTGATGTAATCAGACACTAGCTACGTGTACAAATGTATATGAAGTTGCTGTAATCAGACACTAGCTACGTGTACAAATGTATATGAGGTTGGTGTAATCAGACACTAGCTACGTGTACAAATGTATATGAAGTTGGTGTAATCAGACACTAGCTACGTGTACAAATGTATATGAAGTTGGTGTAATCAGACACTAGCTAGGTGTACACATGTATATGAAGTTGGTGTAATCAGACACTAGCTACGTGTACAAATGTATATGAAGTTGGTGTAATCAGACACTAGCTATGTGTACAAATTTATATGAAGTTGGTGTAATCAGACACTAGCTACGTGTACAAATGTATATGAAGTTGCTGCAATCAGACACTGGCTACGTGTACAAATGTATATGAAGTTGGTGTAATCAGACACTGGCTACGTGTACTAATGTATATGAAGTTGGTGTAATCAGACACTAGCTACGTGTACAAATGTATATGAAGTTGCTGTAATCAGACACTAGATACGTGTACAAATGTATATGAAGTTGCTGTAATCAGACACTGGCTACGTGTACAAATGTATATGAAGTTTGTGTAATCAGACACTAGCTACGTGTACAAATGTATATGAAGTTGGTGTAATCAGACACTAGCTACGTGTACAAATGTATATGAAGTTGGTGTAATCAGACACTAGCTACGTGTACAAATGTATATGAAGTTGCTGTAATCAGACACTAGCTACGTGTACAAATGTATATGAAGTTGCTGTAATCAGACACTAGCTACGTGTACAAATGTATATGAAGTTGCTGTAATCAGACACTGGCTACGTGTACAAATGTATATGAAGTTGGTGTAATCAGACACTAGCTACGTGTACAAATGTATATGAAGTTGGTGTAATCAGACACTAGCTACGTGTACAAATGTATATGAAGTTGCTGTAATCAGACACTAGCTACGTGTACAAATGTGTATGAAGTTGCTGTAATCAGACACTAGCTACGTGTACAAATGTATATGAAGTTGCTGTAATCAGACACTGGCTACGTGTACAAATGTATATGAAGTTGGTGTAATCAGACACTGGCTATGTGTACAAATGTATATGATGTTGCTGTAATCAGAAACTGGCTACGTGTACACATATATATGAAGTTGGTGTAAGCAGACATTGGCTACGTGTACAAATGTATATGAAGTTGCTGTAATCAGACACTAGCTATGTGTACAAATGTATATGAAGTTGCTGTAATCAGACACTTGCTACGTGTACAAATGTATATGAAGTTGATGTAATCAGACACTAGCTACGTGTACACATGTATATGAAGTTGGTGTAATCAGACACTAGCTACGTGTACAAATGTATATGAAGTTGCTGTAATCAGACACTAGCTATGTGTACAAATGTCTATGCAGTTGCTGTAATCAGACACTAGCTATGTGTACAAATTTATATGAAGTTGGTGTAATCAGACTCTAGCTACATGTACAAATGTATATGAAGTTGATGTAATCAGACACTAGCTACGTGTACAAATGTATATGAAGTTGCTGTAATCAGACACTAGCTACGTGTACAAATGTATATGAGGTTGGTGTAATCAGACACTAGCTACGTGTACAAATGTATATGAAGTTGGTGTAATCAGACACTAGCTACGTGTACAAATGTATATGAAGTTGGTGTAATCAGACACTAGCTAGGTGTACACATGTATATGAAGTTGGTGTAATCAGACACTAGCTACGTGTACAAATGTATATGAAGTTGGTGTAATCAGACACTAGCTATGTGTACAAATTTATATGAAGTTGGTGTAATCAGACACTAGCTACGTGTACAAATGTATATGAAGTTGCTGCAATCAGACACTGGCTACGTGTACAAATGTATATGAAGTTGGTGTAATCAGACACTGGCTACGTGTACTAATGTATATGAAGTTGGTGTAATCAGACACTAGCTACGTGTACAAATGTATATGAAGTTGCTGTAATCAGACACTAGATACGTGTACAAATGTATATGAAGTTGCTGTAATCAGACACTGGCTACGTGTACAAATGTATATGAAGTTTGTGTAATCAGACACTAGCTACGTGTACAAATGTATATGAAGTTGGTGTAATCAGACACTAGCTACGTGTACAAATGTATATGAAGTTGGTGTAATCAGACACTAGCTACGTGTACAAATGTATATGAAGTTGGTGTAATCAGACACTAGCTATGTGTACAAATGTATATGAATTTGGTGTAATCAGACACTAGCTACGTGTACAAATGTAAATGAAGTTGGTGTAATCAGACACTGGCTACGTGTACAAATGTATATGAAGTTGGTGTAATCAGACACTAGCTACGTGTACAAATGTATATGAAGTTGGTGTAATCAGACACTAGCTACGTGTACAAATGTATATGAAGTTGCTGTAATCAGACACTAGCTACGTGTACAAATGTGTATGAAGTTGCTGTAATCAGACACTAGCTACGTGTACAAATGTATATGAAGTTGCTGTAATCAGACACTGGCTACGTGTACAAATGTATATGAAGTTGGTGTAATCAGACACTAGCTACGTGTACAAATGTATATGAAGTTGGTGTAATCAGACACTAGCTACGTGTACAAATGTATATGAATTACTGTAATCAGACACTAGCTACGTGTACAAATGTATATGAAGTTGGTGTAATCAGAATCTAGCTATGTGTACAAATGTATATGAAGTTAGTGTAATCATACACTAGCTACGTGTACACATGTATATGAAGTTGATGTAATCAGACACTAGCTACGTGTACAAATGTATATGAAGTTGCTGTAATCAGACACTAGCTACGTGTACAAATGTATATGAGGTTGGTGTAATCAGACACTAGCTACGTGTACAAATGTATATGAAGTTGGTGTAATCAGACACTAGCTACGTGTACAAATGTATATGAAGTTGGTGTAATCAGACACTAGCTAGGTGTATACATGTATATGAAGTTGGTGTAATCAGACACTAGCTACGTGTACAAATGTATATGAAGTTGGTGTAATCAGACACTAGCTATGTGTACAAATGTGTATGAAGTTGATGTAATCAGACACTGGCTATGTGTACAAATGTATATGAAGTTGATGTAATCAGACACTAGCTATGTGTACAAATGTATATGAAGTTGATATAATCAGACACTGGCTATGTGAACAAATGTATATGAAGTTGATGTAATCAGATACTAGCTATGTGTACAAATGTATATGAAGTTGATGTAATCAGACACTGGCTATGTGTACAAATGTATATGAAGTTGCTGTAATCAGACACTGGCTACGTGTACAAATGTATATGAAGTTGATGTAATCAGACACTAGCTATGTGTACAAATGTATATGAAGTTGCTGTAATCAGACACTGGCTACGTGTACAAATGTATATGAAGTTGATGTAATCAGACACTGGCTATGTGTACAAATGTATATGAAGTTGCTGTAATCAGACACTGGCTACGTGTACAAATATATATGAAGTTGGTGTAAGCAGACACTAGCTATGTGTACAAATGTATATGAAGTTGCTGTAATCAGACACTAGATACGTGTACAAATGTATATGAACTTGGTGTAATCAGACACTAGCTACGTGTACAAATGTATATGAAGTTGGTGTAAGCAGACACTGGCTACGTGTACAAATATATATGAAGTTGCTGTAATCAGACACTAGCTATGTGTACAAATATATATGAAGTTGGTGTAATCAGAATCTAGCTATGTGTACAAATGTATATGAAGTTAGTGTAATCATACACTAGCTACGTGTACACATGTATATGAAATTGATGTAATCAGACACTAGCTACGTGTACAAATGTATATGAAGTTGCTGTAATCAGACACTAGCTACGTGTACAAATGTATATGAGGTTGGTGTAATCAGACACTAGCTACGTGTACAAATGTATATGAAGTTGGTGTAATCAGACACTAGCTACGTGTACAAATGTATATGAAGTTGGTGTAATCAGACACTAGCTAGGTGTATACATGTATATGAAGTTGGTGTAATCAGACACTAGCTACGTGTACAAATGTATATGAAGTTGGTGTAATCAGACACTAGCTATGTGTACAAATGTGTATGAAGTTGATGTAATCAGACACTGGCTATGTGTACAAATGTATATGAAGTTGATGTAATCAGACACTAGCTATGTGTACAAATGTATATGAAGTTGATATAATCAGACACTGGCTATGTGAACAAATGTATATGAAGTTGATGTAATCAGATACTAGCTATGTGTACAAATGTATATGAAGTTGATGTAATCAGACACTGGCTATGTGTACAAATGTATATGAAGTTGCTGTAATCAGACACTGGCTACGTGTACAAATGTATATGAAGTTGATGTAATCAGACACTAGCTATGTGTACAAATGTATATGAAGTTGCTGTAATCAGACACTGGCTACGTGTACAAATGTATATGAAGTTGATGTAATCAGACACTGGCTATGTGTACAAATGTATATGAAGTTGCTGTAATCAGACACTGGCTACGTGTACAAATATATATGAAGTTGGTGTAAGCAGACACTAGCTATGTGTACAAATGTATATGAAGTTGCTGTAATCAGACACTAGATACGTGTACAAATGTATATGAACTTGGTGTAATCAGACACTAGCTACGTGTACAAATGTATATGAAGTTGGTGTAAGCAGACACTGGCTACGTGTACAAATATATATGAAGTTGCTGTAATCAGACACTAGCTATGTGTACAAATATATATGAAGTTGCTGTAATCAGACACTAGATACGTGTACAAATGTATATGAACTTGGTGTAATCAGACACTAGCTACGTGTACAAATGTATATGAAGTTGGTGTAATCAGACACTAGCTACGTGTACAAATGCATGTGAAGTTGGTGTAATCAGACACTAGCTATGTGTACAAATGTATATGAAGTTGGTGTAATCAGACACTAGCTACGTGTACAAATGTATATGAAGTTGGTGTAATCAGACACTGGCTACGTGTACGAATGTATATGAAGTTGGTGTAATCAGACACTAGCTACGTGTACAAATGTATATGAAGTTGCTGTAATCAGACACTAGCTACGTGTACAAATGTATATGAAGTTGCTGTAATCAGACACTGGCTACGTGTACAAATGTATATGAATTTGCTGTAATCAGACACTAGCTACGTGTATAAATGTATATGAAGTTGGTGTAATCAGACACTAGCTATGTGTACAAATGTATATGAAGTTGGTGTAATCAGACACTAGCTATGTGTACAAATGTATATGAAGTTGCTGTAATCAGACACTGGCTATGTGTACACATGTATATGAAGTTGGTGTAATCAGACACTAGATACGTGTACAAATGTATATGAAGTTGCTGTAATCAGAAACTAGCTACGTGTAAAATGTATATGAAGTTGCTGTAATCAGACACTGGCTACATGTACACATGTATATGAAGTTGCTGTAATCAGACACTAGCTACGTGTACAAATGTATATGATGTTGCTGTAATCAGACACTAGCTACGTATACAAATGTATATGAAGTTGGTGTAATCAGACACTAGCTATGTGTACAAATGTATATGAAGTTGCTGTAATCAGACACTGGCTATGTGTACAAATGTATATGATGTTGCTGTAATCAGACACTGGCTACGTGTACAAATATATATGAAGTTGGTGTAAGCAGACATTGGCTACGTGTACAAATGTATATGAAGTTGCTGTAATCAGACACTAGCTATGTGTACAAATGTATATGAAGTTGCTGTAATCAGACACTTGCTACGTGTACAAATGTATATGAAGTTGATGTAATCAGACACTAGCTACGTGTACACATGTATATGAAGTTGGTGTAATCAGACACTAGCTACGTGTACAAATGTATATGAAGTTGCTGTAATCAGACACTAGCTATGTGTACAAATGTCTATGCAGTTGCTGTAATCAGACACTAGCTATGTGTACAAATTTATATGAAGTTGGTGTAATCAGACTCTAGCTACATGTACAAATGTATATGAAGTTGATGTAATCAGACACTAGCTACGTGTACAAATGTATATGAAGTTGCTGTAATCAGACACTAGCTACGTGTACAAACGTATATGAGGTTGGTGTAATCAGACACTAGCTACGTGTACAAATGTATATGAAGTTGGTGTAATCAGACACTAGCTACGTGTACAAATGTATATGAAGTTGGTGTAATCAGACACTAGCTAGGTGTACACATGTATATGAAGTTGGTGTAATCAGACACTAGCTACGTGTACAAATGTATATGAAGTTGGTGTAATCAGACACTAGCTATGTGTACAAATTTATATGAAGTTGGTGTAATCAGACACTAGCTACGTGTACAAATGTATATGAAGTTGGTGTAATCAGACACTGGCTACGTGTACAAATGTATATGAAGTTGATGTGATCAGACACTAGCTATGTGTACAAATGTATATGAAGTTGATGTAATCAGACACTGGCTATGTGTACAAATGTATATGAAGTTGATGTAATCAGACACTAGCTATGTGTACAAATGTATATGAAGTTGATGTAATCAGACACTGGCTATGTGTACAAATGTATATGACGTTGATGTAATCAGACACTAGCTATGTGTACAAATGTATATGAAGTTGCTGTAATCAGACACTGGCTACGTGTACAAATGTATATGAAGTTGATGTAATCAGACACTAGCTATGTGTACAAATGTATATGAAGTTGCTGTAATCAGACACTGGCTACGTGTACAAATGTATATGAAGTTGATGTAATCAGACACTGGCTATGTGTACAAATGTATATGAAGTTGCTGTAATCAGATACTGGCTACGTGTACAAATATATATGAAGTTGGTGTAAGCAGACACTGGCTACGTGTACAAATATATATGAAGTTGCTGTAATCAGACACTAGCTATGTGTACAAATATATATGAAGTTGCTGTAATCAGACACTAGATACGTGTACAAATGTATATGAACTTGGTGTAATCAGACACTAGCTACGTGTACAAATGTATATGAAGTTGGTGTAATCAGACACTAGCTACGTGTACAAATGCCTGTGAAGTTGGTGTAATCAGACACTAGCTATGTGTACAAATGTATATGAAGTTGGTGTAATCAGACACTAGCTACGTGTACAAATGTATATGAAGTTGGTGTAATCAGACACTGGCTACGTGTACGAATGTATATGAAGTTGGTGTAATCAGACACTAGCTACGTGTACAAATGTATATGAAGTTGCTGTAATCAGACACTAGCTACGTGTACAAATGTATATGAAGTTGCTGTAATCAGACACTGGCTACGTGTACAAATGTATATGAATTTGCTGTAATCAGACACTAGCTACGTGTATAAATGTATATGAAGTTGGTGTAATCAGACACTAGCTATGTGTACAAATGTATATGAAGTTGCTGTAATCAGACACTGGCTATGTGTACAAATGTATATGAAGTTGGTGTAATCAGACACTAGATACGTGTACAAATGTATATGAAGTTGCTGTAATCAGACACTAGCTACGTGTACAAATGTATATGAAGTTGCTGTAATCAGATACTAGCTACGTGTAAAATGTATATGAAGTTGCTGTAATCAGACACTGGCTACGTGTACAAATGTATATGAAGTTGCTGTAATCAGACACTAGCTACGTGTACAAATGTATATGATGTTGCTGTAATCAGACACTAGCTACGTGTACAAATGTATATGAAGTTTGTGTAATCAGACACTAGCTATGTGTACAAATGTATATGAAGTTGCTGTAATCAGACACTGGCTATGTGTACAAATGTATATGATGTTGCTGTAATCAGACACTGGCTACGTGTACAAATATATATGAAGTTGGTGTAAGCAGACATTGGCTACGTGTACAAATGTATATGAAGTTGATGTAATCAGACACTAGCTACGTGTACACATGTATATGAAGTTGGTGTAATCAGACACTAGCTACGTATACAAATGTATATGAAGTTGCTGTAATCAGACACTAGCTATGTGTACAAATGTCTATGCAGTTGCTGTAATCAGACACTAGCTATGTGTACAAATGTATATGAAGTTGGTGTAATCAGACTCTAGCTACATGTACAAATGTATATGAAGTTGCTGTAATCAGACACTAGCTATGTGTACAAATGTATATGAAGTTGCTGTAATCAGACACTATCTACGTGTACAAATGTATATGAAGTTGCTGTAATCAGACACTGGCTACGTGTACAGATGTATATGAAGTTGCTGTAATCAGACACTAGCCCCGTGTACAAATGTATATGAAGTTGCTGTAATCAGACACTGGCTACGTGAACAAATGTATATGAAGTTGCTGTAATCAGACACTAGCTACGTGTACAAATGTATATGAAGTTGCTGTAATCAGACACTAGCTACGTGTACACATGTATATGAAGTTGCTGTAATCAGACACTAGCTACGTGTACAAATGTATATGACGTTGCTGTAATCAGACACTGGCTACGTGTACAAATGTATATGAAGTTGCTGTAATCAGACACTAGCTACGTGTACAAATGTATAAATGTACAAATGTTTTGTGATTTTATATTCTCAAATGACCTAGATATGATTGCTTTTACTGAAACATGGCTAGGCACTTCAATTGATAAAACGTGTTTAAGTGAACTGCTGCCAGAAGGGTACCATATTAAACATGTCCCTCGCCCTGGTAGTCGACGTGGCGGGGGTGTGGCTCTGATATATAAAACTGGAATAGATGTCAACATTGTGTCCTCTACACGTGACAATGAATTTTCAACTTTTGAGTATTTAGATTGTAATGTAAATATTAAGTCCTATTCATTACGATTATCAGTAATGTACAGACCTCCCCCAAATAAAGAAAATGGATTGAAAACTAACGTATTTCTTGAAGACGAATGGCCACTGTTCTTGTCCAAATACGCCACCATTGACAAAAATATCATAATCACTGGTGATTTAAACTTTCATTTGCATAACCACTCTGACCGTGATGCAATACAATTTAACAGTATTCTACAATCCTGTGACATGACACAACATGTGAAAGAGCCTACCCACGTCCGTGGTCACATCCTGGATGTGGTCTTTACTAGGGGAAATGACAAAACTGTGTCAGAAGTAGTGGTCACTGACCCAGGTTTTTCAGATAACTCGGGCAAAGTGACAAGAGACCACTTCGCAGTCATATTTCATGCAAGAGCGGCGAAACCGGCTCCTGTACGAAAAACAGTGTCGTATAGAAAATTCCGTTCAATAGATGTAGATACTTTCAAAAGTGACATCATGGCATCAGAAAAACTTCGTAATAGTTTGCAATGCACGGATGCTGACGATCTTGTCAACATATACAACAGTGAACTTTCTGCATTGGTTGATAAACACGCCCCTTTACGTACAAAAACGATTACATTAAGGCCTTCAGGTCCCTGGTTTACAGAGGAACTCCACGATGCCAAACATGTAAAGCGTAAATTTGAACGCAAGTGGAAAAAATCAAGATTAACTGTCGACCATGAAATATACAGGAGTCAGTGTGCCAAGGTTAATAAAATGTTGAAACAAGCACGGCTTGACTACTTTTCTGATAAAGTAATATCTTGCGGTCGTGATCAAAAAAGCATGTTCAAAATCACTAAACACCTGCTTGAAGGCGATAGTGAAATAGCTCTTCCATCAGGCAAAAATCCCAATGAATTAGCACAGGAATTCAGTGACTTCTTCATTTCTAAGGTGGAAGGCATTAGAAATGACATATCTTCAAACTCCCAGTTGGAACTGGGTCCATTGAACATTGAAACAGAGAAACTCCCTCACATAAGCTGCTTGAACAATTTATGTCCATCATATGAGAAAGAAGTCGAACAATTCATTAAAAAAGGGCCAAATAAATCCTGTGAAATTGATCCAATTCCGACATGGCTACTGAAATCTTGTCTTAGTGAAATCCTACAAATAGTGACAAAAATTGTAAATATTTCATTGGAAACAGGAAATGTACCAAAGTCATTCAAAATCTCCCGGGTAAGACCTTTGCTGAAAAAACCAAGCCTTGATCAAAACACTTTGAAGAACTACAGGCCAGTGTCAAACCTGCCTTATGTCTCGAAGATTCTGGAAAAAGTAGTAAATAGTCGAATTGATGAACATTTGACAAGTAATAACTTACACGAGGTACATCAGTCTGCGTACAGGACGTTTCATTCCACAGAAACTGCCTTACTGAAAGTCCAAAACGATATACTCCAATCTCTGGACCAGAACAATGCTACAATCCTTGTGCTTTTAGACCTATCTGCTGCATTTAATACCATCGACCATAGAACACTTTTACAGCGTCTCGAATTTCATTTTGGAATTACTGGAAAACCTCTCCAATGGATATCATCTTATCTTACCGACCGTTATCAAGCAGTATGTATCGATGGAAAACTATCCAACTCAGTGCTCATGAATTTCAGTGTTCCACAGGGGTCTGTTTTAGGCCCGAAATTTTACGCTATGTATACCAAGCCTGTAGGATCCATTTGTAAACACCATGGACTGAACCATCACGTTTATGCTGACGATTCCCAGCTTTACCTTTCATTCAAACCAACCGTTCAAGCTTCACAAGCAGAGACACTACTTCGAATGGAAAACTGTCTACAAGACATTGTTGCTTGGAAAGTTGCTGTAATCAGACACTAGCTACGTGTACAAATGTATATGAAGTTGCTGTAATCAGACACTAGCTACGTGTACAAATGTATATGAAGTTGCTGTAATCGGACACTAGCTACGTGTACAAATGTATATGAAGTTGCTGTAATCAGACACTAGCTACGTGTACAAATGTATATGAAGTTGCTGTAATCAGACACTAGCTACGTGTACAAATGTATATGAAGTTGCTGTAACCAGACACTAGCTACGTGTACAAATGTATATGAAGTTGCTGTAATCAGACACTGGCTATGTGTACAAATGTATATGAAGTTGCTGTAATCAGACACTAGCTACGTGTACAAATGTATATGAAATTGTTGTATTCAGACACTAGCTACGTGTACAAGTGTATATGAGGTTGCTGTAATCAGACACTAGCTACGTGTACAAATGTATATGAAGTTGCTGTAATCAGACACTAGCTACGTGTACAAATGTATATGAAGTTGCTGGAATCAGACACTAGATAGGTGTACACATGTATATGAAGTTGCTGTAATCAGACACTAGCTACGTGTACAAATGTATATGAAGTTGCTGTAATCAGACACTAGCTACGTGTACACATGTATATGAAGTTGCTGTAATCAGACACTAGCTACGTGTACACATGTATATGAAGTTGGTGTAATCAGACTAGCTACATGTACAAATGTATATGAAGTTGCTGTCATAAGACACTGGCTACGTGTACAAATGTATATGAAGTTGCTGTAATCAGACACTAGCTACGTGTACAAATGTATATGAAGTTGCTGTATTCGGACACTAGCTATGTGTACAAATGTATATGAAGTTGCTGTATTCGGACACTAGCTACGTGTACAAATGTATATGAAGTTGCTGTATTCGGACACTAGCTATGTGTACAAATGTATATGAAGTTGCTGTATTCGGACACTAGCTATGTGTACAAATGTATATGAAGCTGCTCTAATCAGACACTAGCTACGTGTACAAATGTATATGAAGTTGCTGTAATCAGACACTAGCTACGTGTACAAATGTAAATGAAGTTGCTGTAATCAGACACTAGCTACGTGTACAAATGTATATGCAGTTGCTGTAATCAGACACTAGCTACGTGTACAAATGTATATGAAGTTGCTGTAATCAGACACTAGCTACGTGTACAAATGTATATGAAGTTGCTGTAATCAGTCACTAACTTCGTGTACAAATGTATATGAAGTTGCTGTAATCAGACACTAGCTACGTGTACACATGTATATGAAGTTGCTGTAATCAGACACTAGCTACGTGTACACATGTATATGAAGTTGCTGTAATCAGACACTAGCTACGTGTACAAGTGTATATGAAGTTGCTGTAATCAGACACTAGCTACGTGTACAAATGTATATGAAGTTGCTGTATTCGGACACTAGCTACGTGTACACATGTATATGAAGTTGCTGTAATCAGACACTAGCTACGTGTACAAATGTATATGAAGTTGCTGTAATCAGACACTAGCTACGTGTACACATGTATATGAAGTTGCTGTAATCAGACACTAGCTACGTGTACACATGTATATGAAGTTGGTGTAATCAGACACTGGCTACGTGTACACATGTATATGAAGTTGCTGTATTCGGACACTAGCTATGTGTACACATGTATATGAAGTTGCTGGAATCAGACACTAGCTAGGTGTACAAATGTATATGAAGTTGCTGTAATCAGACACTAGCTACGTGTACAAATGTATATGAAGTTGCTGTAATCAGACACTAGCTACGTGTACACATGTATATGAAGTTGCTGTAATCAGACACTAGCTACGTGTACACATGTATATGAAGTTGGTGTAATCAGATACTAGCTACATGTACAAATGTATATGAAGTTTCTGTCATAAGACACTGGCTACGTGTACAAATGTATATGAAGTTGCTGTAATCAGACACTAGCTACGTGTACAAATGTATATGAAGTTGCTGTATTCGGACACTAGCTATGTGTACAAATGTATATGAAGTTGCTGTATTCGGACACTAGCTACGTGTACAAATGTATATGAAGTTGCTGTATTCGGACACTAGCTATGTGAACAAATGTATATGAAGTTTCTGTATTCGGACACTAGCTATGTGTACAAATGTATATGAAGCTGCTGTAATCAGACACTAGCTACGTGTACAAATGTATATGAAGTTTCTGTAATCAGACACTAGCTATGTGTACAAATGTATATGAAGTTGCTGTAATCAGACACTAGCTACGTGTACAAATGTATATGAAGTTGCTGTAATCAGACACTAGCCACGTGTACAAATGTATATGAAGTTGCTGTAATCAGACACTGGCTACGTGAACAAATGTATATGAAGTTGCTGTAATCAGACACTAGCTACGTGTACAAATGTATATGAAGTTGCTGTAATCAGACACTAGCTACGTGTACATATGTATATGAAGTTGCTGTAATCAGACACTAGCTACGTGTACAAATGTATATGAAGTTGCTGTAATCAGACACTAGCTACGTGTACAAATGTATATGAAGTTGCTGTAATCAGACACTAGCTACGTGTACAAATGTATATGAAGTTGCTGTAACCAGACACTAGCTACGTGTACAAATGTATATGAAGTTGCTGTAATCAGACACTAGCTACGTGTACAAATGTATATGAAGTTGCTGTAATCAGACACTAGCTACGTGTACAAATGTAAATGAAGTTGCTGTAATCAGACACTAGCTACGTGTACAAATGTATATGAATTTGCTGTAATCAGACACTAGCTACGTGTACAAATGTATATGAAGTTGCTGTAATCAGACACTAGCTACGTGTACACATGTATATGAAGTTGCTGTAATCAGACACTAGCTACGTGTACACATGTATATGAAGTTGGTGTAATCAGATACTAGCTACATGTACAAATGTATATGAAGTTGCTGTCATAAGACACTGGCTACGTGTACAAATGTATATGAAGTTGCTGTAATCAGACACTAGCTACGTGTACAAATGTATATGAAGTTGCTGTATTCGGACACTAGCTATGTGTACAAATGTATATGAAGTTGCTGTATTCGGACACTAGCTACGTGTACAAATGTATATGAAGTTGCTGTATTCGGACACTAGCTATGTGTACAAATGTATATGAAGTTTCTGTATTCGGACACTAGCTATGTGTACAAATGTATATGAAGCTGCTGTAATCAGACACTAGCTACGTGTACAAATGTATATGAAGTTTCTGTAATCAGACACTAGCTATGTGTACAAATGTATATGAAGTTGCTGTAATCAGACACTAGCTATGTGTACAAATGTATATGAAGTTGCTGTAATCAGACACTAGCCACGTGTACAAATGTATATGAAGTTGCTGTAATCAGACACTAGCTACGTGTACAAATGTATATGAAGTTGCTGTAACCAGACACTAGCTATGTGTACAAATGTATATGACGTTGGTTCAATCAGACACTAGCTATGTGTACAAATGTATATGAAGTTGCTGTAATCAGACACTAGCTACGTGTACAAATGTAAATGAAGTTGCTGTAATCAGACACTAGCTACGTGTACAAATGTATATGAATTTGCTGTAATCAGACACTAGCTACGTGTACAAATGTATATGAAGTTGCTGTAATCAGACACTAGCTATGTGTACACATGTATATGAAGTTGCTGTAATCAGACACTAGCTACGTGTACACATGTATATGAAGTTGGTGTAATCAGATACTAGCTACATGTACAAATGTATATGAAGTTGCTGTCATAAGACACTGGCTACGTGTACAAATGTATATGAAGTTGCTGTAATCAGACACTAGCTACGTGTACAAATGTATATGAAGTTGCTGTATTCGGACACTAGCTATGTGTACAAATGTATATGAAGTTGCTGTATTCGGACACTAGCTACGTGTACAAATGTATATGAAGTTGCTGTATTCGGACACTAGCTATGTGTACAAATGTATATGAAGTTTCTGTATTCGGACACTAGCTATGTGTACAAATGTATATGAAGCTGCTGTAATCAGACACTAGCTACGTGTACAAATGTATATGAAGTTTCTGTAATCAGACACTAGCTATGTGTACAAATGTATATGAAGTTGCTGTAATCAGACACTAGCTATGTGTACAAATGTATATGAAGTTGCTGTAATCAGACACTAGCCACGTGTACAAATGTATATGAAGTTGCTGTAATCAGACACTAGCTACGTGTACAAATGTATATGAAGTTGCTGTAACCAGACACTAGCTATGTGTACAAATGTATATGACGTTGGTTCAATCAGACACTAGCTATGTGTACAAATGTATATGAAGTTGCTGTAATCAGACACTAGCTACGTGTACAAATGTAAATGAAGTTGCTGTAATCAGACACTAGCTACGTGTACAAATGTATATGCAGTTGCTGTAATCAGACACTAGCTACGTGTACAAATGTATATGAAGTTGCTGTAATCAGACACTAGCTACGTGTACAAATGTATATGAAGTTGCTGTAATCAGTCACTAACTTCGTGTACAAATGTATATGAAGTTGCTGTAATCAGACACTAGCTACGTGTACACATGTATATGAAGTTGCTGTAATCAGACACTAGCTACGTGTACAAGTGTATATGAAGTTGCTGTAATCAGACACTAGCTACGTGTACAAGTGTATATGAAGTTGCTGTAATCAGACACTAGCTACGTGTACAAATGTATATGAAGTTGCTGTATTCGGACACTAGCTACGTGTACACATGTATATGAAGTTGCTGTAAGCAGACACTAGCTACGTGTACAAATGTATATGAAGTTGCTGTAATCAGACACTAGCTACGTATACACATGTATATGAAGTTGCTGTAATCAGACACTAGCTACGTGTACACATGTATATGAAGTAGGTGTAATCAGACACTAGCTACGTGTACAAATGTATATGAAGTTGCTGTAATCAGACACTGGCTACGTGTACAAATGTATATGAAGTTTGTTCAATCAGACACTAGCTATGTGTACAAATGTATATGAAGTTGCTGTAATCAGACACTAGCTACGTCTACAAATGTATATGAAGTTGCTGTAATCAGACACTAGCTATGTGTACAAATGTATATGAAGTTGCTGTATTCGGATACCAGCTACGTGTACAAATGTATATGAAGTTGCTGTATTCGGACACTAGCTATGTGTACAAATGTAAATGAAGTTGCTGTATTCGGACACTAGCTATGTGTACAAATGTATATGCAGTTGCTGTATTCGGACACTAGCTACGTGTACAAATGTATATGATGTTGCTGTATTCGGACACTGGCTACGTGTACAAATGTATATGAAGTTGCTGTATTCGGACACTAGCTACGTGTACACATGTATATGAAGTTGCTGTATTCAGACACTAACTATGTGTACAAATGTATATGAAGTTGCTGTATTCGGACAATAGCTACGTGTACAAATGTATATGAAGTTGCTGTATTCGGACACTAGCTATGTGTACATATGTATATGAAGTTGCTGTATTCGGACACTAGCTATGTGTACAAATGTATATGAAGTTGCTGTATACGGACACTAGCTACGTGTACAAATGTATATGAAGTTGCTGTATTCGGACACTAGCTATGTGTTCAAATGTATATGAAGTTGCTGTAATCAGACACTGGCTACGTGTACACATATATATGAAGTTGCTGTATTCGGACACTAGCTACCTGTACACATGTATATGAAGTTGCTGTATTTCGGACACTAGCTACGTCTACAAATGTATATGAAGTTGCTGTATTCAGACACTAGCTACGTGTACAAATGTATATGAAGTTGCTGTATTCGGACACTTGCTACGTGTACACATGTATATGAAGTTGCTGTATTCGGAAACTAGCTACGTGTACACATGTATATGAAGTTGGTGTATTCGAACACTAGCTACGTGTACACATGTATATGAAGTTGCTGTATTCGGACACTAGCTACGTGTACACATGTATATGAAGTTGCTGTATTCGGACACTAGCTACGTGTACACATGTATATGAAGTTGCTGTATTCGGACACTAGCTATGTGTACAAATATATATGAAGTTGCTGTATTCGGACACTGGCTACCTGTACACATGTATATGAATTTGCTGTATTCGGACACTGGCTACGTGTACACATGTATATGAATTTGCTGTATTCGGACACTGGCTACGTGTACACATGTATATGAAGTTGCTGTATTCGGCACAAGTTATACAAAGTTTAATTACCTACAGAACTTCCCTTGGATTTACATTTAAGAGTTCCGTAATTCGAGTCCTCGTCATCTAAAGCAAGCCCGTAACTACAATTATAGCAAACATGACATATCGTATGAGGAAACTGCTTCAACTGATTATCAATTTACTGTTGCTTTGCTTTGCACATCGTGTCTACATATTATAGTGTGTGTGTCCCTGCCATGACATACTAGTATGTGCCCCTGTCATGACATACCCTTGGCTGCTCCTGTCATCACTGCCTCTGCTGCATCATTTGCTCTCCCTCACCCCTATTCATCATCACCTGCCACTGTGATCAGCTGCCCATCCATCACTTGCCCTTTTCAGCCCTTGTCATCACAATATACGAGATGCATTTTTAATATATATGTACATTTTCGGATGGAGAATCTAAGCCTTTTTTTAATTATGTTTATTTATCGTCGCACTTTACCTCCAGCGGTAAACCAGTACTTAGTGCACAAACCTCAGTAAGAAGCTGCCAACTTTTTCATATAAAGAGACACGGTCTGAGCGGGGCTCGAACCTGTGACCATCAGTGATGATAGGTTACAGTGGTATACAAGTCAGCGACCTTAACCACTCAACCCCGGAGGATTACAGATCGAAGCTTGTGAAAAGAAATTTATTATATAATAAATAAAGTGTTTCATTATGATTAATGTACAGGCATAATGTACACCAGAATTCCCAAAGAGGCAAGTGTAAGTTGTGATAGCGCAGTGGATGCGCGTTCGCTTCAGGTGAGAAAGGTCCGGAGTTCGAGCCCCGCTAGAGCCGTTACGATTATGCCCATAGGCAAGGCATTTAAATTCCATGTTGCTTCTTCTCTCTCCCTCGTGGCGATGGATTCCTTCAGGAATGAGGTCTCGAGAGTGATTAATATAAGTTTAAGAACTTGTTTCGCAATCGAGCTAAAATAAATTTGTATAAACTAAAGAAGCAAGTAATTGTGTTACTGTTGCTGAGAAATACAATTTACCAACGCAGTTTAATGTTTCAAAGAGAACATACAAGGACAGAAACTTCTGATTTCACATCTCATTTCCAGTGAAATAACAAATATGAGATATATATATTAAAAATAAGTCTGACAAAATCAATGCACTGGCAAGTGTTCATTTGTTCACACACACTGAGCTGGCAAGTGTCCATTTGTTAACACACACTGAGCTGGCAAGTGTCCATTTGTTCACACACAATGAGCTGACAAGTCTTCATTTGTTCACACACAATAAGCTGGCAAGTGTCCAATTGTTCACATACAATGCGCTGGCAAGTGTTCATTTGTTCACACACAATGAGCTGGCAAGTATTCATTTGTTCACACACAATGAGCTGGCAAGTGTTCATTTGTTCACACACACTGAGCTGGCAAGTGTCCATTTGTTCATACACACTGAGCTGGCAAGTGTCCATTTGTTCACACACAATGAGCTGACAAGTCTTCATTTGTTCACACACAATAAGCTGGCAAGTGTCCAATTGTTCACATACAATGCGCTGGCAAGTGTTCATTTGTTCACACACAATGAGCTGGCAAGTATTCATTTGTTCACACACAATGAGCTGGCAAGTGTTCATTTGTTCACACACAATGAGCTGGCAAGTGTTCACTTGTTCACACACAATGAGCTGGCAAGTGTCGATTTGTTCACACACAATGAGCTGGCAAGTGTTCATTTGTTCACACACAATGAGCTGGCAAGTGTTCATTTGTTCACACACAATGAGCTGGCAAGTGTTCATTTGTTCACACACAATGAGCTGGCAAGTGTTCACATACAATGAGCTGGCAAGTGTCCATTTGTTCACACACAATGAGCTGGAAAGTGTTCACACACAATGAGCTGGCAAGTGTTCATTTGTTCACACACAATGAGCTGGCAAGTGTTCACACACAATGAGCTGGCAAGTGTTCATTTGTTCACACACAATGAGTTAACAAGTGTTCACTTGTTCACACACAATGAGTTAACAAGTGTTCATTTGTTCACACACAATGAGCTGGCAAGTGTTCATTTGTTCACACTCACAATGAGCTGGCAAGTGTTCATTTGTTCACACTCACAATGAGCTGGCAAGTGTTCATTTGTTCACACTCACACTAAGCTGGCAAGTGTTCATTTGTTCACACACAATGAGCTGGCAAGTGTCCATTTGTTCACACACAATGAGCTGGCAAGTGTTCATTTGTTCACACACAACGTGCTGGCAAGTGTTCACTTGTTCACAAACAATGAGCTGGCAAGTGTTCATTTGTTCACACACACAACGAACTGGCAAGTGTTCACTTGTTCCCACACAATGAGCTGGCAAGTGTTCATTTGTTCACACACAATGAGCTGGCAAGTGTTCATTTGTTCACACAAAATGAGCTGGCAAGTGTCCATTTGTTCACACACAACGAGCTGGCAAGTGTTCACTTGTTCACACACAACGAGCTGGCAAGTGTTCATTTGTTCACACACAACGAGCTGGCAAGTGTTCATTTGTTCACACACAATGAGCTGGCAAGTGTTCATTTGTTCACACACAACGAGCTGGCAAGTGTCCATTTGTTCACACACAACGAGCTGGCAAGTGTTCATTTGTTCACACACAACGAGCTGGCAAGTGTTCATTTGTTCAAACACAACGAGCTGGCAAGTTTTCATTTGTTCACACACAACGAGCTGGCAAGTGTTCATTTGTTCACACACAATGAGCTGGCAAGTGTTCATTTGTTCACACACAATGAGCTGGCAAGTGTTCATTTGGTCACACACAATGAGCTGGCAAGTGTTCACTTGTTCACACACAATGAGCTGGCAAGTGTTCACACACAATGCACTGGCAAGTGTTCATTTGTTCACACACAATGAGCTGGCAAGTGTTCATTTGTTCACACACAATGAGCTAGCAAGTGTTCACACACAATGCACTGGCAAGTGTTCATTTGTTCACACACAATGAGCTGGCAAGTGTTCATTTGTTCACACACAATGAGCTGGCAAGTGTTCAATTGTTCACACACAATGCACTGGCAAGTGTTCATTTGTTCACACACAATGAGCTGGCAAGTGTTCATTTGTTCACACACAATGAGCTGGCAAGTGTTCAATTGTTCACACACAATGAGCTGGCAAGTGTCCATTTGTTCACACACAATGAGCTGGCAAGTGTTCATTTGTTCATACACAATGAGCTGGCAAGTGTTCACACACAATGAGCTGGCAAGTGTTCACACACAATGAGTTGGCAAGTGTTAATTTGTTCACCCTCAATGAGCTGGCAAGTGTTCACACACAATGAGCTGGCAAATGTTCATTTGTACACACACAATGAGCTGGCAAGTGTTCATTTGTTCACACACAATGAGCTGGCAAGTGTTCATTTGTTCACACACAATGAGCTGGCAAGTGTTCATTTTTACACACAATGAGCTGGCAAGTGTTCATTTGTTCACACACAATGAGCTGGCAAGTGTTCACACACACAATGAGCTGGCAAGTGTTCATTTGTTCACACACAATGAGCTGGCAAGTGTTCATTTGTTCACACACAATGAGCTGGCAAGTGTTCATTTGTTCACACACAATGAGCTGGCAAGTGTTCATTTGTTCACACACAACAAGCTGGCAAGTGTTCATTTGTTCACACACAATGAGCTGGCAAGTGTTCATTTGTTCACACACAATGACTGGAAGTGTCATTTGTTCACACACAATGAGCTGGCAAGTGTTCATTTGTTCCAACAATGAGCTGCAAGTGTTCATTTGTTCACAAAAGCTGGCAAGTGTATTTGTTCACACACAATGAGCTGGCAAGTGTTCACTTGTTCACACACAATGAGCTGGCAAGTGTTCATTTGTTCACACACAATGAGTTGGCAATTGTTCATTTGTTCACACACAATGAGCTGGCAAGTGTTCATTTGTTCACACACAACGAGCTGGCAATTGTTCATTTGTTCACACACAATGAGCTGGCAAGTGTTCATTTGTTCACACACAATGAGCTGGCAAGTGTTCATTTGTTCACACACAATGAGCTGGCAAGTGTTCATTTGTTCACACACAATGAGCTGGCAAGAGTTCATTTGTTCACACACAATGATCTGGCTAGTTTTCATTTGTTCACACACAATGAGCTGGCAAGTGTTCATTTCTTCGCAGACAATGAGCTGGCAAATGTTCATTTGTTCACACACAATGAGCTGGCAAGTGTTTATTCGTTCACACACAATGCACTGGAAAGTGTTCATTTGTTCACACACAATGCGCTGGTAAGTGTTCATTTGTGCACACACAATGAGCTGGCAAGTTCCATTTGTTCACAACATGAGCTGGCAAGTGTTCACACATAATGAGCTGGCAAGTGTTCATTTGTTCACACACAATGAGCTGGCAAGTGTTCATTTGTTCACACACAATGTGCTGGCAAGTGTTCATTTGTGCACACACAATGAGCTGGCAAGTATCCATTTGTTCACACACACTGAGCTGGCAAGTGTTCACACATAATGAGCTGGCAAGTGTTCATTTGTTCACACACAATGAGCTGGCAAGTGTTCATTTGTTCACACACAATGTGCTGGCAAGTGTTCATTTATTCACACACAATGAGCTGGCAAGTGTCCATTTGTTCACACACAATGAGCTGGCAAGTGTTCATTTGTTCACACACAATGAGCTGGCAAGAGTTCACAAACAATGAGCTGGCAAGTGTTCACACACAATGAGCTGGCAAGTGTTCATTTGTGCACACACAATGAGCTGGCAAGTATCCATTTGTTCACACACACTGAGCTGGCAAGTGTTCACACATAATGAGCTGGCAAGTGTTCATTTGTTCACACACAATGAGCTGGCAAGTGTTCATTTGTTCACACACAATGTGCTGGCAAGTGTTCATTTATTCACACACAATGAGCTGGCAAGTGTCCATTTGTTCACACACAATGAGCTGGCAAGTGTTCATTTGTTCACACACAATGAGCTGGCAAGAGTTCACAAACAATGAGCTGGCAAGTGTTCACACACAATGAGCTGGCAAGTGTTCATTTGTTCACAAACAATGAGCTGGCAAGTGATCATTTGTTCAGACACAATGAGCTGGCAAGTGTTCATTTGTTCAGACACAATGAGCTGGCAAGTGTTCACTTGTTCACACACAATGAGCTGGCAAGTGTTCCTTTGTCCACACACAATGAGCTGGCAAGTGTTCATTTGTTCACAAACAATGAGCTGGCAAGTGTTCATTTGTTCAAACACAATGAGCTGGCAAGTGTTCATTTCTTCACAGACAATGAGCTGGCAAGTGTTCATTTGTTCACACACAATGAGCTGGCAATTATTCATTTGTTCATACACAATGAGCTGGCAAGTGTTCATTTGTTCACACACAATGAGCTGGCAAGTGTTCATTTGTTCACACACAATGAGCTGGCAAGGATTCATTTGTTCACACACAATGAGCTGGCAAGTGTTCATTTGTTCACACACAATGAGCTGGCAAGTTTTCATTTGTTCACACACAATGAGCTGGCAAGTGTTCATTTCTTCGCAGACACTGAGATGGCAAGTGTTCATTTGTTCACACACAATGAGCTGGCAAGTGTTTATTCGTTCACACACAATGCACTGGAAAGTGTTCATTTGTTCACACACAATGCGCTGGTAAGTGTTCATTTGTGCACACACAATGAGCTGGCAAGTATCCATTTGTTCACACACAATGAGCTGGCAAGTGTTCACACACAATGAGCTGGCAAGTGTTCATTTGTTCACACACAATGAGCTGGCAAGTGTTCATTTGTTCACACAAAATGAGCTGGCAAGTGTCCATTTGTTCACACACAACGAGCTGGCAAGTGGTCACTTGTTCACACACAACGAGCTGGCAAGTGTTCATTTGTTCACACACAACGAGCTGGCAAGTGTTCATTTGTTCACACACAATGAGCTGGCAAGTGTTCATTTGTTCACACACAACGAGCTGGCAAGTGTCCATTTGTTCACACACAACGAGCTGGCAAGTGTTCATTTGTTCACACACAACGAGCTGGCAAGTGTTCATTTGTTCAAACACAACGAGCTGGCAAGTTTTCATTTGTTCACACACAACGAGCTGGCAAGTGTTCATTTGTTCACACACAATGAGCTGGCAAGTGTTCATTTGTTCACACACAATGAGCTAGCAAGTGTTCACACACAATGCACTGGCAAGTGTTCATTTGTTCACACACAATGAGCTGGCAAGTGTTCATTTGTTCACACACAATGAGCTGGCAAGTGTTCAATTGTTCACACACAATGCACTGGCAAGTGTTCATTTGTTCACACACAATGAGCTGGCAAGTGTTCATTTGTTCACACACAATGAGCTGGCAAGTGTTCAATTGTTCACACACAATGAGCTGGCAAGTGTCCATTTGTTCACACACAATGAGCTGGCAAGTGTTCATTTGTTCACACACAATGAGCTGGCAAGTGTTCACACACAATGAGCTGGCAAGTGTTCACATACAATGAGTTGGCAAGTGTTAATTTGTTCACCCTCAATGAGCTGGCAAGTGTTCACACACAATGAGCTGGCAAATGTTCATTTGTACACACACAATGAGCTGGCAAGTGTTCATTTGTTCACACACAATGTACTGGCAAGTGTTCATTTGTTCACAAACAATGAGCTGGCAAGTGTTCACACACAATGAGCTGGCAAGTTTTCATTTGTTCACAAACAATGAGCTGGCAAGTGTTCACACACAATGAGCTGGCAAGTGTTCATTTATTCAGACACAATGAGCTGGCAAGTGTTCATTTGTTCACACACAATGAGCTGGCAAGTGTTCATTTGTTCACACACAACGAGCTGGCAAGTGTTCATTTGTTCACACACAATGAGCTGGCAAGTGTTCATTTGTTCACACACAATGAGCTGGCAAGTGTTCATTTGTTCACACACACAACAAGCTGGCAAGTGTTCATTTGTTCACACACAATGAGCTGACAAGTGTTCATTTATTCACACACAACAAGCTGGCAAGTGTTCATTTGTTCACACACAATGAGCTGGTAAGTGTCCATTTGTTCACACACAATGAGCTGGCAAGTGTTCATTTGTTCACAAACAATGAGCTGGCAAGTGTTCATTTGTTCACACACAATGAGCTGGCAAGTGTTCATTTGTTCACACACAATGAGCTGGCAAGTGTTCACTTGTTCACACACAATGAGCTGGCAAGTGTTCATTTGTTCACACACACAACAAGCTGGCAATTGTTCATTTGTTCACACACAATGAGCTGGCAAGTGTTCATTTGTTCACACACAACGAGCTGGCAATTGTTCATTTGTTCACACACAATGAGCTGGCAAGTGTTCATTTGTTCACACACAATGAGCTGGCAAGTGTTCATTTGTTCACACACAATGAGCTGGCAAGTGTTCATTTGTTCACACACAATGAGCTGGCAAGAGTTCATTTGTTCACACACAATGATCTGGCTAGTTTTCATTTGTTCACACACAATGAGCTGGCAAGTGTTCATTTCTTCGCAGACAATGAGCTGGCAAATGTTCATTTGTTCACACACAATGAGCTGGCAAGTGTTTATTCGTTCACACACAATGCACTGGAAAGTGTTCATTTGTTCACACACAATGCGCTGGTAAGTGTTCATTTGTGCACACACAATGAGCTGGCAAGTGTTCACACATAATGAGCTGGCAAGTGTTCATTTGTTCACACACAATGAGCTGGCAAGTGTTCATTTGTTCACACACAATGTGCTGGCAAGTGTTCATTTGTGCACACACAATGAGCTGGCAAGTATCCATTTGTTCACACACACTGAGCTGGCAAGTGTTCACACATAATGAGCTGGCAAGTGTTCATTTGTTCACACACAATGAGCTGGCAAGTGTTCATTTGTTCACACACAATGTGCTGGCAAGTGTTCATTTATTCACACACAATGAGCTGGCAAGTGTCCATTTGTTCACACACAATGAGCTGGCAAGTGTTCATTTGTTCACACACAATGAGCTGGCAAGAGTTCACAAACAATGAGCTGGCAAGTGTTCACACACAATGAGCTGGCAAGTGTTCATTTGTTCACAAACAATGAGCTGGCAAGTGTTCACACACAATGAGCTGGCAAGTGTTCATTTGTTCACACACACTGAGCTGGCAAGTGTTCACACACAATGAGTTGGCAAGTGTTAATTTGTTCACCCTCAATGAGCTGGCAAGTGTTCACACACAATGAGCTGGCAAATGTTCATTTGTTCACACACAATGAGCTGGCAAGTGTTCATTTGTTCACACACAATGAGCTGGCAAGTGTTCATTTGTTCACAAACAATGAGCTGGCAAGTGTTCACACACAATGAGCTGGCAAGTTTTCATTTGTTCACAAACAATGAGCTGGCAAGTGTTCACACACAATGAGCTGGCAAGTGTTCATTTGTTCAGACACAATGAGCTGGCAAGTGTTCATTTGTTCACACACAATGAGCTGGCAAGTGTTCATTTGTTCACACACAACGAGCTGGCAAGTGTTCATTTGTTCACACACAATGAGCTGGCAAGTGTTCATTTGTTCACACACAATGAGCTGGCAAGTGTTCATTTGTTCACACACACAACAAGCTGGCAAGTGTTCATTTGTTCACACACAATGAGCTGACAAGTGTTCATTTGTTCACACACAACAAGCTGGCAAGTGTTCATTTGTTCACACACAACGAGCTGGCAAGTGTTCATTTGTTCACACACAATGAGCTGGTAAGTGTCCATTTGTTCACACACAATGAGCTGGCAAGTGTTCATTTGTTCACAAACAATGAGCTGGCAAGTGTTCATTTGTTCACACACAATGAGCTGGCAAGTGTTCATTTGTTCACACACAATGAGCTGGCAAGTGTTCACTTGTTCACACACAATGAGCTGGCAAGTGTTCATTTGTTCACACACACAACAAGCTGGCAATTGTTCATTTGTTCACACACAATGAGCTGGCAAGTGTTCATTTGTTCACACACAACGAGCTGGCAATTGTTCATTTGTTCACACACAATGAGCTGGCAAGTGTTCATTTGTTCACACACAATGAGCTGGCAAGTGTTCATTTGTTCACACACAATGAGCTGGCAAGTGTTCATTTGTTCACACACAATGAGCTGGCAAGAGTTCATTTGTTCACACACAATGATCTGGCTAGTTTTCATTTGTTCACACACAATGAGCTGGCAAGTGTTCATTTCTTCGCAGACAATGAGCTGGCAAATGTTCATTTGTTCACACACAATGAGCTGGCAAGTGTTTATTCGTTCACACACAATGCACTGGAAAGTGTTCATTTGTTCACACACAATGCGCTGGTAAGTGTTCATTTGTGCACACACAATGAGCTGGCAAGTGTTCACACATAATGAGCTGGCAAGTGTTCATTTGTTCACACACAATGAGCTGGCAAGTGTTCATTTGTTCACACACAATGAGCTGGCAAGTGTTCATTTGTTCACACACAATGAGCTGGCAAGTATCCATTTGTTCACACACACTGAGCTGGCAAGTGTTCACACACAATGAGCTGGCAAGTGTTCATTTGTTCACACACAATGAGCTGGCAAGTGTTCATTTGTTCACACACAATGAGCTGGCAAGTGTTCATTTGTTCACACACAATGAGCTGGCAAGTGTCCATTTGTTCACACACAATGAGCTGGCAAGTGTTCATTTGTTCACACACAATGAGCTGGCAAGTGTTCATTTGTTCACACACAATGAGCTGGCAAGTGTTCATTTGTTCACACACAATGAGCTGGCAAGTGTTCACTTGTTCACACACAATGAGCTGGCAAGTGTTCATTTGTTCACACACACAACAAGCTGGCAATTGTTCATTTGTTCACACACAATGAGCTGGCAAGTGTTCATTTGTTCACACACAACGAGCTGGCAATTGTTCATTTGTTCACACACAATGAGCTGGCAAGTGTTCATTTGTTCACACACAATGAGCTGGCAAGTGTTCATTTGTTCACACACAATGAGCTGGCAAGTGTTCATTTGTTCACACACAATGAGCTGGCAAGAGTTCATTTGTTCACACACAATGATCTGGCTAGTTTTCATTTGTTCACACACAATGAGCTGGCAAGTGTTCATTTCTTCGCAGACAATGAGCTGGCAAATGTTCATTTGTTCACACACAATGAGCTGGCAAGTGTTTATTCGTTCACACACAATGCACTGGAAAGTGTTCATTTGTTCACACACAATGCGCTGGTAAGTGTTCATTTGTGCACACACAATGAGCTGGCAAGTGTTCACACATAATGAGCTGGCAAGTGTTCATTTGTTCACACACAATGAGCTGGCAAGTGTTCATTTGTTCACACACAATGTGCTGGCAAGTGTTCATTTGTGCACACACAATGAGCTGGCAAGTATCCATTTGTTCACACACACTGAGCTGGCAAGTGTTCACACATAATGAGCTGGCAAGTGTTCATTTGTTCACACACAATGAGCTGGCAAGTGTTCATTTGTTCACACACAATGTGCTGGCAAGTGTTCATTTATTCACACACAATGAGCTGGCAAGTGTCCATTTGTTCACACACAATGAGCTGGCAAGTGTTCATTTGTTCACACACAATGAGCTGGCAAGAGTTCACAAACAATGAGCTGGCAAGTGTTCACACACAATGAGCTGGCAAGTGTTCATTTGTTCACAAACAATGAGCTGGCAAGTGTTCATTTGTTCAGACACAATGAGCTGGCAAGTGTTCATTTGTTCACACACAATGAGCTGGCAAGTGTTCATTTGTTCACACACAATGAGCTGGCAAGTGTTCACTTGTTCACACACAATGAGCTGGCAAGTGTTCCTTTGTTCACACACAATGAGCTGGCAAGTGTTCATTTGTTCACAAACAATGAGCTGGCAAGTGTTCATTTGTTCAAACACAATGAGCTGGCAAGTGTTCATTTGTTCACACACAATGAGCTGGCAAGTGTTCATTTGTTCACACACAATGAGCTGGCAATTATTCATTTGTTCATACACAATGAGCTGGCAAGTGTTCATTTGTTCACACACAATGAGCTGGCAAGTGTTCATTTGTTCACACACAATGAGCTGGCAAGTGTTCATTTGTTCACACACAATGAGCTGGCAAGTGTTCATTTGTTCACACACAATGAGCTGGCAAGTGTTCATTTGTTCACACACAATGAGCTGGCAAGTGTTTATTCGTTCACACACAATGCACTGGAAAGTGTTCATTTGTTCACACACAATGCGCTGGTAAGTGTTCATTTGTGCACACACAATGAGCTGGCAAGTATCCATTTGTTCACACACAATGAGCTGGCAAGTGTTCACACACAATGAGCTGGCAAGTGTTCATTTGTTCACACACAATGAGCTGGCAAGTGTTCATTTGTTCACACACAATGTGCTGGCAAGTGTTCATTTGTTCACACACAATGAGCTGGCAAGTGTCCATTTGTTCACACACAATGAGCTGGCAAGTGTTCATTTGTTCACACACAATGAGCTGGCAAGTGTTCACACACAATGAGCTGGCAAGTGTTCACACACAATGAGCTGGCAAGTGTTCATTTGTTCACACACAATGAGCTGGCAAGTGTTCATTTGTTCAGACACAATGAGCTGGCAAGTGTTCATTTGTTCACACACAATGAGCTGGCAAGTGTTCATTTGTTCACACACAATGAGCTGGCAAGTGTTCATTTGTTCACACACAACGAGCTGGCAAGTGTTCATTTGTTCACACACAATGAGCTGGCAAGTGTTCATTTGTTCACACACAATGAGCTGGCAAGTGTTCATTTGTTCACACACACAACAAGCTGGCAAGTGTTCATTTGTTCACACACAATGAGCTGACAAGTGTTCATTTGTTCACACACAACAAGCTGGCAAGTGTTCATTTGTTCACACACAACGAGCTGGCAAGTGTTCATTTGTTCACACACAATGAGCTGGTAAGTGTCCATTTGTTCACACACAATGAGCTGGCAAGTGTTCATTTGTTCACAAACAATGAGCTGGCAAGTGTTCATTTGTTCACACACAATGAGCTGGCAAGTGTTCATTTGTTCACACACAATGAGCTGGCAAGTGTTCACTTGTTCACAAACAATGAGCTGGCAAGTGTTCATTTGTTCACACACACAACAAGCTGGCAATTGTTCATTTGTTCACACACAATGAGCTGGCAAGTGTTCATTTGTTCACACACAACGAGCTGGCAATTGTTCATTTGTTCACACACAATGAGCTGGCAAGTGTTCATTTGTTCACACACAATGAGCTGGCAAGTGTTCATTTGTTCACACACAATGAGCTGGCAAGTGTTCATTTGTTCACACACAATGAGCTGGCAAGAGTTCATTTGTTCACACACAATGATCTGGCTAGTTTTCATTTGTTCACACACAATGAGCTGGCAAGTGTTCATTTGTTCACACACAAAGAGCTGGCAAGAGTTCATTTGTTCACACACAATGATCTGGCTAGTTTTCATTTGTTCACACACAATGAGCTGGCAAGTGTTCACTTGTTCACACACAATGAGCTGGCAAGTGTTCATTTGTTCACACACACAACAAGCTGGCAATTGTTCATTTGTTCACACACAATGAGCTGGCAAGTGTTCATTTGTTCACACACAACGAGCTGGCAATTGTTCATTTGTTCACACACAATGAGCTGGCAAGTGTTCATTTGTTCACACACAATGAGCTGGCAAGTGTTCATTTGTTCACACACAATGAGCTGGCAAGTGTTCATTTGTTCACACACAATGAGCTGGCAAGAGTTCATTTGTTCACACACAATGATCTGGCTAGTTTTCATTTGTTCACACACAATGAGCTGGCAAGTGTTCATTTCTTCGCAGACAATGAGCTGGCAAATGTTCATTTGTTCACACACAATGAGCTGGCAAGTGTTTATTCGTTCACACACAATGCACTGGAAAGTGTTCATTTGTTCACACACAATGCGCTGGTAAGTGTTCATTTGTGCACACACAATGAGCTGGCAAGTGTTCACACATAATGAGCTGGCAAGTGTTCATTTGTTCACACACAATGAGCTGGCAAGTGTTCATTTGTTCACACACAATGTGCTGGCAAGTGTTCATTTGTGCACACACAATGAGCTGGCAAGTATCCATTTGTTCACACACACTGAGCTGGCAAGTGTTCACACATAATGAGCTGGCAAGTGTTCATTTGTTCACACACAATGAGCTGGCAAGTGTTCATTTGTTCACACACAATGTGCTGGCAAGTGTTCATTTATTCACACACAATGAGCTGGCAAGTGTCCATTTGTTCACACACAATGAGCTGGCAAGTGTTCATTTGTTCACACACAATGAGCTGGCAAGAGTTCACAAACAATGAGCTGGCAAGTGTTCACACACAATGAGCTGGCAAGTGTTCATTTGTTCACAAACAATGAGCTGGCAAGTGTTCATTTGTTCAGACACAATGAGCTGGCAAGTGTTCATTTGTTCAGACACAATGAGCTGGCAAGTGTTCATTTGTTCACACACAATGAGCTGGCAAGTGTTCACTTGTTCACACACAATGAGCTGGCAAGTGTTCCTTTGTCCACACACAATGAGCTGGCAAGTGTTCATTTGTTCACAAACAATGAGCTGGCAAGTGTTCATTTGTTCAAACACAATGAGCTGGCAAGTGTTCATTTCTTCACAGACAATGAGCTGGCAAGTGTTCATTTGTTCACACACAATGAGCTGGCAATTATTCATTTGTTCATACACAATGAGCTGGCAAGTGTTTATTTGTTCACACACAATGAGCTGGCAAGTGTTCATTTGTTCACACACAATGAGCTGGCAAGGGTTCATTTGTTCACACACAATGAGCTGGCAAGTGTTCATTTGTTCACACACAATGAGCTGGCAAGTTTTCATTTGTTCACACACAATGAGCTGGCAAGTGTTCATTTCTTCGCAGACACTGAGATGGCAAGTGTTCATTTGTTCACACACAATGAGCTGGCAAGTGTTTATTCGTTCACACACAATGCACTGGAAAGTGTTCATTTGTTCACACACAATGCGCTGGTAAGTGTTCATTTGTGCACACACAATGAGCTGGCAAGTATCCATTTGTTCACACACAATGAGCTGGCAAGTGTTCACACACAATGAGCTGGCAAGTGTTCATTTGTTCACACACAATGAGCTGGCAAGTTTTCATTTGTTCACAAACAATGTGCTGGCAAGTGTTCATTTATTCACACACAATGAGCTGGCAAGTGTCCATTTGTTCACACACAATGAGCTGGCAAGTGTTCATTTGTTCACACACAATGAGCTGGCAAGTGTTCACACACAATGAGCTGGCAAGTGTTCACACACAATGAGCTGGCAAGTGTTTATTTGTTCACACATAATGAGCTGGCAAGTGTTCATTTGTTCAGACACAATGAGCTGGCAAGTGCTCATTTGTTCACCCACAATGAGCTGGCAAGTGTTCATTTGTTCACACACAATGAGCTGGCAAGTGTTCATTTGTTCACACACAACGAGCTGGCAAGTGTTCATTTGTTCACACACAATGAGCTGGCAAGTGTTCATTTGTTCACACACAATGAGCTGGCAAGTGTTCATTTGTTCACACACACAACAAGCTGGCAAGTGTTCATTTGTTCACACACAATGAGCTGACAAGTGTTCATTTATTCACACACAACAAGCTGGCAAGTGTTCATTTGTTCACACACAACGAGCTGGCAAGTGTTCATTTGTTCACACACAATGAGCTGGTAAGTGTCCATTTGTTCACACACAATGAGCTGGCAAGTGTTCATTTGTTCACAAACAATGAGCTGGCAAGTGTTCATTTGTTCACACACAATGAGCTGGCAAGTGTTCATTTGTTCACACACAATGAGCTGGCAAGTGTTCACTTGTTCACACACAATGAGCTGGCAAGTGTTCATTTGTTCACACACACAACAAGCTGGCAATTGTTCATTTGTTCACACACAATGAGCTGGCAAGTGTTCATTTGTTCACACACAACGAGCTGGCAATTGTTCATTTGTTCACACACAATGAGCTGGCAAGTGTTCATTTGTTCACACACAATGAGCTGGCAAGTGTTCATTTGTTCACACACAATGAGCTGGCAAGTGTTCATTTGTTCACACACAATGAGCTGGCAAGAGTTCATTTGTTCACACACAATGATCTGGCTAGTTTTCATTTGTTCACACACAATGAGCTGGCAAGTGTTCATTTCTTCGCAGACAATGAGCTGGCAAATGTTCATTTGTTCACACACAATGAGCTGGCAAGTGTTTATTCGTTCACACACAATGCACTGGAAAGTGTTCATTTGTTCACACACAATGCACTGGTAAGTGTTCATTTGTGCACACACAATGAGCTGGCAAGTGTTCACACATAATGAGCTGGCAAGTGTTCATTTGTTCACACACAATGAGCTGGCAAGTGTTCATTTGTTCACACACAATGTGCTGGCAAGTGTTCATTTGTGCACACACAATGAGCTGGCAAGTATCCATTTGTTCACACACACTGAGCTGACAAGTGTTCACACATAATGAGCTGGCAAGTGTTCATTTGTTCACACACAATGAGCTGGCAAGTGTTCATTTGTTCACACACAATGTGCTGGCAAGTGTTCATTTATTCACACACAATGAGCTGGCAAGTGTCCATTTGTTCACACACAATGAGCTGGCAAGTGTTCATTTGTTCACACACAATGAGCTGGCAAGAGTTCACAAACAATGAGCTGGCAAGTGTTCACACACAATGAGCTGGCAAGTGTTCATTTGTTCACAAACAATGAGCTGGCAAGTGTTCATTTGTTCAGACACAATGAGCTGGCAAGTGTTCATTTGTTCAGACACAATGAGCTGGCAAGTGTTCATTTGTTCACACACAATGAGCTGGCAAGTGTTCACTTGTTCACACACAATGAGCTGGCAAGTGTTCCTTTGTCCACACACAATGAGCTGGCAAGTGTTCATTTGTTCACAAACAATGAGCTGGCAAGTGTTCATTTGTTCAAACACAATGAGCTGGCAAGTTTTCATTTCTTCACAGACAATGAGCTGGCAAGTGTTCATTTGTTCACACACAATGAGCTGGCAATTATTCATTTGTTCATTCACAATGAGCTGGCAAGTGTTCATTTGTTCACACACAATGAGCTGGCAAGTGTTCATTTGTTCACACACAATGAGCTGGCAAGTGTTCATTTGTTCACACACAATGAGCTGGCAAGTGTTCATTTCTTCGCAGACACTGAGATGGCAAGTTTTCATTTGTTCACACACAATGAGCTGGCAAGTGTTTATTCGTTCACACACAATGCACTGGAAAGTGTTCATTTGTTCACACACAATGCGCTGGTAAGTGTTCATTTGTGCACACACAATGAGCTGGCAAGTATCCATTTGTTCACACACAATGAGCTGGCAAGTGTTCACACACAATGAGCTGGCAAGTGTTCATTTGTTCACACACAATGAGCTGGCAAGTTTTCATTTGTTCACACACAATGTGCTGGCAAGTGTTCATTTATTCACACACAATGAGCTGGCAAGTGTCCATTTGTTCACACACAATGAGCTGGCAAGTGTTCATTTGTTCACACACAATGAGCTGGCAAGTGTTCACACACAATGAACTGGCAAGTGTTCACACACAATGAGCTGGCAAGTGTTCATTTGTGCACACATAATGAGCTGGCAAGTGTTCATTTGTTCAGACACAATGAGCTGGCAAGTGCTCATTTGTTCACCCACAATGAGCTGGCAAGTGTTCATTTGTTCACACACAATGAGCTGGCAAGTGTTCACTTGTTCACACACAATGAGCTGGCAAGTGTTCATTTGTTCAAACACACAACAAGCTGGCAAGTGTTCATTTGTTCACACACAATGAGCTGGCAAGTGTTCATTTGTTCAGACACAACTATAATTATGATACTTACAATACATCATTTTCCTTCAGCCCGCAGTCTTGAGGACCAACATAAACCCTGAAACATAACAACAAAATACGTCCAAACAAATGCCACTGGTTGTCAACGTCATCTCGACATGGTGTAGTTGGCCGAATACTATACTAAAACAAAATATGGTGAGATACTGGCAAGAAAAAAGGTACAGTACTGTACATAATAATTCTATGTATGTATGTATGTTCCTTTAATGTCAAACCCCTCGAGTGGACTTAGATATGTTTTCCTGGTCAGGCTTAGCCGACCTAAGCGATAAACCAGTACTAAGCAATGTGCGTGAGGTGCCTTGCTGAATGACGCTACATACGTGGCCTGACCGAGTATCGACTCCGGGACCGTTCGCTTCCAAATCCGACGCTCTACCACTGAACCACGGACGTTATGGCATACAGGTAAAATAGTCATAGATAACTATTTTTAAGCTGTCATGTATGTACATGGTACATGTATTATAATAACTGTTCTAACTAGATTATGTTTTAAGTGAGACAAAAGTTTGATCCTCAACATGTATGATGAGGATTGTCTAATAAAGTATAAATTTAAGAATTATTTTGCTATATTTAGATTAGAGGTAGTATTATGCAAAGCAATTGGTAGACGTCAGATAATTGCCAAACAAGCGTCAACAACCGCAAACACCTAGTGTGTGTTTGTTTTACGTTTATTTATCGTCGCTACCGGTTGCCCATATGAGCGACGCCTCCTGAAGAGATTAGTCATTTTAGATGTTTGGAGGATAGTGCAATGATACAGACAGAAATCTATTCTAGAGTCTCCTCTGGTTCTTTTACGTGCACGGTGTAAAGCACCGACACGAGACTTCGGTTTAACGTCCCATCTGAAAGACTGTTAATTTTATTAGGGTCAGACAGGGGATCGAACCTGCGATCCCTGGATTACCAGTCCAGAGTGTTAGCACTGGACTACAGATCCGTCTGTGCAGACACCTAGATAGATCATGACAACATATATATTAATCACTCTCGCTGGAGCAGTTAATATGATTGGTCCCTTTAAATTCCACATGCCTCTTCTCTATCCCTCGTGGCGATGGATTTCATCATGAATCGAGAGTGATTAATATAAGATGTAGGCCTAAGAACTTATTTCGCAATCGAGCTAAAATAAATTTGTATAAACTAATCACTCTTATTGGTCGCTTGCATGCAACCCTATACGTCTATTTATGTATGTGGATCCATTTTTCTTCGTGTGTTCAGAAGCCCCACCCACCAATCCGATCAGACGACAAGTCATCTCATAGCACATGCTCACCTGGGTGTTGCTCAAATCCGGGTTTTTTTATTTAAAAACGTTATTTATTTTACAATGATTGCAAAGCAAGTTTAACAACTTATGTTAATCACTCTCGTTGGCGTGGATGAAAGCGTAAATGTGTGTAAATTCGTGTGGGAGGAAACCGGAAACCCACCTGTCCGATCTGGCGACCACCGTACCATCTCACATACTTCACAGTCTGAGGATCGAACCCGGGTTGCATTGGTTAGAAGAGAGCGCGCTAACCACTGCGCTAATCGGACAGCCAAATCAGGGTTGCTTTGGTGAGAAGAGGAAGTGCATAGCGCTGAGCTAATCTGTCAGCCGAGAGTACTATAAACGTTACCTGAGTAGCTGCTGCGTCTTGCCATTGGTAGCCATGGCAACATTACTTCCGTATCTGTCACTGATTAATTTACCGTACATGGTCACAAACGAACCTGAAATTGAACACAACCGTTTAACCTCTAAGTTTGTAATTGCATTAAGCCTATTCACCAACCAGTTTAGCATGGGTTCCAGTCTGTCGACTTTTTCACTTTTTAACTTCTGGTAAAATGACATTGATATCATCAGAAACTCAATACGGCCCAATTAATAGTCTCGGTGTTAAAATAATTATATTTATTTGACTGACCAGGCAAAATATATCGACGCCTGTTCCCAGGCTACAAATCTTAATGGATATTTATATCTAAATCATTTTTTAAAAGATTCCAATGACTGTTTATGTGGTGTAGATTATGAAGATGCCTTCAATTATTTTCAAGATATCAGCTGCAACGTAATATAATTCATAGGTTTATGAACACGAATGTGAATCATCATGATACTGCAAAACTTGTAATGTAATATTATAAGATATGACTAGAAGTGTTTACTGTTAGCATAGGTGATACTAGGCTCTGTGTTATTGTCTTGCAAATTTTATCTGGTTCGTCTAATTGGGGTTTTAGTTTTAAAATAAATGTGTTCCAATCTTATCATCCCTAAGGCAGATATTCACGATCAAGTATAATAAGTATATAATGGTTCCCGCCATGGCTTATTCTGGTTCCCTGCTTATTTTATTACGCCCTATGGTGATGTCTTTAATTTCAATTATCCTTCCATTTCTTAAAGATTGTACCATATGTTGTTGGTTTAGTCTATAATTTCTTATTTTGTGTATTAAATGTACAATCCATATTTTAAGTAGGTTCCTCATCAGTTTAAGTGTACTATTTAAAATATGTACAAATCGAAATTATAAAACTTTTATCACATGTTTTTAACCCTGCATTCTACATTTTGTAATCTTTTGATTTTATTGTAATATGTGTGTGTTATGTTACATGTTTATGTAACGCGCTTTTGAACGTGTAATTTGTATATGATAAGGGCGCTCAATAAGAATGCTATAATACTAATAATACACTAGATAGTACTGACAAGCGCACGTAACTCTTACACAGTTTCACTCAACCTCAGCACTGCATACTACTTACCAGGCAGTCCTGACTGCGGTTTGAATGTTTCAATAGTTGGGGTGTTATCCAATTGTGGCTGAAATATAACATAGATCATTTAAAATAGCTTGTGTTAATAGCTGCTTGAATGTTATTGTCTTTCTCGTTGCATAAATCAATGCTATGCTACATGCATAACATACATAATGGTTACCGATTGCCTACCAGTATGGCGCGTGGCCTTCAATGATAGTACTGAAGTACTAATGTACATAAGAGGTGTTTGATAAGTCAGTAATGCCTGGCCCTTACAATAGGGGCGACACTATAATACACAAACACTTTACTCTTTACTTTTTTATGAATTTTAGAGAGCCAGAAAAACAAAATGGGTTGGACAAGTTCTACACATAGCAGTTAATGTACGTCGAAATTGTCTGTGATTTGGGTCAGAACATATAAAAAACCCAGAGAACATGAATATTAACAGAGGCTTCAGCGATGTAATATTTTTCATATTGCCCACTCAGGAATGCAATATTTATTTTATTATACCGAACCCAGGTACAAGTATATGAAGTGAAAACTGGTTACAGCAAACAATCAAGATTTTTTTTTATTAACATTTACTCTCGCCTGTCTGTAAATATCTATCTATAAGCTTTATGTACGCATTTCAATAAACGTCGACTTATTAAGAGAGACGTTTTGTTAGTGACGCTTTGCTGATTCAAAATGGAAGCAAAAGGTAGTCAATATTGCCGACAATATTCACAGGTCGTTATTATTTCTGAGGTTAAGAGTAAATAATATTGACTGAATTTCGCATTGAGTGAGGTATAATTAATGTAACTCATACATGATATAAAGATAACAATACTTATTTCTTTGAATACAAATAATCTAGTATTCAGTGCATGTAAATACAATGTAGGATTGAGGAGACAGCAACTTGCTTCCATGGTTACCACTTTCTTACTTTTATAACAAAGTGTTGAGACAGAGACAAACTATTCACCTTAAAAGTGCACTTGGAGTTTGTAGGCGATCCATCACATAGGTTATTATCATCTACAACCACGCCATCCACAACGACTTTAACATACGACTATACCTCTGTCATACCACTGGAACAACACAATGTACAATTATGATATTCCACTGTAACAACACGATGTACAATTATGATATTATATGACTGATTAATAACATTGGTACAAAAACCAGCACGTGACATGAATCTTACAGATTATGCAGGAAGTGTTCAATGATTTTTTTATTTTTTTTTTGGTGAAGCAGAGCTTCTTTTATTCAAATATATTTATATGTACATATATACAGCAATGATACACAACAAGCAAATGTTAAGTACTACTGTAAATACATTGTATGTAATTATACTAGTAATATAAATGACTGTAAAAGTACTATTAAATATTTTCATGAACCTTTTGGAAAAATGTTATATTAATCTTTTTAAATTGGTAGTAAAGGTGCATGATTTCAAATTCTGATTTAAAAACTTTGTATATATCGTAGTCTTTTGTCCAATTGTCACTTGCAAAATATGATTTGTAGATACTAAAACCTACTATGGTTAAAAAGATATTGATATAGTGTTCAATGATTACGTAGCAGAACGCATTGTCAGATGGAAACTTGATTATATTGGTACACAAGCCAGCATGTGACATGTATCATACAGATTATGCAGGAAATGTTCAGCGATACGTAACAGAACGCATTGCCAGATGACAAAATGAACATAAAATACATAGAGTCGTCTAAAATTCTTTAGTTTTGGAAAAACAAAAACAAATGTTAGAAGGGACGAATACAAAGTTCTTTCCTCAATCAGGCGTGTAGCTACTATAAGGCCATGAAGGCCCAGGCCTACATATAATCTCAGAAAATAAAAAATCTAAAAAACCCAAATATGCAAGAAAAACTGTAGGGGTGGGATTTAACAAAGAGTTGTGTTGTCAACTTGGACGTCACGTACATATTCTGCACAACATAAAAAGTCAAATTCATATCTCTGAAAATATCGAAATTATGGACGAAAATTTAAATGCGTCAGAGTGCAACAATCACCTCTAGCATACTCACATCATTTCGTGTTCAATTTATTAGGGGGACTACAAATTAGGAATCGCTAGCTACGCCCCCTATCAATAATTAAGTTGCAATACTATGCACACAGGTTGAATAGTGAGTGAGTGAGTGAGTGAGTGAGTGAGTGAGTGAATGAGTGAGTGAGTGAGTGAGTGAGTGAGTGAGTGAGTGAGTGAGTGAGTGAGTGAGTGAGTGAGTGAGTGAGTGAGTGAGTGAGTGAGTGAGTGAGTGAGTGAGTGAGTGAGTGAGTGAGTGAGTGAGTGAGTGAGTGAGTGAGTGAGTGAGTGAGTGAGTGAGTGAGTGAGTGAGTGAGTGAGTGAGTGAGTGAGTGAGTGAGTGGAGTGAGTGAGTGAGTGAGTGAGTGAGTGAGTGAGGTGGAGTGAGTGATGAGTGAGTGAGAGTGAGTGAGTGAGTGAGTGAGTGAGTGAGTGAGTGAGTGAGTGAGTGAGTGAGTGAGTGAGTGAGTGAGTGAGTATTTGGTTTAACAGCGCTTCATCATAGTTCAGGCTATATGCGCCAGGTTAAGTATATTGTATACAAGATAGTTAAAAATATATGTAGATAAATACATGTATGTAGTAAAATTGTAATGACGAAAGGTCAATTTCAACAAATTGATGAAGATGTAAAAATGTAATGACAAACAAAACAACGTCAGTTGTAAAACTATATAAACCAGTAAAACGTTACAATTTATAGAAAAGATGCGATTCTTTTAAAAATACAACGATGTATTTAAAATCGACTGTGTCGAAAAGCTCCTTCATTGTCATAAATGTATACTATTATTGACGAACGAGTGCCAACTCTACATAGTGAATTAATATGTGTTCAACATTTATAGAGGAATGGCATGGTATACACGATGGTGGATCCTCTCTTTTCAATAACAATGAGAGTGTGTCCAAGTCTCAGCCATGACATTACTGTTTCCTCTCTACGGTTGGAGTGATAAACAGAAGATGATTTACCAATATTTGATTTAATTAATTGCAGTTTATTGAATTGTATGTTATTCCAAGTGGTTTGCCATTTTGAAGTAATGTAAGAAAGAATCGATTGTCTAGCATCGGTGTATGGTATATGCATTTTAGAATTTATACAGTCTAGCTTAAGTGCAACTTTTGTACTTTGATCTGCCATTCCATTGCCATGAATACCAACTATGACTTGGTATCCAGCAATATATAACATGTTTAGTCGATGTAATATATGTGTGCTTAATAAGTAATTTGTGAATAAGGGGATTTTTAACGTTCGTGTAGTCTATTGATTGCAGTACAGATAAATAATCTAAAAGGATGATAAATTAGATTATAAAGGCTGAATGGTACTAGCAACATAGAAAACAATCAGAATAGATTACTATCGGAATTGATCGATAGAACATCAGCACAATATATATGTCTTCCTTAAGACACACACTTATATAACAATATCCTACCAGTTAAAATTGTTAATAGGTTACATGTACACGTAGGATTTAGCATAACACTCTGGCCGTTTGACAGCAGTCCACTATTATTAATAATGGACTGCAGGTACAAAGGTTTGACGTCAAGACAGTGTTTTAAAAAAAGAAGTACAATATACTAGTAATATAATTGCATGTACATGTATCACAGTTAAGTCTTAGAATTCTTATATATAGTCATATATTCCAATAACTATGTACGCTACTTCTTAAGAATCATAGAAAATGTCGTATCCGTCCTCGCCGCCCTATTCTACTCGCACTACAAACGTTCTCAGTCGGGAGCAGCGTAAGACAGTCAATGAATCCCGGATAGATCCGCATGTATGATATTCCCCTGTGATTAAAAGCAAATGACTGTGACCCGTGTAAACCAACGCCATCGAAGCTCCGGAAACTGGACTAACTTTTAAGGAGTAAAAAATATTAACCGAAAACGTCATTTTGTCACCCAAATATGTACAACTTTATTGGGGTATAATATTTAGGAAATATAACCACATTCTTTAATTAAATAAATATATGTCCGTTTTTGCGAATTGTTATTTACGAACATACCAGGATTAACATGAATACGTAGCAAAATCTACTTCAGTTGGCTTAAATCAATGAACTCAAATAATCCATGTATTATATACTGATTCACGTTCATTTCGAAATTCGTCCATGACCCCTGTAATAAGATACTGTCAGTTTGTTAAGTTTATTTATCTTCGCTACCGGTTGCCCATATGAGCGACGCCTCCTGAAGATATTAGTCATTTTAGATTTTTGGAGGATGGTGCATTGATACAGACATAGATCAATTGATCTTTCTGCCGATTTTGATTGACAGCTGGCGTTAGCCAATCGCATCGCACCATTCGCGCACACCCCCGGCAACGGTTTATCGCCGCCATCTTGTTAGATAAACAATGTATATTAGACAAACTAGTAACGAGTAGACAAATTTGAAAAGGCGTGAATTTGATCGAAAATACGTGTTTTAAATTGTTTAAATGATGTTGAAAATGTGTAGCTTTGGTGTGTGGGTTAGTTATAGTACAAAATTAGTCGATATCCTGGTGATCGACGTTAAATTCAACCCATTTCAAAATCCTTGGACAAATCTAAAAGTGTGTATATGAACCACAAAATACCAGACAGCTGCTTTAAAAACAATGCATCTATAAAAACACCGACTGACCCCATATAGTCATTCTTTTATCGCAAACACAGCAATAAAATTTAAGCGTGTCACACTGTTTATTGGGAGTAATCAACAACTTACCGACTACGAGTACATCACAGAGAACGCCGACTTTATAATATCCCGACAGGGGCCTACTGCTATTATCAAGATCAAAGTATTGCACATCGGAATTTAGCACTGATTGTGCTAATAATTGGTCAATTATAAAATGTGTGCACACAATTATAGTATTGATTACTACACCGAGTCATTGTTTTATCGTTCTGTCAGACAAACGAGTAATTTAGTAAAATTTTAATCAAATCTGATAACGAGTGATCGTGATCTGAAATTATTTTTTGAAGCATAATTACAAATTAATTAATGCTGTCTGTCATTGACAATGGTGAAAAGATGTAGTTACGGGCTGTGTGACAGTGGTAGTAGATATCCAGATCGATTGATAGGTGACGTTTAATTCGTGCCATTTCCAAAACCTAAGACAAATCTTGAAAAATGTATAAGGTGGATTAAGTTGTGTGGACGACCAGCTGAATACATCCAAAACAGATATATTTGCACACAAGTAAGTTGAAATTAATTTATTTATGCATAATAAAATATTTCGAAAAAATATATTCTGCATTTATAGATCTACTGTTCACAAGAGATATGTGAGTATAATGGTGATTAAAATTATACATGTGGTTCATACATATTGTCGTGGATGGTGGACTAGGGATCAGATAGTAGTAATAGTACCCATGCATGTGCAGAGCTGTGGGATTCCCATATTAGCTCAGTGAACGTACTGGTGTTCAGTTTTTGGGCCTAATGTTCGAGTTCGGTGGCATATTTCTTTTAATGTCAAAGTTGATATGATGTGGTTGTTCACTCTTCCGTTGACTGCGAAAGCATTTTCCACGAAATAAATATATCTGTACATTAGAGAAATAACCTTCACTGAAAAACATAAACACTTGTTGACTTGCTTTCAACAAGATATTAATATCTGGGTAAAATAAAACCGAGAAATTCGACGGAATTTTATCTAGATCGACTCGATGCAGGTCTGTGTTAGACGCCATTTTGTTAGATAGCTTGTCTCGCGTGGTTACAGCGAGCACCTGTAACTATGGGGGGCGTGCCTAAGTAACGTTTGCAGAAAGGTCAATTCCAGAGTCTCCTCTGGTTCTTTTACGTGCACGGTGTACAGTACCAACACGATACCTCGGTTTAATGTCCCATCTGAAAGACTTGTTAATTTTATTAGGGTCAGACGGGGGATCGAACCTGCGATCCCTGGATTACCAATCCAGCGTGTTACCACTGGACTACAGATCCGTCTGTTCCCGATCAGTACATGTGTGCAGCGTTTATATGCACTATTCTAGTGCTATATTAGTTTTATGGGAGGGACCAGATGCTGATTCCCCATAGTACAAAGGGGCGCCACAGGTCATCTTGTACTTCATCCATCGATCTTTTCCCTTAGGAATTAAAATTATTAAGTCCTTGATTGGGTCAGCAACCCATTTGCTGTTTAGAACTAATTGCCAACTCTTACAAGTGTATACATTTTGTTAGATAATGTATACATACTGGCACAACAGTAAATAGTCAATGCCCTAACGGCGTTTAATAACTGTCATTCTAACGAAATACCTATACATGTATATTAGTTATTGGGACTACATTCGACCGCGGATGCACTTCTGCCTAGTTACGTTTATACAACCGTAATGCAAATTACGGTGTTGGTGCTTTTACCAATTGATAAATGTATTATTAATACTCATTGCAAACTGCACATCAACAGAGTATGTAGTTAATTTTTCTTTTTGGTAAAAATGCATTTTCATGACAGACAGTGTATAGTTTTTTGTGTTTTATTTTTAGAAATGATGTGACTTAAGAAGACTTCAGACTAGTTGATGTGTAGAACATATGTGGTATATGAATCCAGGCCATTGCAAGCTGAAGGTTGGTATACTGTATTATTTGGCGGAGGAATAGAGTGTGTAAACACAGTGACGTTATTCACAGGCGAGCACTGGCTATTTGAAACATAAAATTTGAAATATTCTTGGTGTGTTTCAGGCTGATTTGAATACCTCTTCACAGTGGATGTGGTATCAGAAGAAATGAAAGATTGGAAATATAAATGAACAGACTGTATGTTTTTACTTTATACTATGTATTTAATAGGCAATGTATTTGTTGTTTTACAACCTTACTGTACACGAATACATTATTGGCAGTGAAATGTTCTGAGATGGATGATTTCTAACAGGTTCACATGGCAGATTCCAATCTGAATGCTGTCGTTATTGACACAACAACCGACCCTATTCAACCACTTTCCTCTTTCTCTATACTAATCTCTTCTTCTTCTTGTGCTCCGATTTGATAGTTCATGTTCTTGAACTTTCTTCATATATTTCGTTAAATATTAACCTTTTTTTTTTAACATCCAAAACTATTGACTCATTAAAACAATAACTTCTGCAATTCTTTAACATATACCTAGAATAGATTTCACGTATTTTCATTCAATGAAAATAGATTTATTATTCTCCTGCCTATTGTATATCAATCAATTGTTAGGGAGAAGAACTATATAAGCTTTCTTTCGTTCTAATCCCTTTCAGTCTTTTACTGTATATATAAAATGTTCATTTCTTGATTACATGTACAAATACTGAAATACATAATGTTTAAATTAATTGGTAAAATAAATGGTTGTCAATATTGGGAGGTGATCTGATGTATGCGATAGATCAGCAGCAGCAGCAGCAGCAACAGCAGCAGCAGCAGCAACACAGTTTGAACATAAACTATCTTCATGGCTAGCGACTATGGCAAGTTAGATCAAGGTATTCTTCGTTGGCCCGAATATATATATAAGAACACAGGATGTTGTTAATGATAATAGCATCGTATTGGTATACAACTAATTTGAAACCTCTTTAGTTTATACAAAGAAATTTTAGTTTGATTGCGAAACAAGTTCTTACAGCTTATATTAATCACTCTCGAGACCTCAATCCTGATGAAATCCATCGCCACGAGGGAGGGAGAAGAGGCAACGTGGAATTTAAATGCCTTGCATAAGGGCACATTCGTAACGGCTCCAGCGGGGCTCGAACTCCAGACCTTTCGCACCTGAAGCGAACGCTCATCCACTGCGCTATCACGACTTCCACTCCAACCTCTTTGTCATTGTCATTTGACGGTTGGAATTAATCGTTAATATCGCCAGAAAGAGGATGTTACTGGATGATTTATTAAAACTTGTATACACATTTCGTTGGGCGGCAATACAATCTGTAAAGTATTCCCAATCAACATTTACAGAGGGCATATATACTATTAATAGAAACAGGAATACATCATCATTCTTAATATTTCCGAATATATGATGAATTCATGTTGTATGCATTCTATTGGTTAAGATAGTAAATGCTAAATGCCTCTTGTGTATGATGCCAGCGCTACAAATTCCACAGCTGGAAATTGTATCTACGGTGCAGTCGCCCAAATGCATTTATGCGGTGGCGACTTTAAATAAACTTATATATACCGAGTCAAAAAAGAAACGATACCAAACTAAAAATGACGTAAAACGGATAAAACCATAGAAAGGTTTAATATATTATTACGTATCAGTACCGGGTATCTTATTGCAACGTCAGCCAACCATAAACACAGGTAAATAAACACCCCATAATCCTGGAACGCCGAATTTCCGATTTGCACGTGCTCCTCAACAAAGACAACTTCCTGCACATGTACAAATCGGAAAACCGGTTTATTGTACTGGTATTGCATTATCATCGAGGAAAAACACCTTACATACCCATTGTTACCTCTAACAAAATGCCTAGGCTAAACCGCAATCAGAGAATGCGTGCCATTGGCATGATTGACTGCGGTTTACGTCAGCGTGACGTCGCAAATCGACTCGGGGGTTACGCAGATCACGATAACACGTCTACTTCGACGTTATCGAACACATGGATCGGTGGACGACCGTCCAAGATCTGGTCGACCACGTGTGACGACGCGTGAACACGACCGTCACATTCGGACGTCACATTTACGTGACCGGTTCCTACCTGCTACGCACACAGCTGCCGTTACTCCTGGGATGACCAACAATCGCATCAGTGCACAAACAGTCAGGAACCGGCTCGGTGAACGTGGCATTCGTGCCTATCGGCCATACGTTGGACCCATCCTGACACGACGTCACCGTGACGTACGGCGGGAATGGACGACGGAACGTGCTCGCTGGACTCGGTTACAGTGGAATTCGGTGATGTTTAGCGATGAATCGCGGTTCTGTTTGCGTCGAGCGGATGGCAGAGAGCGGGTATATCGCAGACGCGGTGAACGTTACGCCGACGCATGTGTACCTCAGGTCGATCTGTTCGGGGGCGGAAGCGTTATGGCGTGGGGCGATATCACCTTCGGCAGTCGCACTGAACTGTTAGTGGTGGACGGGAACCTAAACGCCCAGCGGTACTGTGATGAGATCCTTGCGCCAGTTGTTGTGCCGTTCTTTAACGCCAACAGAAACGTCACACTGTTCCAACAGGACAACGCCAGTTGTCATACTGCTCGGATTTCCACCACATTATTGGAGCAGAACAATATTGAAACCCTGCCGTGGCCTGCTTTGTCACCAGACTTGTCACCCATAGAACAGTTGTGGGATACGTTAGACCGCCACGTCAGACGACGTCAGCCGGTAACGTTAAACCAACTGAGGGATGTTTTGCGTCAGGAGTGGACACATATTGACCAGCAAGAGATTCAGACTCTCTTCCGTTCGATGCGACGGCGGTGCATTGCTGTGAGAGACGCAAATGGTGCCCATACTCGGTATTGACGTCTGTGTGACAACTCCATCAGACCCCTGTCCGACGAATTACGTCATCACGCAGCAGACAGTTTCGGAGGTCCATTATGCTTATGTGCTCCTCTTTCAAACATGTTGGACTATCATCTTATGAATTTTCAAAGAATTTTCGTAATAAATGTTGAAATTATAGACACATAAACACCAGGTATCGTTTCTTTTTTGACTCAGTATAGTTAGTGTATCTACGGTGGTAGCCATGCTGATATAGATGAACATGTTGAGTGCAAAGAATTAAGACTTTCCGAAGAGTGTTTTACGTTTATTTATCGTTGCTACCGGTTGCCCATATAAGCGACGCCTCCTGAAGAGATTAGTCCTTTTAGATTTTTGGAGGATAGTGCAATGATACAGACAGAGACCCATTCAGAGTCTCCTCTGGTTCTTTTACGAACACGGTGTAAAGCACCGACACGAGACCTCGGTTTAACGTCCCATCTGAAAGACTGTTAATTTTATTATGGTCAGACGGGGCATCGAACCTGCGATCCCTGGATTACCAGTCCAGCGTTTTACCACTGGACTACATATCTGTCTGCACATTTCCGAATTAGCTTGGTTAAGCTTATATGCTCAGTGACAGTAGCTGTGCAAATACTGACTAGCAAGTAGCGCTGGATACCTCAGACATTCTTGTGACTAGCAAGTAGCGCTGGATACCTCAGACATTCTTGTGACTAGCAAGTAGCGCTGGATACCTCAGACATTCTTGTGACTAGCAAGTAGCACTGGATACCTCAGACATTCATAATACAGTCATGATCATGTTTTACATGTTCTATAATTCATCAAGATATTGTCATTATTTTTCCAAGTATGTTCATAATCATTACATCATGTGTCCATCCTCACCATGATTGCATATCATAATATTGTACTTGATGTATTGTAAATAATTACTAAATATGTTTAAAGCGACATTACATCGCAAAAAGTAAATAATTTTTTCACGTATAAATACATTGCTACTGCAAATTCTTCCGAATACATTCGAACACTAACATTGAACCAATAAACAGTGTTTTTGGGGTCAACAAGCTTTCAAAAGTGAAAGTAGGATTCATATAACAGTCATTCATACTCCTGAAATGACGTGTGTTTGGTTTGTCATTGGAGTCGATACTAAACGCGCGATACTTTGGCTTAGAGATAATTTAACTAAGATTAGTCTACAAATAAATATGCATAGGCACAACTGTGAGATATAACGATAAATATGTATGATAAATCAGGCTATTCTATTTCAGGATAGTATTACGCATGAATGTCGACCCTATTTACGTTATTGTGTTGTGTCAACACAGCATGTATACGACGTTCGTTTATTTGTTGAAATAGTTATTGAGGCAAATATTAGACACACAAGTTATACAATATAATAGGAAATTACATTCTGCAGACATTTGCATTTTCACCGATGTAGTGTCGCTTTAAATGCTATAGACGAGAAACTGTAAAGTTTAAGTCTTCATAAAGTGTGTCGTCGTCGTCTTCTTCTTCTTTTGTGAGCGAAGCAGCAGAAGCAATACTGTCTTCCACATTCAATTTTAGAATATTATAATATATTTATAAACAGTTTCAAAATATGTTTAGGTCAACGATATATATGGTAGTCGTGTTTATTAGTCAAGTCAAATCAAAGTTTTTATTGACATAAACATGTACATGTCCATTGCCAAGAAACAAAGATTGGCGGTTACATACAAAGTCTACAGAAAAGCATGATATATATAAGTATATTAGTGTAAGCTATGATTTTATTTAATCGCTTGGTCACCGGAATTTGTATTTTCACGAGTGACGTTGGAGTTTTTCTTTCACTGAGAATACATGTACTCAATCATTGATTGGTTGATTGATTGACTGATGGAAGTCGTGATAGCGCAGGTCTGGAACGGTCTGGAGTTCGAGCCCCGCTGGAGCTGTGCCCTTAGGCAATGCATTTACATTCCACTTTGACTCTTCTCTCCCTCGTGGCGATAGATTCCATCAGGAATGAGGTCTCGAGAGTGATTAATATAAGTTGTAATAACTTGTTTCGCAATCGAGCTAAAATAAATGTGTATAAACTAAACATTGATGAACACTGAATTTTACTATTCATCAGTATGTTTCATCTGAGCGAGAAACGGTATACATTCTACCGTGGCCTTATTTCCATCGGTTTTCCAAGTTTTCAAACATCCTTTAGCAACAGTACAGTTTACCGCCAGCGCCATATAGTTTTGTCTTCCACGGCGAGGCCCTGGTAATAACCTATTAGTCACTATATACACGTACACGTGTTTCTTATATATACATAACCAATAGGCTGAGTAGTTTCATAGCATTTATTTATCATCAGATAAATTCATGCAAAGTCAAGCCATTGTATCAGTTCATTTATTTCAACTTGAAATGTCCCTTGTCCTTTGTCTATGTGATTTTTATCAATCTGAAATAGATAAGATATATATAAGAAAAGATTTACTTTGAGTCGGCAAGACATAATTTATAACATGTTAACGTAAGCTCTATGGAGGTTTTGAACCGACAATACAAACAAGTGTACATATTTAGTAAAAGTATAACAGCTATGGAACAAAAATATAGAGAAGTGTATTAATACATAAAATAGGCAGATTTATATACAACATATTTTTTCATATGTAAGTTTAAACTTTATTTATTTTACACGATTGCGAAACAAGCTTTAACAACTTCTATTAATCACTCGTGTTGGCGCAGATGATAGCGTAAGTGTGTCATTCGTGTGGGAGAAAATCGGAGTACCCGGAGCAAACCCAATTATCCGATCTGGCGACTACCGTACCATCTCACATACACCCCGGTGTACCAATAAGGGATCAAGTTGGAAGATATGAAAAGCATAAGAAGGAGCTTACTTTAGACACATTGGTTGCATCACTATAGCTATGCAAGTCCTTTCAACTGTATGGACTGTTCGCTCTCGAGACCTCTTACCTGCTGTATTCCATTGTCACGTGGGCGAGAGAGAGGGGGGAGACTACTTAATGTTTAAACTTTATTTATTTTACAACGATTGTGAAGCAAGTTCTAACAACTTATATTAATCACTCTTGATGGCGCGGATGACAGCGTATATGTGGTCATTCGTGTGAGAGGAACCCAGAGGACGCGGAGAAAACCACCTGTCCGATATGGCGACTACCTACCATCTCACATATTTCCCGACCGGTACCAGTAGAGACACTACTAGGAATGTAGATTTCATAAAATATGGTATGAAATCACAACGAGTGGAATATCCTATATATACATTGAGAGATAATAGGAAACTGAACCTATAGATAAATGTATACTTGTTATGGAGAGTGCAGACTTACATGAATTGTTGACGCTAGTATTTGCTGCTGGATGAACTGGAACCTCCCAAACCAAATCCTCCTCCGCCGAACAATAGTTGAATTACAAAGATGAAGAAAAACACTGAAATACAGTAACAGAAATTGGAATACAGTAACAGACATTGGAATACAGTAATGAACATTGAAATACAGTAACGAACATTGGAATACAGTAATGAACATTGGAATACAGTAATGAACACTGGAATACAGTAACGAACATTGGAATACAGTAACGAACACTGGAATACAGTAATGAACATTGGAGTACAGTAATGAACATTGGAATACAGGAATGACTATTGGAATACAGTAATGAACATTGGAATACAGTAACGAACACTGGAATACAGTAATGAACATTGGAGTACAGTAATGAACATTGGAATACAGTAATGAACATTGGAATACAGTAATGAACATTGGAATACAGTAATGAACACTGGAATACAGTAACAAACACTGGAATACAGTAATGGACATTGGAATACAGTAATGTACATTGTAACACAGTAACAAACACTGGAATACAGTAACGTACATTGGAATACAGTAACGAACACTAGAATACAGTAACAAACACTGGACTACAGTAATGGACATTGGAATACAGTAATGTACATTGGAATACAGTAACAAACACTGGAATACAGTAACGTACATTGGAATAGAGTAACAAACACTGGAATACAGTAATGGACATTGGGGTACAGTAATGACCATTGGAACAGAGTAACGAACATTGGAATACAGTAATGAACATTGGAATACAGTAACGAACACTAGAATACAGTAACACACACTGGAATACAGTAATGTACATTGGAATACAGTAACGAACACTAGAATACAGTAACATACACTGGAGTACAATAATGACCACTGGAATACAGTAATGGACATTGGAATATAGTAACGTACATTGGAATACAGTAACCAACACTAGAATACAGTAACACACACTGGAATACAGTAACAGACATTAGAATACAGTAATGGACAACGGAATACAGTAACAAACACTGGAATACAGTATTGGACATTGGAATACACTAATGAACATTGGAACAGAGTAATGAACATTGGAATACAGTCATGAACATTGGAATACAGTAATGAACACTGGAATACAGTAATGAACATTGGAATACAGTAACGAACACTGGAATACAGTAATGAACATTGGAGTAGAGTAATGTACATTGGAGTACAGTAATGAACATTGGAATACAGTAATGAACATTGGAATACAGTAATGAACACTGGAATACAGTAACAAACACTGGACTACAGTAAAGGACATCGGAATACAATAATGGACATTGGAATACAGTAATGTACATTGGAATACAGAAACAAACACTGGAATACAGTAATGGACATTCGAATACAGTAATGTACATTGTAATACAGTAACAAACACTGGAATACAGTAACGTACATTGGAATACAGTAACGAACACTAGAATATAGTAACAAACACTGGACTACAGTAATGGACATAGGAATACAGTAATGTACATTAGAATACAGTAACAAACACTGGAATACAGTAACGTACATTGGAATACAGTAACAAACACTGGAATACAGTAATGGACATTGGGGTACAGTAATGAACATTGGATCAGAGTAACGAACATTGGAATACAGTAATGAACATTTGAATACAGTAACGAACACTAGAATACAGTAACATACACTGGAATACAGTAATGTACATTGGAATACAGTAACGAACACTAGAATACAGTATCATACACTGGAGTACAGTAATGACCACTGGAATACAGTAATGGACATTGGAATATAGTAACGTACATCGGAATACAGTAACCAACACTAGAATACAGTAACACACACTGGAATACAGTAACAGACATTATAATACAGTAATGGACAATGGAATACAGTAACAAACACTGGAATACAGTATTGGACATTGGAACAGAGTAAAGAACATTGGAATGCCGTAACAAACACTGGAATACAGTAATGAACATTGGAATACAGTAACAAACACTGGAATACAGTAATGAACATTGGAATACAGTAATGAACATTGGAATACAGTAATGAACACTGGAATACAGAAATGGACATTGGAATACAGTAACGTACATTGGAATACAGTAACGAATACTAGAATACAGTAGCACACACTGGAATACAGTAACATACATTAGAATACAGTAATGGACAATGGAATACAGTAACAAACACTGGAATACAGTAATGGACATTGGAATACAGTAATGTACATTGGAATACAGTAACAAACACTGGAATACAGTAACGTACATTGGAATACAGTAACAAACACTGGAATACAGTTATGGACATTGGGGTACAGTAATGAACATTGGAACAGAGTAACGAACATTGGAATACAGTAATGAACATTGGAATACAGTAACGAACACTAGAATACAGTAACACACACTGGAATACAGTAATGTACATTGGAATACAGTAACGAACACTAGTATACAGTAACATACACTTGAGTACAGTAATGAACACTGGAATACAGTAATGGACATTGGAATAGAGTAACGTACATTGGAATACAGTAACGAACACTAGAATACAGTAACACACACTGGAATACAGTAACATACACTAGAATACAGTAATGGACATTGGAATACAGTAACAAACACTGGAATACAGTATTAGACATTGGAATACAGTCATGGACATTGGAACAGAGTAAAGAACATTGGAATACAGTAATGAACATTGGAATACAGTAACAAACACTGGAATACAGTAATGAACATTGGAATACAGTAACAAACACTGGAATACAGTAATGAACATTGGAATACAGTAATGAACACTAGAATACAGTAGCACACACTGGAATACAGTAACATACATTAGAATACAGTAATGAACACTGGTCTACAGCAATGAACACTGGAATACAGCAATGAACACTGGAATAGAGTAATGAACACTAGAATACAGCAATGAACACTGGAATAGAGTAATGAACACTAGAATACAGCAATGAACACTGGACTACAGCAATGAACATTGGAATACAGTAATGGACATTGGAATACAGTAATGTACATTGGAATACAGTAATGTACATTGGAATACAGTAATGGACATTGGAATACTGTATCAAACACTGGAATACAGTAATGAACACTGAAATACATTAATGGACATTGGAATACAGTAATGGACATTGGAATACAGTAACAAACACTGGAATACAGTAATGGACATTGGAATACAGTAATGTACATTGGAATACAGTAACAAACACTGGAATACAGTAATGTACATTGGAGTACAGTAATGTACATTGGAGAACAGTAATGTACATTGGAATACAGTAATGTACATTGGAATACAGTATCAAACAACACTGGAATACAGTAATGGACATTGGAATACAGTAATGTACATTGGAATACAGTAATGAACACTGGAATACAGTGATGTACATTGGAATACAGTAATGTACATTGGAATACAGTAACACACACTGGAATACAGTAATGAACATTGGAATACAGTAATGAACACTGGAATACAGAAATGGACATTGGAATACAGTAACGTACATTGGAATACAGTAAAGAACACTAGAATACAGTAGCACACACTGGAATACAGTAACATACATTATAATACAGTAATGGACAATGGAATACAGTAACAAACACTGGAATACAGTAATGGACATTGGAATACAGTAATGTACATTGGAATACAGTAACAAACACTGGAATACAGTAACGTACATTGGAATACAGTAACAAACACTGGAATACAGTAATGGACATTGGGTACAGTAATGAACATTGGAACAGAGTAACGAACATTGGAATACATTAATGAACATTGGAATACAGTAACGAACACTAGAATACAGTAACACACACTGGAATACAGTAATGTACATTGGAATACAGTAACGAACACTAGAATACAGTAACATACACTGGAGTACAGTAATGAACACTGGAATACAGTAATGGACATTGGAATATAGTAACGTACATTGGAATACAGTAACGAACACTAGAATACAGTAGCACACACTGGAATACAGTAACATACATTAGAATACAGTAATGGACATTGGAATACAGTAACAAACACTGGAATACAGTATTGGACATTGGAATACAGTCATGGACATTGGAACAGAGTAAAGAACATTGGAATACAGTAACAAACACTGGAATACAGTAATGAACACTGGAATACAGTAACAAACACTGGAGTACAGTAATGAACACTGGAATACAGTAACGAACACTGGAATACAGAAATGGACATTGGAATACAGTAACGTACATTGGAATACAGTAACGAACACTAGAATACAGTAGCACACACTGGAATACAGTAACATACATTAGAATACAGTAATGGACATTGGAATACAGCAACAAACACTGGAATACAGTATTGGACATTGGAATACAGTCATGGACATTGGAACAGAGTAAAGAACATTGGAATACAGTAACAAACACTGGAATACAGTAATGAACACTGGAATACAGTAACAAACACTGGAGTACAGTAATGAACACTGGAATACAGTAACGAACACTGGAATACAGAAATGGACATTGGAATACAGTAACGTACATTGGAATACAGTAACGAACACTAGAATACAGTAGCACACACTGGAATACAGTAACATACATAAGAATACAGTAATGAACATTGGAATACAGTAATGAACACTGGAATACAGTAACAAACACTGGAGTACAGTAATGAACACTGGAATACAGTAATGAACACTGGAGTACAGTAATGTACATTGGAGTACAGCAATGTACATTGGAGTACAGTAATGTACATTGGAATACGGTAATGTACATTGGAATACAGTAACAAACACTGGAATACAGTAATGGACATTGGAATACAGTAATGTACATTGGAATACAGTAATGAACACTGGAATACAGTGATGTACATTGGAATACAGTAATGTACATGGAATACAGTAATGTACATTGGAATACAGTAACAAACACTGGAATACAGTAATGAACATTAGAATACAGTAATGAACACTGGAATACAGAAATGGACATTGGAATACAGTAACGTTCATTGGAATACAGTACGAACACTAGAATACAGTAGCACACTGGAGTACAGTAACATACATGAGAATACAGTAATGGACAATGGAATACAGTAACAAACACTGGAATACAGTAATGGACATTGGAATACAGTAATGTACATTGGAATACAGTAACGAACACTGGAATACAGTAATGGACATTGGGGTACATTAATGAACACTGGAATACAGTAACGAACACTAGAATACAGTAATGAACACTGGAATACAGTAATGAACATTGGAATACAGTAACGAACACTAGAATACAGTAACATACACTGGAGTACAGTAATGAACACTGGAATACAGTAATGGACATTGGAATATAGTAACGTACATTGGAATACAGTAACGAACACTAGAATACAGTAGCACACACTGAAATACAGTAACATACATTAGAATACAGTAATGGACATTGGAATACAGTAACAAACACTGGAATACAGTATTGGACATTGGAATACAGTCATGGACATTGGAACAGAGTAAAGAACATTGGAATACAGTAACAAACACTGGAATACAGTAATGACACTGGAATACAGTAACAAACACTGGAGTACAGTAATGAACACTGGAATACAGACAAACTGGATACAGTAAGAACACTGGAATAAGATGACATGGAATACAGAAGAATTGGAATACAGTAAGACATGAATACAGTGTGTTGACATGGAATACAGTAAAATGGAATACAGTAAAACACTGGATACAGTAATGAACCTGGAATATGAACATTGGAATACAGTAATGAACACTGGAATACAGTAATGAACATTGGAATACAGTAATGTACATTGGAATACAGTAATGAACACTGGAATACAGTAACAAACACTGGAATACAGTAATGAACATTGGAATACAGTAATGAACACTGGAATACAGTAATGAACACTGGAATACAGTAATGACATTGGAATACAGTAATGAACACTGGAATACAGTATGGAATACAGTAATGAACACTGGAATACAGCAATGAACACTGGAATACAGTAATGAACACTGGAATACAGCAATGAACACTGGAATACAGTAATGAACACTGGAATACAGAATGAACACTGGATTGTGGTGTGTTGGTGTGTGGTGTGGTGTTTGTGTGGATACAGTATGGACATTGGAATACAGTAATGTACATTGGAATACAGTAATGAACACTGGAATACAGTGATGTATATTGGAATACAGTAATGTACATTGGAATACAGTTGTCATGGATGTCACTGGAATACAGTTAACATTGAATACAGTAATGAACACTGGAATACAGAAATGATTGGTGTGTTTTGGGTGTGTGTGCACACACTGGAGTACAGTAACATACATGAGAATACGTAGTAATAAACACTGGAATACAGTAACGGACATTGGAATACAGTAATGTACATTGGAATACAGTAATGAACATTGGAATACAGTAATGAACATTGGAATACAGTAATGAACATTGGAATACAGTAACGAACACTAGAATACAGTAACACACACTGGAATACAGTAATGTACATTGGAATACAGTAACGAACACTAGAATACAGTAACATACACTGGAGTACAGTAATGAACACTGGAATACAGTAATGGACATTGGAATATAGTAACGTACATTGGAATACAGTAACGAACACTAGAATACAGTAGCACACACTGAAATACAGTAACATACATTAGAATACAGTAATGGACATTGGAATACAGTAACAAACACTGGACTACATATTGGACATTGGAATACAGTCATGGACATTGGAACAGAGTAAAGAACATTGGAATACAGTAACAAACACTGGAATACAGTAATGACCACTGGAATACAGTAACAAACACTGGAGTACAGTAATGAACACTGGAATACAGCAACGAACACTGGAATACAGTAACGAACACTGGAATACAGAAATGGACATTGGAATACAGTAACGTACATTGGAATACAGTAACGAACACTAGAATACAGTAGCACACACTGGAATACAGTAACATACATAAGAATACAGTAATGAACATTGGAATACAGTAATGAACACTGGAATACAGTAACAAACACTGGAGTACAGTAATGAACACTGGAATACAGTAATGAACACTGGAATACAGAAATGAACATTGGAATACAGTAACGTACATTGGAATACAGTAACGAACACTAGAATACAGTAGCACACACTGGAATACAGTAACATACATTAGAATACAGTAATGGACAATGGAATACAGTAATAAGCACTGGAATACAGTAATGGACATTGGAATACAGTAATGAACACTGGAATACAGCAATGAACACTGGAATACAGTAATGAACTCTGGAATACAGCAATGAACACTGGAATACAGTAACAAACACTGGAATACAGCAATGAACACTGGAATACAGTAATGAACACTGGAATACAGCAATGAACACTGGAATACAGCAATGAACACTGGAATACAGTAATGAATACTGAAATACCTCAATGAACACTGAAATACAGTAAACAAAACACTGAAATACAGCAATGAACACTGGAATACAGTAATGAACACTGGAATACAGCAATGAACACTGGAATACAGTAATGAACACTAGAATACAGCAATGAACACTGGACTACAGTAATGAACACTGGAATACAGTAACAAACACTGGAATACAGCAATGAACACTGGATTACAGTAACAAACACTGGAGTACAGTAACAAACACTGGAATACAGTAATGAACACATGAATACAGTAATGAACATTGGAATACAGTAGCACACACTGGAATACAGTAACATACATTAGAATACAGTAATGGACATTGGAATACAGTAACAAACACTGGAATACAGTATTGGACATTGGAATACAGTCATGGACATTGGAACAGAGTAAAGAACATTGGAATAAAGTAATGAACACTGGAATACAGTAATAAACACTGGAATACAGTAACGTACATTGGAATACAGTAACAAACACTGGAATACAGTAATGGACATTGGAGTACAGTAATGAGCATTGGAATACAGTAACGAACACTAGAATACAGTAAAATACACTGGAGTACAGTAATGAACACTGGAATACGGTAATGGACATTGGAATACAGTAACGAACACTAGAATACAGTAACATACACTGGAGTACAGTAATGAACACTGGAATACAGTAATGGACATTGGAATATAGTAACGTACATTGGAATACAGTAACGAACACTAGAATACAGTAGCACACACTGCAATACAGTAATGTACATTGTAATACAGTAACAAACACTGGACTACAGTAATGGACATTGGAATACAGTAATGTACATTAAAATACAGTAACAAACACTGGAATACAGTAACGTACATTGGAATACAGTAACAAACACTGGAATACAGTAATGTACATTGGGGTACAGTAAAGAACATTGGAATACAGTAACGAACACTAGAATACAGTAACACACACTGGAATACAGTAACATACATTAGAATACAGTAATGGACAATGGAATACAGTAATAAGCACTGGAATACAGTAATGGACATTGGAATATAGTAACGTACATTGGAATACAGTAACGAACACTAGAATACAGTAGCACACACTGGAATACAGTAACATACATTAGAATACAGTAATGGACAATGGAATACAGTAATAAGCACTGGAATACAGTAATGGACATTGGAATACAGTAATGAACACTGGAATACAGCAATGAACACTGGAATACAGTAATGAACTCTGGAATACAGCAATGAACACTGGAATACAGTAACAAACACTGGAATACAGCAATGAACACTGGAATACAGTAATGAACACTGGAATACAGCAATGAACACTGGAATACAGCAATGAACACTGGAATACAGTAATGAATACTGAAATACCTCAATGAACACTGAAATACAGTAAACAAAACACTGAAATACAGCAATGAACACTGGAATACAGTAATGAACACTGGAATACAGCAATGAACACTGGAATACAGTAATGAACACTAGAATACAGCAATGAACACTGGACTACAGTAATGAACACTGGAATACAGTAACAAACACTGGAATACAGCAATGAACACTGGATTACAGTAACAAACACTGGAGTACAGTAACAAACACTGGAATACAGTAATGAACACATGAATACAGTAATGAACATTGGAATACAGTAGCACACACTGGAATACAGTAACATACATTAGAATACAGTAATGGACATTGGAATACAGTAACAAACACTGGAATACAGTATTGGACATTGGAATACAGTCATGGACATTGGAACAGAGTAAAGAACATTGGAATAAAGTAATGAACACTGGAATACAGTAATAAACACTGGAATACAGTAACGTACATTGGAATACAGTAACAAACACTGGAATAGAGTAATGGACATTGGAGTACAGTAATGAACATTGGAACAGAGTAACGAACATTGGAATACATTATGGAACATTGGAATACAGTAACGAACACTAGAATACAGTAACACACACTGGAATACAGTAATTTACATTGGAATACAGTAACGAACACTAGAATACAGTAAAATACACTGGAGTACAGTAATGAACACTGGAATACAGTAATGGACATTGGAATACAGTAACGAACACTAGAATACAGTAACATACACTGGAGTACAGTAATGAACACTGGAATACAGTAATGGACATTGGAATATAGTAACGTACATTGGAATACAGTAACGAACACTAGAATACAGTAGCACACACTGCAATACAGTAATGTACATTGTAATACAGTAACAAACACTGGAATACAGTAACGTACATTGGAATACAGTAACGAACACTAGAATATAGTAACAAACACTGGACTACAGTAATGGACATTGGAATACAGTAATGTACATTAAAATACAGTAACAAACACTGGAATACAGTAACGTACATTGGAATACAGTAACAAACACTGGAATACAGTAATGTACATTGGGGTACAGTAAAGAACATTGGAATACAGTAACGAACACTAGAATACAGTAACACACACTGGAATACAGTAATGTACATTGGAATACAGTAACGAACACTAGAATACAGTAACATACACTGGAGTACAGTAATGAACACTGGAATACAGTAATGGACATTGGAATATAGTAACGTACATTGGAATACAGTAACGAACACTAGAATACAGTAGCACACACTGGAATACAGTAACATACATTAGAATACAGTAATGGACATTGGAATACAGTAACAAACACTGGACTACAGTATTGGACATTGGAATACAGTCATGGACATTGGAACAGAGTAAAGAACATTGGAATACAGTAACAAAAAATGGAATACAGTAATGAACACTGGAATACAGTAACAAACACTGGAGTACAGTAATGAACACTGGAATACAGTAACGAACACTGGAATACAGAAATGGACATTGGAATACAGTAACGTACATTGGAATACAGTAACGAACACTAGAATACAGTAGCACACACTGGAATACAGTAACATACATAAGAATACAGTAATGAACATTGGAATACAGTAATGAACACTGGAATACAGTAACAAACACGGGAGTACAGTAATGAACACTGGAATACAGTAATGAACACTGGAATACAGAAATGAACATTGGAATACAGTAACGTACATTGGAATACAGTAACGAACACTAGAATACAGTAGCACACACTGGAATACAGTAACATACATTAGAATAAAGTAATGGACAATGGAATACACTAACAAACACTGGAATACAGTAATGGACATTGGAATACAGTAATGCACACTGGAATACAGCAATGAACACTGGAATACTGTAATGAACTCTGGAATACAGCAATGAACACTGGAATACAGTAACAAACACTGGAATACAGCAATGAACACTGGAATACAGTAATGAACACTGGAATACAGCAATGAACAATGGAATACAGCAATGAACACTGGAATACAGTAATGAATACTGGAATACAGCAATGAACACTGAAATACAGTAAACAAAACACTGGAATACAGCAATGAACACTGGAATACAGCAATGAACACTGGAATACAGTAATGAACACTAGAATACAGCAATGAACACTGGACTACAGTAATGAACACTGGAATACAGTAACAAACACTGGAATACAGCAATGAACACTGGAGTACAGTAACAAACACTGGAGTACAGTAACAAACACTGGAATACAGTAATGAACACAGGAATTCATTAATGAACATTGGAATACAGTAATGGACATTGGAATACAGTAATGTACATTGGAATACAGTAATGTACATTGGAATACAGTAATGGACATTATAATACAGTAATGGACATTGGAATACTGTAACAAACACTGGAATACAGTAATGTACATTGGAATACAGTAATGTACATTGGAATACTGTAACAAACACTGGAATACAGTAATGAACATTGGAATACAATAATGGACATTGGAATACAGTAACAAACACTGGAATACAGTAGCGAACATTGGAATACAGTAACAAACACTGGAATACAGTAATGGATATTGGAATACAGTATTGTACATTGGAATACAGTAATGAACACTGGAATACAGTGATGTACATTGGAATACAGTAATGTACATTGGAATACAGTAATGTACATTGGAATACAGTAACAAACACTGGAATACAGTAATGTACATTGGAATACAGTAATGTACATTGGAATACAGTAACAAACACTAAAATACAGTAACAAACACTGGAATACAGTAAACAAAACACTGGAATACAGCAATGAACATTGGAATACAGTAACGAACATTGGAATACAGTAATGAACACTGGAATACAGTAATGGACATTGGAATACAGTACTGAACACTGGAATACAGCAACAAACACTGGAATACAGCAACAAATACTGGAATACAGTAATGAACACTGGAATACAGTAATGAACACTGGAATATGACCATTCGAATACAGTAATGAACACTGGAATACAGCAACAAACACTGGAATACAGTAATGAACACTGGAATACAGCAACAAACACTGGAATACAGCAACAAATACTGGAATACAGTAATGAACACTGGAATACAGTAATGAACACTGGAATATGAACATTGGAATACAGTAATGAACAATGGAATACAGCAATGAACACTGGAATACATTAATGAACACTGGAATACAGCAATGAACACTGGAATACAGTAACAAACACTGGAATACAGCAATGAACACTGGAATACAGTAATGAACACTGGAATACAGCAATGAACACTGGAATACAGCAATGAACACTGGAATACAGTAATGAATACTGGAATACAGCAATGAACAACACTGGATTATAGTAACAAACACTGTAGTACAGTAACAAACACTGGAATACAGTAATGAACAGTGGAATACAGCAACGAACACTGGAATACAGTAACATACATTGTCATACAGAAATGAACACTGGAATACAGTAATGAACACTGGAATACAGCAACGAACACTTGAATACAGTAACAAACACTGGAATACAGTAACAAACACTGGAATACAGTAACCATCACTGGAGTACAGCAATGAACACTGGAGTACAGCAATGAATACTGGAATATAGTAATGAACACTGGAATACAATAATGAACACTGGAATACAGTAATGAACACTGGAATACAGTAATGAACACTGGAATACAGTAACAAACACTGGAATACAGTAACAAACACTGGAATACAGTAACCAACACTGGAGTACAGCAATGAACACTGCAGTACAGCAATGAACACTGGAATCCAGCAGTGAACACTGGAATACAGCAATGAACACTTGAATACAACAATGAACACTGGAATACAACAATGAACACTGGAATACAGTAATGAATACTGGAATACAGCAATGAACACTGCAATACAGTAAACAAAACACTGGAATACAGCAATGAACACTGGAATACAGTAATGAACACTGGAATACAGCAATGAACACTGGAATACAGTAATGAACACTAGAATACAGCAATGAACACTGGACTACAGCAATGAACACTGGATTACAGTAACAAACACTGGAGTACAGTAACAAACACTGGAATACAGTAATGAACACTGGAATACAGCAACGAACACTGGAATATAGTAACATACATTGTAATACAGAAACGAACACTGGAATACAGTAATGAACACTGGAATACAGCAACGAACACTTGAATACAGTAACAAACACTGGAATACAGTAACGTACATTGGAATACAGTAACAAACACTGGAATAGGGTAATGGACATTGGGGTACAGTAAAGAACATTGGAATACAGTAACGAACACTAGAATACAGTAACACACACTGGAATACAGTAATGTACATTGGAATACAGTAATGAACACTAGAATACAGTAACATACACTGGAGTACAGTAATGAACACTGGAATACAGTAATGGACATTGGAATATAGTAACGTACATTGGAATACAGTAACGAACACTAGAATACAGTAGCACACACTGGAATACAGTAACATACATTAGAATACAGTAATGGACATTGGAATACAGTAACAAACACTGGACTACAGTATTGGACATTGGAATACAATCATGGACATTGGAACAGAGTAAAGAACATTGGAATACAGTAACAAAAACTGGAATACAGTAATGAACACTGGAATACAGTAACAAACACTGGAGTACAGTAATGAACACTGGAATACAGTAACGAACACTGGAATACAGAAATGGACATTGGAATACAGTAACGTACATTGGAATACAGTAACGAACACTAGAATACAGTAGCACACACAGGAATACAGTAACATACATAAGAATACAGTAATGAACATTGGAATACAGTAATGAACACTGGAATACAGCAACAAACACTGGAGTACAGTAATGAACACTGGAATACAGTAATGAACACTGGAATACAGAAATGAACATTGGAATACAGTAACGTACATTGGAATACAGTAACGAACACTAGAATACAGTAGCACACACTGGAATACAGTAACATACATTAGAATACAGTAATGGACAATGGAATACAGTAACAAACACTGGAATACAGTAATGGACATTGGAATACAGTAATGAACACTGGAATACAGCAATGAACACTGGAATACTGTAATGAACTCTGGAATACAGCAATGAACACTGGAATACAGTAACAAACACTGGAATACAGCAATGAACACTGGAATACAGTAATGAACACTGGAATACAGCAATGAACACTGGAATACAGCAATGAACACTGGAATACAGTAATGAATACTAGAATACAGCAATGAACACTGAAATACAGTAAACAAAACACTGGAATACAGCAATGAACACTGGAATACAGTAATGAACACTGGAATACAGCAATGAACACTGGAATACAGTAATGAACACTAGAATACAGCAATGAACACTGGACTACAGTAATGAACACTGGAATACAGTAACAAACACTGGAATACAGCAATGAACACTGGATTACAGTAACAAACACTGGAGTACAGTAACACACACTGGAATACAGTAATGTACATTGGAATACAGTAATGAACACTAGAATACAGTAACATACACTGGAGTACAGTAATGAACACTGGAATACAGTAATGGACATTGGAATATAGTAACGTACATTGGAATACAGTAACGAACACTAGAATACAGTAGCACACACTGGAATACAGTAACATACATTAGAATACAGTAATGGACATTGGAATACAGTAACAAACACTGGACTACAGTATTGGACATTGGAATACAATCATGGACATTGGAACAGAGTAAAGAACATTGGAATACAGTAACAAAAACTGGAATACAGTAATGAACACTGGAATACAGTAACAAACACTGGAGTACAGTAATGAACACTGGAATACAGTAACGAACACTGGAATACAGAAATGGACATTGGAATACAGTAACGTACATTGGAATACAGTAACGAACACTAGAATACAGTAGCACACACTGGAATACAGTAACATACATAAGAATACAGTAATGAACATTGGAATACAGTAATGAACACTGGAATACAGCAACAAACACTGGAGTACAGTAATGAACACTGGAATACAGTAATGAACACTGGAATACAGAAATGAACATTGGAATACAGTAACGTACATTGGAATACAGTAACGAACACTAGAATACAGTAGCACACACTGGAATACAGTAACATACATTAGAATACAGTAATGGACAATGGAATACAGTAACAAACACTGGAATACAGTAATGGACATTGGAATACAGTAATGAACACTGGAATACAGCAATGAACACTGGAATACTGTAATGAACTCTGGAATACAGCAATGAACACTGGAATACAGTAACAAACACTGGAATACAGCAATGAACACTGGAATACAGTAATGAACACTGGAATACAGCAATGAACACTGGAATACAGCAATGAACACTGGAATACAGTAATGAATACTAGAATACAGCAATGAACACTGAAATACAGTAAACAAAACACTGGAATACAGCAATGAACACTGGAATACAGTAATGAACACTGGAATACAGCAATGAACACTGGAATACAGTAATGAACACTAGAATACAGCAATGAACACTGGACTACAGTAATGAACACTGGAATACAGTAACAAACACTGGAATACAGCAATGAACACTGGATTACAGTAACAAACACTGGAGTACAGTAACACACACTGGAATACAGTAATGTACATTGGAATACAGTAATGAACACTAGAATACAGTAACATACACTGGAGTACAGTAATGAACACTGGAATACAGTAATGGACATTGGAATATAGTAACGTACATTGGAATACAGTAACGAACACTAGAATACAGTAGCACACACTGGAATACAGTAACATACATTAGAATACAGTAATGGACATTGGAATACAGTAACAAACACTGGACTACAGTATTGGACATTGGAATACAATCATGGACATTGGAACAGAGTAAAGAACATTGGAATACAGTAACAAAAACTGGAATACAGTAATGAACACTGGAATACAGTAACAAACACTGGAGTACAGTAATGAACACTGGAATACAGTAACGAACACTGGAATACAGAAATGGACATTGGAATACAGTAACGTACATTGGAATACAGTAACGAACACTAGAATACAGTAGCACACACAGGAATACAGTAACATACATAAGAATACAGTAATGAACATTGGAATACAGTAATGAACACTGGAATACAGCAACAAACACTGGAGTACAGAAATGAACACTGGAATACAGTAATGAACACTGGAATACAGAAATGAACATTGGAATACAGTAACGTACATTGGAATACAGTAACGAACACTAGAATACAGTAGCACACACTGGAATACAGTAACATACATTAGAATACAGTAATGGACAATGGAATACAGTAACAAACACTGGAATACAGTAATGGACATTGGAATACAGTAATGAACACTGGAATACAGCAATGAACACTGGAATACTGTAATGAACTCTGGAATACAGCAATGAACACTGGAATACAGTAACAAACACTGGAATACAGCAATGAACACTGGAATACAGTAATGAACACTGGAATACAGCAATGAACACTGGAATACAGCAATGAACACTGGAATACAGTAATGAATACTAGAATACAGCAATGAACACTGAAATACAGTAAACAAAACACTGGAATACAGCAATGAACACTGGAATACAGTAATGAACACTGGAATACAGCAATGAACACTGGAATACAGTAATGAACACTAGAATACAGCAATGAACACTGGACTACAGTAATGAACACTGGAATACAGTAACAAACACTGGAATACAGCAATGAACACTGGATTACAGTAACAAACACTGGAGTACAGTAACACACACTGGAATACAGTAATGTACATTGGAATACAGTAATGAACACTAGAATACAGTAACATACACTGGAGTACAGTAATGAACACTGGAATACAGTAATGGACATTGGAATATAGTAACGTACATTGGAATACAGTAACGAACACTAGAATACAGTAGCACACACTGGAATACAGTAACATACATTAGAATACAGTAATGGACATTGGAATACAGTAACAAACACTGGACTACAGTATTGGACATTGGAATACAATCATGGACATTGGAACAGAGTAAAGAACATTGGAATACAGTAACAAAAACTGGAATACAGTAATGAACACTGGAATACAGTAACAAACACTGGAGTACAGTAATGAACACTGGAATACAGTAACGAACACTGGAATACAGAAATGGACATTGGAATACAGTAACGTACATTGGAATACAGTAACGAACACTAGAATACAGTAGCACACACAGGAATACAGTAACATACATAAGAATACAGTAATGGACATTGGAATACAGTAATGAACACTGGAATACAGCAACAAACACTGGAGTACAGTAATGAAAACTGGAATACAGTAATGAACACTGGAATACAGAAATGAACATTGGAATACAGTAACGTACATTGGAATACAGTAACGAACACTAGAATACAGTAGCACACACTGGAATACAGTAACATACATTAGAATACAGTAATGGACAATGGAATACAGTAACAAACACTGGAATACAGTAATGGACATTGGAATACAGTAATGAACACTGGAATACAGCAATGAACACTGGAATACTGTAATGAACTCTGGAATACAGCAATGAACACTGGAATACAGTAACAAACACTGGAATACAGCAATGAACACTGGAATACAGTAATGAACACTGGAATACAGCAATGAACACTGGAATACAGCAATGAACACTGGAATACAGTAATGAATACTAGAATACAGCAATGAACACTGAAATACAGTAAACAAAACACTGGAATACAGCAATGAACACTGGAATACAGTAATGAACACTGGAATACAGCAATGAACACTGGAATACAGTAATGAACACTAGAATACAGCAATGAACACTGGACTACAGTAATGAACACTGGAATACAGTAACAAACACTGGAATACAGCAATGAACACTGGATTACAGTAACAAACACTGGAGTACAGTAACAAACACTGGAATACAGTAATGAACATTGGAATACAGTAATGGACATTGGAATACAGTAATGTACATTGGAATACAGTAATGTACATTGGAATACAGTAATGGACATTATAATACAGTAATGGACATTGGAATACTGTAACAAACACTGGATTACAGTAATGTACATTGGAATACAGTAATGTACATTGGAATACTGTAACAAACACTGGAATACAGTAATGAACATTGGAATACAATAATGGACATTGGAATACAGTAACAAACACTGGAATACAGTAGCGAACATTGGAATACAGTAACAAACACTGGAATACAGTAATGGACATTGGAATACAGTAATGTACATTGGAATACAGTAATGAACACTGGAATACAGTGATGTACATTGGAATACAGTAATGTACATTGGAATACAGTAATGTACATTGGAATACAGTAACAAACACTGGAATACAGTATTGTACATTGGAATACAGTAATGTACATTGGAATACAGTAACAAACACTAAAATACAGTAACAAACACTGGAATACAGTAAACAAAACACTGGAATACAGCAATGAACATTGGAATACAGTAACGAACATTGGAATACAGTAATGAACACTGGAATACAGTAATGGACATTGGAATACAGTACTGAACACTGGAATACAGCAAGAAACACTGGAATACAGCTACAAAGACTGGAATACAGTAATGAACACTGGAATATAGTACTGAACACTGGAATACAGCAACAAATACTGGAATACAGTAATGAACACTGGAATACAGTAATGAACACTGGAATATGACCATTGGAATACAGTAATGAACACTGGAATACAGCAACAAACACTGGAATACAGTAATGAACTCTGGAATACAGCAACAAACACTGGAATACAGCAACAAATACTGGAATACAGTAATGAACACTGGAATACAGTAATGAACACTGGAATATGAACATTGGAATACAGTAATGAACACTGGAATACAGCATTGAACACTGGAATACATTAATGAACACTGGAATACAGCAATGAACACTGGAATACAGTAACAAACACTGCAATACAGCAATGAACACTGGAATACAGTAATGAACACTGGAATACAGCAATGAACACTGGAATACAGCAATGAACACTGGAATACAGTAATGAATACTGGAATACAGCAATGACCATTGGAATACAGTAAACAAAACACTGGAATACAGCAATGAACACTGGAATACAGTAATGAACACTGGAATACAGCAATGAACAATGGAATACAGCAATGAACACTGGAATACATTAATGAACACTGGAATACAGCAATGAACACTGGAATACAGTAACAAACACTGGAATACAGCAATGAACACTGGAATACAGTAATGAACACTGGAATACAGCAATGAACACTGGAATACAGCAATGAACACTGGAATACAGTAATGAACACTGGAATACAGCAATGAACACTGGAATACAGTAATGAACACTAGAATACAGCAATGAACACTGGACTACAGCAATGAACACTGGATTATAGTAACAAACACTGTAGTACAGTAACAAACACTGGAATACAGTAATGAACACTGGAATACAGCAACGAACACTGGAATACAGTAACATACATTGTAATACAGAAACGAACACTGGAATACAGTAATGAACACTGGAATACAGCAACGAACACTTGAATACAGTAACAAACACTGGAATACAGTAACAAACACTGGAATACAGTAACCAACACTGGAGTACAGCAATGAACACTGGAGTACAGCAATGAATACTGGAATATAGTAATGAACACTGGAATACAATTATGAACACTGGAATACAGTAATGAACACTGGAATACAGTAATGAACACTGGAATACAGTAACAAACACTGGAATACAGTAACAAACACTGGAATACAGTAACCAACACTGGAGTACAGCAATGAACACTGGAGTACAGCAATGAACACTGGAATCCAGCAGTGAACACTGGAATACAGCAATGAACACTTGAATACAACAATGAACACTGGAATACAACAATGAACACTGGAATACAGTAAACAAAACACTGGAATACAGCAATGAACACTGGAATACAGTAATGAACACTGGAATACAGCAATGAACACTGGAATACAGTAATGAACACTAGAATACAGCAATGAACACTGGACTACAGCAATGAACACTGGATTACAGTAACAAACACTGGAGTACAGTAACAAACACTGGAATACAGTAATGAACACTGGAATACAGCAACGAACACTGGAATACAGTAACATACATTGTAATACAGAAACGAACACTGGAATACAGTAATGAACACTGGAATACAGCAACGAACACTTGAATACAGTAACAAACACTGGAATACAGTAACAAACACTGGAATACAGTAACCAACACTGGAGTACAGCAATGAACACTGGAGTACAGCAATGAATACTGGAATATAGTAATGAACACTGGAATACAATAATGAACACTGGAATACAGTAATGAACACTGGAATACAGTAATGAACACTGGAATACAGTAATGAACACTGGAATACAGTAACATACACTGGAATACAGTAACAAACACTGGAATACAGTAACCAACACTGGAGTACAGCAATGAACACTGGAGTACAGCAATGAACACTGGAATCCAGCAGTGAACACTGGAATACAGCAATGAACACTTGAATACAACAATGAACACTGGAATACAACAATGAACACTGGAATTCAGCAATGAACACTTGAATACAACAATGAACACTTGAATGCAGTAATGAACACTGGAATACAGTAATGAACATTGGAATACAGTAATGAACATTGGAATACATTAATGAACACTGGAATACAGCAATGGACAATGGAATACAGTAATGAACACTGGAATACAGTAATGAACATTGGAATACAGTAATGAACACTGGAATACAGTAATGGACAATGGAATATAGTAATGAACACTGGAATACAGCAATGAACACTGGAATACAGTAACAAACACTTTTTATTAATTTAACTCTTTGCTCGAAAACGATGATTATAATAGAAATTAGAGTATAATTAACCAATGAAGCCGCTAGAAATATACATTAGTTAAAGCGACACTACATCGGTGAAAACGCAAATGTTTGCAGAATGTAATTTCCTATTTTATGGTATACATTTGTATGTCAACAAATAAACAAACTTCTTATACGTGGTTTGTTGACATAACAAAATAATGTAAATAGGGTCGACATGCATGCGTAATACAACGCATTTATCCTGAATAACACGAGTTATGCTACACATTTACCGTGATACCTCACATGGTAATCAAGGGATCGCAGTCTTTCGGATGGGATTTTAAACCGAGGTCTCGTGTCGGTGTTTTACACCGTGCACGTTAAAGAACCATAGGAGATTCTGGAATGGGTCTCTGTCTGTATCATTGCACTATCCTCCAGAAATCTAAAATGACTAACGTCACTCATATGTGCAACCGGTAGCGACGATAAATAAACGTAAAACACACACACACTCAATATAGTGCACACTTATGTATTAGGCCATTATCTGTATCTAGTGTTCATTGGAGATTATAAATATGTGTGGCTGAACATCGTGACCAAAACCAAAGCGAAGTCAAATTTAACGTAGGTAATGCTAGATGTTTACTCAAAGCCTAGTTGAATAGATTAATTTCTTAGTGTCGATATATCTAATGAAACGTTGAACTAGAGTTTCATTAGATCCGACATGATCAGATGAACACATGATCCCCTATATAGTTAAACTAATAATAATCTCACAAGATATGATGAGTCCAAAGATTCCACCGCTACCACTGCCGCCGCCGATCCCGCCGTATCCGCCACCCCCGAACCCGCCGTATCCACCGCCGTACCCTCCATACATCATCTGGTTGCCTCCGTACATAGCACCAGCGTAACTAACTGCAAGTCCGGCCACACATATGGCTGCTATAAATCCTAACGAGGACAGTTTACCCATTCTGAAATCTTCAACAATAGAGGTTTCTCAAAACATAAAATGCAATTTTCTACACTGCTACTACTGCAACTATAACATAATGTGGTCTTAGCGTATCTCCACACAAAAAATACCAAACACACGTTTGCAGTGAGTGAGACTCGCGCTGGTGATATCGACTTACGGTCTGGCGTTTATTATAAACACAATTTATGACATACAAATAATACGTATCAATGTTGTATGCATATCCAATCCTCTACCCTTTTTGAATTCCATATTGTCAAATAAGTTCGGACTGGGCCAGTGTAAAAACCAGAGGTAAAATTCAGTTTGTTGTTTATGTAAAAAAAAACACTCTGCAAAACTGTACCCCGGAGCCAAAAACACGCTATAATTTATAGAAATTTCTATATTATGTAATGCATATACCCAAAACCACTATATAGAAATGTTTATCTTATGTAATGCATATCGCTTTTTTAAACGTCTTCCCTTCCACATATATACTAACTCTGACACTCCATCATACTATACAATGCAAGACAACAAACATGTTGAATAATCCATTTTCTTCTTCAAGCAACAACCCATAACTAGCCGAACAGCACATTGAACATACACATCTATGCGAATCCGAATAGCTGTAATTATCGGTCGATCTCCACCTTACGATGTTTCGCCTAGAAGTGATCACGCTATACTTTCCCGCTAAGAAACATCTCGTGCCTTCACGCATGAATGGCACGCCTATATATTGCTCCGCGATCAATATTGTGCTTATGGCAACGTTAAGACATACGTTCTACACTAACGTGCAGAACTTCGAATTATATATTAGTGGAGGTATATCAGTTCATAAATACATAAACTCACATGACCTAAAGGCATTAACTAGATTTTTAAAATTTTATTCTTTATTTCAGTCTCACCAATGTCACATAACAAACACAGAATATAGTTTACATATTTAGAAAGTACATTGCCACTCAATTCAGAGTTAACTATATCTGTGAATTTAGAAACAACCATGAAGAAAGATGCGTACATGTTATAGTTTATATGTATGTATGTATGTATGTATGTATGTATGTATGTATGTTCCATTAATGTCAAACCCCTTGCAGGGACCTAGACATGTTTTCCTGGGCACGTTTAGCGAACCTAAGTGGTTAACCAGTACTAAGCAATGTGTGTGAGGTGCCTTGCCCAATGACACTACATACGTGGCCTGACCGAGCATCAAACCCGGAACCGTTCGATTCCAAAGCCGACGTTATACCACTGGACCACGGACGCCACAGCTTGTGGAGATATACACTCAACAAAATTCCTAATCGGTCACATGGTATTTTATAATATTTTGAGCCAATTAAATTAAATAATCATACAATAAAAATATTTTCTTATTGTCATTTAATGCATTTTATCCGAAATGGTGACACAACAAATCATGTATAACGATCTGTAATAAAATATAACCAATAAGATAATATGAATATTGATATTCTTTGGTTATTAGTTTGCTCCAAATACTGTAAAACACCAGATGACCGATTAGCAATTTTGTTGAGTGTATAAATTAATGTTATTGCCTATATATGGGTTTCTATTTATCAGTTTAGCTACAGTTCTGAGTTCTCTTTCCAATAAAACGTGTATATTGATATGTCTTCCATATGTAGCTTACCGTTAAATATAATTCCAAATTAAATATCCCAAATAGTGCAAGTTATAACTGGAATAGCTTCAATTGTTTGGTTTATTTAAGTTTATTTAACATCGCAACCAGGTTGCCCATTTGAGCGACGGGAAGTTTACGTAGCAACACCTTTCCTAGGCAGGCTCCAGCGGTTAACCAGTACTTGGTGCACCAACCCCGTAAGAAACTGCCAACTGTTTTATATAAAGAGGCATGAGAAGTGATGATATATTACAGCTGTATACAAACCACACAACAACGGATGCTGTTCTAGGTGGTTAATATTCACGAACTCAAATGTGTCCGTATTACATGCATTTTAGCGATTGGTTGGCACACCGTTCCATTAGCTTTGAATATAGAACAACAACTGGACACAGGCTCGTCCAATTAATTTGGTTATAGAACTAAAACTGGACACATTAGCTTTGAATATAGAACAACAACTGGACACAGGCTCGTCCAATTAATTTGGTAATAGAATTAAAACTGGACACACACTGTTCCATTAGCTTTGAATATAGAACAACAACTGGACACATGATCGTCCAATTAATGTGGTCATAGAATTAAAACTGGACACACACTGTTCCATTAGCTTTGAATATAGAACAACAACTGGACACATGATCGTCCAATTAATGTGGTCATAGAATTAAAACTGGACACACACTGTTCCATTAGCTTTGAATATAGAATTAAAACTGGACACACACATTTCCATTAGCTTTGAATATAGAACAACAACTGGACACAGGCTCGTCCAATTAATTTGGTTACAGAATTAAAACTGGACACACACTGTTCCATTAGCTTTGAATATAGAACAACAACTGGACACAGGCTCGTCCAATTAATTTGGTCATAGAATTAAAACTGGACACACACAGTTCCATTAGCTTTGAATATAGAACAACAACTGTACACAGGCTCGTCCAATTAATTTGATTATAGAATTAAAACTGGACACACACTGTTCCATTAGCTTTGAATATAGAACAACAACTGGACACGTGATCGTCCAATTAATGTGGTCATATAATTAAAACTGGACACACACAGTTCCATTAGCTTTGAATATAGAACAACAACTGGACACGTGATCGTCCAATTCATGTGGTCATAGAATTAAAACTGAACACACACATTTCCATTAACTTTGAATATAGAACAACAACTGGACACGTGATCGTCCAATTAATGTGGTCATAGAATTAAAACTGAACACACACAGTTCCATTAACTTTGAATATTGAACATCCACGATTATATATAATTCGTCTCAACATAATGAAATAAGAATAAACGTGTGTCTATAAATACATACATGTACATTATGCACATTTTCCATTTCAACTTTTATATTACTAGTAGTTATTATTATTCCATTTCGGAACTTGCACATTTACACAAGAGAATATCAGAATATATTACATTTAGCATAATAACTTTTGAATCAAGCTGTAGCCGTTACGATTGTGTCCAGCAAGGCTCTTAAATTCCACATTGCCTCGCGACGATGGATTTCATCAGGAATGAGGTCTCGAGAGCGATTAATATAAGTTGTAAGAACTTGTTTCACAATGGAGCTACGTTAAAATTGTACACACTAAAGAATGAAAATATAAACTAAAATATATTATTTTGTATTAATATATTTGAAATGTCAGTATACATTACAAGTTAATCTGACAGTCTAATTTCTACTCACCTGTGTGCGTATATTCTCTTGGGGGACTAAAGAATGAAATCACAAATCTATCATTTTATATTATATATCCTTTGTTCCCTACTTCCTTCATTTTTGCGGACACTGGTTAGGACAACTCATCGGGAATGCCAGCCCGTCGGCATGATTATTCACGTCATATCAGTAACCGCGTATCGTCATAAAGACTAATTTAACGGATGTTTTTAAAACACTCTGCTTTTATCCAATAAGCGTGTACGGATATCAGATATATATTACACAACCAGTATGATCACGTTAATAAGGCCCGATTCTACCTACACTTGTTCTAGGAAATGTCCCCCACAACATGTGACAAGAAGGTACAAAATAACGTATCTGAATCATATATAATTATATTACAGCTATGTATATTGATCGAATACAGTACAACATTCATTAAATCAAATTTGTCTTGTCTATTAAATTCATATCATAATTATACAGTCTTGTATGTAAGTAATTCTTTATTTCTGTCTCATCCATATACATGTAATACACACATTATTACATTTCACAATACATCAGTATACTGCCGATCAGTTATTGAGCTATAAGAGACTATCAATGTATACAACCATGCGATGCATCTTTGCACTCATCCACCTTTCATTTACGTCACCTTCTTCTAACAATTACACTAATGTATAGGCCCTAGGTCGTGCATCTCTTGGTGTAGGTCGTATGAATATAGCCAACCTAACACATAAAAAAGTAACATCTTGCTGATTACGACCTATCCAAGAGATGTAAGGTCTACAACTACCAGATGCAAGCCAACTACAAAGACCTGTATATACTTAGTCTCTCTTGCAAGCCACCTACAAAGACCTGCATATACTTAGTCTCTCTTGCAAGCCAACTACAAAGACCTGCATATACTTAGTCTCTCTTGCAAGCCAACTACAAAGACCTGCATATACTTAGTCTCTCTTGCAAGCCAACTACAAAGACCTGTATATACTTAGTCTCTCTTGCAAGCCAACTACAAAGACCTGTATATACTTAGTCTCTCTTGCAAGCCAACTACAAAGACCTGCATATACTTAGTCTCTCTTGCAAGCCACCTACAAAGACCTGCATATACTTAGTCTCTCTTGCAAGCCAACTACAAAGACCTGCATATACTTAGTCTCTCTTGCAAGCCAACTACAAAGACCTGCATATACTTAGTCTCTCTTGCAAGCCAACTACAAAGACCTGTATATACTTAGTCTCTCTTGCAAGCCAACTACAAAGACCTGTATATACTTAGTC
>CM026386.1:48046288-48076288 GCA_014843695.1 Archivesica marissinica
GACATTGGAATACAGTAATGAACACTGGAATACAGCAATGAACACTGGAATACAGTAATGAACACTGGAATACAGCAATGAACACTGGAATACAGTAACAAACACTGGAATACAGCAATGGACAATGGAATACAGTAATGAACACTGGAATACAGCAATGAACACTGGAATACAGCAATGAACACTGGCATACAGTAATGAATACTGGAATACAGCAATGAACACTGGAATACAGTAAACAAAACACTGGAATACAGCAATGAACACTGGAATACAGTAATGAACACTGGAATACAGCAATGAACACTGGAATACAGTAATGAACACTAGAATACAGCAATGAACATTGGACTACAGTAATGAACACTGGAATACAGTAATGAATACTGGAATACAGCAATGAACACTGGAATACAGTAAACAAAACACTGGAATACAGTAACACACACTGGAATACAGCAATGAACACTGGAATACAGTAATGAACACTGGAATACAGCAATGAACACTGGAATACAGCAATGAACACTGGAATACAGTAATGAATACTGGAATACAGCAATGAACACTGGAATACAGTAAACAAAACACTGGAATACAGCAATGAACACTGGAATACAGTAATTAACACTGGAATAGAGTAATGAACAATAGAATACAGCAATAAACACTGGACTACAGCAATGAACACTGGATTACAGTAACAAACACTGGAGTACAGTAACAAACACTGAAATACAGTAATGAACACTGGAATACAGTAATGGACATTGGAATACAGTAATGTACATTGTAATACAGTAACAAACACTGGAATACAGTAACGTACATTGGAATACAGTAACGAACACTAGAATATAGTAACAAACACTGGACTACAGTAATGGACATTGGAATACAGTAATGTACATTGGAATACAGTAATGGACATTGGAATACTGTAACAAACACTGGAATACAGTTATGAACACTGAAATACATTAATGGACATTGGAATACAGTAATGGACATTGGAATACAGTAACAAACACTGGAATACAGTAGCGAACACTGGAGTACAGTAATGTACATTGGAGTACAGTAATGTACATTGGAGTACAGTAATGTACATTGGAATACAGTAATGTACATTGGAATACAGTAACAAACACTGGAATACAGTAATGGACATTGGAATACAGTAATGTACATTGGAATACAGTAATGAACACTGGAATACAGTGATGTACATTGGAATACAGTAATGTACATTGGAATACAGTAATGTACATTGGAATACAGTAACAAACACTGGAATACAGTAACGTACATTGGAATACAGTAACGAACACTAGAATACAGTAGTACACACTGGAATACAGTAACATACATTATAATACAGTAATGGACAATGGAATACAGTAACAAACACTGGAATACAGTAATGGACATTGGAATACAGTAATGTACATTGGAATACAGTAACAAACACTGGAATACAGTAACGTACATTGGAATACAGTAACAAACACTGGAATACAGTAATGGATATTGGGGTACAGTAATGAACATTGGAACAGAGTAACGAACATTGGAATACAGTAATGAACATTGTAATACAGTAACGAACACTAGAATACAGTAACACACACTGGAATACAGTAATGTACATTGGAATACAGTAACGAACACTAGAATACAGTAACATACACTGGAGTACAGTAATGAACACTGGAATACAGTAATGGACATTGGAATATAGTAACGTACATTGGAATACAGTAACGAACACTATAATACAGTAGCACACACTGGAATACAGTAACAGACATTATAATACAGTAATGGACATTGGAATACAGTAACAAACACTGGAATACAGTATTGGACATTGGAATACAGTCATGGACATTGGAACAGAGTAAAGAACATTGGAATACAGTAACAAACACTGGAATACAGTAATGAACATTGGAATACAGTAACAAACACTGTAATACAGTAATGAACACTGGAATACAGTAACAAACACTGGAGTACAGTAATGAACACTGGAATACAGTAACGAACACTGGAATACAGAAATGGACATTGGAATACAGTAACGTACATTGGAATACAGTAACGAACACTAGAATACAGTAGCACACACTGGAATACAGTAACATACATAAGAATACAGTAATGAACATTGGAATACAGTAATGAACACTGGAATACAGTAACAAACACTGGAGTACAGTAATGAACACTGGAATACAGCAATGAACACTGGAATACAGCAATGAACACTGTAATACAGTAAACAAAACACTGTAATACAGCAATGAACACTGGAATACAGTAATGAACACTAGAATACAGCAATGAACATTGGACTACAGTAATGAACACTGGAATACAGTAACAAACACTGGAATACAGCAATGAACACTGGATTACAGTAACAAACACTGGAGTACAGTAGCAAACACTGGAATAAGGTAATGAACACAGGAATACAGTAATGAACATTGGAATACAGTAATGGACATTGGAATACAGTAATGTACATTGGAATACAGTAATGTACATTGGAATACAGTAATGGACATTAGAATACAGTAATGGACATTGGAATACTGTAACAAACACTGGATTACAGTAATGAACACTGAAATACATTAATGGACATTGGAATACAGTAATGAACATTGGAATACAGTAACAAACACTGGAGTACAGTAGCGAACACTGGAGTACAGTAATGTACATTGGAGTACAGTAATGTATATTGGAGTACAGTAATGTACATTGGAATACAGTAATGTAAATTGGAATACAGTAACAAACACTGGAATACAGTAATGGACATTGGAATACAGTAATGTACATTGGAATACAGTAATGAACACTGGAATACAGTGATGTACATTGGAATACAGTAATGTACATTGGAATACAGTAATGTACATTGGAATACAGTAACAAACACTGGAATACAGTAATGTACATTGGAATACAGTAATGTACATTGTAATACAGTAACAAACACTGAAATACAGTAACAAACACTGGAATACAGTAAACAAAACACTGAAATACAGCAATGAACATTAGAATACAGTAACGAACATTGGAATACAGTAATGAACACTGGAATACAGTAATGGACATTGGAATATAGTAATGAACACTGGAATACAGCAACAAACACTTGAATACAGCTACAAAGACTGGAATACAGTAATGAACACTGGAATATAGTACTGAACACTGGAATACAGCAACAAATACTGGAATACAGTAATGAACACTGGAATACAGCAACAAACACTGGAATACAGTAATGAACACTGGAATACAGCAACAAACACTGGAATACAGCAACAAATACTGGAATACAGTAATGAACACTGGAATACAGTAATGAACACTGGAATATGAACATTGGAATACAGTAATGAACACTGGAATACAGCAATGAACACTGGAATACAGTAATGAACACTGGAATACAGCAATGAACACTGGAATACAGTAACAAACACTGGAATACAGCAATGAACACTGGAATACAGCAATGAACACTGGAATACAGCAATGAACACTGGAATACAGTAATGAATACTGGAATACAGCAATGAACACTGGAATACAGTAAACAAACACTGGAATACAGCAATGAACACTGGAATACAGCAATGAACACTGGAATACAGTAATGAACACTAGAATACAGCAATGAACACTGGACTACAGTAATGAACACTGGAATACAGTAACAAACACTGGATTACATCAATGAACACTGGATTACAGTAACAAACACTGGAGTACAGTAACAACCACTGGAATACAGTAATGAACACTGGAATACAGCAACGAACACTGGAATACAGTAACATACATTGTAATACAGAAACGAACACTGGAATACAGTAATGAACACTGGAATACAGCAACGAACACTTGAATACAGTAACAAACACTGGAATACAGTAACAAACACTGGAATACAGTAACCAACACTGGAGTACAGCAATGAACACTGGAGTACAGCAATGAATACTGGAATATAGCAATGAACACTGGAATACAATAATGAACGCTGGAATACAGAAATGAACACTGGAATACAGTAACAAACACTGGAATACAGTAACACACACTGGAATACAGTATCCAACACTGGAGTACAGCAATGAACACTGGAATACAGTAACAAACACTGGAATACAGTAACAAACACTGGAATACAGTATCCAACACTGGAGTACAGCAATGAACACTGGAGTACAGCAATGAACACTGGAATACAGCAGTGAACACTGGAATACAACAATGAACACTGGAATTCAGCAATGAACACTGGAATGCAGTAATGAACACTGGAATACAGTAATGAACATTGGAATACAGTAATGAACATTGGAATACATTAATGAACACTGGAATACAGCAATGGACAATGGAATACAATAATGAACACTGGAATACAGTAATGAACATTGGAATACAGTAACGTACATTGGAATACACTAACGAACACTAGAATACAGTAGCACACACTGGAATACAGTAACATACATTATAATACAGTAATGGACAATGGAATACAGTAACAAACACTGGAATACAGTAATGGACATTGGAATACAGTAATGTACATTGGAATACAGTAACAAACACTGGAATACAGTAACGTACATTGGAATACAGTAACAAACACTGGAATACAGTAATGGATATTGGGGTACAGTAATGAACATTGGAACAGAGTAACGAACATTGGAATACAGTAATGAACATTGGAATACAGTAACTAACACTAGAATACAGTAAAACACACTGGAATACAGTAATGTACATTGGAATACAGTAACGAACACTAGAATACAGTAACATACACTGTAGTACAGTAATGAACACTGGAATACAGTAATGTACATTGGAATATAGTAACGTACATTGGAATACAGTAACGAACACTATAATACAGTAGCACACACTGGAATACAGTAACAGACATTAGAATACAGTAATGGACATTGGAATACAGTAACAAACACTGGAATACAGTATTGTACATTGGAATACAGTCATGGACATTGGAACAGAGTAAAGAACATTGGAATACAGTAACAAACACTGGAATACAGTAATGAACATTGGAATACAGTAACAAACACTGTAATACAGTAATGAACACTGGAATACAGTAACAAACACTGGAGTACAGTAATGAAAACTGGAATACAGTAACGAACACTGGAATACAGAAATGGACATTGGAATACAGTAACGTACATTGGAATACAGTAACGAACACTAGAATACAGTAGCACACACTGGAATACAGTAACATACATAAGAATACAGTAATGAACATTGGAATACAGTAATGAACACTGGAATACAGTAACATACACTGGAGTACAGTAATGAACACTGGAATACAGTAATGAACACTGGAATACAGAAATGGACATTGGAAACAGTAACGTACATTGGAATAGAGTAACCAACACTAGAATACAGTAGCACACACTGGAATACAGTAACATACATTAGAATACAGTAATGGACAATGGAATACAGTAAAATACACTGGAATACAGTAATGGACATTGGAATACAGTAATGAACACTGGAATACAGTAATGAACACTGGAATACAGTAACAAACACTGGAGTACAGTAATGAACACTGGAATACAGCAATGAACACTGGAATACAGCAATGAACACTGGAATACAGTAAACAAAACACTGGAATACAGCAATGAACACTGGAATACAGTAATGAACACTGGAATACAGCAATGAACACTGGAATACAGTAATGAACACTAGAATACAGCAATGAACATTGGACTACAGTAATGAACACTGGAATACAGTAACAAACACTGGAATACAGCAATGAACACTGGATTACAGTAACAAACACTGGAGTACAGTAGCAAACACTGGAATAAGGTAATGAACACAGGAATACAGTAATGAACATTGGAATACAGTAATGGACATTGGAATACAGTAATGTACATTGGAATACAGTAATGTACATTGGAATACAGTAATGGACATTAGAATACAGTAATGGACATTGGAATACTGTAGCAAACACTGGATTACAGTAATGAACACTGAAATACATTAATGGACATTGGAATACAGTAATGAACATTGGAATACAGTAACAAACACTGGAGTACAGTAGCGAACACTGGAGTACAGTAATGTACATTGGAGTACAGTAATGTATATTGGAGTACAGTAATGTACATTGGAATACAGTAATGTAAATTGGAATACAGTAACAAACACTGGAATACAGTAATGGACATTGGAATACAGTAATGTACATTGGAATACAGTAATGAACACTGGAATACAGTGATGTACATTGGAATACAGTAATGTACATTGGAATACAGTAATGTACATTGGAATACAGTAACAAACACTGGAATACAGTAATGTACATTGGAATACAGTAATGTACATTGTAATACAGTAACAAACACTGAAATACAGTAACAAACACTGGAATACAGTAAACAAAACACTGAAATACAGCAATGAACATTAGAATACAGAAACGAACATTGGAATACAGTAATGAACACTGGAATACAGTAATGGACATTGGAATACAGTAATGAACACTGGAATACAGCAACAAACACTTGAATACAGCTACAAAGACTGGAATACAGTAATGAACACTGGAATATAGTACTGAACACTGGAATACAGCAACAAATACTGGAATACAGTAATGAACACTGGAATACAGCAACAAACACTGGAATACAGTAATGAACACTGGAATACAGCAACAAACACTGGAATACAGCAACAAATACTGGAATACAGTAATGAACACTGGAATACAGTAATGAACACTGGAATATGAACATTGGAATACAGTAATGAACACTGGAATACAGCAATGAACACTGGAATACAGTAATGAACACTGGAATACAGCAATGAACACTGGAATACAGTAACAAACACTGGAATACAGCAATGAACACTGGAATACAGCAATGAACACTGGAATACAGCAATGAACACTGGAATACAGTAATGAATACTGGAATACAGCAATGAACACTGGAATACAGTAAACAAACACTGGAATACAGCAATGAACACTGGAATACAGCAATGAACACTGGAATACAGTAATGAACACTAGAATACAGCAATGAACACTGGACTACAGTAATGAACACTGGAATACAGTAACAAACACTGGATTACATCAATGAACACTGGATTACAGTAACAAACACTGGAGTACAGTAACAACCACTGGAATACAGTAATGAACACTGGAATACAGCAACGAACACTGGAATACAGTAACATACATTGTAATACAGAAACGAACACTGGAATACAGTAATGAACACTGGAATACAGCAACGAACACTTGAATACAGTAACAAACACTGGAATACAGTAACAAACACTGGAATACAGTAACCAACACTGGAGTACAGCAATGAACACTGGAGTACAGCAATGAATACTGGAATATAGTAATGAACACTGGAATACAATAATGAACGCTGGAATACAGAAATGAACACTGGAATACAGTAATGAACACTGGAATACAGTAACAAACACTGGAATACAGTAACAAACACTGGAATACAGTATCCAACACTGGAGTACAGCAATGAACACTGGAGTACAGCAATGAACACTGGAATACAGCAGTGAACACTGGAATACAGCAATGAACACTTGAATACACCAATGAACACTGGACTACAACAATGAACACTGGAATTCAGCAATGAACACTGGAATGCAGTAATGAACACTGGAATACAGTAATGAACATTGGAATACAGTAATGAACATTGGAATACATTAATGAACACTGGAATACAGCAATGGACAATGGAATACAATAATGAACACTGGAATACAGTAATGAACATTGGAATACAGTAACGTACATTGGAATACACTAACGAACACTAGAATACAGTAGCACACACTGGAATACAGTAACGTACATTATAATACAGTAATGGACAATGGAATACAGTAACAAACACTGGAATACAGTAATGGACATTGGAATACAGTAATGTACATTGGAATACAGTAACAAACACTGGAATACAGTAACGTACATTGGAATACAGTAACAAACACTGGAATACAGTAATGGATATTGGGGAACAGTAATGAACATTGGAACAGAGTAACGAACATTGGAATACAGTAATGAACATTGGAATACAGTAACGAACACTAGAATACAGTAAAACACACTGGAATACAGTAATGTACATTGGAATACAGTAACGAACACTAGAATACAGTAACATACACTGTAGTACAGTAATGAACACTGGAATACAGTAATGTACATTGGAATATAGTAACGTACATTGGAATACAGTAACGAACACTATAATACAGTAGCACACACTGGAATACAGTAACAGACATTAGAATACAGTAATGGACATTGGAATACAGTAACAAACACTGGAATACAGTATTGTACATTGGAATACAGTCATGGACATTGGAACAGAGTAAAGAACATTGGAATACAGTAACAAACACTGGAATACAGTAATGAACATTGGAATACAGTAACAAACACTGTAATACAGTAATGAACACTGGAATACAGTAACAAACACTGGAGTACAGTAATGAAAACTGGAATACAGTAACGAACACTGGAATACAGAAATGGACATTGGAATACAGTAACGTACATTGGAATACAGTAACGAACACTATAATACAGTAGCACACACTGGAATACAGTAACATACATAAGAATACAGTAATGAACATTGGAATACAGTAATGAACACTGGAATACAGTAACATACACTGGAGTACAGTAATGAACACTGGAATACAGTAATGAACACTGGAATACAGAAATGGACATTGGAAACAGTAACGTACATTGGAATAGAGTAACCAACACTAGAATACAGTAGCACACACTGGAATACAGTAACATACATTAGAATACAGTAATGGACAATGGAATACAGTAAAATACACTGGAATACAGTAATGGACATTGGAATACAGTAATGAACACTGGAATACAGCAATGAACACTGGAATACAGTAATGAACACTGGAATACAGCAATGAACACTGGAATACAGTAACAAACACTGGAATACAGCAATGGACAATGGAATACAGTAATGAACACTGGAATACAGCAATGAACACTGGAATACAGCAATGAACACTGGAATACAGTAATGAATACTGGAATACAGCAATGAACATTGGAATACAGTAAACAAAACACTGGAATACAGCAATGAACACTGGAATACAGTAATGAACACTGGAATACAGCAATGAACACTGGAATACAGTAATGAACACTAGAATACAGCAATGAACATTGGACTACAGTAATGAACACTGGAATACAGTAACAAACACTGGAATACAGCAATGAACACTGGATTACAGTAACAAACACTGGAGTACAGTAGCAAACACTGGAATAAGGTAATGAACACAGGAATACAGTAATGAACATAGGAATACAGTAATGGATATTGGAATACAGTAATGTACATTGGAATACAGTAATGTACATTGGAATACAGTAATGGACATTAGAATACAGTAATGGACATTGGAATACTGTAACAAACACTGGAATACAGTAATGTACATTGGAATACAGTAATGTACATTGGAATACTGTAACAAACACTGGAATACAGTAATGAACACTGAAATACATTAATGGACATTGGAATACAGTAATGAACATTGGAATACAGTAACAAACACTGGAGTACAGTAGCGAACACTGGAGTACAGTAATGTACATTGGAGTACAGTAATGTACATTGGAGTACAGTAATGTACATTGGAATACAGTAATGTAAATTGGAATACAGTAACAAACACTGGAATACAGTTATGGACATTGGAATACAGTAATGTACATTGGAATACAGTAATGAACACTGGAATACAGTGATGTACATTGGAATACAGTAATGTACATTGGAATACAGTAATGTACATTGGAATACAGTAACAAACACTGGAATACAGTAATGTACATTGGAATACAGTAATGTACATTGTAATACAGTAACAAACACTGAAATACAGTAACAAACACTGGAATACAGTAAACAAAACACTGAAATACAGCAATGAACATTAGAATACAGTAACGAACATTGGAATACAGTAATGGACACTGGAATACAGTAATGGACATTGGAATACAGTAATGAACACTGGAATACAGCAACAAACACTTGAATACAGCTACAAAGACTGGAATACAGTAATGAACACTGGAATATAGTACTGAACACTGGAATACAGCAACAAATACTGGAATACAGTAATGAACCCTGGAATACAGTAATGAACACTGGAATATGACCATTGGAATACAGTAGTGAACACTGGAATACAGCAACAAACACTGGAATACAGTAATGAACACTGGAATACAGCAACAAACACTGGAATACAGCAACAAATACTGGAATACAGTAATGAACACTGGAATACAGTAATGAACACTGGAATATGAACATTGGAATACAGTAATGAACACTGGAATACAGCAATGAACACTGGAATACAGTAATGAACACTGGAATACAGCAATGAACACTGGAATACAGTAACAAACACTGGAATACAGCAATGAACACTGGAATACAGTAATGAACACTGGAATACAGCAATGAACACTGGAATACAGCAATGAACACTGGAATACAGTAATGAATACTGGAATACAGCAATGAACACTGGAATACAGTAAACAAAACACTGGAATACAGCAATGAACACTGGAATACAGCAATGAACACTGGAATACAGTAATGAACACTAGAATACAGCAATGAACACTGGACTACAGTAATGAATACTGGAATACAGTAACACACACTGGATTACAGCAATGAACACTGGATTACAGTAACAAACACTGGAGTACAGTAACAAACACTGGAATACAGTAATGAACACTGGAATACAGCAACGAACACTGGAATACAGTAACATACATTGTAATACAGAAACGAACACTGGAATACAGTAATGAACACTGGAATACAGCAACGAACACTTGAATACAGTAACAAACACTGGAATACAGTAACAAACACTGGAATACAGTAACCAACACTGGAGTACAGCAATGAACACTGGAGTACAGCAATGAATACTGGAATATAGTAATGAACACTGGAATACAATAATGAACGCTGGAATATAGTAATGAACACTGGAATACAGTAACAAACACTGGAATACAGTAACAAACACTGGAATACAGTATCCAACACTGGAGTACAGCAATGAACACTGGAGTACAGCAATGAACACTGGAATACAGCAGTGAACACTGGAATACAGCAATGAACACTTGAATACACCAATGAACACTGGAATACAACAATGAACACTGGAATTCAGCAATGAACACTTGAATACAACAATGAACACTGGAATGCAGTAATGAACACTGGAATACAGTAATGAACATTGGAATACAGTAATGAACATTGGAATACATTAATGAACACTGGAATACAGCAATGGACAATGGAATACAATAATGAACACTGGAATACAGTAATGAACATTGGAATACAGTAAGTTTGGTTGTGTGTGTGGTGTACTACATTATATACAGTAATGGACAATGGAATACAGTAACAAACACTGGAATACAGTAATGGACATTGGAATACAGTAATGTACATTGGAATACAGTAACAAACACTGGAATACAGTAACGTACATTGGAATACAGTAACAAACACTGGAATACAGTAATGGAATTGGGACAGTAATGAACATTGGAACAGAGTAACGAACATTGGAATACAGTAATGAACATTGGAATAAGTAACGAACACTAGAATACAGTAAACACACTGGAATACAGTAATGTACATTGGAATACAGTAACGAACACTAGATACAGTAACATACACTGAGTACAGTAATGAACACTGGAATACAGTAATGACATTGGAATATAGTAACGTACATTGGAATACAGTAACGAACACTATAATACAGTAGACACACTGGAATACAGTAACAGACATTAGAATACAGTAATGGACATTGGAATACAGTAACAAACACTGGAATACAGTATTGTACATTGGAATACAGTCATGGACATTGGAACAGAGTAAAGAACATTGGAATACAGTAACAAACACTGGAATACAGTAATGAACATTGGAATACAGTAACAAACACTGTAATACAGTAATGAACACTGGAATACAGTAAAACACTGGAATACAGTAACGAACACTGGAATACAGAAATGGACATTGGAATACAGTAACGTACATTGGAATACAGTAACGAACACTATAATACAGTAGCACACACTGGAATACAGTAACATACATAAGAATACAGTAATGAACATTGGAATACAGTAATGAACACTGGAATACAGTAACATACACTGGAGTACAGTAATGAACACTGGAATACAGTAATGAACACTGGAATACAGAAATGGACATTGGAAACAGTAACGTACATTGGAATAGAGTAACCAACACTAGAATACAGTAGCACACACTGGAATACAGTAACATACATTAGAATACAGTAATGGACAATGGAATACAGTAAAATACACTGGAATACAGTAATGGACATTGGAATACAGTAATGAACACTGGAATACAGCAATGAACACTGGAATACAGTAATGAACACTGGAATACAGCAATGAACACTGGAATACAGTAACAAACACTGGAATACAGCAATGGACAATGGAATACAGTAATGAACACTGGAATACAGCAATGAACACTGGAATACAGCAATGAACACTGGAATACAGTAATGAATACTGGAATACAGCAATGAACATTGGAATACAGTAAACAACACTGGAATACAGCAATGAACACTGGAATACAGTAATGAACACTGGAATACAGCAATGAACACTGGAATACAGTAATGAACACTAGAATACAGCAATGAACATTGGACTACAGTAATGAACATGGAATACAGTAAAAACACTGGAATACAGCAATGAACACTGGATTACAGTAACAAACACTGGAGTACAGTAGCAAACACTGGAATAAGGTAATGAACACAGGAATACAGTAATGAACATAGGAATACAGTAATGGATATTGGAATACAGTAATGTACATTGGAATACAGTAATGTACATTGGAATACAGTAATGGACATTAGAATACAGTAATGGACATTGGAATACTGTAACAAACACTGGAATACAGTAATGTACATTGGAATACAGTAATGTACATTGGAATACTGTAACAAACACTGGAATACAGTAATGAACACTGAAATACATTAATGGACATTGGAATACAGTAATGAACATTGGAATACAGTAACAAACACTGGAGTACAGTAGCGAACACTGGAGTACAGTAATGTACATTGGAGTACAGTAATGTACATTGGAGTACAGTAATGTACATTGGAATACAGTAATGTAAATTGGAATACAGTAACAAACACTGGAATACAGTTATGGACATTGGAATACAGTAATGTACATTGGAATACAGTAATGAACACTGGAATACAGTGATGTACATTGGAATACAGTAATGTACATTGGAATACAGTAATGTACATTGGAATACAGTAACAAACACTGGAATACAGTAATGTACATTGGAATACAGTAATGTACATTGTAATACAGTAACAAACACTGAAATACAGTAACAAACACTGGAATACAGTAAACAAAACACTGAAATACAGCAATGAACATTAGAATACAGTAACGAACATTGGAATACAGTAATGGACACTGGAATACAGTAATGGACATTGGAATACAGTAATGAACACTGGAATACAGCAACAAACACTTGAATACAGCTACAAAGACTGGAATACAGTAATGAACACTGGAATATAGTACTGAACACTGGAATACAGCAACAAATACTGGAATACAGTAATGAACCCTGGAATACAGTAATGAACACTGGAATATGACCATTGGAATACAGTAGTGAACACTGGAATACAGCAACAAACACTGGAATACAGTAATGAACACTGGAATACAGCAACAAACACTGGAATACAGCAACAAATACTGGAATACAGTAATGAACACTGGAATACAGTAATGAACACTGGAATATGAACATTGGAATACAGTAATGAACACTGGAATACAGCAATGAACACTGGAATACAGTAATGAACACTGGAATACAGCAATGAACACTGGAATACAGTAACAAACACTGGAATACAGCAATGAACACTGGAATACAGTAATGAACACTGGAATACAGCAATGAACACTGGAATACAGCAATGAACACTGGAATACAGTAATGAATACTGGAATACAGCAATGAACACTGGAATACAGTAAACAAAACACTGGAATACAGCAATGAACACTGGAATACAGCAATGAACACTGGAATACAGTAATGAACACTAGAATACAGCAATGAACACTGGACTACAGTAATGAATACTGGAATACAGTAACACACACTGGATTACAGCAATGAACACTGGATTACAGTAACAAACACTGGAGTACAGTAACAAACACTGGAATACAGTAATGAACACTGGAATACAGCAACGAACACTGGAATACAGTAACATACATTGTAATACAGAAACGAACACTGGAATACAGTAATGAACACTGGAATACAGCAACGAACACTTGAATACAGTAACAAACACTGGAATACAGTAACAAACACTGGAATACAGTAACCAACACTGGAGTACAGCAATGAACACTGGAGTACAGCAATGAATACTGGAATATAGTAATGAACACTGGAATACAATAATGAACGCTGGAATATAGTAATGAACACTGGAATACAGTAACAAACACTGGAATACAGTAACAAACACTGGAATACAGTATCCAACACTGGAGTACAGCAATGAACACTGGAGTACAGCAATGAACACTGGAATACAGCAGTGAACACTGGAATACAGCAATGAACACTTGAATACACCAATGAACACTGGAATACAACAATGAACACTGGAATTCAGCAATGAACACTTGAATACAACAATGAACACTGGAATGCAGTAATGAACACTGGAATACAGTAATGAACATTGGAATACAGTAATGAACATTGGAATACATTAATGAACACTGGAATACAGCAATGGACAATGGAATACAATAATGAACACTGGAATACAGTAATGAACATTGGAATACAGTAATGAACACTGGAATACAGTAATGGACAATGGAATATAATAATGAACACTGGAATACAGCAATGAACACTGGAATACAGTAACAAACACTTTTTATTAACTTAACTCTTCGCTCGAAAACGATGATTATAATAGAAATTAGAGTATAATTAACCAATGAAGCCGCTAGAAATATACATTAGTTAAAGCGACACTACATCGGTGAAAACGCAAATGTTTGCAGAATGTAATTTCCTATTATATGGTATACATTTGTATGTCAACAAATAAACAAACTTCGTATACGTGGTTTGTTGACATAACAAAATAATGTAAATAGGGTCGACATGCATGCGTAATACAACGCATTTATCCTGAATAACACGAGTTATGCTACACATTTACCGTGATACCTCACATGGTAATCAAGGGATCGCAGTCTTTCGGATGGGATTTTTAACCGAGGTCTCGTGTCGGTGTTTTAAACCGTGCACGTAAAAGAACCATAGGAGATTCTGGAATGGGTCTCTGTCTGTATCATTGCACTATCCTCCAGAAATCTAAAATGACTAACGTCACTCATATGTGCAACCGGTAGCGACGATAAATAAACGTAAAACACACACACACACTCAATATAGTGCACACTTATGTATTAGGCCATTATCTGTATCTAGTGTTCATTGGAGATTATAAATATGTGTGGCTGAACATCGTGACCAAAACCAAAGCGAAGTCAAATTTAACGTATGTAATGCTAGATGTTGACTCAAAGCCTAGTTGAATAGATTAATTTCTTAGTGTCGATATATCTACTGAAACGTTGAACTAGAGTTTCATTACATCCGACATGATCAGATGAACACATGATCCCCTATATAGTTAAACTAATAATAATCTCACAAGATATGATGAGTCCAAAGATTCCACCGCTACCACTGCCGCCGCCGATCCCGCCGTATCCGCCACCCCCGAACCCGCCGTATCCACCGCCGTACCCTCCATACATCATCTGGTTGCCTCCGTACATAGCACCAGCGTAACTAACTGCAAGTCCGGCCACACATATGGCTGCTATAAATCCTAACGAGGACAGTTTACCCATTCTGAAATCTTCAACAATAGAGATTTCTCAAAACATAAAATGCAATTTTCTACACTGCTACTACTGCAACTGTAACATAATGTGGTCTTAGCGTATCTCCACACAAAAAATACCAAACACACGTTTGCAGTGAGTGAGACTCGCGCTGGTGATATCGACTTACGGTCTGGCGTTTATTATAAACACAATTTATGACATACAAATAATACGTATCAATGTTGTATACATATCCAATCCTCTACCCGTTTTGAATTCCATATTGTCAAATAAGTTCGGACTGGGCCAGTGTAAAAACCAGAGGTAAAAATTCAGTTTGTTGTTTATGTAAAAAAAAACACTCTGCAAAACTGTACCCCGGAGCCAAAAACACGCTATAATTTATAGAAATTTCTATATTATGTAATGCATATACCCAAAACCACTATATAGAAATGTTTATCTTATGTAATGCATATCGCTTTTTTACACGTCTTCCCCTCCACATATATACTAACTGTGACACTCCATCATACTATACAATGCAAGACAACAAACATGTTGAATAATCCATTTTCTTCTTCAAGCAACAACCCATAACTAGCCGAACAGCACATTGAACATACACATCTATGCGAATCCGAATAGCTGTAATTATCGGTCGATCTCCACCTTACGATGTTTGGCCTAGAATTGATCACGCTATTCTTTCCCGCTAAGAAAAATCTCGTGCCTTCACGCATGAATGGCACGCCTATATATTGCTCCGCGATCAATATTGTGCTTATGGCAACGTTAAGACATACGTTCTACACTAACGTGCAGAACTTCGAATTATATATTAGTGGAGGTATATCAGTTCATGAATACATAAACTCACATGACCTAAATGCATTAACTAGATTTTTAAAATTTTATTCTTTATTTCAGTCTCACCAATGTCACATAACAAACACAGAATATAGTTTACATATTTAGAAAGTACATTGACACTCAATTCAGAGTTAACTATATCTGTGAATTTAGAAACAACCATGAAGAAAGATGCGTACATGTTATAGTTTATATGTATGTATGTATGTATGTTCCATTAATGTCAAACCCCTTGCAGGGACCTAGACATGTTTTCCTGGGCACGCTTAGCGAACCTAAGTGGTTAACCAGTACTAAGCAATGTGTGTGAGGTGCCTTGCTCAATGACACTACATACGTGGCCTGACCGAGCATCAAACCCGGAACCGTTCGATTCCAAAGCCGACGTTATACCACTGGACCACGGACGCCACAGCTTGTGGAGATATACACTCAACAAAATTCCTAATCGGTCACATGGTATTTTATAATATTTGGAGCCAATTAAATTAAATAATCATATAATAAAAATATTTTCTTATTGTCATTTAATGCATTTTATCCGAAATGATGACACAACAAATCATGTATAACGATCTGTAATAAAATATAACCAATAAGATAATATGAATATTGATATTCTTTGGTTATTAGTTTGCTCCAAATACTGTAAAACACCAGATGACCGATTAGCAATTTTGTTGAGTGTATAAATTAATGTTATTGCCTATATATGGGTTTCTATTTATCAGTTTAGCTACAGTTCTGAGTTCTCTTTCCAATAAAACGTGTATATTGATATGTCTTCCACATGTAGCTTACCGTTAAATATAATTCCAAATTAAATATCCCAAATAGTGCAAGTTATAACTGGAATAGCTTCAATTGTTTGGTTTATTTAAGTTTATTTAACATTGCAACCAGGTTGCCCATTTGAGCGACGGGAAGTTTACGTAGCAACACCTTTCCTAGGCAGGCTCCAGCGGTTAGCCAGTACTTGGTGCACCAACCCCGTAAGAAACTGCCAACTGTTTTATATAAAGAGGCATGAGAAGTGATGATATATTACAGCTGTATACAAACCACACAACAACGGATGCTGTTCTAGGTGGTTAATATTCACGAACTCAAATATGTCCGTATTACATGCATTTTAGCGATTGGTTGGCACACTGTTCCATTAGCTTTGAATATAGAACAACAACTGGACACAGGCTCGTCCAATTAATTTGGTTATAGAACTAAGACTGGACACATTAGCTTTGAATATAGAACAACAACTGGACACAGGCTCGTCCAATTAATTTGGTTATAGAATTAAAACTGGACACACACTGTTCCATTAGCTTTGAATATAGAACAACAACTGGACACATGATCGTCCAATTAATGTGGTCATAGAATTAAAACTGGACACACACTGTTCCATTAGCTTTGAATATAGAATTAAAACTGGACACACACATTTCCATTAGCTTTGAATATAGAACAACAACTGGACACAGGCTCGTCCAATTAATTTGATTATAGAATTAAAACTCGACACACACTGTTCCATTAGCTTTGAATATAGAACAACAACTGGACACGTGATCGTCCAATTAATGTGGTCATAGAATTAAAACTGGACACACACAGTTCCATTAGCTTTGAATATAGAACAACAACTGGACACAGGCTCGTCCAATTAATTTGGTTATAGAATTAAAACTGGACACACACTGTTCCATTAGCTTTGAATATAGAACAACAACTGGACACGTGATCGTCCAATTAATGTGGTCATATAATTAAAACTGGACACACACTGTTCCATTAGCTTTGAATATAGAACAACAACTGGACACGTAATCGTCCAATTAATGTGGTCATATAATTAAAACTGGACACACAAATTTCCATTAGCTTTGAATATAGAACAACAACTGGACACGTGATCGTCCAATTAATGTGGTCATAGAATTAAAACTGAACACACACAGTTCCATTAACTTTGAATATTGAACATCCACGATTGTATATAATTCGTCTCAACATAATGAAATAAGAATAAACGTGTGTCTATAAATACATACATGTACATTATGCACGTTTTCCATTTCAACTTTTATATTACTAGTATTTATTATTATTCCATTTCGGAACTTGCACATTTACACAAGAGAATATCAGAATATATTCCATTTAGCATAATAACTTTTGAATCAAGCTGTAGCCGTTACGATTGTGTCCAGCAAGGCTCTTAAATTCCACATTGCCTCGCGACGATGGATTTCATCAGGAATGAGGTCTCGAGAGCGATTAATATAAGTTGTAAGAACTTGTTTCACAATGGAGCTACGTTAAAATTGTACACACTAAAGAATGAAAATATAAACTAAAATATATTATTTTGTATTAATATATTTGAAATGTCAGTATACATTACAAGTTAATCTGACAGTCTAATTTCTACTCACCTGTGTGCGTATATTCTCTTGGGGGACTAAAGAATGAAATCACAAATCTATCATTTTATATTATATATCCTTTGTTCCCTACTTCCTTCATTTTTGCGGACACTGGTTAGGACAACTCATCGGGAATGCCAGCCCGTCGGCATGATTATTCACGTCATATCAGTAACCGCGTATCGTCATAAAGACTAATTTAACGGATGTTTTTAAAACACTCTGCTTTTATCCAATAAGCGTGTACGGATATCAGATATATATTACACAACCAGTATGATCACGTTAATAAGGCCCGATTCTACCTACACTTGTTCTAGGAAATGTCCCCCACAACATGTGACAAGAAGGTACAAAATAACGTATCTGAATCATATATAATTATATTACAGCTATGTATATTGATCGAATACAGTACAACATTCATTAAATCAAATTTGTCTTGTCTATTAAATTCATATCATAATTATACAGTCTTGTATGTAAGTAATTCTTTATTTCTGTCTCATCCATATACATGTAATACACACATTATTACATTTCACAATACATCAGTATACTGCCGATCAGTTATTGAGCTATAAGAGACTATCAATGTATACAACCATGCGATGCATCTTTGCACTCATCCACCTTTCATTTACGTCACCTTCTTCTAACAATTACACTAATGTATAGGCCCTAGGTCGTGCATCTCTTGGTGTAGGTCGTATGAATATAGCCAACCTAACACATAAAAAAGTAACATCTTGCTGATTACGACCTATCCAAGAGATGTAAGGTCTACAACTACCAGATGCAAGCCAACTACAAAGACCTGTATATACTTAGTCTCTCTTGCAAGCCACCTACAAAGACCTGCATATACTTAGTCTCTCTTGCAAGCCAACTACAAAGACCTGCATATACTTAGTCTCTCTTGCAAGCCAACTACAAAGACCTGCATATACTTAGTCTCTCTTGCAAGCCAACTACAAAGACCTGTATATACTTAGTCTCTCTTGCAAGCCAACTACAAAGACCTGCATATACTTAGTCTCTCTTGCAAGCCAACTACAAAGACCTGCATATACTTAGTCTCTCTTGCAAGCCAACTACAAAGACCTGCATATACTTAGTCTCTCTTGCAAGCCAACTACAAAGACCTGTATATACTTAGTCTCTCTTGCAAGCCAACTACAAAGACCTGTATATACTTAGTCTCTCTTGCAAGCCAACTACAAAGACCTGTATATACTTAGTCTCTCTTGCAAGCCAACTACAAAGACCTGCATATACTTAGTCTCTCTTGCAAGCCAACTACAAAGACCTGTATATACTTAGTCTCTCTTGCAAGCCAACTACAAAGACCTGCATATACTTAGTCTCTCTTGCAAGCCACCTACAAAGACCTGTATATACTTAGTCTCTCTTGCAAGCCAACTACAAAGACCTGTATATACTTAGTCTCTCTTGCAAGCCAACTACAAAGACCTGTATATACTTAGTCTCTCTTGCAAGCCACCTACAAAGACCTGTATATACTTAGTCTCTCTTGCAAGCCACCTACAAAGACCTGTATATACTTAGTCTCTCTTGCAAGCCACCTACAAAGACCTGTATATACTTAGTCTCTCTTGCAAGCCAACTACAAAGACCTGCATATACTTAGTCTCTCTTGCAAGCCAACTACAAAGACCTGTATATACTTAGTCTCTCTTGATAAATGGTTTATGTTTTATCATTTTTGTTGTTTACTTCCGGACAAGGCGTCCGTGGTCCAATGGTAGAGCGTCGGATTTGGAATCGAACGGTCCGTGTTCGATACTCAGTCAGGCCACGTATGTAGTGTCATTGAGCAAGGCACCTCACACACATTGCTTAGTACTGGTTAACCGCTATGGTCGGCTAAGCATGCCCAGGAAAACATGTCAACATGTCCCCGCAAAGGGTTTGACATTAATGGTATCCCGGCGTGAAGAGTTTTCACCCAGAACAGGTTATCGCCTAACTGTGGGAATAGCAAGTGGCGAGAGATCACGCAATATTTCACGCTCAAGTTACCGGAATTATAAATAAACATACCATGTGCACTTCCAATCTATTTCTAACCGATCATAGAGATCAGACAGGTAAATAAGCGGTGAAAATTTTAAACCTACCCCAGTTTTTACTAATTTCACTATATCCGTTTTATGTCGCCATATAAATATCATTTTTTAAAGACATCAGCAATTTGTTCTCCAAAATGACATATTCATCGTCATCCACGCCAATATATTTACAAATAAAAATGTCATTATAGTCTCACTGCTCCGTGTTTATGAGTTTCGTCCGTTATTACACACAAGGGGTCCGTATGAATAATATCGATTTTCACCGTTTTTTGCTATAAGGTACATGTGTTGTCACAGAGGTTCTCCAACTGATATACATGGTTGTGTAAACCTAGTTATTCTCTGTTAGGCACCGTGTGATGTGTTCGATGGATGTGTCCATTTATGGTTCTGCACTCAGTCAGAGTAATTAGGAGGGTGACGACTTCTTATGCCCCGTGTGTTTGTCTAAGTTAAACTAAATGTTAGTGCTTTAGATACAGTATATAGACAAAATGCTGCCCAACATGAATTTTGAGTGAAAATGATATATTAAGCCTATTAATAAAGTAAGTCTTCCGTATTTATATTGTTTTGTTAAAAAGAACTGTTAATTGCATACTAATGCTCGCTCTGTAGGCAAGTTCCACAGTTAGGCGAAAACATGTGACGTCATTCCGGATTACTGAGACAATCGTTTTTCTTCGAGATTTTTGTGAATGAATTGTAAAATATTGTTTATTTGGTGACATAAAATTGTTTGCAGTGTATGGCAATTCTAAACCTATAGGAGTCCGTTATGTACTACATTGTCGGAAACCAGTAACACCGGGATACATACACACAAGGTTGAAACTTGATTCCCCCCCCCCAGTGCTCCTGAGACTATACACGCCATTGCCACCCACTATACAAGAACAACTGCATTACGATATAACTATTCCACACCTTTCCAGTTTCACTCCACGTGCGCATATTATATTAGGTCTTCTTTTCGCCATTTAAAATTGGTTTCACTAGTGTGTGTTTTGCGTTTATTTATCGTTGCTACCGGTTGCCCATATGAGCGACGCCTCCTGAAGAGATTAGTCATTTTAGATTTTGGAGGATAGTGCAATGATACAGACAGAGGCCCATTCCAGAGTCTCTTCTGGTTCTTTTACGTGCACGGTGTAAAGCACCCACATGAGACCTCGGTTTAACGTCCCATCTGAAAGACTGTTAATTTTATTAGGGTCAGACGGGGGATCGAAACCGCGATCCCTGGATTACCAGTCCAGCGTGTTACCACTGGACTACCGATCCGTCTGTAATGTGTTTTTTTATTATTTAAGTTTATTTAACGTCGCTACCGGTTTCCCATTTGAGCGACGGGCAGTTTACCTAACAACACCTTTCCTCTCCAGCGGTTAACCAGTACTTGGTGCACCAACCTCCGTAAGAAACTGCCAACTGTTTCATATAAATGAGACACGGTCTGAGCGGGGCTCGAACCCGTGACCATCAGAGGGGATAGGTTACAGTGATATACAAGTCAGCGACCTTAACCACTCGACCACGGAGGTGGTCATGTGTATTATGTGTGTTTTACGTTTATTTGTCGTCACTACCGGTTGCCCATATGAGCGACGCCTCCTGAAGAGATTAATCATTTTAGGTTTTGGAGGATAGTGCAATGATACAGACAGAGACCCATTCCAGAGTCTCCTCTGGTTCTTTTACGTGCACGGTGTAAAGCACCGACACGAGACCTCGGTTTACCGTCCCATCTGAAAGACTGTTCATTTTATGTGTATTATTATTTAATGTGGCATACTTATAGTGCAGACGCACGTAACCATGGAGATTGTTATGCCACTTCCAGCTGTCAACTATTCGCGCATGGGCAACCACGGGTCTATACAACGTCATTATTGGAACCTGGACTAGTGTGACTGTTACCCGGAAGTAACGGGAGTTACCGGTCATAACCCGTGTGAACATTACCGCTAAATATGAATAGTATAGATCATACAAACTCCATAGAGACGCTATGGACCGATTGATGCATCTGAATATAATGTTCAATTATATATCATAATATACGTACTATGTAGAATGTTCCACCTTTTCTATATTTTCATTTGTGTTTGTGACATTAAACTTTATTGCATACGTTACTATAAATAGTAACACATTTGATGGTAGAAGAGCAAAATATCTGGTCGACGCAGGCAATATATTTCGAATTTCGACTCTGCCGTGCAGGGCCAATATTCGATATTGGCCCGGCTCGCGCCGAGAACGAATCACGAGCACGTGTCACATGTAACAACAACATAGTAACTACATTGTGTAAACATGGCCGCCGAAGCAACACTAAAGTCGTTGTCTGACAGATTGTTGTCTCTTGACGGTAAAATGGCTGAGCGAAATAAGCAAATAACAGCAGAAGGAACATACGGCTGTGTATAGAAAATGAAAAACGGACACACAAAGGCTACAACTCAAACTGGACTGAATAGGGCGTATGACTGGTTGAAATCTGTTGTTGAACATCGCGATTTATCTGAGATACCACCTGAAGAATTAAACATGCTGATGGGGCCGTTAAGGTATGCAATAAAGAAGTTATTAAACGGCTGCTGTGGGCCATTTGTGGATATTGGCGCACCTATCCGATATTGGCCCTCGGGCCTAACGGCCCTCTGGCCAATATCTCCATAGGGTACGTAATAAACGTAAAGTACGTAATAATTGAGTTAGTGTTTTAATTCATCTATAGCAACAGCCGTTGCTAATGAGTTCCGAGAAATTCCAAATTTGTATTTGAACAAGAACAAGCAATTTTTCAGATTTTAACAATAACTTCTCATCTACACACATACTCATTATATAAGTATAATCATTTTATGACATAGAAGACGTATGTGTATGATCATATTACACGTAATATGGTATTGAAATAGATTATAAAGTAAAAAAATATAACCACATTCAGAAAACTGTAACAGACTAATACTTTCTTACTATGGTGTGGTGTTATACGTGTATTTATCGTCGCTACCGGTTGTCCATATGAGCGACGCCTCCTGAAGAGATTAGTCATTTGAGATTTTTGGAGGATAATGCAATGATACAGATAGAGATCCCACTCTAGAATCTCCTCTGGTTCTTTTACGTGCACGGTGTAAAACGCCGACATGAGACCTCGGTTTAAAGTCCAATGAGTGTTAATTTGCTTAGGGTCAGACGGGGGATCCCTGGATTACCAGTCCAACGTGTTAACCACTGGACTACAGATACGTCTGTAAACACACAAGAAATGAAATTCACCTCTTAGATAGAATTTATTTGACAGTCAACAGTTTTTATAACAAATAATAAATTATTTAATGTATGATTACCAGATGATGACATTTGAATACGTTTAAACTTTTTAGCATACTAGGTAATACTATGCATCAATGTAAAGTTGTCTAATATTTCTGTGTTGCAAATTAAAATTCAATCCGGGTTCGATCCTCGGGCCGAGAAGTATGTGAGATGGTACGGTGGTCGCCAGCTCAGACAGGTGAGCTTTCTCCGGGTACTCCGGTTTCCTCCCACACGAATGACCACATTTACGGTTTCATCCGAGCCAATGAGAGTGATTAATATAAGTTGTTAAAACTTGCTTCGCAATCGTTGTAAAATAAATAAAGTTTAAATAAACAAAAACAAAAAAAATTAAAATGAAATTCATCTTCAACAATCTCATTGTGACACACTTCAAATACACATTTATTTTAGCTCGATTGCGAAACAAGTTATTTCAACTTATATAAATCACTCTCGAGACCTCATTCCTGATGGAATCCAATGCCACGATGGAGAGAGAAGAGGCAACGTGGAATTTAAATGCCTTGCCTAAGGGCACAATCGTAACGGCTCCAGTGGGGCTCGAACTCCGGACCTTTCGCACCTGAAGCGAACGCGCATCCACTGCGCTATCACGACTTCCACACTTCACATCGTCTCTCCCTTCGATTTATTCTGTTCTGTTCATATCTATGTTATAAGTATGCGTAGATTATGTGAATATGGTGACTAAAATCGATATGTATATTCCTTAGAAAGAAAGTTGGATTATTTAGAGGATAGTAAGCATAATTCTTGACAGATTATTAACAATATTATATTAATAACACTGGGCAAATGCATTCATAACAACATACAGTTACTAAAGAGTCATGACGTTATAATCATGCTATGCGGTAGCAATGATGAATAGACTGCATGTTGTCTGTCAGTTGGTCATTTCCTTCCAAATAATGTCAAGCCTAACTGTCACAATTATCGTGTATTGTAACGGTACCCGTCTTCGAGAAGTCGATTGACACGTACTCTGTTGGTTCATGTTGCGCTACAAACGGCCTTTTAGCCTCCCAGTCTGTATTTCTCTCCAAGTCTAAATCTGCATACACAAGCTGATCTTCACTCTGTGTAGTCTGTTTCGGAAATAAAAATTCCACTTATCATTAAATTAATAGCAATACATGAATTAATACATGAATTATATGACGTGTAATGTATTGTTAGTTGGAAAACAATTCTCTGTTATTTCAACCAACCAATCAAAAATGATTACGTCTTATTGCTAAATCTATTAAAGCGACGTTATATTGGTGAACAACATATTAATACATGAATTATATGACGTGTAGCGTATTGTACCCATTGTTAGTTGTAAAACAATTCTCTATTACGTCATACAACCAATCAAAAAAGATTACTTCTTCTTGCTAAATCTATTAAAGCGACGTTATATTGGTGAACAAAATATTAATACATGAATTATATGACGTGTAGCGTATTGTATCCATTGTTAGGTGTAAAACAATTCTCTATTACGTCATACAACCAATCAAAATATATTACTTCTTCTTGCTAAATATATTAAAGCAACATTGCATTCAATTTGGTGAACAAAGAAAATATCTACAGAATATGATTTCCTATTATATGGTTTAATTGTTTTCCAAATACACATATTCTGAACAGTTCAACTAATAAACAAATGTCGTAAACGGTGTGTGTTGACATGAGAAAAGAATGTAATTAGGGGCAACATCCGGGTCATGCGTAATGCAACACGTCCATGCGTAATGCTACACGGACATGCGTAATACAACACGGCCATACGTAATGCACCACGTACATGCGTAATGCTACACGGTCATGCGTAATATAACACGTCCATGCGTAAAAACACGTTCATGCGTAATACAACACATGTACCGTGAATAACAACATTTATGGAACAGATTTACCGCTATATCTCATATGTGTGCCTATGCATATTTATTTTTAGACTATTCTGATCTAAATTGTCTCTAAGGGAGACATTATAGCACGTTTGATGCATTTAGTAGATATACTCCAATAATAATCAAACGTAAATTCAGGAGCGTGGCCTACGTTGTGTGTGTGTTTTACTTTTATTTATCGTCGCTACATGTTGCCCGTATGAGCCTGAAGAGATTAGTCATTTTAGAGGTTTGGAGGATAGTGCAATGATACAGACAGAGACCCATTCCAGAATCTCCTCTGGTTCTTTTACGTACACGGTGTAAAGCATCGACAGGAGACCTCCGTTTAAAGTCCCATGTGAAAGACTGTTACTCTATGTGAAATCCTACTAACCCGTTGGAGCATGTAGACCGCAACAACATCGTTTATTATTATTTGTGATGTAAGAAAGTCACAAACTCACATTTCTGAAATGGATAATCTATATAATAGAAAGGTGAACAACACAGAGGTGTACAGACGGATCTGTAACCCAGTGGTAACACGCTGGACTGGTAATCCAGGGATCGCAGGTTCGATCCCCCGTCTGACCCTAATAAAATTAAGTCTTTCAGGTGGGACGTTAAACCGAGGTCTCGTGTCGGTGCTTTACACCGTGCACGTAAAAGAACCAGAGGAGATTCGGGAATGGCTCTCTCTCTGTATCATTGCACTAACCTCCAAAATCTAAAATGACTAATATCTTCAGGAGGCGTCGCTCATATGGCAACCGGTAGCGACGATAAATAAACGTAAAACACACACAGAGGTGTGAGATCACTATGGTATAGATTATCAACAACAAAACATTCGAAAACGTGTACAGTTATGAGTTTGTTTAAGCTTAAACTTTATTTATTTTACAACGATTCCGAAGCAAGTTTTAACAACTTATATTAATCACTCTCGTTGGCGCGGATGAAAGTGTAACATTATGTGGTCATTCATGGGGGAGGAAATCAGAGTACCCGGAGAAAACCCACCATGTCCGATCTGGCGACCCGGTAGCATCTCACATACTTTCCGGTCCGAGAATCGAACCCGGGTTGCATTGGTGAGAAGCGAATGCGCTAACCACTGCACTAACATGTATTACAATATTAGCGTTGTCGACTGGTTCTATACACATGGTGTACGTGTAAGGCCATATAGCTTTGAATAGAGCAAGTATTGATTACTGGTTTCTGGTCCTCCGTTGCTGCTTTCCCGTCAGCTTTTGGTATCACGCATGCGTACTCTGCTAGATCAATATCCGGTGCCACATTTCCTCCTTGGATGTTATTGAACACCGGTTCTGTGAGAAGCAAAAGTAGACATATCAAGTGTAGCAATATTTGTTTTTAAACTTTCTTTATTTTTACAACGATTGCAAAGTAAGTTTTAACATCTTATATTAATCGTTGGCGCGGATGAAAGCGTATATGTGGTCATTCGTGTGGGAGAAAACCGGAGTACCCGGAGAAAACCCACATGTCCGATCTGGCGACCATCGTACCATCTCACATACTACGAACCCGGGTTGCATTTGTGAGAAGCGAGCGCGCTAACTACTGCGATAATCCAACAGCGAGAGCAACGGCATAAGGCAATTGCTGGCCGTAACATATATTCTGATTTCTGATTTATTTTTGGATTTCGCGTAGCACCAACAGATAAGATTGTATATCGACGTTCCAGCTGTAAGTGGCCCATCAGAGCATTATTGTGTCATGTACCCAGGTATAACCACCGTCATTCCACAGGCCAGCTGGATGGCTACTCTAAGTGAGAGATTTAGACTCATTGTGATTCGAAATAATGGGCAACGATTACCATCTGATATTGTCACAAAGTTGTGTATGCTAAGATTGCATCAGGGTTTTGTAAATTTTTGAGTTCATGTATAAATGTAGCTCACACACTTGAGATTACAGCAGCCCTCATAGCCCACTAAACATCTAGTTATTATAAAGGCGATAGGCACAACCATCACTTTTAGATGATGGGTATTTAATTTTCTTAGAAAACTCAGTCGTCCAAATGCACTTATTAGTTAGTTACGTATTTTGGGTACATTATTTTGAATAGTTAGTACACTTACCATCTACTTGAAGCATCATGATCCTACAATTGAAATATTGCAATTAGTAGCATTAATATATCTATATAATTTTATATAATAAGAGGGACCTGCGTTCAGCGCAAATCAACATAGAGTCTTGGAAGGACACAGCATCAAAGCGGTCATCATGGAGACACCTTGTGAAAGCTGGGGTCAGACGTGCCGAGGCTGAGCGAACTCGGCTTCGTGAGCAGAAACGACAAAAGCGAAAGGAATCAACCAAACTGGATGACTCGATCTTCCCCTGCGATGACTGCAACAGAGACTGCCACCCAAGAACAGGCCTACTCAGTCACCGCAGAAGATGTTCCTCAACAAGAGCGCAATCCATCGTCTCATAGGACGGACGGAGGCTGATGATATATAATTATAGCAATTAGAAAAGTAAACTCTAAACTCGACCTATAATGACTAAATAATAAATATTCAGAATTCGTCTACTTGCAAACACTTCTAAATATTGTACCATAACGCTATACACTCTACCACACGGACACCGGAATCTTAGCGATGATTGCAACGCAAACATATTTCAAGCAGTCCAAAACTACATCCGGGAAAGCAGACGATTTTCATGAGCATCTGTTCACTAAATGTTGCATGCGTGTCTCTGCCATTGAACTATCCGAATGAATCTATCATATTCCTTGTTCTATCATTTCTTTTTTCTTCTGAGTCAATCTCAATTTCAACCTTCTAAATTAGTATGTACTTGTTTCATCCTTATTAATCTTATTATCTTATGGATATTCTAAGTTACAGTTCATGATTAAAACGTTTACCTACCATTATTTCAAATTTGAATTAATAGTTTAGAAAATAGTACAACACTGTCATATCACAATTGTGTATGACACATGGCGTTGTCCTGTTGGAACAGTGTGACGTTTCTGTTGGCGTTAA
>CM026386.1:48078788-48127890 GCA_014843695.1 Archivesica marissinica
CTCTCCCGTCGAACTACCGTCCTATTTCGCTGTTGAACACCATGGAGAAAGTGTTTGAGAGGATAATATTCAAACCTGTGCTCAACTTCTTGCGTGATACTAATTTCCTTACCTGCTATCAGTCTGGATTTTTACCAGGCGATTCAACTGTGAATCAGCTTACATATTTGTACAATACATTCTGTCGTGCTCTTGATAATGGGCTAGAGGTAAGGGTTATTTTCTTTGACATAAGCAAAGCTTTCGATAAGGTGTGGCATCGTGGAATCCTTCAGAGGCTCGAACAAGCCGGTATTCGTGGCAGCTTACTATCCTGGTTCTCAAACTATCTTTCAAATAGATGTCAGTGAGTAGTTATCCCTGGAGCATCCTCAACTTCTTCTGAAATACATGCCGGTGTTCCCCAAGGGTCAATACTTGGTCCATTGTTGTTTTAATCTATATAAATGATATTGTTACCGATATTGGGTCAAACATAAATCTCTTTGCTGATGATACCAGTCTGTTCATTATTGTTGATACACCTACTGTAGCATCTGTTCAACTCCAATCGGATATTGACAAAATATCGTCATGGGCGGAAAAATGGCTCGTCACCTTCAATCCGGCTAGAATCTCTCATCATCTCTCGGAAAAGGTTAAAACCAGTACATCCAGCTCTTCACATGTCTAATTTCATTATTCCGTCTGTTGATTTTCATAAACACCTAGGTATACTGATCTCTGACGACTGTACTTGTCATCATCAGATAAAGCATATGAAAACCAAAGCATGGTCAAGAGTAAACATAATGAGATGTCTAAAATATGTACTGGACAGGAAATCGCTTGAAATAATTTATGTGTCTTTTGTCAGGCCTCTTATGGAGTATGCTAATGTAATCTGGGACAACTGCACTCAATACGTAAAAGATGAATTGGACAAAATTCAGAACGAGGTTGCTCGTATCGTCACCGGCTGTACAAAACTTGTCTCAATACGTCAACTTTATCTTGAATGTAGATGGGAAACCCTAGGCACTAGACGTCACAAACACAAATTGTTATTATTTTACAAGATCATAAATGGATTAGTGCCAGATTATTTATCCGCGCTTGTTCCAGTTTCAGTTGGTCAAGCAACAAATAGATCACTGAGGAACAGTACAAACCTCCTTAACATCCGTGGCAGAACTTCTCAATATGTAAATTCTTTTCTTCCATCTGTCATTAACGATTGGAATGCTTTGCCACAGGAAACTAAGGATATTGATACACTAGCGTCTTTCACATATTGTTTGAACTCTAATAAACCGAATCCTAATCCATTGTTCTAGCATGGTGTCCGCCGTGCCCAAGTCCTCCATACCCGTATTCGAAACGGATGCAGTGCTCTAAATCAACATTTATTTTCGAGAAATATTATAAACTGTCCACTCTGCAGATGCGGAGCTAATGAATCCAGTCTCTACTACTTATTCCAATGTCCTGAGTATTCAGATACCAGAATAACCCTTATCAACACCATTAGCCCGTTGGCAGACATTTCTCTTAAAATTCTTTTGTATGGTGATGATAATCTAAGTGAAGAGATAAACAAGGTGATATTTGATGCAGTTCACCAGTTTATTACATCAACAAAGGGATTTGATAACGGCTAGTGTAATTTGTGTATCTTCCTCTTCCATCCTCGTATAAACGATTCCCACCTCGTTCTCGCTCACTCACTCTTTCTCTCTCTCTCTCTCTCGTCCCCTCTCTCGCCTCACCATTTCCTAAATCGACTGCACGTAATCCCTCACCATTTCCTAAATCGACTGCACGTAATCCGACTGGTAAGCCAGTCTGATTGATTACTTCATCATCATCTCCATATTATTTTTAATTACACTAATATCATTACAGTTGAATAAAACTTGTCACGTTCATAAATGTATATACACTCTGTCATATTTTATGAAAATTATGTTTGTCATGGAGAAAATCTAAATAAGCTACTAGCTTCCGATTTAATCCATTTGTTCTTGTATATTATTGTTACAACATGATGTAAATATTGATAAAATAAAATATGTTTAAACTAACGGTATATTATTAGTTTGATCCAAGTACTGTAAAACACCAGGTGACTGAATAGGAATTTCGTTGGGTGCTTGCATAATGCTAAACTACTACTATTTACAGGATTACATATTAAATGAGTTTATATCAGATTATGTGACTTACGGTTTTATATGTTTAACTTCTATCTGTTGTGAGTCATTCCTCCCCAGAGACACATTTTGTCGGTTTTTCCGCAACACAAGCATCAATGTGATCGCGATCATATTTACCAAGGCAATACACACACATCCAACAACTGGCCCGGCGACTGACAACTGACTGTCATAACTATAAGATTCAGTGACTGGTTTCTGTGAGGCGTCTGAAACAAAACAAAGTATCACAAACATGTAGCTGCACTAACTTCACTGATAATAACTCATAGCCTCTCTATATGAATATGTATCTACACTCATCATCATCATCATCATCATCATCATCATCATCATCATCAATATTATCACAATCATCATGTCATCATCACAATCATCATCAATCATCATCACCACCACCATCATCATTATCATCATCATCATCATTACCACCACTACCATCAACATTATTACCATCATCATCATCAACAAAAACAACAACAACATTAACACCATCATAATCGTCGTCATCTTCGTCGTAATCATCATCAACACCATCATCATCATCATCGTCATCGTCCTCCTCTTCGTCATCATCATCATCATCATCATCAACATCATCATCAACATCATCATCAACAACATAAGCACCATCGTCATCGTCGTAGTCCGCTTAGTCATCAACACCATCGTCATCGTCGTAGTCCGCTTTGTCATCAACATCAACACCATCGTTATCATCGTTGTGGTCGTTAATTATTTACCTTTTACTACCAGCGTTATGGAACTGGTTATGTTTCCGCCAATGGTGTTAGTAGCGCTGCATGTGTAAACTTGGGCATGATCCATGGTCACGCTCTGTAGATGAAGTTCTAAGTACTTGAATCTGCTAGTTGCTATAGAAACAACACAATTACTATAGCAAGAAATAAATATAGTCTTAACCTTAGATCAGAAGTAACGGTATGTGCTATTGGATGTCTATTTTTAGATCAGAGGTAACAGTCTGTGCTATTGGATGTCTATTTTTAGACCCAATCATAGCAATCGATACAACTGACTTGGTGTATGGGTTGCATTCTGTCCGTCGAACTGCGTTTTTGTTGTTTATATTATAAATACATTTATTTAAAACTATTTCGTTATAACTCGAACACAATCTTATGATGTGGGGATAGGAGGAATTAATATTGTTTTCGATATATATCGTTTTAAAATAAGCATTTACACTTTTAATAGTTTGTAATGCAAACTAGTATACATTTTGTACTGGAGGAATGTTTTCAAAAATACAAATAACACAAATATATGGCATAATAGATTTACATTAGAAACCTGCTGATTAGTTTAGACAAATTTATTTTAGCTCGATTGCGAAACAAGTTATTTCAACTTATATAAATCACTCTCAAGACCTCATTCCTGATGGAATCCATCGCCACGAGGGAGAGAGAAGAGGCAACGTGGAATTTAAATGCCTTGCCTAAGGGCACAATCGTAACGGCTCCAGTGGGCCTCGAACTCCGGACCTTTCGCACCTGAAGCGAACGCGCATCCACTGTGCTATCACGACTTCCACGACCTGTTGATTCAATCACTAGAACCGTGTTACTACTGTGTCACATTGAAGCATGTCTCTGTGGCATCCTTATAGCCTGGGAACAGGCGTCGATATATTTTGCCTGTTCAGTCAAATAAATATGTTTTAACACCGAGACCATTAATTGGGCCGTATTGATTTTGCCAGAAGTTAAACAATAACAATTTGACAGACTTGAACCCAGGCTAGCATCCTTAGGCAATACATTAAAATATGTCGCTCTGTCCAATCTCTCAGGATGAGATCCGAAGAGGGATTAGACCAGCCTGTCGATTTCTCACTAATTTACTTCTGACAAAATTATCAGAAACGAAATACGCCCAATTAATGATCTAAGTGTTAAAATATTATCTGATATTTGATATTTTATTTCTGAATTCCAATAGGCTCAAAAGCCCATGAGGACATATACATGCATACTTTATGGCAAACAGTGATAATAGCATAAATTATATAAATACTTGTACAATGTACATAGATATCAAACATAAAGAACTATATACTATGTCCACCGTATGACCTTAATAAAATTAACAGTCTTTCGGATGGGTCGGTGCTTTACACCGTGCACGTAAAAGAACCAGATGATACTCAGGAATTGGTCTCTGTCTGTACCATTGCACTATCCTCCAAAATTCTAAAATGACTAATCTCTTCACGAAGCGTCGTTCATATGGGCAACCGGTAGCGACGATAAATAAATGTAAAACACACACAACAGTCTTTCAGATGGGACGTTAAACCGAGGTTTCGTGTCGGTGTTTTACACCGTGCACGTAAAAGAATCAGAGGAGATTCTGGAATGGGTCTCTGTCTGTATCATGCACTATCCTCCAAAATCTAAAATAACTAATCTCTTCAGGAGGCGTCGCTCATATGGGCAACCGGTAGTGACGATAAATAAACGTAAAAACACACACAGTTTATCACCTTTTATTCACTAAAGTGCGAGAGGACTTCATGGCGTAATGGTTACGGTCGTTGACTTCAACTCAATTGCCCCATACCGCTGTAAGTTCGAATCCCACTGGGGTTTCGAATTATATCATATGACGACGCTATCCAGCTGCCTTACGGATGCACGGTGGTTCTATCCGGGTGCCCGTGAAATAGTGATCGGAAGGTGCATGGGTCTTCCTCCACCCAATAATAATTGGACAGTCACTATGTGTCACAGACTGTTGGTGTGACTTTAAGCATCCAATACAAAACAAAAAGCACATATAGTGAAGTGTTTGTTCATTATAGTGTCACCCCTAGTTAAAGGGCCACCCATTAATGACTTATGAGACCACACTTTTTATGAACACCAATACTTCCTGGATCCTATGCTTGTATGTCAGGCGCCAGGCTGGTAGGCAATCAGGCACTATTACTTAACTAGCTTGCGGCTCACAAAACCGCCATATAAGAACGCACCCATGACGAGGTTCCAACCTTCGACATCCCGCATCATAGGCGGACGCCTTAAGCACTAGGCCACTGAGATATATATGCATGTACCCTGGACTCATAGGTTAAATAAACTGTATACATGTGTCTATATAAACAGGGGAACCATACAAGTAACATTCATCTTACTACTGATTTCGCCCGTTTCATTCCGCCATGTAATAGATGACAATGGATTGCTGTCAACTGCACAGTTAATCATTACGGTATCCCCGATATATACAGTTCTGCTCTTATGTCCCGCAACCGACACGACTGGTGTATCTGTAATGTTGAGAATAGCCATAGTCGTCTCACAAATCTCGTTGTCGAGTGATTATCGACCGAGCACGTGCAGGGCTCGTGTTCTATTTTATACTTCACCGAGGTATATTCATGCAGCATGGTTTCGTGACCATTTCATATATTTACTCGGTTCTTTGAATATAATTAAATCTACAAGGCCTCCGTGGCCGATTGGTTTAGGTCATTGACATCAAATCACTTGGAGGTTCGCCGTATGACCATAGCTGTTGGGGCGACTTTAACAACAGCGATCAAAATCAAACAAAATATCTACTAGAAATATAAACGCACCAACTATACAGTCATACCTGGGCAATAGACCGGAAAAGATGACCATCGTTTTACTTGTACAATCAAACCTGGGCTACAGACCGTATAATGATGACCTTCATTTTACGTGTACAATCAAAACTGGGCCATATACCGGATTAAGACGAGTATCATTTTACTTGTACACTGAAACCTGTGCTATAGACCGGATAAAGATGACCATCATTGTACTTGTACACTGAAACCTGTGCTATAGACCGGATAAAGATGACCATCAGTTTACTTGTACAATCAAACCTGGGCTATAGACCGGATAAAGATGACCATCATTTTACTTGTACAATCAAACCTGGGCTATAGACCGGATAAAGATGACCATCATTGTACTTGTACACTGAAACCTGTGCTATAGACCGGATAAAGATGACCATCATTTTACATGTACAATCAAACCTGGGCTATAGACCGGATAAAGATGACGATCATTTTACTTGTACAATCAAACCTGGGCTATAGACCGGATAAAGATGACCATCATTTTACTTGTACAATCAAACCTGGGCTATAGACCGGATAAAGATGACCATCATTTTACTTGTACAATCAAACCTGGGCTATAGACCGGATAAAGATGACCATCATTTTACATGTACAATCAAACCTGGGCTATAGACCGGATAAAGATGACCATCATTGTACTTGTACAATCAAACCTGGGCTATAGACCGGATAAAGATGACCATCATTTTACTTGTACAATCAAACCTGTGCTATAGACCGGATAAAGATGACCATCATTGTACTTGTACAATCAAACCTGGGCTATAGACCGGATAAAGATGACCATCATTGTACTTGTACAATCAAACCTGGGCTATAGACCGGATAAAGATGACCATCATTTTACTTGTACAATCACACCTGGGCTATAGACCGGATAAAGATGAACAATTGACTGTAACTCAAGTCCATACACTTACATGTAATATTCGCCGAGTATGCTGCAACTAATTGCAGTTTAGGGAACGCTGAATTTTCAACCCCACATCTTATATTACGACCATTGTCTTCTCGTGTCAGATTCACCAACAGAACCTAAAATATACGACAGGAATAGTAATAAGTAACATCTGTTCAGTCCATCCGTGGCTAGCAACATGATTGAGTTCTATACTTTTTAACTATCAAAGAAAACATGTACAACTGAATACGTCCATCCGTGGCTAGCAACATGATTGAGTTCTATATTAATTGTGTACTATCAAAGACAACACGTACCACTGAATACGTCCACCCGTGGCTAGCAACATGATTGAGTTCTATATTAATGTTGCACTATCAAAGACAACACGTACAACTGAATAACTCTATCCGTGGCTAGCAACATGATTGAGTTCTATATTATTTTTGTACTATCAAAGAAAACACGTACCACTGAATACGTCCACCCGTGGCTAGCAACATGATTGAGTTCTATATTTGAACTATCAAAGAAAACATGCACCACTGAATACCTCCATCCATGGCTAGCAACATGATTGGGTTCTATATTAATTTTGTACTATCAAAGAAAACACGTACAACTGAATACGTCCATCCGTGGCTAGCAATATGATTGGGTTCTATATTAATTGTGTACTATTAACGAAAACACGTACAACTGAATAAGTCCATCCGTATGTAGGAGTATGTGTGTCGTATAGCCTCTCCGTTGGTATCCGTGCTATGTTCTTGAGTCCTTTCCACACTACACGACTTTTAGGATTCGATTCACTCACACTGCACTTCAGTGCCAGTTCCGTATCGCCATTGGCATTGTTCTTCTTCGTGGTTTCTGTGAGATTGACTGTCAGAGGTGCAACTGGAGAAGAAGATATGCAGATGAAACTCAACTACGCACGTTTATTGGGATCATTTTTGTTTTATGTTTATTTATCGTCGCTACCGGTTGCCCATATGAGCGATGCCTCCTGAAGAGATTAGTCATTTTAGATGTTTGGAGGATAGTGCAATGATACAGACAGAGACCCATTCCAGGGTCTCATCTAGTTCTTTTACGTGCACGATGTAAAGCATCGACACGAGACCTCGGTTTAAAGTTCCATATGAAAGACTGTTAATTTTATTAGGGTCAGACGGGGGGTCGAACCTGCGATCCCTGGATTCCCAGTCCACCGTGTTAACCACTGGACTACGTATCCGTCTGTAGATTCGGATAAGCTTAATGATAATGGATAAACATTCTGAATTTTAAAGGCAGAATATAATGGTGGTACCACACTGTTTTAAAATTAATTCGAGATTAGCAGGAATTCGATTTAAACACAAGTCCTGATAGCGCAGTGGATGGGCGTTCGCTTCTGATGCGAAAGATCCGGAGTCCGAGCCCTGCTGGAGCCGTTACGATTGTACCCTTAGGCAAGGCATTTATATTCCACTTTGCCTCTTCTCTCTCCCTCGAATGAGGTCTCGGGAGTGATTAATATAAGTTGAAAGAACTTGTTTCACAATCGAGCTAAACTATATTTGTATACAGTCAAACCTGTCTTAAGCAGCCAGTGAAGGGAATCACAGAAAGTGGCTGCTTAACACAGGTGTCTGCTTAATATAGGTCAAATGTATAATAAAACCTTATATTGGGAATCTGGAAACTGGCTGCTTAATACAGATTGGCTGCTTAATAGAGGTGACCACTAACACAGGTTTGACTGTAAACATATAAAAATTAGCAACTTCCGTGGTGTAATAGATAGGCTGTGAGTTCAAGCCTCATCAGAGCCAGGGTGGTGGTATCCTTAAGCAATACATTTATATCCACATGGCCTATTCTCTCTCCCGCATGGCGATGGTATCCATCATGAGGTATCCTTAAGCAATACACTTATATCCACATGGCCTATTCTCTCTCCCGCATGGCGATGGTGTCCATCAGGAGGTGTCCTTAAGCAATACACTTATATCCACATGGCCTATTCTCTCTCCCGCATGGCGATGGTTTCCTTCAGGAGGTATCCTTAAGCAATACACTTATATCAACATGGCCTATTCTCTCTCCCGCATGGCGATTGTGTCCATCAGGAGGTGTCCTTAAGCAATACACTTATATCCACATGGCCTATTCTCTTTCCCGCATGGCGATGGTTTCCATCATGAGGTATCAAGGGCGATTAATCTAATGCTGTACAATTACTATGATAGAGATACAAGGTGTTTGGTGCATTATACTAGTGGGGGTCCTATGATAGAGGTACAAGGTTTTTGGTGCATTATACTAGTGGGGGTCCTATGATAGAGGTACAAGGTTGTTGGTGCATTATACAAGTGGGGGTCCTATGATATAGGTACAAGGTTTTTGGTGCATTATACTAGTGGGGGTCTTATGATAGAGGTACAAGGTTTTTGGTGCATTATACTAGTGGGGGTCCTATGATAGAGGTACAAGGTTTTTGGTGCATTATACTAGTGGGGCTCCTATGATAGAGGTACAAGGTAGTTGGTGCATTATACTAGTGGGGGTACTATGATAGAGGTACAAGGTAGTTGGTGCATTATACTAGTGGGGGTCCTATGATAGAGGTACAAGGTTGTTGGTACATTATACTAGTGTACCAGGATAGAGGTACAAGATTTTTGGTGCATTATACTAGTGGGGGTCCTATGATAGAAGTACAAAGTGTTTGATGCATTATACTAGTGGGGGTCCTATGATATAGGTACAAGGTTGTTGGTGCATTATATTAGTGGGGGTCCTATAGTAGAGATACAAGGTTTTTGGTGCATTATACTAGTGGGGCTCCTATGATAGAGGTACAGGGTTTTTGGTGCATTATACTAGTGGGGGTCCTATGATATAGGTACAAGGTTGTTGGTGCATTATAATAGTGGGGCTCCTATGATAGAGATACAAGGTGTTTGGTGCATTATACTAGTGGGGGTCCAATGGTAGAGGTACAAGGTTTTTGGTGCATTATATTAAGGGGGGTCGTATGATATAGGTACAAGGTGTTTGGTGCATTATACTAGTGGGGGTACTATGATAGAGGTACAAGGTAGTTGGTGCATTATACTAGTGTGGGTCCTATGATAGAGGTACAAGGTTGTTGGTACATTATACTAGTGTACCAGGATAGAGGTACAATATTTTTGGTGCATTATACTAGTGGGGGTCCTATGATAGAAGTACAAAGTGTTTGATGCATTATACTAGTTGGAGTCCTATGATATAGGTACAAGGTTGTTGGTGCATTATATTAGTGGGGGTCCTATAGTAGAGATATAAGGTTTTTGGTGCATTATACTAGTGGGGGTCCTATGGTAGAGGTACAAGGTTGTTGGTGCATTATACTAATGGGGGTCCTATGATATAGGTACAAGGTGTTTGGTGCATTATATTAGTGGGGGTCCTATGATAAAGGTACAAGGTGTTTGGTGCATTATACTAGTGAGGCTCCTATGATAGAGGTACAAGGTGTTTGGTGCATGATACTAGTGGGGCTCCTATGATAGAGGTACAAGGTGTTTGGTGCATTATACTAGTGGGGGTCCTATCATAGAGGTACACGGTTTTTGGTGCATTATACTAGTGGGGGTCCTAAGATAGAGGTACAAGGTAGTTGGTGCATTATACTAGTGGGGGTCCTATGATAGAGGTAAAAGGTAGTTGGTGTATTATACCAGTGGGGGTCCTATGATATAGGAACAAGGTGTTTGGTGCATTATACTAGTGGGGGGTCCTATGATAGAGGTACAAGGTGTTTGGTGCATTATACTAGTGGGGGTCCTATGGTAGAGGTACAAGGTGTTTGGTGCATTATACTAGTGGGGTTCCTATGATAGAGGTACAAGGGTTTTGGTGCATTATACAAGTGGGTGTCCTATTGTAGAGGTACACGGTTTTTGATGCATTATACTAGTGGGGGTCCTATGATATACGTCCAAGGTTTTTGATGCATTATACTAGTGTACCAGGATAGAGGTACAAGGTGTTAGGTGCATTATACTAGTGGGGGTCCTATGATAGAGGTACAATGTTTTTGATGCATTATACTAGTGTAGCAGGATAGAGGTACAAGGTTGTTGGTGCATTACACTAGTGGGGGTCCTATGATAGAGGTACAAGGTTGTTGGTGCATTATATATAGTGGGGGTCCTATGATAGAGGTACAAAGTGTTTGGTGCATAATACTAGTGGGGGTCCTATGATAGAGGTACAAGGTGTGTGGTGCATTATACTGGTGGGGGTCCTATGATAGAGGTACAAGGTTTTTGGGGCATTAAACTAGTGTACCAGGATAGAGGTACAAGGTTTAAGGTGCATTCTACTATTGGGGGTCCTATGATAGAGGTACAAGGTTTTTGGTGCATTAAACTAGTGTACCAGGATAGAGGTACACGGTTTAAGGTGCATTCTACTAGAAGTGGTCCTATGATAGGGGTACAAGGTTTTTGGTGCATTATACTAGTGTACCAGGATAGAGCTACAAGGTTTTTGGTGCATTATACTAGTGTACCAGGATAGAGGTACAAGGTGTTTGGTGCATTATACTAGTGGGGGTCCTATGATAGAGGTACAAGGTTTTTGGTGCATTATACTAGCGGGGGTCCTATGATAGAGGTACAAGGTTTTTGGTGCATTATACAAGTGGGGGTCCTATGATAGAGGTACAAGTTTTTTGGTGCATTATACTAGTGGGGGTCCTATGATAGAGGTAAAAAGTGTTGGTGTATTATACTAGTGGGGGTCCTATGATAGAGGTACAAGGTTTTTGGTGTATTATACAGGTGGGGATCCTATGATAGAGGTAAAAGGTTTTTGGTGCATTATACTAGTGGGTGGTCCTATGGTATAGGTACAAGGTGTTTGGTGCATTATACTAGTGTGCATTATACTAGTGTACCAGGATAGAGGTACACGGTTTAAGGTGCATTCTACTACTTGGGGTCCTATGGTAGAGATACAAGGATGTTGATGCATTATTCTAGTGGGGGTACTATGATAGAGGTACAATGTTTTTGGTGCATTATACTAGTGGGGGTCCTATGATAGAGGTACAAGGTTGTTGGTGTATTATACTAGTGGGGGTCCTATGATATAGGTACAAGGTTTTTGGTGCATTATACTAGTGGGGGTCCTATGATAGAGGTACAAGGTTTTTGGTGCATTATACTAGTGGGGCTCCTATGATAGAGGTACAAGGTAGTTGGTGCATTATACTAGTGGGGGTACTATGATAGAGGTACAAGGTTGTTGGTGCATTATACTAGTGGGGGTCCTATGATAGAGGTACAATGTTGTTGGTCATTATACTAGTGTACCAGGATAGAGGTACAATGTGTTTGATGCTTATACTAGTGTCTATGATATAGGTACAAGGTTGTTGGTGCATTATATTAGTGGGGGTCCTATGTGGTGGTTTTTGGTGCATTATACTAGTGGGGGTCCTATGATAGAGGTACAAGGTTTTTGGTGCATTATACTAGTGGGGGTCCTATGATAGAGGTAAAAGGTTGTTGGTGTATTATACTAGTGGGGTCCTATGATAGAGGTACAAGGTTTTTGGTGCATTATACTAGTGTGGGTCCTATGATAGAGGTACAAGGTTTGTGGTGCATTATACTAGTGGGGGTCCTATGATAGAGGTACAAGGTTTTTGGTGCATTATACTAGTGGGGGTCCTATGATAGAGGTACAAGGTTTGTGGTGCATTATACTAGTGGGAGTCCTATGATAGAGGTAAAAGGTTGTTGGTGTATTATACTAGTGGGGTCCTATGATAGAGGTACAAGATTTTTGGTGCATTATACTAGTGGGGTCCTATGATAGAGGTACAAGGATGTTAGTGCATAATACTAGTGGGGGTCCTATGATAGAGGTACAAGGCTTTTGGTGCATTAAACTAGTGGGGGATCCTATGATAGAGGTACAAGGTGTTTAGTGCATTATACTAGTGGGGGTCCTATGATAGAGGTACAAGGTGTTTGGTGCATTATACTAGTGGGGGTCCTATGATAGAGGTACAATGTTTTTGGTGCATTATACTAGTGGGGGTCCTATGATAGAGGTACAAGTTTGTTGGTGTATTATACCAGTGGGGTTTCCTATGATAGAGGTAAAAGGTGTTTGGTGCATTATACTAGTGGGGGTCCTATGATATAGGTACAAGGTGTTTGGTGCATTATACTAGTGTGGGTCCTATGATAGAGGTACAAGGTGCTTGGTGCATTATACAAGTGGGGGCCCTATGATAGAGGTACAAGGTATTTGGTGTATTATACTAGTGGGGATCCTATGATAGAGGTAGAAGTTTGTTGGTGCATTATACTAGTGGGGGTCCTATGATAGAGGTACAAGGTTTTTGGTGCATTATACTAGTGGGAGTCCCATGATAGAGGTACAAGGTTTTTTGTGCATTATACTAGTGGGGATCCTATTATAGAGGTACAAGGTGCTTAGTGCATTATACTAGTGGGGGTCTTATGATAGAGGTACACGGTTTTTGGTGCATTATACTAGTGGGGGTCCTATGATAGAGGTACAAGGTTTTTGGTGCATTATACTAGTGGGGATCCTATTATAGAGGTACAAGGTGCTTAGTACATTATACTAGTGGGGGTCCTATGATAGAGGTACACGGTTTTTGGTGCATTATACTAGTGGGGGTCATATGATAGAGGTACATGGTTTTTGGTGCATTATACTAATGGTGGTCCTATGATAGAGGTACATGGTTTTTAGTGCCTTATACTAATGGGGGTCCTATGATAGAGGTACACGGTTTTTGGTGCATTATACTAGTGGGGGTCCTATGATAGAGGTACACGGTTTTTGGTGCATTATACTAGTGGGGGTCCTATGATAGAGGTACAAGGTTTTTGGTGCATTATACTAGTGGGGGTCCTATGATAGAGGTACATCGTATTTGGTGCATTATACTAGTGGGGGATCCTATGATAGAGGTACATGGTTTTTAGTGCATTATACTAGTGGGGGATCCTATGATAGAGGTACATCGTATTTGGTGCATTATACTAGTGGTGGATCCTATGATAGAGGTACATCGTATTTGGTGCATTATACTAGTGGGGGATCCTATGATAGAGGTACATGGTTTTTAGTGCATTATACTAGTGGGGGTCCTATGATAGAGGTACAAGGTTGTTGGTGCATTATACTAGTGGGGGTCCTATGATAGAGGTACAAGGTTTTTGGTGCATTATACTAGTGTGGGTCCTATGATAGAGGTACAAGGTAGTTGGTGTATTATACTATTGTGGGTCCTATGATAGAGGTACAAGGTGTTTGGTGCATTATACTAGTGGGGGTCCTATGATAGAGGTACAAGGTGTTTGGTGCATTATACTAGTGGGGGTCCTATGATAGAGGTACAAGGTTTTTTAGTGCATTATACTAGTGGGGGTCCTATGATAGAGGTACATGGTTTTTGGTGCATTATACTAGTGTGGTTCCTATGATAGAGGTACAATGTTTTGGTGCATTATACTAGTGGGTGTCCTATGATAGAGGTACAAGGTTTTTGGTGCACTATACTAGTGTACCAGGATAGAGGTACAATGTGTTGTTGCATTATACTAGTGGGGATCCTAAGATAGAGATGCAATGTTTTGGTGCATTATACTAGTGTACCAGGATAGAGGTACAATGTTTTTGGTGCCTTATACTAGTGTACCAGGATAGAGGTACAAGGTTTTTGGTGCATTATACTAGTGGGGATCCTATGATAGAGGTACAAGGTGTTTGGTGCATTATACTAGTGGGTGTCCTATGATAGAGGTACAATGTTTTTGGTGCCTTATACTAGTGTACCAGGATAGAGGTACAAGTTGTTTGGTACATTATACTAGTGTACCAGGATAGAGGTACAAGGTTTTTGGTGCCTTATACTAGTGTACCAGGATAGAGGTACAATGTTTTTGGTGCCTTATACTAGTGTACCAGGATAGAGGTACAAGGTTTTTGGTGCCTTATACTAGTGTACCATGATAGAGGTACAAGGTTTTTGGTGCATTATACTAGTGTACCAGGATAGAGGTACAATGTTTTGGTGCATAATACTAGTGGGGGTCCTATGATAGAGGTATAAGTATGTTGTTGCATTATACTAGTGTACCAGGATAGAGGTACACGGTTTAAGGTGCATTCTACTAGTGGGGGTCCTATGGTAGAGATACAAGCTTATTGGTGACTTTTGGGTCAATTTTCAAGTTGATGTGCACATACATTTCACAGCAGCTGTTATTTGTTAATTTAAATTATGACATACATGTTATGTTAGCGCTGACTTTGTCGCTGCAGACTGCTCGTTGACCTTCGAAACAACAAAACACTTTTACTTGATTTTCGTGACGTGTAAATGTTTTGGTAACAATTGAAACTACACTGTATGTATTGCCGATCAGCATTACGTCCTGCATCTCGGTTTCGGTTTCGCCATGCCGTTCTCTGTTGACGTAAATTAGCGCTTTCTTGGGTGGTCGTCCTTTCTTTGTGGTGCATCGTAATTCACTTATTTGGTTTTCATCTACTGATATGTTATTAATTTCGGCTGTTTCTGGGTCAGCTGAAATATCGAACCCATCAGTTATAAATAATTTTAGTTACATCACCCCATTGTTTTAATAGAGGGGGTGTCCTAGGATAGTGGTACAATACCGTTGGTGGGTTATGGATACCATTTCAAGTTCCTGTGGTAACATATACAACATTTGCTAAAAGAAATGCTTATGTATTCCTTATGCAGCTACTGTTTGTGTAGTTGTGTTATTGCTAGTGTGTGCACGCGGGCGCGCGTACGTGCGTGCGAGCGAGTCTGTGTGCCTGTTTCTTATAGACGCACATTCCAAACTACATATCAAACTATTACTTAATATCAGGTGCAGGCCGTGTTCGAACTTGTCACCCAAACCAGATGTATAATGATGCTATATTTAATACTTCGTGTAACTAATATCGAACCTTACCGAAACAAAACATATGGACTCTTAGTAGGTAAATGTTAATACTAGTTAGGTAGATCTTAGTACTAGTTAGGTAAATCTTCCCCTACTTTTCTGATTATTTCCTCATTTATCATTTCTACAAAAACATTTGTGCCTATTCTTAAATGTACTTTAGAGAAATGTAACCCTTCACTTGTAGATACTATATGTGTTATTTTATCGTATAAATAACTCATTGTGAAGGTGTTATCTCTTTGCAATGCTACAACTAAATGAAACAATATAAAAGATATCTAGTATTTATATATGTTTGTTGTAATATATAAATATAACTAATATGACAATATTTGAGAGATGTTACTATCGGAATATGTGTTTGGTCCTGAAAAGGACCGTATTTTTTTTCTTCCTAACAATATCATGTTAAGGGTTTGCTCTCAGGTACAGGTTCGATAATATCCGGAGGAAATATTGTGTTAGAGATAGAATCTCCACAATAATCCACCGGCGTAATCCCTCCATAAACAGGAACATAGCTCATCATGCGCCTGAGGTAATCATCATTAGTTTCTGGTAGTAGAGGTGTTGATGTAATAGCTGGTTTCATAATCAGCTCTACGATATGACTCCAACGACCTCCTAGCATAGGATCATTCAAATAATCTATCAAGTCTGTCATTGTGAGGTGTTCAATAATAAAAAACCCATAAAAACTCAATATATAGCGGTAAAATCGGATTGACCTACTAGCTATAAATAGTAACATGTCTAATGTATAGCGCTACGGTAACCTACATTTAAATACTACATTAAAACAAAATAAACATAATCCATGCATAGGTAAGAAATTGTTGTGTTCATAACATAGGTTACAGTAATATGTTTCTTTACCACACCAATGACAAAAATAACCTAACAGTTTATCCCAGATATCTGATTCACTATCGAAACAAACACTAACTCCGCAACATTGACAATCACCTTCTAATATATTAGTTTTATTAAATTGTACTTCATAAAATTCCCCTGCTATATCTTTTAAATATATAACCATATTGATTACTAAGTATAAAAATATGAACTAGGTTGGTGTAATGTTATATATGTTGTGAAGGGACCTAAAACTATTTGGATGACATAATTTGAGAGATTTTTCTTATCGAAAAATATGTAGTGGTCCTGAAAAGGACCGTTTTATATCAGCCCTAAAAAGGGCTATTTTATATTTTGGCCCTGAAAAGGGCCGTTTTATCAATACTAAACAATTAGTATAAATCCGGACATGATGTAGTTTCCACATCTACAGCATCACACATACACGCCCCTGGCATGCTGCCCTCCTGTAAAGGATCGTCTGAACTCCATGTAGGTTGAACCTCAACCCCATCATTAGGGCTTTTTGCCGAAACCTGTCATTTGAGGTTGTTGCGCCGCAGTTCTTGGGGCTGGCATACCAAAGTTGCGTACTGCCGGTTCCGTGCCTACAGGAACTTCAGTCTCGATCCCAAAGTAGCGCGCAGCACTTTCAGACTTTATTGGGGTAGAATACCCGAGGTATGGATCCATCTCCGGTGTTGTCTCAGGTTCTGGAGAATCCGGAGATCTTTGGGTCTGTTCTCTAGGAGGTTCTTTAATTGGTGATCTTGGAGTATTAGTCGTAGGTGGTGCTGTAATTGGAGACCTTGGAGTGTGGTTTCTAGGTGGAGATCCTGTAACTCGTTCTGCTGTATACGGTCTATATCTCAAAGTATTAATATTCCTTAGAGTATGTCGTGCCTGTCTAGATGCTCGGCGTCTGCAGGATAATTCTACAGCTTCACCCCTTAACAAATCAGCCGTTTCCAAATACAACTGTTCCTCATAGCGCTGTAATGCCTCTAGCACTTTCATACGTCTGATTATATCGTCCATATATAAATTCGACATGATGGTGTTTCACTGTATGATAAAATAACAGTAATGAAAACATGAAATGCAGGCGCAACATTTTATAGGGAAATGTAGGATTGACCTCCATGCTAAAAATAACTTTTTTTGTAAAATATAGTGTATGTTATTATTACATCGGCTTGACCTACTTTACTAGTATAAAAAACCAATATTGAAAAATAGGTAACACTCCTATTCATGATGGCAGACTTACAAGATTTGTTAGCTACAGCGATGAATAATACTGGTCTTCCTCCAGATACATATTATCAGCAAACCCCTACAATGGTGTATCAACCAGCACAGACCACACCTCAACAAATACCTGCGCAAAATAAAGATGAGGGTCAGATGAAAACCAAAGTACTCTTCGGTATATATGGAGAGTTACAACGCATGAATATTAATTTGGCAACGATAGCCAGTAATATTGAAAAAATAGCCCAAAGACCTCCTGTAAAAGATCAAGAGGTTATAATGAAACCAGCTGAAATAAAATAAAATTTTGCATGCAACACCCTTGATGTTCCGATAGTCTGCGTATGCTCAAAACCAGTACAAATAGAAGTATGCACTGATGAGGAAAAACATAGACAGAGTCATAAAAAAAGGAAAGAACCATATCAAAAGAAAGAAGATAGAAAAGATGAGAAGAAAGATAAAGATAAAAAGAAAGAAGAACATAGTACTCAAGTAAAGAAACCATTATATGATGGTCAAGGCAGTTATGGAAAAAATATGTTTGTTAAATAAAACATATTTTTAAAAACGGTCCTTTTCAGGACCACTACATATTTTTCGATAAGAAAAATCTCTCAAATTTGTCAAAAATATCTAGTCCTACACCCCAACATATTTTGTCTATGATATATAATAACAATATATATTACCTGTAATGTGTAGTAGGTCAAAAACCAATACTATGTTATATACAATCTATTTATAGTTAGTAGGTCAATCCGATATGCCTCTATAAATTATTTGTTCAATATGAAATTTATATCAGTTATTAAAAATGTTTCAAAACCGATTACTGCGGGGGTTTAGGAGGTGTTATAAGAAGCTAAGAAACTATAGGAAGATAGTACATGGTAAGTTCGAGATGCAGGTCAATACTGTAAATGAAGAATATACGGACTACAAGGAACAACGCCACTGGGATCTACAACAATTCTTCCTTAGACGTGGGGTTGTTTGGCCTAGAAACCAAGTATATGGGGTTAAACTGGTTAATATATATCCAGATTTATCAGAGTTTTATAAATGAAACTATTGATATAAACAGCTCTTTTTAGAGCTATATAAAACGGTTCTTTTCAGGACCACTACATATTTTTCGATAAGAAAAATCTCTCAAATTTGGCCAAAATATCTAGGCCTACACCCAAACATATTTTGTCTATGATATATAATATAATAACAATCTATATATAACCTGTAATGTGTAGTAGGTCAAAACCAATACTATGTTATATAGAATCTATTTATAGCTAGTAGGTCAATCCTACATTTCCCTATAAAATACAGGGTTTTAGAAGTAGCGTCATCCATTATTTTTCAATGATGGCCGCTCTTAATGAAATGCAAATTCAGGATGTGATGGAACAGTACCAAAGGCTTGGGGATGTTATTGAGGCTCACAAGAATCAAGTACGACACCTTCAAGCTACACTTAGCGTTATCGAAGACTACAAGAATCAAGTACGACATCTTGAAGCTACAATTAGGTTATATGAACATAATTATAACCATTTAGCAGTTATAATATCATCTCTTCGACCTTCGAGACCTGTACGTCCAACTCCTGAGGAAGAAATTATGAATGTTGTACAACAACCACCGTTCCAGAAACCTCTGCAGGAACCTCTACAAGAAACCCCCTCTACCAGCTACGAAGGTATGAACAACAATGAAACCGACTATGATGAAGAAAACAAGGACAATTGTGATCCTCAAAGTTCGATCCCAAAGGCTGAAAATTGGAACAATGATGAGGAACCGATGTTCACCTTAACAGAAAGTGTCGGAAAGTTACTGGGCGGTGCTAACTGTTATGGGAAAGTTGCAAGCGGTGAATATTGTCCTACATGTCGTGGGAAACATTGTGGCGAATAGTTTTTAAAACTATATCAACGGTCCTTTTCAGGACCCAAAATAAAATGAAATAAAAGCCTCTTAGATTTTGTCAAAACTATTTTTATTATATTACAATCACAACATCAAAATATAAAATTGAAATAACCACAATACATCTAATACAAGTCACACAAAAATAAATATTTACATCCAATACAATGAGTGTTATTATTTGTTAACTCTATTTATAGGTATTTCAATGTCGTTCTTACACCTTATCTATTAGTTCCATTTTTAATAAAATAATCAATTAAAATGTAATGTCATACAATCATCTTATAGATTCAATAGTCTCTTTTTACGAAATGCCTTCAATGGGGCTCTCTCCTTTGTGGGATCTTCTACTCGTGATCTCTTTTTCAATGGTTCCTCACATTCATCTAGGGTATCCATTAGGGTTCTTTTTGGTTTTGGAGTCGAACAAGTCATATTCGGTAGTTCACCTTTAAATGGAACTCCAGGTAAAATACCAGAATCCATTTCTACATCCATGCCGCAAATGTCCTCCACATCCCATGTTTTATCGGCGTCGATATTGGCTTGTGGTACAATTTCTGGTTCCTTACTAATCTCAAAACCGCTCGATTCAGGTTTATCATAGCTGGTGTAAATAGTATTCTCCTTTTTCAATGTATATTTTTCAGGGCATGTAGTAGCATAATGCCCCGGTTTGTTACATTTATAACATGTTATATTATTTATAAATTTTGTCGGTTGTGTTTTGTTGATACATTCATTCGCATAGTGTCCTTGTTTCTTACAAATATAACAATAAATGTTTTTTTGTCCATGTTCATTTCCATATGCTTTATACCATAAGTCATTTAACTTCAGACTCATTTCATTTAATTGTTGTTGTATGCTCATGATTGTTACTGAATGATTGTCAAAGTAGTGAATAAATAATGTCTATGAAATAACCTATATTTATAGTAAAAAACTGATGTAACTATAATTAGCTAATTGATATATAAATAGACAATGTGTTTTTTATTAATAGCTCTAGAAAGTGTATATAAGAATAAAAATCAACATAACAAAATCAGTCGTATAATAATGGCTACAAAATTAGTAGAATATTCAGATTCTTCTAGTAGTGATGAATCTTCAAATGAAGATTCTTCAAATGAATCTTCAAATGACGATTCCTCAAATAAAATATTACATACTAATGATAAACAAACATATTATAAAATTAATGAATTGATAAGTAGAAAATCTAGAAAATATAGATCTCAAAGTAAAGTATATGATTTGACCTTTAATCAATATGATAAACCATTCGACTTTACTAATGAATTATTTAACAATTTAGTAAAACAAATAAAAGAAAAATCAAACGTACAACCAAATGATAAAATTAGATTTTCCATTACACATCCTACATTAGAATTTGGTATTCATATACCATTTAATGATGCTGAAAATATATCAGGAGAAACATTATTGAATGAAATCGAAAGAGTAGGTCAAAGTAATAAAGAATTTAAAATACATGATAATGGTTTGAGAATTGAATTTACTCATACATCAATGCCTATTGGAGGTAGTAGAAAAACAATGCATCATGGTAGTGAAAAAAGCATTGATAATATGATAAATATAAAGCGTAGTATTATTAAAATTGAAAATAGTGAAGATAGTATGTGCTTAGCTAGATCCATTGTTGTATGTATGTGTAAATTAAATACTAATAAAAGCGATGAATGGGGGAAAAAATGGGGCGAAATTAGAAAAACAGAGCGACTTCTCCAAAAACAAGAAGCAGAAAATTTATTAAATAAAGTTGGTATAGACATAAACCAGAAATGTGGTATTGATGAATATAAAATAATACAAAATGAAATATATCCGGAATATATTATTAAAATACACCAACAACATGGAAAAGGTGAACATTTATTTGAGCCATATACAATGACTGATAATAGTAAAGTTATTCATTTATATTATCATGATAATCATTATGATAGTATTATCTCAATCACAGGTTTTTTTGGTTGTAGTTATTTTTGTGAATATTGTGATGTAGGTTACAGTAATAAAGAACATCATAAATGTAATAATATATGTAAATGTTATGCGCATGAATTATGTGAAAAAAAAAGAAAGCATATATTGTAATAATTGTAGTCGGTGGTTTGTTAGTATATCATGTTATGAAAATCATAAAACAATTAAGGGAAAACATAAGAAAAATATATGTTCTTCAGTTCAAATATGTAAAAAATGTGGCACTCTATTAATAGAAAGTAAAACAAATCATATATGTCCAGGGTTTAAGAAATGTAAATATTGTAAATTAATAGTACCCTTGGACCATGATTGTTATATACCAATATATGTATCTGAACCATTAAAACAAGGCCCTAAAATAGTACCTTATATATTTTATGACTTTGAATGTCAATTTGATGATGGGGAGCATAAACCAAATTATTGTGTGGCTTAACGGGCATGTGACAAATGTATTTGTAAATCAGTTACCGAATATTGTGAGCATTGTAATAATATTGAAGGGGAAAAACAAATGATATTTGAAGGTGAAAATACATTACAAGAATTCTGTAAATGGTTATTTAACCCTATTCATAATTATTCAACAGTAATAGCTCATAATGGAAGAGGTTATGATACACAATTTGTTTTAAGATATTTAAGTACACATGGTACAATTAAACCTGATTTAATTATGAATGGGAATAATATTATGTTATTAAAATATAAACATATAAGATTAATAGATTCCTTAAATTTTATAGGAATACCTTTAGCATCATTCCCAAAAACATTTGGATTAAAAGAATTAGCTAAAGGTTGGTTTCCTTTTTGGGCAAATACTAACCAATATCAAAATTATATTGGCCCATATTTATCATTAGACTATTATAACCCAGGGTGTATGAAGCCTGAAAATCGTGATATATTTATGAAATGGTATGATGCTAAAATTAAAAATCAAGATTTTTTTGATTTTAGAAAAGAAATGAAAAAGTATTGTATATCAGATGTTGATATTTTAAGAAGAGGTTGTGGGGAATTTATATTACAATTTCTAAATAGTGATCAAATTAACCCCTTTAGGGAGGCAATAACATTACCTCAAGCTTGTAATAAAGCGTGGAGAAAAAATTATATGCCTAAAAATAGTCTTGGGGTTATATCTGATAGTGGATATCCTAACAAAACTAAATATTCTATTAAATGTAGTAAGATGGCTCCAGGCCTATAGCGCTGATTTAAATAAGAAAATTTGTCATGCCTTAAATGGAGGTGAAAACAACAAATAGGTAAATATCATGTAGATGGATATTGTGATGGTATAATATATGAATTTCTGGGATGCTTATATCATGGGTGCGAGAAATGTTATCCAAATAGAAAATATATTAACCCATATACTAAAAAAACAATGCACCAACTGCATGAAGAAACTATTAAACGATTTAACGAATTAAAAATATTAGGTTATAAACTTATTTATATATGGGAGTGTGATTTTGATAATTATAAGAATATCAATATCCAATATAAATATAATATAAATGTATTATATACATATAGAGAACCTATTAAACCTAGAGATGCTCTATTTGGAGGCAGAACAAATGCTATAAAATTATATCATAAAATAAAAGATGATGAACAAATAAAATATGTTGATATATGTTCTTTATATCCATATGTTAATAAATATAAAAAATATCCATGTGGGCATCCAAATATATTAAGTCAGGAACAAATTGATATAAAATATATTAGAGACTATCAGGGTTTGATAAAATGCAAAATACTACCCCCTCAAACATTATGGATGCCTGTATTACCAATACATTGTAATAAAAAAATGATATTTACTCTATGTTATACATGTGCTAAGAATGAAGATGATTATTGCAAACATACAGAAAATCAAAGAGCATTGATTGGTACATGGACACTGTAGAAATACAGAAATCGTTAGATAAAGGTTATCAAATATTAGAAACATATCAAATATGGCATTGGAGTAATTGGAGTTCAGATGTATATAAACAATATATTGATAAGTATTTAAAAATGAAACAAGAGGCTAGCGGTTATCCAAAATGGGTTAACAATGAAGATGATGAAAAGATGTTTAAAACTGATTATTTTGATGCAGAAGGTCTTGTACTTGAAAATATTGAATATAACCCTGGTAAACGAGCATTTGCAAAAACTATGCTTAACTGTTTATGGGGTAAAAATGCTCAAAATAACATATTACCTCATTGTGAATATATTAGTAAAGTCTCAAGATATTTAGATATTATGAATGATAGTAATATTGAGGTCAGTAGTATTGATATGTTCGATCATGATAATTTTATATTAGTGAATTATAAAGATATAACTGATGAAATTGAACCTCATTCATCAGCTAATGTTGTGGTTGCAGCATTTGTAACTGCATATGCAAGATTAGAATTGTATGCAGTTCTTGAACTATTAGGTGATAGAGTATTATACTTTGATACAGACAGTTGTATATTTGTATATAAACCAGGGGAATACAATATTCCTATTGTGGACAGTCGCTTAGGTAAATGGACTGATGAAGTACCTGATGGAAAAATTATAAGCTATGTTGGTTTAGGACCTAAAAATTATGGATATCAATATGATGTAAATGGTAGTATATTTACTAAATGTAAAGTAAAAGGAATTACATTAGATTACAATACAACTCAAAAAGTAAACTTTGAATCTATGATTAAATGTATAAATGATAGAAAAAATTATTCTATACATACCACATATAAATCGCGTATTAAAAAATCTAAAAATAGAAAGGTCACTAGTGAAACTCAGACAAAAACATTTCGATCGGTATATACAAAACGATTAGTTGTAGATAACTATTCGACGGTACCGTACGGTTTTTATCATGATTAAAAACATGGAGGTCTATGAAACAGAATATATAGAGTTAAGAACAATTTTTGTTAAAAATACGTTAGATATTAATAGCATTTGTGAAACTATTGGAATTCCTGATACTAATATTTCCATACACCAAAAGAGATTTAGGAATGACAATATTATTTTGTTAGCAGCATTATTTAATAGTTGGTATCGTGTAGCTATAAATATACTACCGTTATATGGTATAACCCCATACTTAATGTTAGTCTATGGTTATTATGTCACAAACAACGAACAGTCAAGTAGGTTATTATTAAACGATGAGCGAGAATATATGTTCATTTGGACTCATAGAGAATTGTTTAAGGAAATAAGTGAGGACATTAGAAGAAATTATAGCATCAACAAATTACCATTTTGAATAAAATGGAAGAGTTAGGCCTAAATGTTGTACCAGTTGAAATTAGACAAAAGATATATAAGGATCTTGTTAATAGTTCTATAATGAATAAAAAATAAAACATGAATTAATGAACAAATGGCTACGTATACAATTAACAATAATTTCAAGAGAAGCTCTACAGTATGATTATTCAAAGAGTCTTAAACTAATGACCTATTTAAGAACAGATATAAAATCAAGAGATGATTTTTCCGATCGTGTTAAACAAGAACTATTTGGAGTCATAAATGAACGCTTAGAAGATTTGGAAGATCTTACTAGTACAATATGGAAATTTGTAATAAGAGATGCAGCATTTGATGATATAAATAAAATAATTATTGCAGCTAGAAATAGAACCGATTGTTATATATGTATTTCACAATATTTACAAACAAGGTTCACTCTTGGATATTCGTCTAAACCCTATACTATACCTACAGCTCGAGGGTTTATAATTTTAAATCATCGTGTAGGTAAATATACAATTAGACAAAACATTAGAAAAGGTAATGTGAACAAGGGGGATATGAATATGCCTATAAATACATTAAACGATGAATTACAAATATATTGCAATGTAATATTACAGGCAGGCAGTCCAGATATTGCTCCTGAACTAGTAGCTATAATCAACAATAATTAACGAAGATGTCAAAGATATGGTCAAAATCATATATTTCATTGTATTATATTCTTGAATATAGTTTATATACAACAGCGTTACACCAAACTATTGACTTCGATATGAAAACAGATGAAGAAATATATGATAAATTATATCAAATAAGAACCTTTGATATATTTCAAAAGAATATAGAAGAACTTTTACAAATGGACTTTTACGATGTTATTCTGAATATGTATGCAATAAACTATCATGATTGGAATATATATGTAGCTAATAATAGAGATGTAATAACCATTATAAGATCGTGGATATTTAACCGTCATCAGCTAGAGCTCTAAATATGATTGCACCAGACGTACATTAACTACCGGAATCTATAAAAGCAGCATTAGTGTATGCTTTTATGAATATAACCGATAAATATTGGACAATGTATATGGATGTACATAATAATGATGTAATTCGTTTATTAGAACTGTAATTTTGAATACTACATAACCTATATTAGACTTTTTTATAAATTGACCTGTTACTATTAATATATTTTGTGTTAGCTCTTATATAAGATTGTGTTATAGACACTTATCAGTTAGAACTTTAAAATGGTTGAAAACACACATACATTGGTTAGTGATGTGTACAGTTCAGCATTAATACATGCTTTTATAAATAACACGGATGATTTTGAATCTATGAGTTATGATATTATAGAGCAAGAATTAAAAGCTCCATATTTTTACAATGACTTTTTAGAGAGCATAGATCACATGCGTGTTGTGTATATATGTGACATTGAACATTGGACCTTTGATGAATTTACAAATGGAATAGTATACAACAAAGATATTATTCCAATGTTATTTAAATGTTGGTTATATAACTAATAATAGACACTAACTCTATATAAAATTGTGTTATAGAAACTTATCAATTAGAGCTTTACAATGGCTGAAGAACCACGTACATTAGATACTACAGTATACAGAGCTGCATTAGTACATGCTTTTATGTATAACATGGATGAACATGACGATATGGGTTATGATATTATAGATCGAGAATTGAATTCCTCCCACTTTTACAGTGACTTTCTGGGGAGCGTCGAGTACATGAGCCTTATATTTCTATGTGAAGTTGAACGTTGGAGTTATGACGAATTTGTTACTGAGATAGTAAACAACGACAATGTTCCAGTATGGTTATTTAAATGTTGAAAGACGTATATGGAGATCGATATTAAACCTGGATGGGACAATGTTACAGATGACGACTTGGTGTCGTTATATTATACGGAGACTATTTGAGGATAATGACATGAAAGAATTACAATATATGTTTGAACTGTAATTCATTTTGGACAATACAATATATGAACTATATTGAACTATTTTTAGATTTGATAGTATTGAGAATATTATGTAATTAAATAACATATTTTAACAATATTTATGTTAGTCATTACTTGTGCACCATGGAGACTAGTATGTTTTTACACCATCCATGTAATATTTTTATTTGTGGTCCAAGTGGTTCTGGTAAAACACAATTTGTTAAACAATTAATCAAATATAAAAAGGATATATTTGATATTGTTCCAGAAAGAATAATATGGTGTTATAAAGAATGGCAATCTATTTATGGAGATTTACAAGAGAGTGAGGGTAATACAATTAAGTTTATTGATGGAATACCTGAAAATGATGAAGATATTACATCTGATACATCAACTCCAGGTTTAATAGTTTTTGACGATATGTTAGGTGATGTTGATGAAGAAAAAATCAAATTATGGTTTACACGTAAAGGACATCATCGTAATGCTAGTATAATATATATAACTCAAAATATGTACCAACAATCGAAATCATCTAGAACAATAAGTTTAAATTATCATTATATGGTGTTATTTCAAAATAGTAGAGATAAAGGTCAAATAAAGGTATTAGCTAATCAAACACAATTACCCCATCTATTACATGCTTACCACGATGCAACTACTAACCCTCATGGTTATTTATTATTAGATTTTCATCCATCAACTCCAGAACAATTTAGAATTAGGACTGACATTTTTCATCATTGGCAAACAGGGGATGATAGAGGAGCTATAATATATACACATTAGATGTTATTTTTTCATTTACATTTTAGCAATCATGGAGACTACTCCAATTTCATTAATTAAAGCTTTAACAAATTTGGGGGCTGAAAGAAATCATGAAAATCATCCCAAATGATGAAATGGTTTATATTAGCTTCAAAAAATATTTTAGATAAAAAAATAATATTACCTAAACCTACCCAAAAATTTATGGACAAAAATAAACATATTCTTGAACAAATTGTTGATGATAATGTAAGTTTAGATAAAAAGAGAGAATTAATTTTAACTCCTGGAGGTATGGGTTTTTTGGGTGGCGGTTTAATAAAAACACTAATAAAATGGGATGGTAAAAAAATGATTAGAAGTTTTAAATCTCCTAAAAACTCTCCTAATAGAAATGGTAATAAAAAAAAACAACCTAGAAAACAAAAGCAAGTAGTTAAAAAACAACCTAGGAAACAAAAGCAGGTAGTTAAAAAACAACCTAGGAAACGAACAAAAAAAATTAAATCGCCAGTGACAAAAAAACCAATAGGTAAAAATATGAACCTTTTAAGAAAAACCATTTTAAATAGCGATCGTCAAGCAAATTTAAAACTAAGATTAAAAAATAAAATATTAAATAAACAAAATCCTACTAGTTATCCAGAAAAATATTAGGAACTCCGGTTATAAATATAAACCATCACAATCAAACAAAAAATTTAACAGATTTAATATCTGAAAATTCATTTATTTTAGATAATCAAAATTTAAAATCTAGAACTCCATCACCTATATTACCTTCATTGTCACCAAATAATGTATCAAAAATATTATCATCCATAGAAAAAAACAATGTCCCTGACAGCAATTCATTTATTAATAACAGTATTAATAATAGTATTAATAGTAGTCATACTCCAATACATTTACCTTTAGCACCCCATTATCAACTTGTTGGGGAGCCATCTATAAATAATTTACAAAACAATGATTTTTCAAATATATCCCATATATCGGGGTTATATATGGATAATAATGACACTAGTACATTTCCATTTACAGCTACAAAGGTAGATCCAAAAGCTTTATTGGGAACTCCAGAAATAACAGATGATTTATCATTTTTTCATCCAAGTAGAACTTCAACCCCAAATAGCACTATGTCATTTGTATATGATGATCCTAGATCCCCTAGCCCTATAATATCACGTTTCCAAGCATTAAATACACCTCAAAAGAAAGAAGTATCATTTTTAATCCCAAATAAAAAAATTAGTAAAAAAACATTAAAATTTAAAAATAAAATGGAAAAAAAAAATGAGAAAAATAAAAAATTGATTAAAAAGTATATTTAATTAAGGTATAAATACATTAGATTTTTGTTATATCAAATCAGTTACACTTAAACTACTGAAAGGTATGGCTGGAAGAAAATCGAGAAGAGTTAAAAGAAGAAGACGTAATAATATTACTATCAAAAGAGTACAAAGAGTAATGGGATGAAAAAGGTGTTTTAGAAATTAATGGTAAAACAATTGCAGGTTCAAATATAATAGATTTAGTTAATGATGTAATTAGACAAAGAAAACAATCATACAAACCCCCTACTGGTTGGAATTATTTTTCTAAAATTTTAAAAGATATTAATATACCAAAAGAATATATAGGCAACAAACAACGCTGGGCCTCAATGCAAAAAGGTTTTGATAGTGATGATGATGATGAATTTTTGCCATAGTATATTCAAGTTTTTCTTTTCCACCTACACCCTCAACACCTTCAACATCAGGTATAAAACCTTCAACATCAGGTATAAAAAAAAAAGGTAGAAATAAGAAAGGGAAACAAAAATGGGAAAAGCAGGGTTATTAAATAAAATTGAATATACTTTAAAAAGTATCTATTATAATCCTAAACACCCCTCAAGTTTTTCAGGTATAAATAAATTATATCAAACAGTTAAAAAATATAAAACTATAGGTAAATATGTTTCGTTAAATATAGTAAAGAATTGGCTACAAAAACAAACTACTTATACATTACATAAACCGATAATAAGAAACTTTAAAAGAAGAAAAACCATTTCAGGAGGTATTGATTATCAATGGCAAGCTGATTTAGCAGATTTACAAAAATATAGTAAATTTAATAATAATTTTAGATATCTATTATGTGTTATAGATGTTTTTCTAAATATGCATGGGTAATACATATTAAAAATAAAAGTGGAGACACAATGATTAAAGCATTTCAAACTATTTTAAATAAATCTAAAAGAATTCCTAAATCATTACAAACAGATAAAGGTTCGGAATTTAAAAATAAAATATTTCAAACATTTTTAAAAAATAATAATATTTATTTTTTACAACTGAAAACCCGGAAACAAAGGCTAGTATTGTTGAACGTTTTCAACGTACTTTAAAGAATAGAATGTGAAAATTTTTCACACATAATAAAACTAGAAATTATATAAATAAAATAAACGATATAGTTTATGCTTATAATCATAGCTTTCATAGAAGTATTCAGACATCTCCTGTACTAGTTACAGAAAAAAATGAACCAGAAATAACCGATATCTTATTTGGCGATAATATTAAAACAAATAAAACAAATAAATTAGAAATTAACGATTTAGTTAGAATTAATAAAACTAAAAAAACATTTGATAAAGGTTATTTACCTAATTGGACAATTGAATTATTTAAAGTTTATAAAATTAATAATTCAAATCCAGTATCCGTGAAAATAAAGGATTTAAATAATGATATCATAAAAGGATCATTTTATTTACAAGAAATTCAAACTATAAAAGACAATAAAATTTATAATATTGACTCAGTTGTTGGAAAACGTACACGGGTGCTTAACGGTAAGAAAATAAAAGAAATAAATGTACATTGGGAAGGGTATCCAAAATCATTTAATTCTTGGATTCCAGAAACAAATTTAATATAATGTCATCCGAGGATTCAAATATTACAATACCATATTGTGATAGAAAACCAAAAAATACATTAATATTTATTTCATTTTTTTTTATTATAGCGGCTATCATCCAATTAAGTCTACACAGTTCAAACAAAGATTTGTGGATAATATTACTAAGTAGTTCATTAGGATATATATTACCATCACCAAATTTAAAATTTGATAAGAAAAAATGAATTCTTTTTATATAACTTTACTTAGTGATTCTTCATATGAAACATTTCCAAATAATACATTACATAATTTTACAACAAAATTACCTAAATCAATAAATATAAAAAAAGAATATTGGGAAGTAGCCTTAGTTGAATTAATTCATCCATCACAAATTATAAATATAAATAAAGAAGATTTAATTTTTTACTATGTTACTACTGATCAATTATTAGGTAACATGTTATTCTTAGCTTCTAGTTCTACTTATACATATGATAATGGACTTCATAAAATGGAATGTAGTATAAAACCAGGTGTATATTCAGGAATTGGTCATGTTATATATGAACTTAATAATTATTTACAAAAATGTTTAAAATATACTATTCCTCATAATGAGGTAAGTTTATCTATATCATTATCAAAATCTAGTAAAAGACCTGAGATAAAATATAGTGTAAATGCTAAGGATACGAATGTACATAGTCATACATCAATTAAGTTAGGTAAAATAGGCCTTTTATTTTCAGATTCTTTATTTGAAAAATTAGGTGGAGATATAAACAATAATCGTGTTATTTATGATAATACTGATCTAGATTCTTTCCCTTTTGCATCTGATTTAAATATAGGTTCAAATCAATTATTTATTTATTCCTATATAATAGATTATAGTTTATTAGGAGGTATAGAAAGCCCTATTTTAAGAATAATACCATTTGAAAATAAAAGAAAATAATTTCAAGTGCATAGAGAATTTGTACACAAACATTACTTATCAATATCAAAATCTATTTTTGATGAAATAAAAATATATATAACAGGTGAATCAGGAATTCCTTAGAATTAATAAAACTAAAAAAACATTTGATAAAGGTTATTTACCTAATTGGACAATTGAATTATTTAAAGTTTATAAAATTAATAATTCAAATCCAGTATCCGTGAAAATAAAGGATTTAAATAATGATATCATAAAAGGATCATTTTATTTACAAGAAATTCAAACTATAAAAGACAATAAAATTTATAATATTGACTCAGTTGTTGGAAAACGTACACGGGTGCTTAACGGTAAGAAAATAAAAGAAATAAATGTACATTGGGAAGGGTATCCAAAATCATTTAATTCTTGGATTCCAGAAACAAATTTAATATAATGTCATCCGAGGATTCAAATATTACAATACCATATTGTGATAGAAAACCAAAAAATACATTAATATTTATTTCACAGATCATTGTGATTTATTTCATTATTATAGCGGCTATCATCCAATTAAGTCTACACAGTTCAAACAAAGATTTGTGGATAATATTACTAAGTAGTTCATTAGGATATATATTACCATCACCAAATTTAAAATTTGATAAGAAAAAATGAATTCTTTTTATATAACTTTACTTAGTGATTCTTCATATGAAACATTTCCAAATAATACATTACATAATTTTACAACAAAATTACCTAAATCAATAAATATAAAAAAAGAATATTGGGAAGTAGCCTTAGTTGAATTAATTCATCCATCACAAATTATAAATATAAATAAAGAAGATTCAATTTTTTACTATGTTACTACTGATCAATTATTAGGTAACATGTTATTCTTAGCTTCTAGTTCTACTTATACATATGATAATGGACTTCATAAAATGGAATGTAGTATAAAACCAGGTGTATATTCAGGAATTGGTCATGTTATATATGAACTTAATAATTATTTACAAAAATGTTTAAAATATACTATTCCTCATAATGAGGTAAGTTTATCTATATCATTATCAAAATCTAGTAAAAGACCTGAGATAAAATATAGTGTAAATGCTAAGGATACGAATGTACATAGTCATACATCAATTAAGTTAGGTAAAATAGGCCTTTTATTTTCAGATTCTTTATTTGAAAAATTAGGTGGAGATATAAACAATAATCGTGTTATTTATGATAATACTGATCTAGATTCTTTCCCTTTTGCATCTGATTTAAATATAGGTTCAAATCAATTATTTATTTATTCCGATATAATAGATTATAGTTTATTAGGAGGTATAGAAAGCCCTATTTTAAGAATAGTACCATTTGAAAATAAAAGAAAATAATTTCAAGTGCATAGAGAATTTGTACACAAACATTACTTATCAATATCAAAATCTATTTTTGATGAAATAAAAATATATATAACAGGTGAATCAGGAATTCCTATTAATTTTGTTAGTGGCAAGACAATATTAACATTACATTTTAGGGAGAAAAAACAAACACGAATATGAATAATACAAATTCGTTTTATGTAACATTAATAAGTGATAAAGCCGAGCGTTTAGTAAAACATACAGGCGATTTTACAACTAAATTAGCTAAAACAATTAATTTTAAAAAAGAAGATTGGAAAGTTGCATTAGTTGAACTAATTATACCATCACATATAATTAACATAAATAACACAAATGATACCTTTTATTTAGCAGTAAGAAATATTAAAACAAAATCTGTTAATTATAAAAATGAAACTGTTTGGTCAGAGACAAAAGGTAAATCTAATTTTAACTATATAAATTTATTGTCACCCATTATTACTAATACAAAGACTACTACAGATTTGAAACGAGAACCTTTGGATGGTAAATATTCAAACCATGTCGCTTTATTTAAATGTAATATACCCCATGGCGGTTATACATATATTGACCATTTATTGGAAGTAATTAATAGTCAAATAGACAAATTTTTCTCTAAAGCATTATTAACTTTAGATTATGATTTTTATAAAACTACTAAAACAGGGGTTATTATAAAATTAGTTTATGATAATAATACAAAACGAATATCTTTAAAGGCCAATGGTAATAATGTTGGTTTAGCTTTTCATAAAAACCTTATTGAAACATTTGGAGGGGTTATAGATAATCTTATTGATGTAAACATTTCTGACAATATAGATGAATACAATTATGGAATTTTTTTTAAATATAACAAACAAGATTTTTTTAAATATAATGTTGACTTAAATATAAATTTTAATAATTTGTTTATTTATAGTGATATAGTTGAACACACAATAGTGGGTCACACAGAGAGTCAATTATTAAGAATTATTGAATATCAAACATATATTGTTAATAATAATAATCATTTAGAATTCCAAAATTATCATTATTTAACTATAAGTAAATCTAATTTTGATGAACTTACTATATTAATAAGAGGTAACACTGGGGATGAGGTTCATTTTATGAAAGGTCTTACAATTGTAAAGCTGCATTTTAAAAAATTATAATGTTACCTGTATATAGAGGTAGAGGTAAACAATATGGGTATGGGATAGGAAGTATAATAAAAGGTATAACCAAAAAAACAATACCTCTATTGGAACGAATAGGTAAAAATATTTTAAATACACTTAAACATGATGGGTAAATGAAAGTATTGGAGCATTTACAGATATTATTCATGGTAAAAATGTAAAGCAGGTTGTAGGAAACAGAGGGTTACAAACAATTAAAAAAATAAGTAGAAATCTATTATCTGGTTTAGATAATTCTATTCAAGGAAGAAAAACAACCAAAAAAACATTAATTATGATGGAACATGGTTCATGCGGGTGCAGTAAAAGTGAATTAGATGTTAATAGTGTACCTCCTACCATGGCTTCTATGGTAGAAGGTCAATGGACCGAACATTATCCAATTGTTAACCCTAGAAATAATGACGGGCCTATAGAATTTATGATTCCTGCACAAACACAAAAATGGACTGATGTTAATCAGTCATATTTAAGATTAAGATTAAAAATAACAAAAGAGGATGGAACTGAAATTGAAGTTGATACTAATTTATCTACAATTAACAATTTTTTTTCATAGTTTATTTAGCAGTATTGATTTATACTTGAATAATAAATTAATTCCATGTACAGATAAATATGGATACAAAGCTTATTTTGAAAATTTACTAGGTACATCAGCTCAAAATAAAACTAGTATACTAAATGATTTAGAATTGTTTAGATTAGACAAAGCAGGGGATGTTACAAAAAATACAAAAGGGGGTGGAGGTACTGGGTGGTTAGATAGAAAACTAAAAATTACTGCTAAAAATTTAGAAATGTGTGGGAAAATACATCTTGATTTATTTTTACAAGAAAAATATCTCCCTAACGGAATAGATATAAGACTTAAATTAAATAGAGCCACTACCGATTTTTGTTTGATGGGTTCAGATGCTAAGGGTAAAATAGATATCCTAGAGGCTGCTTATAATGCTAGAACTGTAACACTGGCTCCTACTGTAGCTAATAATTTATATCAAAATATTCACAAAAATAATATGAAAATACCAATTAGAAGAGCTGTAATAAAAACATTTACAATTACAGCAGGGTTACAATCTAAAATTGATGATTATACCTTTTTGGGTCAAATGCCTAAACGAATTTTTATAGGGATGGTTAAAAATTCTGATATGAATGGAGATCCAAAAACAAATCCATTTAATTTTCAACATTTTAATATATCTAAAATAGATATTAGTTTAGATGGTAAAAGTATTCATAATAAAACACTAGAACCTGATTTTACTAGCGCTACAAATAAAAAAACTTTACAATCATATTTTACACTATTGAATGCTATGGGAGCAAATATGCATGATGATTCATTTGGATTTCCACTCAAAGAATATGATAGTGGACATACATTGTGGGGTTTTGATTTAACAGCCGATCAAGGAAGTGAAGAAGGACATCTACACCCAATAAAAACAGGCAACCTACGAATTGAATTGGGATTTAGTGAAGCACTAGCAAATCCTATAAACGTTATTATATATGCTGAATATGATAATCAAATAGAAATTAACAATATCAGAGAAGTGATTACAGATTATTAACAATGGATACATATTCACTACAATATTTATTGGACAAATCTACAATATTAAAACATTTAAATGGAATTGTGTGCGCAAAAGATGAACTATCAATGGAACAATATACAAAAAAAACATATATTGTGAACACAGATGATTCAACCCAACCAGGAAAACATTGGGTACTAATATATTTCATGGAGGACATTGGATTTTATTTCGATTCTTATGGAAATACACAACATATAAAAGAAGAAATTGTGAACTTTATGAACACAAATTGTAAAAAATGGATTAAAATTGTACTAGAATTCAAAGCACATATAGTGTTATGTGTGGTGTATTTTGTTTATTTGCACTTGATATGTTAGTTAGAGGTCTTGATTTAAAACAATTACTAAAAAATATGTTCTATACAAATAATGAATATTTGTATAAAAATGACATTATTATTAAAACTTGGTTTGATAAACATTATGGAAAATTATATAAACATGCTATAATGATGAAGGAACTAGACACTGTTTATGTTAATTATAACCAATGTTGTAAATGTGAAAATACTTTAATTTAACATGTATGTTACTAATGTTTTAGTTATTAGTTAATTAGTTATTAGTTAATTAGTTATTAGTAAATAAAAAATATTGAAAATTTATTATGTGTTATGTTTTTTATGTCACTAGGGTGGAACTATAGGGCATGTTACCCAATTTTTTTTTGATAATGCCCCATAGTGCCATAGACTATGCCCCATACTGCCACCCACCTCGGTAAAATGCCCCATAGTGCCATAGACATGCCCCATAGTGCCACCTTATACTACTTTCGATCCCCCGTCTGACCCTAATAAACTGAATAGTCTTTCAGATGGGACTTTATACCGAGGTCTCGTGTCGGTGCTTTACACCGTGTACGTAAAAGAACCAGAGGAGACTCTGTAATGAGTCTCTTGCCTGTATCATTGCACTATCCTCCAATAATCTAAAATGACTAATCTCTTCAGGAGGCGTTGCAACCGATAGCGACGATAAATAAACGTAAAGCACACACAATTTGCACTCAGATGCAACAGTAAATATATAAGTGGATTTTCCATAGTTTACTTTTTACAATCTGTTGTTTTATAGGATTTTGCCCGAATTAAATATTGCATTCATTCTTGGCTACTATTCTCAATGTCAAACAATAACAACATAACACTGCAAATGCGCATGCCCGTAACGGCGAGTGATGCATACCAGCTGCATACATTAGTTGACATCCCCCATGCGAAAATGAATACACACATGGCGCATATGTTCATCGAAATCAATGCAATAGCGGTGTAAATATATGATCATGTCTTGGCAACAATGTCGTAACGGAGTGGGTATTAAATGTGTATTCATAAGTTCACTTATATATTTCTATTAGGGGTGGCAACGAATAGCGATTAGAATATTCGGTCGGGAAGGTATTCGAAGATTCGAATAGTTGGTAGAATTCTATCAAAAACTTCATTTTCTTCAAATGATTATTCAGATTGATGTTAAATCCAATTTGCATAGCAATTTTCTTATTCTCAGTTTCTTATTCTCAGAGCAATTCAAGGATTTCCAAACGTCTCACTGAGCGGGTGGCATTTTTGAGGACAATATAATATTTGTTCCCGAATATTCGAATTCTGGAATAGTATTCGGATATTCGAACGTTCGAGCGAATATTCAAATAGAATTATTCGTATATTGGTTGCCATCCCTAATTTCTATACCCTTTTTATCTGTTTCTGGTATCATCTCTATATGATCGATCAACTTTATATCATATCTCTAATAGGTCAATATGACCCATGAGGTTCAACAATTTACAAACACGAACATAACAAATAGTGGTGACACATCTTGCGGAGAAGGCATAGTATTATTCGATGTTATTATTCAATTTTAAAATGAATCACACGAATATACCAGCATACCAATATTCATAATTTATATATCAAACCTGCATTTACTTCCATTAAGAATATCACAGAGTACAACAGGTCGATTGAGCTTATCCCTACCCCTACTACACCTGTGACATTCTTCCTTGAGTACACACTGTTTGGTATATAATATATACCTGCATGCACAAAATGAATACAGATTGAACACACATATAATATGCGATATCACATAAAATCGCATTAACCACCCATATGTATATACATATATATAGTAACATATACATATTATAACCACTCATGTGTATATATAGTAACATACATATTATAAAGTTTCAAAGTTTTATTTGTTTAAATCCAGAAGGTCTCGGACAATATATCTAATTAAGTATGTAATACTAATACAAATATCTGTGTGTGATAATATGTGATAATATAGACGAAGAATGCTTTAGTAACATATGTCTAATTTATAAACACTGGCAATAGCAATTATCTATTGTATAAGGGTTAAACTAAACATACTCTTTATGACTTTTATTTCTATAAATTTAAAGCGACACTACATCGGTGAAAACACAAATTTGTACAGAATGTATTTTCCTATTATATGGCATAATCCCCCCCCCCCAATATTTGCCTCAATTACTGAGTATTTCAAATAATAAACAAACGTCGTATACGCGGTTTGTTGACATATCAACATAATGTAAACATTCATGCGTAATACAACTAGTGTATCCTGAATAACACGATATATGGTATAGATTTACCGTTATATCTCACATTTGTGCCTATATATGTGTAGACTATTCTTAGGTAAATTATCTCTAATCGACATTATCTCGCGTTTAGTATTGATTCCGATGACAAACACACGTCAATTCAGGAGGAGCATGGATGAACGTTATATGAAATCATACTTTCAATCCACAATACACTGTTTATTGATTGAATGTTAGTGTTCGAATGTATTCGGAAGAATTTGTAGTAGCAATTCATTCATACGTGAAAAAATGCATTTTATTTGCTTTTTGCGATGTAATGTCGCTTTAAAGGAAAGTAGAATACAATATGAAGTATTTAATTTTGGCTAAGTGCTTTGTGAATAATACTGAACTAGCGATCCAGGAACACATCCTGTACACATGAGATATTTCCTGCTACAAACTGAATAGATAATTGCATGATTACAATCGTATAAATGTTGTCGATTATAAAACAATAATGCATATACTGATGGTACATGTATCTCTGTTTCTCCGCTTTGTGTGCGGGCGCGCATTTATATTCTGTACAATATGTGTTCTATAAGTAGATTGTAGTTGGATAACTTGTGTATAAGTATACTTTATTTCACAAAATACGAGACCGACATCGTTCACAAAATACATTTTCCGCTCACAAAATAAGAGACAATGAATATTTATTTTGGAATCCTTTTTGTTGTTTCCACCATATTAAGAAGAGGACAGGCAAGTAAGTACACTATCTATTAACATGACATCATTTAACCCTGTGCACGCTAGCGGCAGATAAAATCACTTTTCCTGATCAGATGCGCCGTTAGTTTATACACATTTATTTTAGCTCGATTGCGAAACAAGTTATTTCAACTTATATAAATCACTCTCGAGACCTCATTCCTGATGGAATCCATCGCCACGAGGGAGAGAGAAGAGGCAACGTGGAATTTAAATGCCTTACCTAAGGGCACAATCGTAACGGCTCCAGTGGGGCTCGAACTCCGGACCTTTCGCACCTGAAGCGAACGCGCATCCACTGCGCTATCACGATTTCCAAACAAGATGCGCCGTTACGCGGATGAAAACGCATACGTATGTGGTTATTCACGTGGGAGGAAACCAGAGTACCTGGAGAAAACCCATTACATCGTATATCATCTCACACTACTACCCGATCCGAGGACATAATCAATTTTATGTCAGGCACCGACCCCCTGGTATTTAACTGGGAGTTTTTATCAATCATATGACATACGGATCTGTAGTCCAGTGGTAACACGCTGGACTGGTAATCCGGGGATCGCAGGTTCGATCCCCCGTCTGACCCTTATAAAATTAAGTCTTTCAGATTGAACGTTAAATTGAGGTCTCGTGTCGGTGCTTTACACCGTGCACGTAAAAGAACCAGAGGAGATTCTGGAAAGGGTATCTGTCTGTATCATTGCACTATCCTCCAAAAATCTAAAATGACTAATCTCTTCAGGAGGCGTCGCTCATATGTAATTACCGGTAGCCGGTAGCGACGATAAATAAATGTAAAACACACAAATCATATGATGAAGTTTGAGACAATAATTAATCAATAATTTTCAGAGATATGCTATGCGTATCGATCTAGTTAAAGTTTAAACTTTATTTATTTTACAACGATTGCGAAACACGTTTTAACAACTTATATTAATCACTCCCGTTGGCGCGGATGAAAGCGTAAATGTGATTATTCGTGTGGGAGGAAACAGGAGTACTAGGAGGAAACCCACCTGTCCGATCTGGCGACCACCGTACCATCTCACATACTTCCCGGTCCGAGGATCGAACCCGGTTTGCATTGATGAGAAGCGAGCGCGCTAATCACTGTGCTAATCGGGCAGCCAGTCTAGTTGTACATGTACATATTTATTCACCGGAACGTGCAATTTTATCCATAAGCCACCAAAGGTCTCGTACCTCTATCCTAGGACACTATTTTTTAATAGAGGTACGAGACCTTTGGTGGCTTATGGATAACATTTCAAGTTCCTGTGATATGCGGAAAGAACACGGCCACTGAAGACATGTTTCACCTTTGTTTGTTTTAGTTGGGAAATTAGATGACAACGTTTTGAAGGACAAAACAGTTACGATAGATACACTCTATCTTAAAAAATCTCTATAAACCCTAGATATATGTATGTTCCTTTAATGTCAAACCCCTCGCGGGGACTTAGACATGTTTTCCTGGGCAGGCTTAGCCGTCCTAAGCGATTAACCAGTACTAAGCAATGTGTGTGAGGTGTCTTGCTCAATGGCACTACATACGTGGCCTGACCGAGTATCGAACCCGGTACCGTTCGATTCCAAATCCGACGCTCTACCACTGGACCACGGACGCCACAACTTATATTACCCAACTGATTTTGACATTCGATATGACGCCCAAAGAAGAATCGATTGTTCTAGAGTTTCATTAATTAACGATACATTTTCAAACTCCGGTTTCTATTTCTAAGCATCGTGTATATTTGGGTCAATATTTAATTTAATATAAGAGAAGCGTTGTTACAGTGCTTGTTGTTTATTTTCAAAGAATCTGTTTTGTGTCAATATCTGTGGCGTCCGTGGTCCAGTGGTAGGTAGAGCGTCGACTTTGGAATCGAACGGTCCCATGTTCGATACTCGGTCAGGCCACGTATGTAGTGTCATTGAGCAAGGCACCTCACACACATTGCTTAGTACTGGTGTAACCGGTGACTTCGGGGAACGAGTTATATAGCAACCCGAAACGAGATTCAATCTATCCTTTATATAGCATATATATATAATGAAACAAGGAGACCTGCAATATAATAATATCACAAGATATACACACATATACTAAAACCTAATCCACGCGGAACATAACTCCACTATCACATAAATATCAAATTCTCCAAATACTAATATAGCCAATAAACGGGTCTTACCAGAATCGACAATGATTAAAGTGTAAATAGATAAATAGATCCGAGGTAGATCTGTTTAACGAGTTGGTTGAAATACATATACAAGAGTTCGACATTGTCGCAAGACAATGTCGAGGTATCTCTAACGACTTCCTTCTCACAAGTGCGCGGAATGTTATCAGGGCGGTAAAATGGGTTTAGTTGGGGTTAACCGTGGATTGGTTAGTTGACCTATCATACGTCATTCTCCCGTACTATCATTCAGACATAAATACATGACGTTACACAACACGTAGAGAAAACAATAGACTGGACACACATCGATAACCGCCATAGAAGAGAAGGAACAGCTACCGTACATATACAGATAAGAGAGCATTGCTTGCAGTACATGAATAATACATAATATAATATATTCTACAAACAAATAAACTAAGCCTGGGCTACACATTCCCCCCGTTTGAAAAATGGCGCCTGACATATCCAGTTATCTGTAATAAACATGAATGCTAGAACTATTATATCATGTTCCATGCAATTGGTTGCTCTGCAAACTGACTGAGACTATATACAAATTAATATAAGAACAATTATATAGCACTCCACCGGATGTATTCTGAAAATACAATTCATTCCAACATACAGTTGGCAGTTATTGCGAAAGCAGTCTGAAAACGGAGTAAACACTAAATAAATGGTACATCGTCACATAAAGATTGTCCAATATGTACACCTGCATATCGCATATTATACCATTATCACGTTACTCTAAATATACTGTTACGAATAGAGTACTGGCATTACGTCATCACATTACGGACATCTCCAACCTATTCAACATTTAAAGGTGGTCATCCAATGTTTAAAAGAACACAACATACACAAGATACAAATGCAGCATGATAAAACACACGACAGTTAAGATGATCATCTAGTCGTGATGACCAAAACACCACAACACTGTGTTCACCATACTACAGAACCTGTAAGTGTATGATTTCAGACGAATCTGCTGAAAAGTAGCATACAATGTATTATTCAACATAGTAACTGTTCCTGTAAAGACACAGTATAGAATAAGTATACATGCTACACAAAATATGTCACTTGATGATACATAGACAACCATACCATTGCCTGAAATATAAATACATGCACTATATACATACCTCTATACAAAAAATTCAAAGCTTCCATCTTCTGTAGCGATGATTGGCATAACCCAATCACCATACCGGTCTGGTGGTTTCCTCTGACTAACTGGGCGTTGAGGTGGTACAGGTGACGGAATAGAGTTGACTGTATCTACTGGCGTTTCCATAGTCACTGACGACAACGAATCAAACGTAGGTGGAACAGAAGGGATGAGTGCTTCTGATGCCGTAAGATCGATACCGGTTGATCGAGTGGATTCTGTACGCTGTGAAGGTACGGGCTCAACACTGGGAGATCTAACATTATACTCTTCTAGTCATGGTAGATTAATTATACGGTGATATGGTTTCCGATGTCGGAGGTGAGGAGGGATATAACGCTCGACCGGCTCACTCTCCGACTCAGAATTGTTCGTGCTCTCATCTGATAACACGACGACTGGTGACTTCCGTCGTCTTTGATACCGGGTTTGATTCCTATTTTCCTCGGATAATTCTACTAATGGTTCCTCTGTTGGAATACTATTAAAGGGCAACAACATGTTTCTGTGCAATACTCGCACTGGCCCTTTTCTGTCCCTTCTTTGGACATGGTACACTGGTATGTCATCATTGGGGATGTTAGTCACAAGATATACCTCTCGGTCCCACTTGTCAGCTAACTTGTTGGTACCCTTTAAACCAACAGTCCTGACAAGTACCTGGTCCCCAACATATATACGAGTGTAACGCACACGACGGTCATAGTATTCCTTGTTGCCGTTGGCATGTTTACTGGCTTCTTCCGCTGATGCCCGGTAGGCAAACTGAAGACGCTGTTGAAGCTTAGCTGCGTAGGAGGAGTGGTTGCCGGCTTGTTCCTCCGAAGGATCAGTTCCTAAATAGGCATCTACTGACAGCCTTGGGTGCCAACCAAACAACAGAAAATGAGGAGCATATCCGGTTGCATCATTCTTGGTAGCGTTGTACGGTTGCACAAGTGGAGCAATATAGGATTTCCAATCCGGTTTCTGGTGATCTTCCAGAGTACCAAGCATCTTCAAGACCGTCTGATTGAAGCGTTCGGCTTGGCCATTTCCCATAGGATGGTAAGGCGTGGTTCGAGTCTTCCGGATTCCCGTCAAATTGCATAGTTCCTGAATGGTCCTGCTAACAAAGTTACGGCCTTGATCACTGTGCAATTGTTCAGGAAATCCATAATAACGGAAGAAACCTTCATATAGAGCCTTTGCTGTGGTCTGAGCAGTTTGGTTACGACAGGGAATTGCTTGAGAAAACCTAGTAAAGTGGTCTACAATAACCAAGATGTTCTCAATACCGCCTTTGCTGGGTTCGAGTTTCAAAAAATCAATACCAACAAGTTCCATAGGTCTTGTAGTATTAATGGGTACGAGAACCGCAAAAGGTCGGTTTACAGGTGTCTTGCGACGAATACATCTGTCACAGTGCTCAATCCAATGGTTGAGGTCCTTTTCAAGGCCAGGCCAATAAAAACGTTGTTTGGCCAACCATAAAGATTTTTCTTTGCCTTGATGACCTGCATCATTGTGGATACCACGAATAGCTATTTTTCTGTAACAATCAGGAAGTACCAATTGTTTTAGCTGTTGACCATCCAGAGAGGTGGTCCTGTACAGAATGTCGTTCTCTATTATGAGATTCTTATATTCTCTGAAGAATTTCTGTACAGGTAACGGTTCCAACTTGGTATTTCTCCCTCTCCGGAGAGAACAACTTCTCAGGAGGTCAATAACCCTAGACAAACAAGGATCCTTAGATTGTTCAGACTTCCAATCAATCTTGGATATATGCTCAGATGTCAGCCTCTCCCCATTGGCCATATGAGGAGCTGCAGCATCCGAAACACAACCGATTAATGGACTGCAGATAATGGCTGCTTGATAAATAGCTTTCAGCTCATCCTGGAAAATGTAGCGACGGGAAAGTCCATCTGCATCGGCGTTAGCTTTACCGGGACGATATTCTACTACGAAATTGTAGTTAGAAAGCTCTGCTAACCAACGATGCTCTGTGGCGTCCAACTTGGCAGTTGTATTTACATACGTCAAGGGGTTGTTGTCCGTCTTGACTCTAAAATCATTACCGTACAAATAATCTTTAAATTTGTCGATGACACACCATTTTAGAGCTAAATATTCCAACTTGTGAGCTGGATAATTCCTTTCGCTAGGTCGAAGATTTCGACTAGCGAAGGCAATTACACGCTCGACTCCATCTTGTTCTTGCAAGAGTATTGCACCTAGCCCAAACGAGTTTGCATCGGTGTGTAAAATAAATGGCAGAGAGTAGTCTGCATACCCTAAAATTGGGGGTGATACAGGTTTCTCTTTGATAGTATCCATCCCAAACCCATGAAGTTGGCGACTTTGCCTTCTTCTTAAATCTTCTGGATTTGGTAGTGAATCCATGTCCCTCTAAAAGTGTGTTTTGCACGATTTGTGCGTAACCTTTTACAAATTTACGATAATAGCCGGTAAAACCAAGCCATTGAAGTGTCTTAACATTATGGGGAACTGGCCAATCCTTAACAGCCGACACTTTGCCAGGATCTGTTGAAATGCCTTGGTCAGAAATGATGTGACCTAAATAAGAAACGGATGTCTTGAAAAATTCACATTTTGAAGACTTCAACTTTAAGTTGTGTTGGTCAAGACGTTTGAATACAGATTCAATCCGCTCTATATGTTCTTCGAAAGTTGAAGAAAATATTAAAATATCATCAAGAAAGATTAGGCATTCTTGCAAATGCATGTCACCCATGCACTTCTCCATAAGACGTTGAAATGTGGCTGGGGCATTCGTAAGTCCAAATCCCATTCTGTTCCACTCATAGAATCCAAGAGGTCCTATGCTGAAGGCAGTCTTCGGTTTGTCATCTTCTTCAACCTCTACCTGCCAGTAGGCAGAATGTAAATCGAGTTTGGAAAACAGCTTGGCTGAAGAAAGAACATCAATGGTGTCGTCAAAACGTGGAAGCATAAAAGCATCTTTCCTTGTCTTATTGTTAAGCTGACGCCAATCAACACAAAACCGAAGCGCTCCAGAAGATTTACGAATAAGCACGATGTTAGAACTGTACGGTGATTCTGACTCCCGTATAACATCAGCATCCAACATTTCCTTGATGTGTTGTCGGACTTCCTCGAATAAAGCTGTACGGATCTTTAAATGGAATTTCATCATCCAGAACAATCTTGTGTTTAACCAGATCCGTCTTGCCAAGATCATTGGTACTGGAAGAAAATATGTGCTTCCATTTCCCAAGAACTTGATTAAATCGAAGAATCTGCTCGGGTGTTAAATTTGATGATTCTATTGTAACACCAAGGTCTTCCAGGGACGCATCCGAAGAATTGTTCCGAGAAATAAAAGATGAAATGTCATCGACAACTTTGGCTCCTGTAACTTCGCAAAGTTTAGCCTTTGGTTTGAATGTTAACGTACTTGCAGACATGTTACAAATACGGACCGGAATTTTCACTGTAGAAGTGTTCTGCAGTTTTACTATGCGTGGACAGACGGTGTAATTCAATACTGTATCCGGTGTTTCTGTTACCACTGATGAAATACTGCTATCAAAATTACGTACTAAACCGTTAATAGTTACTGTTTCAAAAGGTGGAACCTCAATAGGTTTTCTTCCACATGCAGTAACAGTGAAACTTCTGGTATCCAGGCTATCCATGGAAGTTTTCCATTCGTGAGGGATCTCTCCAGCATGAATATCCAACTGGGAGATAAATGTCTTGCACCGCCTGAGAACATTCATACCAACAATAACAGGGCACGATGAATTAAACACATTGTCATTAATGACTAATATAGGCACATCAATATTAAAAGACGATAAAAATGGTATTGAAATATTGGTTTCAAAATAGCCAAGGTATTTCAAACACGTGCCATCCGCCATTGAAAGTTCTAGACCAAGATTGTCTAGAGACAACAGAGAAACCCTGGGGTTTAAACTCTTAAAAGCTGATAAACTTGTGGTGGTGACCATCGAACCTGAATCCAATAAACATTTAAATTCAATATCGTTGATGGTGACAGCATGTTCATTAGATGAACCAACCAGCCTATGTATAACATTGTTCTCAGGTGTAGCATCTTGCTGAGCATTGTCCTTTTCACCTGCCTCTGGCCTGCCCGTCACAGAAGCGGTTTTTAGTTTTCCGCCTGTGGGTATCCACGATTGCCCACAGCACGGTTACTATAGTAACTACCACGTCCCCCGATATGTCCTCGACCAGAGCCTGAGGGTCGGGACTGGTAGTCGCTCGGGTGATTGATCACATCTGAAATGTTGGTTAAAACTTGGTCTGCCTCTACCGCGACCTCTATCTGAATTCTGGTTGCGGTTGTTGATGTTGTTGTTGTTGTTGTTGTTGGGACGATTGCTGACTATCAAGTTTCTTCAAGATCAAATCAAATTTGCTGTTGATCTTGGAATCAATCTTTTTGTCCCAAGTGTCGAGCTTAATCTCTAAGGAACTCATTCTGTTAGTCAGAGAAGCAATCTTACCCTCTGCAGTTACTGGGTGGTGCTGGATGTGGTACATTCTGTAATATTGTGGGATTTTTTGCTCAAGTTTGATTTTTTGTGTTATTTAGGTTATTTAGACACCAAAGAGTAAAAAAAGTATTTTATACATTTTTTTCAATCATTATGTTGGCGGCCATCTTGAATTTCAAAATGGCCGCCATTTCCAACCTATTCTATACAATATCTCTACTTGTAGACAACCTAGGACCTTGATGTTGGTGTCTATGCCCACATTTTAAGGGTACAGGAATCTGAAAATGCCATTATTAAAGTGTTAGTATATATGGATGTTACCATAACAGCTATTTGGGGAATGTTTTTGTACATATTATAGGATTTTTAGCAAAATAATTTTTTTTTAATATTGCACATGAACTTGTATAATTTGTATGGCTTATGAATTTGGCTTACCCTCATTTAAAATATTGTGGAAAGAGACATTAATTTATTCCCCATCAGAATCCATATCTACAGTTTGTTGTGTGTTTAAGCAGTTGTCATCACCCTCACATTCACACATCTATGTACAGCACATATTGTTCTGTTTACATGTACATCTACCAGAACACTGGCTAACTTTACAGTTGCACGTTAGTAGTTCTACGACTGCTGCTGAAGCAGCTTGCACAGCAGACAAAATTGGCATCAGCCTGTCATTGTCTTTCATCCAACCTAGGTTACATAGATCAAGGAGTGTTGGATCAAGTACTCTATCCTGAGCCCATATATTTGCTTGAAGGTGAGTGCGCAATATATGTAGAAGCCAATCACCATCAGTTGGTGGAAGCCGCTCAACGCCTTCATTTGCAGAAAGTATTCTGTACTTATGCCAGTCTGTTGTAGGCAAAAAGTATGTGGAAAGTTTTTCCAAAGATGCTAAATACAATGGTAAGTTGGGATCTTTGACAGATCGATGGAAATTCAGAAGTGTCTGGACTTGGCGCGTGTATATACGAATCAATCTATACATAGGAAATGCGTCAAAATCATCCAACTGTTTCTCTATATGTATGCTTTCTATCTGTACCACCTTTGTGGGCATTTTGAATAGCTGTTCTGTCAACATGGTCACCTCTACATGCTTCAGACAATTCACTCAAGCTGCTAGTTAGAGCTAGTTGCACTTGAGAATTTTCAGAAAAGTGTTCCTGGAACCAAAGGTCAGATAGCACTTGTAATGTTGTTTCATGAGCATCCACAGCTCGGTTGTAGTGGCTACCATTTATTATTTGATTGACAACAACTGAGCCGTACAGTCCCGATTGAACCCAGGTATCATCGATACCACTATGCTCTATAGTCTTCACTAAACACATGATAGCACAAAGACTGGTGTGGAAGTGACCTGGCAATATCCACCACTTGTCCTTGTACTGGTCACTGAGATGTTCGAGTTTAACTGCCCTTTTGTAAAGGTCCATATCAAAAGTAACCACAACCTTTCTATTGTGCTCAGGACATACAACTCTGTTTAGCTGATATATGTGTTCTAATGTTGTCACCAGTGTGGACAACTCATGGGCTGGATTATTTATTATGGACAGAGAGTGGTTATAGTCAACATTCAGTAACATTTTAATAGCATTCATTCATATTTTGTTAAACACCTCTATAATACATGTTAAACCATCATCATTGTTCAATTTATATTAGTTTGATGTGTTCTGCAATATTGTTAATGCAATTTCCAGATTCCCAGACCCCTAACATGTGGGTATAGGTACCAAAAGCAAGGCTCTATACCATCTACAAGTAGAGATATTGTCCAAAATAGGTTTAAAATGGTGGCCATGATTGAAAAAAATGTATAAAATACTTTTTTACTCTTTGGTAACTAAATAACATAAATAACACAAAAAATCAAACTTGAGCAAAATTTCCCACAAATATTTTAAAATCTACAAAATGTACCACACTA
>CM026386.1:48128890-48157125 GCA_014843695.1 Archivesica marissinica
TAGAGGTACAAGGTTTTTGGTGCATTATACTAGTGTACCAGGATAGAGGTACAAGGTTTTTGGTGCATTATACTAGTGTACCAGGATAGAGGTACAAGGTTTTTGGTGCATTATACTAGTGTACCAGGATAGAGGTACAAGGTTTTTGGTGCATTATACTAGTGTGTGTACCAGGATAGAGGTACAAGGTTTTTGGTGCATTATACTAGAGTACCAGGATAGAGGTACAAGGTTTAAGGTGCATTCTACTAGTGGTGGTCCTATGATAGAGGTACAAGGTTTTGGTGCATTAAACTAGTGTACCAGGATAGAAGTACACGGTTTAAGGTGCATTATACTAGTGTACCAGGATAGAGGTACAATGATCTTAGTGCATAATACTAGTGGGGGTCCTATGATAGAGGTACAAGGTTGTTGGTGCATTATACTAGTGTACCAGGATAGAGGTACAAGGTGTTTGGTGCGTTATACTAGTGGGTGTCCTATGATAGAGGTACAATGTTTTTGGTGCATTATACTAGTGGGGGTCCTATGATAGAGGTACAAGGTTTTTGGTGCATTATACAAGTGGGTGTCCTATGATAGAGGTGCAAGGTTTTTGGTGCATTATACTAGTGGGGGTCCTATGATAGAGGTAAAAGGTTTTTGGTGTATTATACTAGTGGGGGTCCTATGATAGAGGTACAAGGTTTTTGGTGTATTATACTAGTGTGCATTATACTAGTGTACCAGGATACCGGTACACGGTTTAATGTGCATTCTACTACTGGGGGTCCTATGGTAGAGATACAAGGATGTTGATGCATTATACTAGTGGGGGTCCTATGATAGAGATACAAGGTTTTTGGTGCATTATACTACTGTACCAGGATAGAGTTACACGGTTTAAGGTGCATTCTACTAGTAGCGGTCCTATGATAGGGGTACAAGGTTTTTGGTGCATTATACTAGTGTAACAGGATAGAGGTACAAGGTTTTTGGTGCATTATACTAGTGTACCAGGATAGAGGTACAAGGATATTAGTGCATAATACTAGTGGGGGTCCTATGATAGAGGTACAATGTTCTTGATGCATTATACTAGTGGGAGTCCTATGATAGAGGTACAATGTTTTTGATGCATTATACTAGTGTAGCAGGATAGAGGTACAAGGTGTTTGGTGCATTATACTAGTGGGGGTCCTATGATAGAGGTACAATGTTTCTGATGCATTATACTAGTGTAGCAGGATAGAGGTACAAGGTGTTTGGTGCATTATACTAGTGGGGGTCCTATGATAGAGGTACAAGGTTGTTGGTGCATTATATATAGTGGGGGTCCTATGATATAGGTACACGGTTGTTGGTGCATTATATATAATGGGGGTCCTATAATATAGGTACACGGTTGTTGGTGCATTTTATATAGTGGATGTCCTATGATATAGGTACACGGTTGTTGGTGCATTATATATAGTGGGGGTCCTATGATATAGGTACACGGTTGTTGGTGCATTATATATAGTGGGGGTCCTATAATATAGGTACACGGTTGTTGGTGCATTATATATAGTGGCGGTCCTATGATATAGGTACACGGTTGTTGGTGCATTATATATAGTGGGGGTCCTATAATATAGGTACACGGTTGTTGGTGCATTATATATAGTGGGGGTCCTATGATAGAGGTACACGGTTGTTGGTGCATTATATATAGTGGGGGTCCTATAATATAGGTACACGGTTGTTGGTGCATTATATATAGTGGGGGTCCTATGATATAGGTACAAGGTTGTTGGTGCATTATATATAGTGGGTCTGCTATGATAGAGGTACACGGTTGTTGGTGCATTATATATAGTGGGGGTCCTATGATAGAGGTACACGGTTGTTGGTGCATTATATATAGTGGGGGTCCTATGATATAGGTACACGGTTGTTGGTGCATTATATATAGTGGGGGTCCTATAATATAGGTACACGGTTGTTGGTGCATTATATATAGTGGGGGTCCTATGATATAGGTACACAGTTGTTGGTGCATTATATATAGTGGCGGTCCTATGATATAGGTACACGGTTGTTGGTGCATTATATATAGTGGGGGTCCTATAATATAGGTACACGGTTGTTGGTGCATTATATATAGTGGGGGTCCTATGATAGAGGTACACGGTTGCTGGTGCATTATATATAGTGGGGGTCCTATAATATAGGTACACGGTTGTTGGTGCATTATATATAGTGGGGGTCCTATGATAGAGGTACACGGTTGTTGGTGCATTATATATAGTGGGGGTCCTATGATATAGGTACACGGTTGTTGGTGCATTATATATAGTGGGGGTCCTATGATATAGGTACACGGTTGTTGGTGCATTAAACTAGTGGGGGTCCTATGATATAGGTTCAAGGTTTTTGGTGCATTATACTAGTGGGGGTCCTATGATAGAGGTACAATGTTGTTGATGCATTATACTAGTGGGGGTCCTATGATAGAGGTACAATGTTTTTAATGCATTATACTAGTGTAGCAGGATAGAGGTACAAGGTGTTTGGTGCATTATACTAGTGGGGGTCCTATGATAGAGGTACAATGTTTTTGATGCATTATACTAATGGGAGTCCTATGCTAGAGGTACAATGTTTTTGATGCATTATACTAGTGGGGGTCCTATGATAGATGTACAATGTTTTTGATGCATTATACTAGTGTAGCAGGATAGAGGTACAAGGTGTTTGGTGCATTATACTAGTGGGGGTCCTATGATATACGTCCAAGGTTTTTGATGCATTATACTAGTGGGGGTCCTATGATAGAGGTACAATGTTTTTTATGCATTATACTAGTGGGGGTCCTATGATAGAGGTACACTGTTTTTGATGCATTATACTAGTGTAGCAGGATAGAGGTACAAGGTGTTTGGTGCATTATACTAGTGGGGGTCCTATGATAGAGGTACAATGTTTTTGATGCATTATACTAATGGGAGTCCTATGCTAGAGGTACAATGTTTTTGATGCATTATACTAGTGGGGGTCCTATGATAGATGTACAATGTTTTTGATGCATTATACTAGTGTAGCAGGATAGAGGTACAAGGTGTTTGGTGCATTATACTAGTGGGGGATCCTATGATAGAGGTACAATGTTTTTGATGCATTATACTAGTGTAGCAGGATAGAGGTACAAGGTGTTTGGTGTATTATACTAGTGGGGGTCCTATGATAGATGTACACTGTTTTTGATGCATTATACTAGTGTGGCAGGATAGAGGTACACGGTTTTTGGTGCATTATACTAGTGGGGGTCCTATGATAGAGGTACAAGGTTGTTGGTGCATTATATATAGTGGGGGTCCTATGATATAGGTACACGGTTGTTGGTGCATTATATATAGTGGGGGTCCTATGATATAGGTACACGGTTGTTGGTGCATTATATATAGTGGGGCTCCTATGATATAGGTACACGGTTGTTGGTGCATTATATATAGTGGGGCTCCTATGATATAGGTACACGGTTGTTGGTGCATTATATATAGTGGGGGTCCTATGATATAGGTACACGGTTGTTGGTGCATTATATATAGTGGGGGTCCTATGATATAGGTACACGGTTGTTGGTGCATTATATATAGTGGGGCTCCTATGATATAGGTACACGGTTGTTGGTGCATTATATATAGTGGGGGTCCTATGATAGAGGTACAAGGTTTTTGGTGCATTATACTAGTGTACCAGGATAGAGGTACAAGGTTTAAGGTGCATTCTACTAGTGTACCAGGATAGAGGTACAAGGTTTTTGGTGCATTATACTAGTGTACCAGGATAGAGGTACAAGGTTTTTGGTGCATTATACTAGTGTACCAGGATAGAGGTACAAGGTTGTTGGTGCATTATACTAGTGTACCAGGATAGAGGTACAAGGTTTTTGGTGCATTCTACTAGTGTACCAGGATAGAGGTACAAGGTTTTTGGTGCATTATACTAGAGTACCAGGATAGAGGTACAAGGTTTAAGGTGCATTCTACTAGTGGTGGTCCTATGATAGAGGTACAAGGTTTTGGTGCATTAAACTAGTGTACCAGGATAGAAGTACACGGTTTAAGGTGCATTATACTAGTGTACCAGGATAGAGGTACAATGATCTTAGTGCATAATACTAGTGGGGGTCCTATGATAGAGGTACAAGGTTGTTGGTGCATTATACTAGTGTACCAGGATAGAGGTACAAGGTGTTTGGTGCGTTATACTAGTGGGTGTCCTATGATAGAGGTACAATGTTTTTGGTGCATTATACTAGTGGGGGTCCTATGATAGAGGTACAAGGTTTTTGGTGCATTATACAAGTGGGTGTCCTATTATAGAGGTGCAAGGTTTTTGGTGCATTATACTAGTGGGGGTCCTATGATAGAGGTAAAAGGTTTTTGGTGTATTATACTAGTGGGGGTCCTATGATAGAGGTACAAGGTTTTTGGTGTATTATACTAGTGTGCATTATACTAGTGTACCAGGATACCGGTACACGGTGTAAGGTGCATTCTACTACTGGGGGTCCTATGGTAGAGATACAAGGATGTTGATGCATTATACTAGTGGGGGTCCTATGATAGAGATACAAGGTTTTTGGTGCATTATACTACTGTACCAGGATAGAGGTACAAGGTTTAAGGTGCATTCTACTAGTGGGGTCCTATGATAGAGGTACAAGGTTTTTGGTGCATTAAACTAGTGTACCAGGATAGAGTTACACGGTTTAAGGTGCATTCTACTAGTAGCGGTCCTATGATAGGGGTACAAGGTTTTTGGTGCATTATACTAGTGTAACAGGATAGAGGTACAAGGTTTTTGGTGCATTATACTAGTGTACCAGGATAGAGGTACAAGGATATTAGTGCATAATACTAGTGGGGGTCCTATGATAGAGGTACAATGTTTTTGATGCATTATACTAGTGGGAGTCCTATGATAGAGGTACAATGTTTTTGATGCATTATACTAGTGTAGCAGGATAGAGGTACAAGGTGTTTGGTGCATTATACTAGTGGGGGTCCTATGATAGAGGTACAATGTTTCTGATGCATTATACTAGTGTAGCAGGATAGAGGTACAAGGTGTTTGGTGCATTATACTAGTGGGGGTCCTTTGATAGAGGTACAAGGTTGTTGGTGCATTATATATAGTGGGGGTCCTATGATATAGGTACACGGTTGTTGGTGCATTATATATAGTGGGGGTCCTATAATATAGGTACACGGTTGTTGGTGCATTATATATAGTGGAGGTCCTATGATATAGGTACACGGTTGTTGGTGCATTATATATAGTGGGGGTCCTATGATATAGGTACACGGTTGTTGGTGCATTATATATAGTGGGGGTCCTATAATATAGGTACACGGTTGTTGGTGCATTATATATAGTGGCGGTCCTATGATATAGGTACACGGTTGTTGGTGCATTATATATAGTGGGGGTCCTATAATATAGGTACACGGTTGTTGGTGCATTATATATAGTGGGGGTCCTATGATAGAGGTACACGGTTGTTGGTGCATTATATATAGTGGGGGTCCTATAATATAGGTACACGGTTGTTGGTGCATTATATATAGTGGGGGTCCTATGATATAGGTACAAGGTTGTTGGTGCATTATATATAGTGGGTCTGCTATGATAGAGGTACACGGTTGTTGGTGCATTATATATAGTGGGGGTCCTATGATAGAGGTACACGGTTGTTGGTGCATTATATATAGTGGGGGTCCTATGATATAGGTACACGGTTGTTGGTGCATTATATATAGTGGGGGTCCTATAATATAGGTACACGGTTGTTGGTGCATTATATATAGTGGGGGTCCTATGATATAGGTACACAGTTGTTGGTGCATTATATATAGTGGCGGTCCTATGATATAGGTACACGGTTGTTGGTGCATTATATATAGTGGGGGTCCTATAATATAGGTACACGGTTGTTGGTGCATTATATATAGTGGGGGTCCTATGATAGAGGTACACGGTTGCTGGTGCATTATATATAGTGGGGGTCCTATAATATAGGTACACGGTTGTTGGTGCATTATATATAGTGGGGGTCCTATGATAGAGGTACACGGTTGTTGGTGCATTATATATAGTGGGGGTCCTATGATATAGGTACACGGTTGTTGGTGCATTATATATAGTGGGGGTCCTATGATATAGGTACACGGTTGTTGGTGCATTATATTAGTGGGGGTCCTATGATATAGGTACACGGTTGTTGGTGCATTATATATAGTGGGGGTCCTATGATATAGGTACAAGGTTGTTGGTGCATTATATATAGTGGGGGTCCTATGATATAGGTACACGATTGTTGGTGCATTATATATAGTGGGGGTCCTATGATATAGGTACACGTTGTTGGTGCATTATATATAGTGGGGGTCCTATGATATAGGTACAAGGTTGTTGGTGCATTATATATAGTGGGGGTCCTATGATATAGGTACACGGTTGTTGGTGCATTATATATAGTGGGGGTCCTATGATATAGGTACACGGTTGTTGGTGCATTATATATAGTGGGGGTCCTATGATAGAGGTAAACGGTTGTTGGTGCATTATATATAGTGGGGGTCCTATGATAGAGGTACACGGTTGTTGGTGCATTATATATAGTGGGGGTCCTATGATATAGGTACACGGTTGTTGGTGCATTATATATAGTGGGGCTCCTATGATATAGGTACACGGTTGTTGGTGCATTATTTATAGTGGGGGTCCTATGATAGAGGTACAAGGTTTTTGGTGCATTATACTAGTGTACCAGGATAGAGGTACAAGGTTTTTGGTGGATTATACTAGTGGGGGTCCTATGATATAGGTACAAGGTATTTGGTGCATTATACTAGTGGGGGTCCTATGATAGAGGTACAAGGTTTTTGGTGCATTATACTAGTGGGTGGTCCTATGGTATAGGTACAAGGTGTTTGGTGTATTATACTAGTTTGCATTATACTAGTGTACCAGGATAGCGGTACACGGTTTAAGGTGCATTCTACTACTGGGTGTCCTATGGTAGAGATACAAGGATGTTGATGCATTATACTAGTGGGGGTCCTATGATAGAGATACAAGGTTTTTGGTGCATTATACTACTGTACCAGGATAGAGGTACAAGGTTTAAGGTGCATTCTACTAGTGGGGGTCCTATGATAGAGGTACAAGGTTGTTGGTGCATTAAACTAGTGTACCAGGATAGAGGTACACGGTTTAAGGTGCATTCTACTAGTAGCGGTCCTATGATAGGGGTACAAGGTTTTTGGTGCATTATACTAGTGTACCAGGATAGAGGTACAAGGTTGTTGGTGCATTATACTAGTGTACCAGGATAGAGGTACAAGGATGTTAGTGCTAATACTAGTGGGGGTCCTATGATAGAGGTACATGGTTTTTGGTGCATTATACTAGTGTACCAGGATAGAGGTACAATGTGTTTGGTGCATTATACTAGTGGGGGTCCTATGATAGAGGTACAAGGTTGTTGGTGCATTATACTAGTGGGGGTCCTATGATAGAGGTACAAGGTTTTTGGTGCATTATACAAGTGGGGGTCCTATGATAGAGGTACAAGATTTTTGGTGCATTATACTAGTGGGGGTCCTATGATAGAGGTAAAAGGTTTTTGGTGTATTATACAAGTGGGGATCCTATGATAGAGGTAAAAGGTTTTTGGTGCATTATACTAATGGGTGGTCCTATGGTATAGGTACAAGGTGTTTGGTGCATTTTACTAGTGTGCATTATACTATTGTACCAGGATAGCGGTACACGGTTTAAGGTGCATTCTACTACTGGGGGTCCTATGGTAGAGATACAAGGATGTTGATGCATTATACTAGTGGGGGTCCTATGATAGAGATACAAGGTTTTTGGTGCATTATACTAGTGTACCAGGATAGAGGTACAAGGTTTAAGGTGCATTCTACTAGTGGGGGTCCTATAGTAGAGATACAAGGATGTTGGTGCATTATACTAGTGGGGGTCCTATGATAGAGGTACAAGGTGTTTGTTGTATTATACTTGTGGTGGTACAAGGATAGAGGTACAAGGTTTTTAGTGTATTATACTAGTGGGGGTCCTATGATAGAGGTAATTGGTTTTTGGTGCATTATACTATTGGGGGTCCTATGATAGAGGTACAAGATTTTTGGTGCATTATACTAGTGTACCAGGATAGAGGTACAAGATTTTTGGTGGATTATACTAGTGGGGGTCCTATGATATAGGTACAAGGTATTTGGTGCATTATACTAGTGGGGGTCCTATGATAGATGTAAAAGGTTTTTGGTGTATTATACTAGTGGGGGTCCTATGATAGATGTAAAAGGTTTTTGGTGTATTATACTAGTGGGGGTCCTATGATAGAGGTACAAGGTTTTTGGTGTATTATACTAGTGGGGGTCCTATGATAGATGTACAAGGTAGTTGGTGCATTATACTAGTGGGGGTCCTATGATAGAGGTACAAGGTTTTTGGTGTATTATACTAGTGGGGTTCCTATGGTAGAGTTAAAAGGTTTTTGGTGTATTATACTAGTGGGGGTCCTATGATAGAGGTACAAGGTAGTTGGTGCATTATACTAGTGGGGGTCCCATGATAGAGGTACAAGGTTTAAGGTGCATTATACTAGTGGGGGTCCTATGATAGAGATACAAGTTTATTGGTGACTTTTGGGTAAATTTTCAAGTTGATGTGCACATACATTGCACAGCAGCTGTTATTTGTTAAATTCGGACATACATGTTATGTTAGCGTGGACGTTGTCGCTGCAGACTGCTTGTTGGCTCTGGGAACAACAATGCACTTGTACTTGATTTTCCTGACGTGTAAATGTTTTGGTAACAATTGAAACTACACTGTATGTATTGCCGATCAGCATTGCGTCCTGCATCTCGGTTTCGGTTTCATCATGCAGTTTTCTGTTGACGTAAATTAGCGCTTTCTTGGGTGGTCGTCCTTTCGTTGTGGTGCATCGTAATTCACTTATTTGGTTTTCATCTACTGATATGTTATTAATTTCGGCTGTTTCTGGGTCAGCTGAAATATTGAATCCATCAGTTATAAATAAATTTTAGTTACATCACAGGAACTTGAAATTGTATCCATCAAAGGTCTTGTACCTCTATCATAGGACCCCACCCCACCACCAAAAGTATTGTACCTCTATCATAGGACTCCCCATTTGTTTAATAGAGATAGAGGTACAAGACCTTTGGTGGCGTATGGATACCATGTCAAGTTCCTGTGGTTACATATACAACATTTGCTAAAAGAAATGCTTATGTATTCCTTATGCAGCTACTGGTTGTGTAGTTTTGTTATTGTGAGTGTGTGCACGCGGGCGAGCGTACGTGCTTGCGTGCCTGCAAGCCAGCGAGTCTGTGTGCCTGTTTCTTATAGACGCATATTCCAAACTACATATCAAACTATTACTTAATATCAGGTGCAGGCCGTGTTCGAACTTGTCGCCCAAACCAGATGTATAATCATGTTATATTTAATATTTACGTTTTGTATGTTGAATCATCTTCAATGCAATACTAAGTCGTGATAGCGCTGTGGTAACTGGAGCCGTTGCCAGTGTGTGTGTATGTGTGTGTGTGTGCGTGCGTGCGTGCGTGCGTGCGTGCGTGCGTGCGTGTTACAAAACAAAAACACAAAAACCACTTATATGCAACATTGTAACAAGAACTTAATGACTCGCCTAACAAAATTGAGACATTCGTGTAACTAATATCAGACCTTACCGAAACGAAACATAAGGACTCAACGGTTAATACTAGTTAGGTAAATCTTAATACTAGATAGGTAAATGTTAATACTAGTTAGGTAAATGTTAATACTAGTTAGGTAAATCTTAATACTAGTTAGGTAAATCTTAATACTAGTTAGGTAAATGTTAATACTAGTTAGGTAAATCTTAATACTAGTTAGGTAAATCTTAATACTAGTTAGGTAAATCTTAATACTAGTTAAGTAAATGATACACCTTAGTAGTTGTCATACAGAATCGTATAATTTCTAAGTTACTTACCAATAATGTATATGTTAGCAACTTGTGATAGTTCAGATTGAAGTGCAGGATTAATAACAGTGCAGTTAAATGAAACATCATAGTCTTCAGTTCCTGGCTCATATCTATAGCTCGCGATACTTCGTCTGATCATGCCTACAGTAGTATTTACAGTAGGCTGGGAAATTGTACTGTTAATCGGTCGTCCATTCTTGAACATGTTGATTGTTAGCGGGTATGATCCACCATCAGCAATGCACTCCACTGTCATTGATACTGATGGTACAGCTGCCAAACATTGCATACAATCGTATATATCTGTAGCATCATTGAATACCGGTTTAGAAGGAGGAGTTGGCACTGTAAATGAATGAATACTTTATTTTATTGCATACGTTACTATAAATAGTAACAAATTTAATGGTAGAAAAGCTAAATATCTGGTCGACGCGGGCAATATATTTCGATGTTCGGCTCTGTCGGGCCAATATCGAATATTGGCCCGGCACGCGCCGAGAACGAATCACGAGCACGTGTCACATATAGCAACAACAGAGTAACTACATTGTGTAAGCATGGCCGCCGAAGCATTCCATATTGGCGCTGGGGCCGTTAAGGTATGCAATAAAGAAGTTATTAAACTGCTGCGGTGGGCCATTTGTGGATATTGGTGCATCTATCCGATATTGGCCCTTGGGCCTAACGGCCCTCGGCCCAATATCTCCATAGGGTGCGCCAATATCCACAAATAGCCCACCTCCGCGGTTTAATAACCTCTACATTCTAATACGTGACCGAGAGGATACGATCGTTGATGGCATCCAGTGACTTGAAGCGCCATAAAGCAAACATAACAAAACAAACAGACACTTATTCTGATAATCTTCGCAGTACAGTGTACTTCGACGCAGGATAACATGACTAATTAGTTCCTGTAGAAACTATATGTGTGTGTTTTAAGTTTATTTATCGTCGCTACCGGTTGCCCATATGAGCGACGCCACCTGAAGAGATTAGTCATTTTAGATTTTTGGAGGATAGTACAATGATATAGACATAGACCCATTCCAGAGTCTCCTCTTGTTCTTTTACGTGCACGGTGTAATGCACCGACACGAGATCTCGGTATAAAGTCCCAACTGAAAGACTGTTAATTGTTAGGGTCAGATGGGGGATTGAACCTAAAAAATAAACGTAAAACACACAAGAAAAATGATATACAGAACGTGTATTCCTACAACCATTCTGTTTAAACTTGGAGAGATTTTAGACAGTACTCGGAGATTCAAACACTAAACTTATTAGAAGATTAGAAGATGCATGACCCCTAGTTTTTATCATTTATTTTGGGGGTTGGTAGGCTGCTCTGAGAGTATTCTTAATTTAATATGATGTTGTCTGTGGGTGACAACTCTTGTCAATATTATTGATTGAACGTAGCCAAAGAAAGATTATGAATTACGCCCCCTTACACGGTAGACTTTAGAGATAAAAGTATGGATTTTATTTATTTTACAACGATTGCGAAACAAGCTTTAGCAACTTATTAATCATGGTCACTGGCGCGGATGACAGCGTATTTGTGGTAATTAGAGTGGGAGGAAACGGGAGTGCTGGTAGGAAACGGGAGTGCTGGTAGGACACGCGAGTAATGGTAGGAAGCGGGAGTGCTTGTAGAAACGGGAGTGCTGGTAGGACACGGGAGTGCTGATAGGAAACGTGAGTGCTGGTAGGACACGCGAGTAATGGTAGGAAGCGGGAGTGCTTGTAGAAACGGGAGTGCTGGTAGGACACGGGAGTGCTGGTAGGAAATGTGAGTGCTGGCAGGAAGCGGGAGTGCTGGTAGGAAACGGGAGTGCTGGTAGGAAACGTGAGTGCTGGCAGGAAGCGGGAGTGCTGGTAGGAAACGGGAGTGCTGGTAGGAAACGGGAGTGCTTGTAGGACACGGGAGTGTTTGTAGGAAACGGGAGTGCTGGTAGGAAACGGGAGTGCTGGTAGGAAACGGGAGTGCTGGTAGGAAACGGGAGTGCTGGTAGGAAACGGGAGTGATTGTAGGAAACGGGAGTGCTGGTAGTGTTTGTAGGAAACGGGAGTAATGGTAGGAAACGGGAGTGCTGGTAGGAAACGGGAGTGCTGGCAGGAAGCGGGAGTGTTTGTAGAAACGGGAGTGCTGGTAGGAAACGGGAGTGCTGGTAGGACACGGGAGTGCTGGTAGGAGACGGGAGTGCTGGTAGGAAACGGGAGTGTTGGCAGGAAGCGGGAGTAATGGTAGGAAACGGGAGTGCTAGTAGGAAACGGGAGTGCTGGCAGGAAGCGGGAGTGTTTGTAGGAAACGGGAGTGCTGGCAGGAAACGGGAGTGCTGGTAGGAAACGGGAGTGCTGGTAGGAAACGCGAGTAATGGTAGGAAACGGGAGTGCTGGTAGGAAACGGGAGTGCTGGCAGGAAACGGGAGTGCTTGTAGGAAACGGGAGTGCTGGTAGGAAATGGGAGTGTTTGTAGGAAACGGGAGTAATGGTAGGAAACGGGGTGCTGGTAGGAAACGGGAGTGCTTGCAGGAAACGGGAGTGCTTGTAGGAAACGGGAGTGTGCTGGTATGAAACGGGAATGCTGGTAGGAAACGGGAGTGCTGGGAGGAAACGGGAGTGCTTGTATTTATTTATATTTATATGTCGGGTTTTACGCCTGCATCAGCACTATTTTGAGCTATATCGCCGGCGGGCAGTTTACCTAACAACACCTTTCCTGGGCAGGCTCCAGCGATTGACCAGTACTTGGGTGCACCAACATCCGTAAGAAACTGCCAACGTGTTCATATAAATGAGACACGGCCTGAGCGGGGCTCGAACCCGTGACCATCAGTGATGATAGGTTACAGTGGTATACAAGTCAGCGACCGTAACCACTCCACTCGACCACGGAGGCGGACTAGGGAGGGGAGTGCTTGTAGGAAACGGGAGTGCTGGTAGGAAACGGGAGTGCTAGGAGAAAACCCACATGTCCAATATAACGACCACCGTACCATCTCGCATACTTCCCTGTCCGAGGATCGAATACAGATTGCATTGGTGAGAAGAGAGCGTGCTAACCACTGCGCTATTCTCCACTAGTTATTTCTGTATCTGTAGGAGGTTAATTAGCAGAGAAATATATAACTACCTATGTTTAGTTGGAGGACATTTGAAAACTCGGATTCACATTTCACCCCGTATGCACCACTGTCCGTGTATACACTCCGATGAATACGGAGACCGTGAAAGGTTTTGTCTTCATTAATCAAAATTTCATATTTCCTACTCTTGTTGATCGGAATAAACATTGAATTATTCTCTCTTTGCCAATTAATATCTCTTCCGGGTGAAATGAAAAACAACAGCTCAATGGTATGCCCTTCTTTCTTCAAGTTATTTTGTTGAATATATAGTGTCCCGCAGTTCGTATCTGAAATATATATATTACGTAATCATATTTAATAATTAGTTTAAACAATATTGTATTCAAGAATGGTACATAACACAGGAATAGTTGCAACAGCACAGTTAGGATTGTATTGGGGGAACAAGTTACAAAGTAACGTATTCGAATTCCTTTCCTTGAATACAATATGGGACATCTCTAATTTTATATTACCTCCCTTGGCAGATAAAGTCTGATTTATTCCAAAATGTGAATAGGTCCTTTTAGTTGGAATCCTTTGTTTTTACTGTTGTTCCTTAACCAGATGTATAATAAATATGTATGATAAAATGTGATTATATCAAAATCGTGTTAATTAACTGAAAACATTCCTTTACCCATTTGCATTATACTGTATGAGATCTGTCGAGATATAGTAATTTAATACTCATATGAAGCGATAGAGGAATACAATTGCTAGCATGTTGTGCAAAGGAAACAACGATAAAAACAAAGGAAAACACTTAATAGGGCCTATCTACGTTTAGAGAGTGTTCAAGGGCAGTAACTGGCAGATGTCTCTCATTGCACACACACATATTCTGTTATGACAGGTTACAGCACAAACATTGCTTAGCATCAACTATTTTTATATTGCTATAAAGCGAGTGTAAGCACACGTAGGAAATAAAACATGCAACAAAAACGTTCGGAAATTTAGGCTTTTGTTCTTTTTAATAATATTTTATTGCATTATTTTCATATATTACAATTATATTAGGATGTATTATTATTGTCTAATGAAAAAGTTGGCACTGGGTATATGTGCTCACCTAATATCGGATACTATAAATGCAATTATATATTAGGACATTAAATGAGTGGTTAATTGATTTTTTTTTTAATTTCGATGTTTTTTATTCAAACAATTGTACATATAACATAGGTATATACACAAATAACAATTGTACACAATGGTATAATACAAACGTTTGCTTTTTAATAAATAAGTGAGACTAGCTATTCCAATTTGGATAATAACAATTGTCAAATGAATTTTATTTTTTGTGTTACGGAAAGGATTCCTACTTAAAACAACAACATATGTTAACACTAGGCATGCTCACTAGTAGTGTTATTGGAGTTGAGAAAATCTCTCCATTGGATTTCAAATTTACGATTGCTTCCTTTCATAAATGAAATTGTCTCCTCTATATTTAGTTTCCATAAAACGTATGGTCTAAAATCTATCAAAGTTGGTAATAAGCTTGCACATTTACATTTGAAAATGAAATATTTTGCTAGCAAGATAATATAATTAATATTTTCTGCAATTCTTTTACTGCCAGAAGTGAAGTTTAGAAACGAAATATTTGTATACGTTAAATTTGACACATTGTTAAATATATTGCTCAGAAAGTTCTGTAAGTCTGTCCAAAATGCTTGTACTATAATACAGTTCCAAAACATATGTATATTTGTATCAGTGTACATGTTACATAATTGGCAGAGATTGGAAGCTATAATTTTACATTTGAACAGAAATGAGTTGTTAGGTATAATGTATTTGTATTGAAATGCACGTAATTTTGTGTCAATTGTATATTTAGAATAATTTGTGTATATTTCATCCCAGTTTGGATTAAGATTTTCAATTTCATATTCCCATGTGCAGTGATTTTTTCTTTTTGCGGGTATTCTTTGTTTTATCAAAATATCATAAATAAATTTATTCACTTTCTTTATTGTGTGAATTTTATCAAGTAATAGCACTGGTGGGTTATACATCATAATTTTTTTTTTTTTTTCCTCTTTCCATTTCTTTGGTATATTGTTTATTAATGTATGGTACTTAAGATAATCTCTGGTTTTTACATTATAAAGTCTGGAAAAAACTGGAAAATTGTAAAACGTTTTATTTCGAAAATCGTACACATGTTCAATGAATTGCACTCCATTATTAAACCAATCATTATAAAAGAAGGTTTTCTTTCTTGAATCCTTAATGTTTTCATTATTCCATAACAATTGTTTAGAGATGGATATTTTATTTTTATCAAGATTGGCTTTTGATTGTATCATTTCCTTTAGAAAGCGTGATTTTATATTTAAGTTTTCGCATGTTTTTTCATTTATATTGCTTCTAAATAAAAGTGTTCCTCCGAAGGATTCTAGCTGCTTATTATATATGTGTTTCCATTTTGCATTAGTAGAGTTTAACAAACGTTTAATCCAATTTATTTTCAAAGAAGTTATAAAATATTCTATGTCTATCATTCTTAGTCCACCATTCTCATAATCCTGTATTATAGTATTTCGAGCAATTTTGTCCGGTTTTGAATCCCATAAATAATCAAACATTATTTTGTTAATATCCTTGAGAATGACTGCACTAGGGTTGTTTAGAACTGTTATGGGATAAACAAGTTTAGGAAAGGCATATGTTTTTAGAACTGTTATTTTGCCAATCTGTGATAGCTTCCAACGTTTCCACTTATTTAGACAATGTTTTAATGCTACTATTTTGGGGTTTAAATTTATTTCAATTGCGGTTCTGAAGTTGTTTGTAAATGTGATTCCAAGTGTTGAAGCAGTCGTTGAAGACCATGAAAAAAGTTTCTCTTTACAAAATTCAATGTTGGCTGTCTTTAGTGAACCTATTTTTAAAGCTGTACATTTCTTAATATTTAATTTGAGACCCGAGACATTTCCAAATTTTTCTATTGTTTCTATTAATGTTTCAAAAGACATGTTTGTGCCGTCAGTGATATACGTAGCATCATCTGCAAACAATGTTTGTTTTATTTCTGTATTGTATAATGTGATCCCTCTAATGTTATCGTTTTTGTTGATTTCCCTTGATAGAATTGCCAAGCATATTAAAAATAAGTATGGAGAAAGAGGACAACCTTGTCTAACGCCTTTTTTTATTTTGAAAAATTGTGATGAATGTCCATTGATACTAATACAGGCGTTTGCATCTTTGTAAAACAACCGTACCCATTTTATTATATCATCTCCAAAGTTAAAGTGTTTAAGACATTTAAACATGAATGAATGGTCCAGACTATCAAACGCTTTTTGAAATTCCGCAAAGAATAATATTGCTTTGTTATCGTTTTGATTTGTATATTCAATAACTTCTTGCAAAGTTCTTGTTTGAACTATCACCACTACAATATATTTCGGTTCCCCATTGCTTATCCCAGTTTATTTTATTAGAGTCAGTATAGTGTGTTTCTTGAAGAAAACATATATCGAATTTACTTTGCTTAAGATATTCAAACATATGTAACCGTGTTTGTACTGACGACAATCCTCTAACATTAAAGCTACAACATTTAATCACCATTTAGTATATGTACAAGTCTAAATTCTTTATTAGTGTCTCGGGTCGTGATAAATTAAATAATCGATATGCTAGTTTATATTTTGTTGTTTTACGTTTGACACTTGTCTTAGCTAATCCGAATTCATAATTATATTTCATTATGCTATCAAATGTTAATAAAATAAATGAGACTTATGAACTAGAAGTGGTATCCTTACAGTTTTAATGTGTTGTTTTTAAGAATATTATTAATTGGAGTATCTTTCCAATTATTTTATAATTATTATTACAATATTAATGATATGTAGATTACAACCATATTATGTACAATACAAAGATCAATGACATACATACAGACAAACAATATTTAGAAACAAACATGCTTTGGATCCTTGTATATTACAGTATACGTAGAATTGTACGTACGCAAGAAGCATCATAGATAAACATATAACGTAATTGGAATATCCTATATCTTCCCTACGCCATGGTATATGTGTATACTGACGCCACATACGAATCCACAGGCGTCTAAATATACACAAATATGTATACCCATGCATATAGCATTTATACCCCTGCCATATATGCATGCACCAATACATACATACCCACATACATACGCACATACATACATTCATAAATGCAAAGGTAGATATGCGCACGCACGCAAGAGTGGTTAATTGTTATTGTTTTTTAGAAGATGTCGAGTTAAATAAAAGTAATAACACGTGAACAAGAATATTACATCCTATTTATAACATAATCGTCCACACATGCTTTGGTGTCCATGGTCCAGTGGTAGAGCGTCGTATTTGGAATAGAACGGTCCCGGATTCGATACTCGGTCAGGTCAGGTATGTAGTGTCGTTGAGCAAGGCACCTCACACACATTGCTTAGTACTGGTTAACCACTTAGGTCGGCTAAGCCTGCCCAGGAAAATGGAACATACATACATACATTAACTGAACTGCAAAATGTTCCATGTGCTTCAGCTACAACTCAATTCCATATATTTTATTTTGCATAAATATACACTATGTTCTCAAAATATATGACGATGTATGTTAGATTTATATATGAAAAAGTTGGCAGTTTCTTACGGAGGTTGGTGCACCCAAGTACTGGTTAACCGCTGGAGCCTGCCCAGGAAAGGTGTTGTTAGGTAAACTGCCCGCCGGCGATATAGCCCAATAGTGTGCTGATGCAGGCGTAAAACCCGAAATAACATAACATAACATTATTATTGCCGTATACGATTCAATCTGGGGGAAAAGCAAATGGGTTGGGCTACAAAGTTATGACAACATTATTCACAGCCCTTCCCATGTTATTGGAATCTTTCGTTTTGATATAAAAGGAAGAGGACACACAAAACACTGGGGGGGACCCTGTGATTTTGCTGCTCCAGGTACACCCCCAACCGTTCCATCTCGTGACCTTATTGGAATCGTGCTGTCGCTGCTATATATTGATGTACTGTTAGGATAACACATGTATCTTGTTCAAAAGGCTGATTGTTGTTTCCAGATAGTAAATGTTCAGCTGTTAGTGCACATGGGAGATGTGTGAACACATTTTGTCTAAGAAGTGTGAAGTAGGCAAACTATGAAATCATTATGGAAAGCTTGGTTTGTTCGGGTTTTACGCCTGCATCAGCACCATGTTGGGCTATATCACCGGCGGGCAGCTTACCCAACAACACCTTTCCTGGACAGGCGACAGCGGTTAACCAATACTGGGTACACCAACCTCCGTAAGAAACTGAAAACTTCATATACATAGACATGGCCTGAGCGCGACTCCAACTCGTTACCATCAGTGGTATACAAGTCAGCGACCTTAACCACTCGACCACGGAGGCGTACTATATAGAAGTGTTAATATTTGCGTGATGATAATAACATTAAAAACTAATGTTACTAAAAGTTCAATTAGGTTAGTTATTTGATTAATTAATATGTTAATTATTTGATTAATTAATATGTTAATTATTTGATTAATTAATATGCTAATTATTTGGAAGAATTCTTCCTGAGTCCCGCTTTGTGGTGCAGATCGCCAGGCGGGTGACGGCAACAGGAGTGTCGGTTTCCATATTAATAAAGTCGCCATGGCCCATTTCCAGTCGTTTGCCAAGCACAAAATAGACATTATTACTAGGTAACTAAAAAACAAAGGCACTGGACAATCGTTTAGTATTTTATTCGTTAGATTTAAAGTTGCATCAGCCAATTGCATGAAGCGAAATAACTAATTACTACAGTCTACATCCGTCATGTCGAATTCCGTCGGACCGAACAAAATACGACATAACCGAAGTTTGACTTAACGAAATTCCATATATAAACAGATCCAGTGTCTGAAACGGGACTTTGATCAAAATTCGAGATAACCGGAGAATTCGGCATAACCTACTTTTGACATAACGGATGTAGACTGTATATGTGTTTGACAACCATCATAAACTAATTGGTTTTACTTTGAATAATGAGTTATATGTAAAATGATAGTGTCTGAAACGGGACTTTGATCAGAATTCGAGAAAACCGGAGAATTCGACATAACCTACTTTTGACATAACGGATGTAGTCTGTATATGTGTTTGACAACCGTCATAAACTAATTGGTTTTACTTGGTATAATGATTTATATGTAAAATGATAGTGTCTGAAACGGGACTTTGATTAGAATTCGAGATAACCGGAGAATTCGACATAACCTACTTTTGACATAACGGATGTAGACTGTATATGTGTTTGACAACCGTCATAAACTAATTGGTTTTACTTGGTGTAATGATTTATATGTAAAATGATAATGTCTGAAACGGGACTTTGATCAGAATTCGAGATAACCGGAGAATTCGACATAACCTACTTTTGACATAACGGATGTAGACTGTATATCTGTTTGACAACCGTGATAAACTAATTGGTTTTACTTTGAATAATAAGTCGCGATTAGTAATTATAACCAATGATTTCATTGGGAAAAACAGGCCGACATTGTCAACCCTACTGCTTTGTACAATATCAATTGAATGACATTAAACTGTATGTGTTTTACGTTTATTTATCGTCGCTACTGGTTGCCCATATGAGCGACGCCTCCTGAAGAGATTATTCATTTTAGATCTTGGAGGATAGTGCAATGATACAGACAGAGACCCATTCCAGAGTCTCCTCTGGTTCTTTTATGTGCACGTTGTACAGCACCGACACGAGACCTCGGCTTAAAGTCCTATCTGTACCACTGGACTACAGATCCGTCTGTTGCATGAGTTGTTTCTATGAATTCGACTATTATTCTAGTATCACTTTACCTGTGTGTGTGTTTTACGTTTATTTATCGTCGCTACCGGTTGACCATATGAGCGACGCCTCCTGAAGAGATTAGTCATTTTAGATTTTTGGAGGATAGTGCAATGATACAGAGAGAGACATCCTCTGGTTCTTTTACGTGCACGGTGTAAAGCACCGACACGAGACCTCGGTTTAACGTCCCATCTGAAAGACTGTTAATTTTAGTAGGGTCAGACGGGGGATCGACACCTACGATCCCTGAATTACCAGTCCAGCGTGTTACCACTGGACTATATATCCGTCTGTTCACTTTACCTTGCAACAGATTACCTTATTTATTCAATTTACCTTTCTCGTTAGATGACGTGACAGTCAGTATGGCCATTGAACTGTAAACACCTGACGCATTACATCTGACAATGTATATATCCGCATCACTTGCTGACACGCTAAAGATCCGTAACTTGAATGTATTTCCTTCTTTTTCTTCGATATATTTTCTTGGATTAGACGAACCCTCGTCATCGTGGATAGAAATTAGTGTTCTATCCGTTGACAACTTGTACCACACCCTGAGCGCATTCACATCACTCGGAGTGTAAATGAACTCTGCAGTATCGCCAACGCGCACGCTCTCGGCGACAACGGTCAGTGATCCGCAACGATCTAAAAATAGACAGCAGCATAACTATGATAATAGTATGGCATTTAGAATATATACAGGCGGATCTGTAGTCCAGTTGTTAACACGCTGGACTGGTAATCCAGGGATCGCAGGTTCGAGCCCTCGTCTAATAAAATTAACAGTCTTCCAGATGGAAACAGAACCAGGGGAGACTCTGAGAATGGGTGTCTTTCTGTACTAGCATTGCATTATCCTCCCAAAAATGACTAATCTCTTCAGGAGGCGTCGCTCATATAGGCAACCGGTAACGACGATAAATAAACGTAAAACACGCATTTGGAATATCGTCTGGAACATGTTAGTGTACTGTGTATCATATTACATTGTTTATGCTATATCGCCATTACGGATGTATGTCAGGCCCGTCGCTGGGCATACGCAAGTACGCACGTGCGTATCATTGGTCTGAGAAAATGAAAAAAAATGAAAACTCTAAAAATGAATTAAAACGCCAGGGGGGGGGGGTAGTAGGGATACATAGGCGCCGTGATGTGTGGAGTTGTGGAATAATTGAGCCCATTGCAAATATGGTGTATCTCGAAATAGTTTGTGCTATTTTACGTGCTTGATTAATTGATAAGAGCGATAGTCCTGCAAATCTATGTTACAAAATACATCGAAATGCAGGAAATTGCTTCCTCATTTCCAAAAATATCCCGGGGGGTGGGAAGACCCCCCTAGCGTAATCGCACGCTATGTTCAATTGACAAACAAATTTGACCGTGCGTATCATCAAAATAGCTCCAGCGACGGCCCTGTATGTATGTATGTATGGTATGTATGTATGATATGTATGTATGTATGTATGGGTATGTATGTATGTATGGTATGGTATGTATGTATGTATGGTATGTATGTATGTATGTATGTATGTATGTTCCATTAATGTCAAACCTCTTGCGGGGACCTAGACATGTATTCTTGGGCAGGCTTAGTCGACCTAAGTGGTTAACCAGTACTGTGAGGTGCCTTGCTCAATGACACTACATACGTGGCCTGACCGAGTATCGAACATGGGACCGTTCGATTCCAAAGTCGACGCTCTACCTACCACTGGACCACGGACGCCACAGATATTGACACAAAACAGATTATTTGAAAATAAACAACAAGCACTGTCACAACGCTTCTCTTATATTAAATTAAATATTGACCCAAATATATACGATGCTTAGAAATAGAAACCGGAGTTTGAAAATGTATCGTTAATTAATGAAACTCTAGAACAATCGATTCTTCTTTGGGCGTCATATCGACCATACTGAATGATAAGTTTATGTCAAAATCAGTTATACAATGGGTAATATAGGTTGTGTCGTCCGTGGTCCAGTGGTAGAGCGTCGGATTTGGAATCAACGGTCCCGGGTTCGATACTCGGTCAAGCCACGTATGTAGTGCCATTGAGCAAGGCACCTCACACACATTGCTTAGTACTGGTTAATCGCTTAGGTCGGCTAAGCCTGCCCAGGAAAACATGTCTAAGTCCCCGCGAGGGGTTTGACATTAAAGGAACATACATATATCTAGGGTTTATAGAGATTTTTTAAGATAGCTTGTATCCTTCAAAACGTTGTCATCTAATTTCGCAACCAAAACAAACAAAGGTGAAACATGTCTTCAGTGTATCATATCACAGGAACTTGAAATGTTATCCATAAGCCACCAAAGGTCTCGTACCTCTATCCTAGGACACCCCCCCCTCTATTAAAAAATAGGTGTCCTAGGATAGAGGTACGAGACCTTTGGTGGCTTATGGATAACATTGCAAGTTCCTGTGATCATATGTACAGGCACAACTAAACTGGCTGCCCGATTAGTGGTTAGCGCGCTCGCATCTCATCAATGCAAACCGGGTTCGATCCTCGGACCGGGAAGTATGTGAGATGGTACGGTGGTCGCCAGATCGGACAGGTGGGTGTCCTCCGGGTACTCCTGTTTCCTCCCACACGAATGATCACATTTACGCTTTCATCCGCGCCAACGGGAGTGATTAATATCAGTTGTTAAAACGTGTTTCGCAATCGTAAAATAAATAAACTTTAAACTTTAACTAGATCGATACACATAGCATAGCTCTGTGAAAATTATTGATTAATTCTTTTTACAAATTTAAGCTAGAATTAAACACATCATATGATGTGTGTGTTTTACGTTTATTTATCGTAGCTACCGGTTGCCCATATGAGCGACGCCTCCTAAAGAGATTAGTCATTTTAGATTTTTGGAGGATAGTGCAATGATACAGACAGATACCCATTCCAGAATCTCCTCTGGTTCTTTTACGTGCACGGTGTAAAGCACCGACACGAGACCTCAGTTTAACGGTCAGACGGGGGATCGAACCTGCGATCCCCGGATTACCAGTCCAGCGTGTTACCACTAGACTACAGAATCGTATGTCATATGATTGATAAAAACTCCCAGTTAAATACCAGTGCGTCGGTGCCTGACATAAAATTGATTATGTCCTCGGATCGGGTAGTAGTGTGAGATGATATACGGTGTAATGGGTTTTCTCCAGGTACTCTGGTTTCCTCCCACGTGAATAACCACATACGTATGCGTTTTCATCCGCGTAACGCCGCATCTGATCAGGAAAAGTGATTGTATCTGCCGCTAGCGTGCACAGGGTTAAATGATGTCATGTTAATAGATAGTGTACTTACTTGCCTGTCCTCTTCTTAATATGGTGGAAACAACAAAAAGGATTCCAAAATAAATATTCATTGTCTCTTATTTTGTGAGCGGAAATGTATTTTGTGAACGATAACGGTCTCGAAGTTTGTGAAATAAAGTATGCTTATACACAAGTTATCCAACTACAATCTACTTATAGAACACATATTGTACAGAATATAAATGCGCGCGCGCACACAAAGCGGAGAAACAGAGATACATGTACCGTCAGTATATGCATTATTGTTTTATAATCGACAACATTTATACTACGATTGTAATCATGCAATTATCTATTCAGTTTGTAGCAGGAAATATCGCATTAATTTTTGTACAGGATGTGTTCCTGGATCGCTAGTTCAGGTTTATTCACAAAGCACTTAGCCAAAATTAAATACTTCTTATTGTATTCTACTTTCCTTTAAAGCGACATTACATCGCAAAAAGCAAATAAAATGCATTTTTTCATGTATAAATGCATTGCTACTACAAATTCTTCCGAATACATTCGAACACTAACATTGAATCAATAAACAGTGTTTTGTGGATTGAAAGTATGATTTCATATAACGTTCATCCATGCTTCTCCTGAATTGACGTGTGTTTGTCATCGGAATCAATACTAAACGCGAGATAATGTCGATTAGAGATAATTTACCTAAGAATAGTCTACACATATATAGACACAACTGTGAGATATAACGGTAAATCTGTACAATAAATCGTGTTATTCAGGATACACTAGTTGTATTACGAATGGATGTTTACATTATGTTGTTATGTCAACAAATCGCGTATACGACGTTTGTTTATTAGTTGAAATACTCAGTATTTGAGGCATATATTGGGGGGGGGGGTGAATTATACCATATAATAGGAAAATACATTCTGTACAAATTTGTGTTTTCACCGAGGTAGTGTCGCTTTAAATTTATAGAAATAAAAGTCATAAAGAGTATGTTTAGTTTAACCCTTATACATTAGATACTTGCTATTGCCAGTGCTTTATACATTAGACATATGTTATTAAAGCAGTCTTCGTCTATATTATCACATATTATCACATATAGATATTTGCTTTAGTATTACATACTTAATTAGATATATTGTCTGAGACCTTCTGGATTTAAACAAATAAAACTTTGAAACTTTATAATATGTATATGTTACTATATATACACATGGGTGGTTATAATATGTATGTGTTACTATATATATGTATATAAATATGGGTGGTTAATGCGATTTTATGTGATATCGCATATTATATGTGTGTTCAATCTGTATTCATGTTGTGCATGCAGGTATATATTATATACCAACAAGTGTTTACTCAAGGAAGAATGTCACAGGTGTAGTAGGGGTAGGGATAAGCCCACTCGACCTGTTGTACTCTGTGATATTCTTAATGGAAGTAAATGCAGGTTTGATATATAAATTATGAACATTGGTATGCTGGTATATTCTTGTGATTAATTTTAAAATTGAATAATAACATCGTTGCAATGCATACTATGCCGTCTCCGCAAGATTTGTCACCACTATTTGTTATGTTCGTGTTTGTAAATTGTTGAACCTCATGGGTCATATTGACCTATTGGAGATATGATATAAAGTTGATCGATCATATAGAGATGATACCAGAAACAGATAAAAAAATGTATAGAAATTAGGGATGGCAACCAATATTCGAATATTCACTCGAACGTCCGAATATCCGAATACTATTCCAGTATTCGAATATTCGGGAACAAATATTATATTGTCCTCAAAAATGCCACCCGCTCAGTGAGACGTTTGGATATGCTTGAATTGCTCTGAGAATAAGAAAACTGCTAGGTGTAATCTATGCAAATTGGATTTAACATCAATCTGAATAATCAATTGAAGAAAATGACGGTTACGCGTAAAACAGAAATTAGGTTAGTTTGGCAATTTTTATAAGAGTTTGGGTGATTTTGAGTTTTTGATAGAATTCTATCAAATATTTGAATACCTTCCCGACCGAATATTCGAATAGTCTAATCGCTATTCGTTGCCAACCCTAATAGAAATATATAAGTGAACTTATGAATACACATTTTAATACCCACTCCGTTAGTTACGACATTGTTGCCAAGACATTACCATATATTTACACCGCTATTGCATTGCTTTCGATGAACGTATGCGCCCTTGGTGTATTCATTTTCGTATGAAGGATCCCAACTAATATATGCAGTTGGCATGCACCACTCACCGTTACGGGCATGCGCATTCGCAGTGTTATGTTGTTGTTGTTGTTTGACATTGAGAATAGTAGCCAAGAATGAATGCAATAATTTAATTCGGGAACAATCCTATAAAACAACAGATTGTAAAAAGTAAACTATAGAAAATTCACTTATATATTTACTGTTGCATCTGAGTGCAAATTGTGTGTGTTTTACGTTTATTTATCGTCGCTACCGGTTGCCCATATGCGCGACGCCTCCTGAAGAGATTACCGTAGTCATTTTAGATGCTTGGAGGATAGTGCAATGATACAGACAAGAAACTAATTCCATTGTCTCCTCTTTTATGTACACGGTGTAAAGCACCGACACGAGACCTCGGTATAAAGTCCCATCTGAAAGACTATTCAGTTTCTTAGGGTCAGACGGGGGATCGAACCTGCGACCCCTGGATTACCAGTACAACTTGCTAACCACTGGGCTACAGATCCGGCAGCGTTCGTCGCCAGAAAAGGCGTCCTCACACTTTAACCACGCGCAGTGTAGTTCATACCCCGATGGAAATTATTACGCCTCAATTCATTCCTTAACTAAAATAACATCGGCATAAACACATTCGGACTCAATCCACCACATGCGTAATTTACGACGTCACATAAACTCGACCTGTAACGTCAATTAAAATATGGTATTAGCAGCGTCGCATGCCTCCCTCCCTCCCACACTCACTCACTCACTCACTCACTCACTCACTCTACACGGGGTCGAACTTACAGGCTTTGGATGTGCAGTTCAAATGTACGGGTAGGCCTAATGCATTGGTATGGGTTAGACGGAATACTTCCAGTAGTCTGGGTGGATTGAATACTAGTAGTAGGCCTACTATAGGCAATATGGTGTGATGATCTAGCTATGCGTGGAGCTAGTAGGCCTACTATAGGCAATATGGTGTGATGATCTAGCTAGGCGTGGAGTTATGGTAACATCCTGGGAACAGTGGCAACGATGGACTTTGTAACTTCATATGTAGCAGGCTCAAAATTCAAGGCTAATAAATCAAATAAGGCTTTATTTTAGAACTGGCTAACATAAATTTGTCATTGGAGTATTTTCAGTAATAGTTGAGTTTCTGACTGGGAAGCCACACACGACGAGTTGATGTCTAACTGCATTGTTGCTTTATAAAGATGCTGCGGAATGACCAACAGTGAGAAGTGTGTCCCTAATAAGTTGTCGTTCGAAAGAGGATGCCATCTCAGAATATGTCACCTTGTAGAGAAAGAATATGCCCCCTCCAGAGGTCAACTTTTACAGCACCGTCATCTGATACTTCAAGAGCGCCAATCTACCAGACACACTTAAAGCAGAATTACATCGTATGAAATAAAAGATATTTGAAAAATTCAATGTTAATGCTGCTACACATTATAACATTATACTATGTATGCTTATGTTCATTTGGTAAACAGTGTTTTTTTGCGGTAAAACAAAGTCGAAACCGAAAGTAGGACTTTCCGAGTCGATCGGTCATGCACTTGTTTACAACCGGAACGCATCGTCCGCACTTATTTACATTCGGAATGCATCGTCCCCATTTATCCCACGTTGTCTTTTTTAATTAAATTACTTGATATGTTGATTCATACCTCTGTTAGATAAGTCTTTTAGGGACATTTCTACATCCCCGCGAGGGATTCGACATTAGAGGAAGATAGATAGTATTTCATGTTCAAAATATATACGTTGTTTTCTACATCCTCTGTTGTTTCACGCATGCGCGCTGTGCGTGCTTATAGTTCGTGTGTTGATAAACAAATTCGCGTATACGACGGTTTAAATTTATTGGAATTTTATCGTTTCTGAGCGACTATTTCGATTTTTGTTAACACACACACATTAGTATTTATATTTTACCCAAAACATCCTTTTTTACGATGTAATGCTGCTTTAAAATGAGTCATGGATTTTGTAATGTAAGAGGGGAAAAAAGAATATTTGATGATGTTAATTCTGATCGCGGTGTATGAGACCATGTGAAGTAAACACTTGATTTTGATTCATCCTTTCCTGTGATTTAATTTCATTTACTATTACCATGTTTCGTACATCATTGCCTTGTACTTGTGTTGGAGTGATGATTCTGGTGTTTCTGACGTGTGAAAACGGTTACTTCCGCCTCACTCCACGAATACCAGGAAAAACAAAGATATATATAGTACACGCACCCCAAACACCGTGGTTAGTTCCGCCCCACTCCATGAAACAAAGCGATATATAGTACATGCACCCCAAATGCCGTGGTTAGTTCCGCCCCACTCCATGATTACCAGGAAAAACATAGATATATATAGTACACGCACCCCAAACCCCGTGGTTAGTTCCGCCCCACTCCATGATTACCAGGAAAAACAAAGATATATATAGTACATGCACCCCAAACCCCGTGGTTAGTTCCGTCCCACTCCATGATTACCAGGAAAAACCAAGAGATATATAGTACACGCATCCTAAACCCCGTGGTTAGTTCCGCCCCACTCCATGATTACCAGGAAAAACAAAGATATATATAGTACATGCACCCC
>CM026386.1:48158125-48281048 GCA_014843695.1 Archivesica marissinica
ATATACTTAGTCTCTCTTGCAAGCCAACTACAAAGACCTGTATATACTTAGTCTCTCTTGCAAGCCAACTACAAAGACCTGTATATACTTAGTCTCTCTTGCAAGCCAACTACAAAGACCTGCATATACTTAGTCTCTCTTGCAAGCCAACTACAAAGACCTGTATATACTTAGTCTCTCTTGCAAGCCAACTACAAAGACCTGCATATACTTAGTCTCTCTTGCAAGCCACCTACAAAGACCTGTATATACTTAGTCTCTCTTGCAAGCCAACTACAAAGACCTGTATATACTTAGTCTCTCTTGCAAGCCAACTACAAAGACCTGTATATACTTAGTCTCTCTTGCAAGCCAACTACAAAGACCTGTATATACTTAGTCTCTCTTGCAAGCCACCTACAAAGACCTGTATATACTTAGTCTCTCTTGCAAGCCAACTACAAAGACCTGCATATACTTAGTCTCTCTTGCAAGCCAACTACAAAGACCTGTATATACTTAGTCTCTCTTGCAAGCCAACTACAAAGACCTGCATATACTTAGTCTCTCTTGCAAGCCAACTACAAAGACCTGTATATACTTAGTCTCTCTTGCAAGCCAACTACAAAGACCTGTATATACTTAGTCTCTCTTGCAAGCCAACTACAAAGACCTGTATATACTTAGTCTCTCTTGCAAGCCACTACAAAGACCTGTATATACTTAGTCTCTCTTGCAAGCCATACAAAGACCTGTATATACTTAGTCTCTCTTGCAAGCCAACTACAAAGACCTGTATATACTTAGTCTCTCTTGCAAGCCAACTACAAAGACCTGTATATACTTAGTCTCTCTTGCAAGCCAACTACAAAGACCTGTATATACTTAGTCTCTCTTGATACATGATTTTTGTTTTATCATTTTTGTTGTTTACTTCCGGACAAGGCGTACGTGGTCCAATGGTAGAGCGTCGGATTTGGAATCGAACGGTCCGGGTTCGATACTCAGTCAGGCCACGTATGTAGTGTCATTGAGCAAGGCATCTCACACACATTGCTTAGTACTGGTTAACCGCTATGGTAGGCTAAGCATGCCCAGGAAAACATGTCTAGGTCCCCGCAAGGGGTTTGACATTAATGGTACATACACACAAGGTTGAAACTTGATTTTTCCCCCTGTGCTCCTGAGATTCTACAAGCCATTGCCACCCACTATGCAAGAACACCTGCATTACGACATAACTAGTCCACACCTTTCCAGTTTCACTCCACGTTCGCATATTATATTAAGTCTTCTTTTCGCCATTTAAAGTAGGAGGTTCTTGGTAATCTCCGTCGCATTGGTTTCACTCATTCTTAGATACAGGTTAATATAATCATGCTAGACACCCATAAGGTCAGCATTAGTAAGATGAAAGACGAATAAAAACAATTGCAAACTAAACAATGTTACCGTCATCATAGCAGTCATAATCCAGGGATCGCAGGTTCGATCCCCCGTCTGACCCTAATATTAATCTTCCAGATGGGATATTAAACCGAGGTTTCGTGTCGGTACTTTGCACCGTGCGCGTAAAAGAACCAACGCAGACTTTGGAATGGGTATCTGTCTGTATTATTGCACTATCCTCCAACAATCTAAAGCGCCGACTCGACACCTCGGTATGTACATCCCATCTGAAAGACTGTTAATTTTATTAGGGTCAGGCGGGGGATCGAACCTGCGATCCCTGGATTACCAATCCAGCGTGTTACCACTGGACTACAGATCCGTCTGTAATGCGTATTATTATTTAATATGGTATACGTATAGTGCAGACGCACGTAACCATGGAGATTCCAGCTGTCAACTATTCGCGCATGGGCGACCACGGGTCTATACAACGGCATTATTGAAACCTGGACTAGTGTGACTGCTACCGGAAGTAACGGGAGTTACCGGTCATAACCCGGGTGAACATTACCGCTAAATATGAATAGTATAGATCAACAGACGGATCTGTAGTCCAGTGGTTGCACGCTGGACTGGTAATCCAGGGATCGCAGGTTCGATCTCCCGTCTGACCCTAATAAAATTAACAGTCTTTCAGATGGGACGTTAAACCGAGGTCTCGTGTCGGTGCTTTACACCGTGCACGTAAACGAACCAGAGGAGATTCTGGAATGGGTCTCTGTCTGCATCATGCACTATCCTCCAAAATCTAAAATAACTAATCTCTTCAGGAGGCGTCGCTCATATGGGCAACCGGTAGCGACGATAAATAAATGTAAAAAAGTATATGGAAGTTATGGACCGAGTGATGCATCTGAATATAACGTTCAATTATATATCATAATTTACGTACTAGAATGTTCCACCTTTTCTATATTTTCATTTGTGTTTGTGACATTAAACTGTATTGTTTTGTCAATAAATCATTGAACTTGAACTCAATAATGAGATCCACAATAGAAGAACCGTTATTAGTAAAACCAAGTACGTAATAATTGAGTTAGTGTTTTAATTCATCTCAAGCAACCGCCGTTGCTAATGAGTTCCGAGAAATTCCAAATTTGAATTTGAACAAGATCAAGCAATGTTTTCAGATTTTAACAATAACTTCTCATGTACACACATACTCATTATATAAGTATACTCATTTTATGACATAGAAGACGTATGTGTATGATCATATTACACGTAATATGGTATTGAAATAGATTATAAAGTAAAACAATATAACCACATTCAGAAAACTGCAACAGACTAATACTTTCTTACTATGGTGTGGTGTTATACGTGTATTTATCGTCGCTACCGGTTGTCCATTTCAGCGACGCCTCCTGATGTGATTAATCATTTGAGATGTTTGGTGGATAATGAAATGATACAGATAGAGACCTACTCCAGAATCTCCTCTGGTTCTTTTACGTGCACGGTGTAAAGCGCCGACATGAGACCTCGGTTTAAAGTCCCAAGACTGTTAATTAGATTAGGGTCAGACGGGGGATCCCTGGATTACCAGTCCAACGTGTTAACCACTGGACTACAGATACGTCTGTAAACACACAATAAATGAAATTCACCTCTTAAATAGAATTTATTTGACAGTCCACAGTTTTTATAACAAATAATAAATTATTTAATGTATGATTACCAGATGACAACAACTGAATACGTTTAAACTTTTTAGCATACTAGGCAATACTATGCATCAATGTAAAGTTATCTAATATTTCTATGTGTTGCAAATTAAAATTCAATCCGGGTTCGATCCTCGGGCCGAGAAGTATGTGAGATGGTACGGTGGTCGCCAGCTCAGACAGGTGAGCTTTCTCTGGGTACTCCGGTTTCCTCCCACACGAATGACCACATTTACGCTTTCATCCGAGCCAACGAGAGTGATTAATATAAGTTGTTAAAATTTGCTTCGCAATCGTTGTAAAATAAATAAACAAAAAACAAAAAAATTAAAATGAAATTCATCTTCAACAATCCCATTGGGACACACTTCACATACAAATTTATTTTAGCTCGATTGCGAAACAAGTTATTTCAACTTATATAAATCACTCTCGAGACCTCATTCCTGATGGAATCCATCGCCACGAGGGAGAGAGAAGAGGCAACGTGGAATTTAAATGCCTTGCCTAAGGGCACAATCGTAACGGCTCCAGTGGGGCTCGAACTCCGGACCTTTCGCACCTGAAGCGAACGCGCATCCACTGCGCTATCACGACTTCCACACTTCACATCGTCTCTCCCTTCGGTTTATTCTGTTCTGTTCATATCTATGTTATAAGTATGCGTAGATTATGTGAATATGGTGACTAAAATCGATATGTATATTCCTTAGAAAGAAAGTTGGATTATTTAGAGGATAGTAAGCATAATTCTTGACAGATTATTAACAATATTATATTAATAACACTGGGCAAATGCATTCATAATAACATACAGTTACTAAAGAGTCATAACGTTATAATCATGTCATTTCCTTCCAAATAATGTCAAGCCTAACTGTCACAATTATCGTGTATTGTAACGGTACCCGTCTTCGAGAAGTCGATTGACACGTACTCTGTTGGTTCATGTTGCGTTACAAACGGCCTTTTAGCCTCCCAGTCTGTATTTCTCTCCAAGTCTAAATCGACATACACAAGCTGATCTTCATTCTGTGTAGTCTGTTTCGGAAATAAAAATTCCACTTATCATTAAATTAATAGCAATACATGAATTATATGGCGTGTAATGTATTGTTAGTTGAAAAACAATTCTCTGTTACTTCAACCAACCAATCAAAAATGATTACGTCTTCTTGCTAAATCTATTAAAGCGACGTTATATTGGTGAACAAAATATTAATACATGAATTATGACGTGTAGGGTGTAAAGCATCGACAGGAGACCTATATGTGAAATCCTACTAACCCATTGGAGCATGTAGACCGCAACAACATCGTTTATTATTATTTGTGATGTAAGAAAGTCAAAAACTCACATTTCTGAAATGGATAATCTATATAATAGAAAGGTGAACAACACAGAGGTGAACAGACGGATCTGTGACCCAGTGGTAACACGCTGGACTGGTAATCCAGGGATCGCAGGTTCGATCCCCCGTCTGACCCTAATACAATTAAGTCTTTCAGGTGGTTAAACCGAGGTCTCGTATCGGTGCTTTACACCGTGCACGTAAAAGAACCAGAGGAGACTCTGGAATGGGTCTCTCTCTCTCTCTCTCTCTGTGTATCATTGCACTATCCTCCACAATCTAAAATGACGGTCCGAGATTCGAATCCGGGTTGCATTGGTGAGAAGCGAATGCGCTAACCACTGCACTAGCATGTATTACAATATTAGCTTTGTCGACTAGTTCTATACACATGGTGTACGTGTAATGCCATATAACTTTGAATAGAGCAAGTATTGATTACTGGTTTCTGGTCCTCCGTTGCTGCTTCCCTGTCAGCTTTTGGTATCACGCATGCATACTCTGCTAGATCAATATCCGGTGCCACATTTCCTCCTTGGATGTTATTGAACACCGGTTCTGTGAGAAGCAAAAGTAGACATATCAAGTGTAACAGTATTTGTTTTTAAACTTTCTTTATTTTTACAACGATGGCAAAGCAAGTTCTAACAACTTATATTAATCACTCTCGTTTGCGCGGATGAAAGCGTATATGTGGTCATTCGTGTGGGAGGAAACCGGAGTACCCGAAGAAAACCCACCTGTCCGATCTGGCGACCATCGTACCATCTCACATACTACGAACCAGGGTTGCATTGGTAAGAAGCGAGCGCGCTAACTACAGTGCTAATCCAACAGAAAGAACATAATGGCATAAGGCAATTGCTGGCCATAACATATATTCTGATTTCTAATTTATTTTTGGATTTCGTGTAGCACCAACAGATAATATTGTATATCGACGTTCCAGCTGTAAGTGGCCCATCAGAGCATTATTGTGTCATGCACCCGGGTATAACCACCGTCATTACACAAGTCAGCTGGATGGCTACTCTAAGTGAGAGATTTAGACTCATTGTGATTCGAAATAATGGGCAATGATTACCATCTGATATTGTCACAAAGTTGTGTATGCTAAGATTGCATCAGGGTTTTGTAAATTTTTGAGTTAATGTATAAATGTATCTCACACACTGAGAATACAGCAGCCCTCATAGCCCACTAAACATCCAGTTATTATAATGGCGATACACTTTTAGATGATGGGTATTTTAATTTTCTTAGAAAACTCCAAATGCATTTATGCGGTGGCGACTTTAAATAAACTTATCACTTACCATCTACTTGAGGCATCATGATCCTACAATTGAAATATTGCAATTAGTAACATTAATATATCTATATATATAAATATAGCAAACTATAGTAAACTTTAAACTCGACCTATAATGACTAAATAATAAATAATCAGAATTCGTCTACTTGCAATACTTCTAAATATTGTACCATAACGCTATACACTATACTACACGGAGACCGGAATCTTAGCGATGATTGCAACGCAAACATATTTCAAGCAGTCCAAAGCTACATCCGGGAAAGCAGACGATTTTCATGAGCATCTGTTCACTAAAGTGTGGGACATGGAATTTAACCACTCCAAATGTCAAGTTATCCACGTCACCAGAAGGAGGCATCCTATTCCCAACAAATATAAACTCCATGGAGTCCTACTTGAGTCGGTCACCTCAGCCAAATACCTTGGCGTGGATATCTCAAATAACCTGTCGTGGGACACCCACATAAAAAGGTCAACAAAGAAAGCAAACCAAACATTAGGATTTCTACGTAGAAACCTCCAGGTCAAATCTGAACCCCTTAAGACCATGGCTTACCAGACACTAGTGAGACCCCAGCTTGAATATGGCTCCGAGATCTGGTCGCCCCATACACAAACATTGATAGACCAACTTAAAGGTGTCCAGCGAAGAGCAGCCCGTTGGATATAGGCTGACTTCTATCGTACCTCTAGTGTTACAGACATGCTACATTCCCTAAATCTACGCAGACTAGATCAACGGCCTATTGACAATAGGTTATCCCTTATGTATAAAATGCATAATACTCTTGTTGCTATTCCCATTGAAAATTACCTAGTTCCTCTATCCCGTCCTGCTCGCCATTGCCATTCCTTAAGCAATAGGTTAATTACAGCAACTACTGACTACTACACGTTTTCCTTCTTTCCAAGAACAATCTATCATTGGAACCACCTCCCTCCTGACATTGTCCATCTCCCTACCATAGAGCAATTCAATACGGCAGTTTGCCATATTGAACATGCCAGTCCCTAGTTGTTCTGCGTAGCTGCTTTTAAACTTTTATCACAACTTATTTTCATTACCTTCTTAAATTATACTTTTAACTACTTATACTTTTAACTTCTTTGCGGTTTTTGACGCGCAACATGTCTACGTCCCCGCGAGGGGTTCGACATTAACGGAAGATAGATAGATAGATAAATGTTGCATGCGTGTCTCTGCCATTGAACTATCCGAATGAATCTATCATATTCCTTGTTCTATCATTTCTTTTTTCTTCTGAGTCAATCTCAATTTCAACCTTCTAAATTAGTATGTACTTGTTTCATCCTTATTAATCTTATTATCTTATGGATATTCTAATTTACAGTTCATGATTAAAACGTTTACCTACCATTATTTCAAATTTGAATTAATAGTTTAGAAAATAGTACAACACTGTCATATCACAATTGCATTCAGTACCTTGCTACATGAGAAGACCTCTATAAGCTATAATAGCTTTCGGTTCTAATCCCTTTTCATTCATGTATCTAACTTTTGTGTAAACTGTATATTTGTATAATGCTGTATGATTTGAAATAAACTATGTTTAAACTAAACTCGACCCCACATTGTTAGCCACACTTGCTGCTACTGTTAACTTATTTACTAGTATGCATGGTTATATACATATTTAGACTTCATTAAAGAAGACAGATTTAGAATGGCGTTGACAAAATTCCGAACATCATCCCATGATTTAGCTATCGAACGTGGAAGATATCAAAACATACCCAGAAATCAAAGAATATGTATATATTGCAATGCATGATAGAAAGTGAATATCATTTCATTCTTGTCCGAAATTTAGTGATCTTAGACAGAAATATTTATTACTATACATGGCCAACTATTAATAAATTCACTAATTTAATGTCACAAAAACCAAAATCCATTGGTAGAAATTTAGCAAAATACATATATTTCGCAAATGTATATAAAAACTAAAATTAGTATAAGCAGAGAGTATATTAACATATTGCTCTTTTGTAAATCCATGTCGTTACCTACATGTATACATGTACTTGCTATAGACATTGTATCGATGTTTAATGCAATAACGGTGTTGTTGTTGTTGTTGTTGCTGTTGTTGCTGTTGTTGCTGTTGTTGTTGTTGCTGCTGCTGCTGCTGTTGTTGTTGCTGTTACTGCTGTTGCTGCTGCTGTTGCTGTTGTTGCTGATGTTGTTGCTTATGCTGATGTTGCTGTTGCTGATGTTGCTGCTGTTGCTGCTGCTGCTGCTGCTGTTGCTGCTGCTGCTGTTGTTGTTGCTGCTGCTGTTGCTGCTCCTGTTGCTGCTGCTGCTGTTGCTGCTGTTGCTGCTGCTGTTGCTGCTGATGTTGCTGCTGCTGCTGTTGCTGCTGCTGTTGCTGCTGCTGTTGTTGCTGCTATTGTTGTTGCTGTTGTTGTTGTTGTTGTTGTCGTCGTCGTTGTCGTCGTTGTCGTCGTTGTTGTCGTTGTTGTCGTTGTTGTCCTTGTTGTTGTCGTTGTCGTTGTCGTCGTTGTCGTCGTTGTTTTTGTTGTTGTTGTTGTTGTTGTTATTGTTGTTTGTTATTGTTTGTTATTGTTGTTGTTGTTTGTTATTGTTGTTGTTATTGTTGTTGTTATTGTTTGTTATTGTTGTTGTTGTTGTTGTTGATGTTATTGTTGTTGGTGTTGTTGTTGTTGTTGTTGTTGTTGTATGTGAAGCTCCAATATATGATTCTTGTACATGTACATGCGGGTGTTTCATGTACATAAATATATATGATGGACATTTGGAGCCAAAGGGGTGGGATGATTCTACATAGAACTTGATATTCAGGTAAGCATCTTTCATAAGTGGTGTACTTACTTATGTTGGCAGTTTGCGATTTCTTGTTTATCAATACATGTTTACCTTTCTGGGCCAACACTGGTCCAATGGAAAGAATGATAGGTGGCGTTATTTTACCTAGTTCTGAACATTGACAATAACTCGTTATGTCAAGACCAACGGTATATTATTAGTTTGATCCAAGTACTGTAAAACACCAGGTGACTGAATAGGAATTTCGTTGGGTGCTTACATAATGCTGAACTACTGCTATTTACAGGATTACATAATAAATGAGTTTATATCAGATTATGTGACTTACGGTTTTCTACGTTTAACTTCTATCTGTTGTGAGCCATTCCTCTCCAGAGACGCATTGTGTCGGTTTTTCCGCAACACAAGCAACACTGTGATCGCAATAATCGTTACCAAAGTAATAAACACACATCCAACAACTGGCCCGGCGACTGACAACTGGCTGTCATAACTGTAAAATTCAGCGACTGGTTTCTGTGAGGCGTCTGAAACAAAGTATATAGTATGGGTATAACGTCCCAACTGAAAGACTGTTAATTTCTAGGGTCAGATGGGGGATTGAACCTACAAAATAAACGTAAAACACACAAGACAAATGATATACAGAACGTGTATTCCTACAACCATTCTGTTTAAACTTGGAGAGATTTTAGACAGTACTCGGAGATTCAAACACTAAACTTATTAGAAGATTAGAAGATGCATGACCCCTAGTATGTATCATTTATTTTGGGGGTTGGTAGACTGCTCTGAGAGTATTCTTAATTTAATATGATGTTATCTGTGGGTGACAACTCTTGTCAATATTATTCATTGAACGTAGCCAAAGAAAGATTATGAATTACGCCCCCTTACACGGTAGACTTTAGTGATAAAGGTATGGATTTTATTTATTTTACAACGATTGCGAAACAAGCTTTAGCAACTTATTAATCACTGTCACTGGCGCAGATGACAGCGTATTTGTGGTAATTAGAGTGGGAGGAAACGGGAGTGCTGGTAGGAAACGGGAGTGCTGGTAGGAAACGGGAGTGTTTGTAAGAAACGGGAGTGCTTGTTGGAAACGGGAGTGTTTGTAGGAAACGGGAGTGTTTGTAGGAAACGGGAGTGCTGGTAGGAAACGGGAGTGCTGGTAGGAAACGGGAGTACTGCTAGGAAACGGGAGTGTTTGTAGGAAACGGGAGTGCTGGTAGGAAACGGGAGTACTTGTAGGAAACGGGAGTGCTGGTAGGAAACGGGAGTACTGGTAGGAAACGGGAGTGCTTGTAGGAAACGGGAGTGTTTGTAGGAAACGGGAGTGTTTGTAGGAAACTGGAGTGCTGGGAAGAAAGGGAGTGCTTGTAGGAAACGGGAGTGCTTGTAGGAAACGGGAGTACTGGTAGGACACGGGAGTGCTTGTAGGACACGGAGTGCTTGTAGGACACGGGGGTGTTGGTAGGAACGGGAGTGCTTGTTGGAAACTGGAGTGTTTGTAGGAAACGGGAGTGTGTGTAGGCAACGGGAGTGCTGGTAGGAAACGGGAGTACTGGTAGGAAACGGGAGTGTTTGTAGGAAACGGGAGTGCTGGTAGGAAACGGGAGTACTGGTAGGAAACGGGAGTGTTTGTAGGAAACGGGAGTGCTGGTAGGAAACGCGAGTGCTGGGAGGAAACGGGAGTGCTGGGAGGAAACGGGAGTGCTTGTAGGAAACGGGAGTGCTTGTAGGAAACGGGAGTGCTGGTAGGAAACGCGAGTGCTGGGAGGAAACGTGAGTGCTGGTAGGAAACGGGAGTGTTGGTAGGAAACGGGAGTGCTGGTAGGAAACGCGAGTGCTGGGAGGAAACGGGAGTGCTGGGAGGAATCGGGAGTGCTTGTAGGAAACTGGAGTGCTGGTAGGAAACGGGAGTGTTCGTAGGAAACGGGAGTGCTTGTAGGAAACGGGAGTGCTGGTTGGACACGGGAGTGCTGGTAAGAAACGGGAGTGCTTGTAGGAAACGGGAGTGCTGGGAGGAAACGGGAGTGCTGGGAGGAAATGGGAGTGTTTGTAGGAAACGGGAATGCTGGTAGGAAGCGGGAGTGTTTGTAGGAAACGGGAGTGTTTGTAGGATACGAGAGTGTATGTAGGAAACGGAAGTGCTTGTAGGAAACGGGAGTGTTTGTAGGAAACGGGAGTACTGGTAGGAAACGGGAGTGCTGGTAGGAAACGGGAGTGCTGGTAGGAAACGGGAGTGCTTGTAGGAAACGGGAGTGCTGGTAGGAAACGCGAGTGCTGGGAGGAAACGTGAGTGCTGGTAGGAAACGGGAGTGTTGGTAGAAAACGGGAGTGCTGGTAGGAAACGCGAGTGCTGGGAGGAAACGGGAGAGCTGGGAGGAATCGGGAGTGCTTGTAGGAAACTGGAGTGTTGGTAGGAAACGGGAGTGTTCGTAGGAAACGGGAGTGCTTGTAGGAAACGGGAGTGCTGGTGGACACGGGAGTGCTGGTAAGAAACGGGAGTGCTTGTAGGAAACGGGAGTGCTGGGAGGAAACGGGAGTGCTGGGAGGAACGGGAGTGTTTGTAGGAAACGGGAGTGCTGGTAGGAAGCGGGAGTGTTTGTAGGAAACGGGAGTGTTTGTAGGATACGGGAGTGTTTGTAGGAAACGGAAGTGCTTGTAGGAAACGGGAGTGTTTGTAGGAAACGGGAGTACTGGTAGGAAACGGGAGTGCTGGTAGGAAACGGGAGTGCTTGTAGGAAACGGGAGTGCTGGTAGGAAACGCGAGTGCTGGTAGGAAACGCGAGTGCTGGGAGGAAACGGGAGTGCTGGGAGGAATCGGGAGTGCTTGTAGGAAACTGGAGTGCTGGTAGGAAACGGGAGTGTTCGTAGGAAACGGGAGTGCTTGTAGGAAACGGGAGTGCTGGTTGGACACGGGAGTGCTGGTAAGAAACGGGAGTGCTTGTAGGAAACGGGAGTGCTGGGAGGAAACGGGAGTGCTGGGAGGAAACGGGAGTGTTTGTAGGAAACGGGAGTGCTGGTAGGAAGCGGGAGTGTTTGTAGGAAACGGGAGTGTTTGTAGGATACGGGAGTGTTTGTAGGAAACGGAAGTGCTTGTAGGAAACGGGAGTGTTTGTAGGAAACGGGAGTACTGGTAGGAAACGGGAGTGCTGGTAGGAAACGGGAGTGCTGGTAGGAAACGGGAGTGCTGGTAGGAAACGGGAGTGCTGGTAGGAAACGGGAGTACTGGTAGGAAACGGGAGTGCTGGTAGGAAACGGGAGTGCTGGTAGGAAACCGGAGTGCTGGTAGGAAACGGGAGTACTGGTAGGACACGGGAGTGCTGGTAGGAAACGGGAGTGCTGGTAGGAAACGGGAGTACTGGTAGGAAACGGGAGTGCTGGTAGGAAACGGGAGTGCTGGTAGGAAACGGGAGTGCTGGTAGGAAACGGGAGTACTGGTAGGAAACGGGAGTGCTGGTAGGAAACGGGACTGCTGGTAGGAAACGGGAGTGTTTGTAGGAAACGGGAGTGCTGGTAGGAAACGGGAGTGCTTGTATTTATTTATATTTATATTTCGGGTTTTACGCCTGCATCAGCACCATGTTGGGCTATATCGCCGGCGGGCAGATTACCTAACAACACCTTTCCTGGGCAGGCTCGAGCGGTTGACCAGTACTTTGGTGCACCAACATCCGTAAGAAACTGCCAACGTGTTCATATAAATGAGACACGGCCTGAGCGTGGCTCGAACCCGTGACCACCAGTGATGATAAGTTACAGTGGTATACAAGTCAGCGACCGTAACCACTCCACTCGACCACGGAGGCGGACTAGGGAGGGGAGTGCTTGTAGGAAACGGGAGTGCTGGTAGCAAACGGGAGTGCCAGGAGAAAACCCACATGTCCGATCTAACGACCACCGTACCATCTCACATACTTCCCTGTCCGAGGAACGAATCCAGGTTGAATTGGTGAGAAGAGAGCGTGCTAACCACTGCGCTATTCTCCACTAGTTAGTTCTGTATCTGTACGAGGTTAATTAGCAGAGAAATATATAACTACCTATGTTTAGTTGGAGGACATTTGAAAACACGGATTCACATTTCACCCTGTATGCACCACTGTCCGTGTATACACTCTGAAGAATACGGAGACCGTGACTAGTTTTGTCTTCGTTATTCCAAATTTCATATTTCGTACTCGTGTTGATCGGAATAAACATTGAATTCTTCTCTCTTTGCCAATTGATATCTCTTCCGGGTGAAATGGCAAACAACAGCTCAATGGTAGGCCCTTCTTTCTTCAAGTTATTTTGATGAATAGATAGTGTCCCGCAGTTCGTATCTGAAAAATATATATTACGTAATCATATTTAATCATTAGTTTAAACAATATTTTATTCAAGAATGGTACATAACACAGGAATAGTTGCAACAGCACAGTTAGGAATGTATTGGGGGAACAAGTTACAAAGTAACGTATTCGAATTCCTTTCCTTAAATACAATATGGGACATCTCTAATTTTATATTACCTCCCTTGGCAGATAAATTCTGATTTATTCCAAAATGTGAATAGGTCCTTTTAGTTGGAATCCTTTGTTTTTACTGTTGTTCCCTAACCAGATGTATAATAAATATGTATGATAAAATGTGATTATATCAAAATCGTGTTAATTAACTGAAAACATTCCGTTACCCATTGCATTACTGTATGAGATCTGTCGAGATATAGTAATCTAATACTCATAAGAAGCGATAGAGGAATAAAATTGCTAGCATGTTGTGCAAAGGAAACAACGATACAAACAAAGGAAAACACTTAATAGGGCCTATCTACGTTTAGAGAGTGCTCAAGGGCAGTAACTGACCGATGTCTCTCATTACATACACACACATATTCTGTTATGACAGGTTACAGTACAAACATTGCTTAGCATCAACTATTTTTATATTGGTATAAAGCGAGTTTAAGCACAAAACGGAAATAAAACATGCAACAAAAATGTTCGGAAATTTAGGCTTTTTTTCTTTTTAATAATATTTTATTGCATTATTTTCATACATTACAATTATATTAGGATGTATTATTATTGCCTAATGAAAAAGTTGGCAGTTTCTTACGGAGGTTGGTGCACCCAAGTACTGGTTAACCGCTGGAGCCTGCCCAGGAAAGGTGTTGTTAGGTAAACTGCCCGCCGGCGATATAGCCCAATAGTGTGCTGATGCAGGCGTAAAACCCGAAAAAACATAACATAACATTATTATTGCCGTATACGATTCAATCTGGGGGAAAAGCAAATGGGTTGGGCTACAATGTTATGACAACATTATTCACAGCCCTTCCCATGTTATTGGAATCTTTCGTTTTGATATAAAAGGAAGAGGACACACAAAACACTGGGGGGGGGGGGACCCTGTGATTTTGCTGCTCCAGGTACACCCCAAACCGTTCCATCTCGTGACCTTATTGGAATCGTGCTGTCGCTGCTATATAGTGCTGTACTGATAGGATAACACATGTATCTTGTTCAAAAGGCTAATTGTTGTTTCCAGATAGTAAATGTTCAGCTGTTAGTGCACATGGGAGATGTGTGAACACATTTTGTCTAGGAAGTGTGAAGTAGGCAAACTATTAAATCATTATGGAAAGCTTGGTTTGTTCGGGTTTCACGCCTGCATCAGCAACAGCACCTTTCCTGGACAGGCTCCAGCGGTTAACCAATACTGGGTACACCAACCTCCGTAGGAAACTGACAACTTCATATACATAGACATGGCCTGAGCGCGACTCCAACTCGTGACCACCAGTGGTATACAAGTCAGCAACCTTAACCACTCGACCACGGAGGCGGACTATATAGAAGTGTTAATATTTGCGTGTGTGTGTTTACGTTTATTTATCGTCGCTACCGGTTGCCCATATGAGCGACGCCTCCTGAAGAGATTAGTTATTTTAGATTTTTGGAGGATAGTGCAATGATACAGAAAGAGACACATTCCAGAGTCTCCTCTGGTTCTTTTACGTGCACGGTGTAAAGCACCGACACGAGACCTCGGTTTAACGTCCCATCTGAAAGACTGTTAATTGTATTAGGGTCAGACGGGGGATCGAACCTGCGATCCCTGGATTACCAGTCCAGCGTGTTACCACTGGACTACATATCCGTAATATTTGCTTGATGATCATAAAGTTAAAAACTAATGTTACTAAACGTTCAATTGGGTTAGTTATTTGATTAATTAATATGTTAATTATTTGATTAATTAATATTTTAATTATTTGATTAATTAATATGTTAATTATTTGATTAATTAATATGTTAATTATTCGGAAGAATCCTTCCTGAGTCCCGCTTTGTGGTGCAGATCGCCATGCGGGTGACGGCAACAGGCGTGTCGGTTTCCATATTAATAATGTCGCCATGGCCCATTTCCAGTCGTTTGCCAAGCACAAAATAGACATTATTACTAGGTAACTAAAAAACAAAGGCACTGGACAATCATTTAATATTTTATTCGTTAGATTTAAAGTTGCATCAACCAATTGCATGAAGCGAAATAACTAATTACTACAGTCTACATCCGTCATGTCGAATCCCGTCGGACCGAACAAAATACTTCGACATAACCGAAGTTTGACGTAACGAAATTCCATATAAACAGATCCAGTTATATGTAAAATGATAGTGTCTGAAACGGGACTTTGATCCGACTTCGAGATAACCGACTTTTGACATAACGGATGTTGTAACATAGTTACCTTTTGCCTTACGCCTCGGACCGGGTAGTATGTGAAATGGTTCGGTTGTCGCCAGATCGGACATGTGGGATTTCTCCGGGTACTCCGGTTTCCTCCAAATATTTACGCTTTCATCTGCGCCAAGGAGAGTGATTAATATAAGTTGTTAGAACTTGCTTCACAATCGTTGTAACATAAATAACGTTTAAGCTTGGGTTGAGCTTGAGATCGAACTCTGCAGGACGTCAATGTACAACCACGGTCTACAACATAATTGGACAACTGCTCCGCTATATACATGAGTTGTGTGTATTTTACGTTTATTTATCGTCGCTACCGGTTGCATATATGAGCTACGCCTCCTGAAGAGTGAAGAGATTAGTCATTTTAGATTGTTGGAGGATAGTGCAATGATACAGACAGAGACCCATTCCAGAGTCTCCTTTTGTTCTTGTACGTACACGGTGTACAGCATCGACACGATACCTCGGTTAAAGTCCAATCTGTACCACTGGACTACAGATCCGCCTGTTACATGAGTTGTGTCTATGAATTCGACTATTATTCTAGTATCACTTTACCTTGCAACATATTACCTTATTTATTCAATTTACCTTTCTCGTTTGATGACGTGACAGTAAGTATGGCCCCTGAAATGTGAGCACGAGACGCATTACAACTAACAATGTATCTATCCGCATCACTTGCTGACACGCTAAAGATCCGTAACTTGAATGTATTTCCTACTTTTTCTTCGATATATTTTTTTGGATTAGACGAACCCTCGCCATCGTAGACAGAAATTGGTACACTATCCTTTGGTAACTTGTACCACACCCTCAGCGCATTCACATCACTCGGAGTGTAAATGAACTCTGCAGTGTCGCCAACGCGCACGCTTTTAGCGACCAAGGTCAGTGATCCGCAATGATCTAAAAATACACAGCAGCATAACTATGATAATAGTATGGCATTTAGAATATCTACTGGCGGATCTGTAGTCCAGTTGTTAACACGCTGGACTGGTAATCCAGGGATCGCAGGTTCGAGCCCCCCGTCTAATAAAATTAACAGTCTTCCAGATGGAAACAGAACCAGAGGAGACTCTGGAATGTGTCTCTGTAGCATTGCATTATCCTCCCAAAAATCTAAAATGACTAATCTCTTCAGGAGGCGTCGCTCATATAGGCAACCGGTAGCGACGATAAATAAACGTAAAACACACATTTGGAACATTAGTGTACTGTGTATCATATTACATTGTTTATGCTATATCGCCATTAAGGATGTTGTATGTATGTATGTATGTATGTATGTATGTATGTATGTTTGTATGTTCCATTAATGTCAAACCCTTGCGGGGACCTAGACATGTTTTCCTGGGCAGGCTTAGTCGACCTAAGTGGTTAACCAGTACTAAGCAATGTATGTGAGGTGCCTTGCTCAATGGCACTACATACGTGGCCTGTCCGAGTATCGAACCCGGGACCGTTCGATTCCAAATCCGACGAGACCTTTGGTGGCTTATGGATAACATTGCAAGTTCCTGTGATCATATGTACATGTACAACTAGACTGGCTGCCCGATTAGCGCAGTGGTTATCGCGCTCGCTTCTCATCAATGCAAACCGGGTTCGATCCTCGGACCTGGAAGTATGTGAGATGGTACGGTGGTCGCCAGATCGGACAGGTGGGTTTCCTCCTAGTACTCCTGTTTCCTCCCACACGAATGATCACATTTACGCTTTCATCCGCGCCAACGGGAGTGAGAGTGATTAATATAAGTTGTTAAAAAACTTGTTTCGCAATCGTTGTAAGATAAATAAAGTTTAAACTTTAACTAGATCGATACACATACCATAACTCTGAAAATTATAGATTAATTATTTTTACAAACTTAAGCTAGAATTAAACACATCATATGATTTGTGTGTTTTACATTTATTTATCGTCGCAATGATACAGACAGATACCTATTCCAGAATCTCCTCTGGTTCTTTTACGTGCACGGTGTAAACCATCGACACGAGACCTCAGTTTAACGTTCAATCTGAAAGACTTAATTTTATAAGGGTCAGACGGGGGGATCGAACCTGCGATCCCCGGATTACCAGTCCAGCGTGTTACCACTGGACTACAGATCCGTATGTCATATGATTGATAAAAACTCCCAGTTAAATACCAGGGGGTCGGTGCCTGACATAAAATTGATTATGTCCTCGGATCGGGTAGTAGTGTGAGATGATATACGGTGTAATGGGTTTCTCCAGGTACTCTGGTTTCCTCCCACGTGAATAACCACATACGTATGCGTTTTCATCCGCGTAACGGCGCATCTTGTTTGGAAATCGTGATAGCGCTGTGGATGCGCGTTCGCTTGAGGTGCGAAAGGTCCGGAGTTCGAGCCCCACTGGAGCCGTTACGATTGTGCCCTTAGGTAATGCATTTAAAATCCACGTTGCCTCTTCTCTCTCCCTCGTGGCGATGGATTCCATCAGGAATGAGGTCTCGAGAGTGATTTATATAAGTTGAAATAACTTGGTTAAATGATGTCATGTTAATAGATAGTGTACTTACTTGCCTGTCCTCTTCTTAATATGGTGGAAACAACAAAAAGGATTCCAAAATAAATATTCATTGTCTCTTATTTTGTGAGCGGAAATGTATTTTGTGAACGATAATGGTCTCGAAGTTTGTGAAATAAAGTATACTTATACACAAGTTATCCAACTACAATCTACTCATAGAACACATATTGTACACATAAATGCGCGCGCGCACACAAAGCGGAGAAACAGAGATACATGTACCGTCAGTATATGCATTATTGTTTTATAATCGACAACATTTATACTATGATTGTAATCATGCAATTATCTATTCAGTTTGTAGCAGGAAATATCTCATTAATTTTTTGTACAGGATGTGTTCCTGGATCGCCAGTTCAGTATTATTCACAAAGCACTTAGCCAATTTAAATACTTCTTATTGTATTCTACTTTCCTTTAAAGCGACATTACATCGCAAAAAGCAAATAAAATGCATTTTTTCATGTATAAATGCATTGCTACTACAAATTCTTCCGAATACATTCGAACACTAATATTGAATCAATAAACAGTGTTTTGTGGATTGAAAGTATGATTTCATATAACGTTCATCCATGCTCCTCCTGAATTGACGTGTGTTTGTCATCGGAATCAATACTAAACGCGAGATAATGTCGATTAGAGATAATTTACCTAAGAATAGTCTACAAATATATAGACACAACTGTGAGATATAACGGTAAATCTGTACAATAAATCGTGTTATTCAGGATACACTAGTTGTATTACGCATGGATGTTTACATTATGTTGTTATGTCAACAAATCGCGTATACGACGTTTGTTTATTAGTTGAAATACTCAGTATTTGAGGCATATATTGGGGGGGGGTGAATTATACCATATAATAGGAAAATACATTCTGTACAAATTTGTGTTTTCACCGAGGTAGTGTCGCTTTAAATTTATAGAAATAAAAGTCATAAAGAGTATGTTTAGTTTAACCCTTATACATTAGATACTTGCTATTGCCAGTGCTTTATACATTAGACATATGTTATTAAAGCAGTCTTCGTCTATATTATCACATATTATCACATATAGATATTTGCTTTAGTATTACATACTTAATTAGATATATTGTCTGAGACCTTCTGGATTTAAACAAATAAAACTTTGAAACTTTATAATATGTATATGTTACTATATATACACATGGGTGGTTATAATATGTATGTGTTACTATATATATGTATATAAATATGGGTGGTTAATGCGATTTTATGTGATATCGCATATTATATGTGTGTTCAATCTGTATTCATGTTGTGCATGCAGGTATATATTATATACCAAAAAGTGTTTACTCAAGGAAGAATGTCACAGGTGTAGTAGGGGTAGGGATAAGCCCACTCGACCTGTTGTACTCTGTGATATTCTTAATGGAAGTAAATGCAGGTTTGATATATAAATTATGAACATTGGTATGCTGGTATATTCTTGTGATTAATTTTAAAATTGAATAATAACATCGTTGCAATGCATACTATGCCTTCTCCGCAAGATTTGTCACCACTATTTGTTATGTTCGTGTTTGTAAATTGTTGAACCTCATGGGTCATATTGACCTATTGGAGATATGATATAAAGTTGATCGATCATATAGAGATGATACCAGAAACAGATAAAAAAATGTATAGAAATTAGGGATGGCAACCAATATTCGAATATTCACTCGAACGTCCGAATATCCGAATACTATTCCAGTATTCGAATATTCGGGAACAAATATTATATTGTCCTCAAAAATGCCACCCGCTCAGTGAGACATTTGGATATGCTTGAATTGCTCTGAGAATAAGAAAACTGCTAGGTGTAATCTATGCAAATTGGATTTAACATCAATCTGAATAATCAATTGAAGAAAATGACGGTTATGCGTAAATCAGAAATTAGGTTAGTTTGGCAATTTTTATAAGAGTTTGAGTGATTTTGAGTTTTTGATAGAATTCTATCAAATATTCGAATACCTTCCCAACCGAATATTCGAATATTCTAATCGCTATTCGTTGCCACCCCTAATAGAAATATATAAGTGAACTTATGAATACACATTTTAATATTTTACATTTTAGTTACGACATTGTTACCAAGACATTACCATAATTATATTTACACCACTATTGCATTGCTTTCGATGAGGGTATGCGCCCTTGGTGTATTCATTTTCGTATGAAGGATCCCAACTAATATATGCAGTTGGCATGCACTACTCACCGTTACGGGCATGCGCATTCGCAGTGTTATGTTGTTGTTGTTGTTTGACATTGAGAATAGTAGCCAAGAATGAATGCAATAATTTAATTCGGGAAAAATCCTATAAAACAACAGATTGTAAAAAGTAAACTATAGAAAATTCACTTATATATTTACTGTTGCATCTGAGTGCAAATTGTGTGTGTTTTACGTTTATTTATCGTCGCTACCGGTTGCCCATATGCGTGACGCCTCCTGAAGAGATTAGTCATTTTAGATTCTTGGAGGATAGTGCAATGATACAGACAAGAAACTAATTCCATTGTCTCCTCTTTTATGTACACGGTGTAAAGCACCGACACGAGACCTCGGTATAAAGTCCCATCTGAAAGACTATTCAGTTTATTAGGGTCAGACGGGGGATCGAACCTGCGACCCCTGGATTACCAGTCCAACATGCTAACCACTGGGCTACAGATCCGGCAGCGTTCGTCGCCAGAAAAGGTGTCCTCACACTTTAACCACGCGCAGCGTAGTTCATACCCCGATGGAAACTATTAAGCCTCAATTCATTCCTTAACTAAAATAACATCAGCATAAACACATTCGGACTCAATCCACCACATGCGTAATTTACGACGTCACATAAACTCGACCTGTAACGTCAATTAAAATATGGTATTAGCAGCGTCGCATGCCTCCCTCCCTCCCTCACTCACTCTACACGGGGTCTAACTTACAGGCTTTGGATGTGCAGTTCAAATGTATGGGTAGGCCTAATGCATTGTTATGGGTTAGACGGAATACTTCCAGTAGTCTGGGTGGATTGAATACTAGTAGTAGGCCTACTATAGGCAATATGGTGTGATGATCTAGCTAGGCATGGATTTATGGTAACATCCTGGGAACAGTGGCAACGATGGACTTTGTAACTTCATAATCTAGCAGGCTCAAAATTCAAGGCTAATAAATCAAATAAGGCTTTGTTTTAGAACTGGCTAACATAAATTTGTCATTGGAGTATTTTCAGTAATAGTTGAGTTTCTGACTGGGAAGCCACACACGACGAGTTGATGTCTAACTGCATTGTTGCTTTACACGATGCTGCGGAATGACCAACAATGAGAAGTGTGTCCCTAATATGTTTTCGTTCGAAAGAAGATGCCATCTCAGAATATGTCACCTTGTAGAGAAAGAGTATGCCCCCTCCAGAGGTCAACTTTTACAGCACCGTCATCTGATACTTCAAGAGAGCCAATCTACCAGACACACTTAAAGCAGAATTACATCGTATGAAATAAAAGATATTTGAAAAATTCAATTTTTACGTATGGGTAGCAATGCTGCTACACATTCTAACATTATACTATGTATGCTTATGTTCATTTGGTAAACAGTGTTTTTTTGCGATAAAACAAACTCGAAACCGAAAGTAGGACTTTCCGAGTCGATCGGTCACGCACTTGTTTACAACCGGAACGCATCGTCCGCACTTATTTACATTCGGAATGCATCGTCCCCATTTAGCTCACGTTGTCTTTTTTAATTAAATTACTTGATATGTTGATTCATACCTCTGTTAGATCAGTCTTTTAGGGACATTTCTACATCACCGCGAGGGATTCGACATTAGAGGAAGATAGATAGTATTTCATGTTCAAAATATATACGTTGTTTTCTACATCCTCTGTTGTTTCACGCATGCGCGCTGTGCGTGCTTTCATTTCGTGTGTTGATAAACAAATTCGCGTATACGACGGTTTAAATTTATTGGAATTTTATCGTTTCTGAGCGACTATTTCGATTTTTGTTAACACACACACATTAGTATTTATATCTTACCCAAAACATCCTTTTTTACGATGTAATGCTGCTTTAAAATGAGTCATGGATTTTGTAATGTAAGAGGGGAAAAAAGAATATTTGATGAGGATAATTGTTATCGCGGTGTATGAGACGATGTGAAGTAAACACTTGATTTTGATTCATCCTTCCCTGTGATTTAATTTCATTTACTATTACCATGTTTCGTACATCATTGCCTTGTACTTGTGTTGGAGTGATGATTCTAGTGTTTCTGAAGTGTGAAAACGGTTACTTCCGCCTCACTCCACGATTAACAGGAAAAACAAAGATATATATAGTACACGCACTCCAAACCCCGTGGTTAGTTCCGCCCCACTCCATGAAACAAAGAGATACATAGTACACGCACCCCAAACCCCGTGGTTAGTTCCGCCCCACTCCATGCTTACAAGGAAAAACAAAGAGATATATAGTACACGCATCCCAAACCCCGTGGTTAGTTCCGCCCCACTCCATGCTTACAAGGAAAAACAAAGAGATATATAGTACACGCATCCCAAACCCCGTGGTTAGTTCCGCCCCACTCCATGATTACAAGGAAAAACAAAGAGATATATAGTACACGCACCCCAAATGCCGTGGTTAGTTCCGCCCTACTCCATGATTACCAGGAAAAACAAAGAGATATATAGTACACGCATCCCAAACCCCGTGGTTAGTTCCGTCCTACTCCATGATTCAGGAAAACAAAGAATTATGTACACGCACCCCAAACCGTGGTTAGTTCCGCCCCACTCCATGATTACCAGGAAAAACAAAGAGATATATAGTACACGCATCCCAAACCCCGTGGTTAGTTCCGCCCCACTCCATGATTACCAGGAAAAACAAAGATATATATAGTACACGCACCCCAAACGCCGTGGTTAGTTCCGCCCCACTCCATGATTACCAGGAAAAACAAAGAGATATATAGTACACGCACCCCAAACCCCGTGGTTAGTTCCGCCCCACTCCATGAAACAAAGCGATATATAGTACACGCACCCCAAACCCCGTGGTTAGTTCCGCCCCACTCCATGATTACCAGGAAAAACAAAGAGATATATAGTACACGCACCCCAAACCCCGTGGTTAGTTCCGCCCCACTCCATGATTACCAGGAAAAACAAAGATATATATAGTACACGCACCCCAAACCCCGTGGTTAGTTCCGCCCCACTCCATGATTACCAGGAAAAACAAAGAGATATATAGTACACGCACCCCAAACCCCGTGGTTAGTTCCGCCCCACTCCATGATTACCAGGAAAAACAAAGAGATATATAGTACACGCATCCCAAACCCCGTGGTTAGTTCCGCCCCACTCCATGATTACCAGGAAAAACAAAGAGATATATAGTACACGCACCCCAAACGCCGTGGTTAGTTCCGCCCCACTCCATGATTACCAGGAAAAACAAAGATATATATAGTACACGCACCCCAAACCCCGTGGTTAGTTCCGCCCCACTCCATGAAACAAAGAGATATATAGTACACGCACCCCAAACGCCGTGGTTAGTTCCGCCCCACTCCATGATTACCAGGAAATACAAAGATATATATAGTACACGCATCCCAAATGCCGTGGTTAGTTCCGCCCTACTCCATGATTACCAGGAAAAACAAAGAGATATATAGTACACGCATCCCAACCCCGTGTTAGTTCCGCCCCACTCCATGAAACAAAGAGATATATTACACGCACCCAAACCCCGTGGTTAGTTCCGCCCCACTCCATGATTACCAGGGAAAACAAAGAGATACATAGTACACGCACCCCAAACCCCGTGGTTAGTTCCGCCCCACTCCATGATTACCAGGAAAAACAAAGATATATATAGTACACGCATCCCAAACCCCGTGGTTAGTTCCGCCCCACTCCATGAAACAAAGAGATATATAGTACATGCACCCCAAACCCCGTGGTTAGTTCCGCCCCACTCCATTAAACAAAGAGATATATAGTACACGCACCTCAAACACCGTGGTTAGTTCCGCCCCACTCCATGATTACCAGGAAAAACAAAGAGATATATAGTACACGCACCCCAAATGCCGTGGTTAGTTCCGCCCCACTCCATGATTACCCGAAAAAACAAAGAGATATATAGTACACGCATCCCAAACCCCGTGGTTAGTTCCGCCCCTCTCCATGCTTACCAGGAAAAACAAAGAGATATATAGTACACGCACCCCAAATCCCATGGTTAGTACCGCCCCACTCCATGCTTATCAGGAAAAACCAAGAGATATATAGTACACGCATCCCAAACCCCGTGGTTATTTCCGCCCCACTCCATGATTACCAGGAAAAACAAAGATATATATAGTACACGCACCCCAAACCCCGTGGTTAGTTCCGCCCCACTCCATGATTACCAGGAAAAACAAAGAGATATATAGTACACGCACCCCAAACCCCGTGGTTAGTTCCGCCCCACTCCATGATTACCAGGAAAAACAAAGAGATATATAGTACACGCACCCCAAACCCCGTGGTTAGTTCCGCCCCACTCCATGATTACCAGGAAAAACAAGAGATATATAGTACACGCACCCAAACCCCGTGGTTAGTTCCGCCCCACTCCATGAAACAAAGATATATAGTACAGTGTTTGTTGTACCAGGAAAAACAAAGAGATAATAGTACACGCACAAACCCCGTGGTTAGTTCCGCCCCACTCCATGATTACCAGGAAAAACAAAGAGATATATAGTACACGCACCCCAAACCCCGTGGTTAGTTCCGCCCCACTCCATGATTACAGGAAAAACAAAGAGATATATAGTACAGCACCCCAAACCCCGTGGTTAGTTCCGCCCCACTCCATGATTACCAGGAAAAACAAAGAGATATATAGTACACGCACCCCAAACCCCGTGGTTAGTTCCGCCCCACTCCATGATTACCAGGAAAAACAAAGAGATATATAGTACACGCACCCCAAACCCCGTGGTTAGTTCCGCCCCACTCCATGATTACCAGGAAAAACAAAGATATATATAGTACATGCACCCCAAACCCCGTGGTTAGTTCCGCCCCACTCCATGATTACCAGGAAAAACAAAGATATATATAGTACACGCACCCCAAACCCCGTGGTTAGTTCCGCCCCACTCCATGAAACAAAGCGATATATAGTACATGCACCCCAAATGCCGTGGTTAGTTCCGCCCCACTCCATTATTACCAGGAAAAACAAAGATATATATAGTACACGCATCCCAAACCCCGTGGTTAGTTCCGCCCCACTCCATGAAACAAAGAGATATATAGTACACGCACCCCAAACGCCGTGGTTTGTTCCGCCCCACTCCATGATTACCAGGAAATACAAAGATATATATAGTACACGCATCCCAAATGCCGTGGTTAGTTCCGCCCTACTCCATGATTACCAGGAAAAACAAAGAGATATATAGTACACGCATCCCAAACCCCGTGGTTAGTTCCGCCCCACTCCATGAAACAAAGAGATATATATTACACGCACCCCAAACCCCGTGGTTAGTTCCGCCCCACTCCATGATTACCAGGGAAAACAAAGAGATACATAGTACACGCACCCCAAACCCCGTGGTTAGTTTCCGCCCCACTCCATGATTACCAGGAAAAACAAAGATATATATAGTACACACATCCCAAACCCCGTGGTTAGTTCGGCCCCACTCCATGAAACAAAGAGATATATAGTACATGCACCCCAAACCCCGTGGTTAGTTCCGCCCCACTCCATTAAACAAAGAGATATATAGTACACGCACCTCAAACACCGTGGTTAGTTCCGCCCCACTCCATGATTACCAGGAAAAACAAAGAGATATATAGTACACGCACCCCAAATGCCGTGGTTAGTTCCGCCCCACTCCATGATTACCCGGAAAAACAAAGAGATATATAGTACACGCATCCCAAACCCCGTGGTTAGTTCCGCCCCACTCCATGCTTACCAGGAAAAACAAAGAGATATATAGTACACGCACCCCAAACCCCATGGTTAGTACCGCCCCACTCCATGCTTATCAGGAAAAACCAAGAGATATATAGTACCCGCATCCCAAACCCCGTGGTTATTTCCGCCCCACTCCATGATTACCAGGAAAAACAAAGATATATAGTACATGCACCCCAAACCCCGTGGTTAGTTCCGCCCCACTCCATGATTACCAGGAAAAACAAAGATATATATAGTACACGCACCCCAAACCCCGTGGTTAGTTCCGCCCCACTCCATGATTACCAGGAAAAACAAAGAGATATATAGTACACGCACCCCAAACCCCGTGGTTAGTTCCGCCCCACTCCATGATTACCAGGAAAAACAAAGAGATATATAGTACACGCACCCCAAACCCCGTGGTTAGTTCCGCCCCACTCCATGATTACCAGGAAAAACAAAGAGATATTTAGTATACACATCCCAAACCCCGTGTTTAGTTCCACCCCACTCCATGATTACCAGAAAAACAAAGAGATATATAGTGCACGCACCCCAAATACCGTGGTTAGTTCCGCCCTACTCCATGATTTCCAGGAGAAACAAAGATATATATAGTACACGCACCCCAAACCCCGTGGTTAGTTCCGCCCCACTCCATGATTACCAGGAAAAACAAAGAGATATATAGTACACGCACCCCAAACCCCGTGGTTAGTTCCGCCCCACTCTATGATAACTAGGAAAAACAAAGATATATAAGTATGTGGTCATCCGTGTGGGAGGAAACCGGAGTACCCGGAGAAAACCCACCTGTCTGATCTAGCGACCACCGTACCATCTCACATACTTCCCTGTCCGTGGATCGAACCCGGGTTGCATAGGTGAGAAGCGAGTGCGCTAACCACTGCGCTAATCAGACAGCCGGAATTATCCTTCTTCAGGGAATATTAAAAATATAAAAAAAATTTAAATTAAATTATCAAACCCCACAATGTGTCCAAAAAAATATTCAATGGATATTTTCCGGAAGAATTATTTCGATGATTTTCATAAACTCACATCATTTATACCACAACCTCTTGTTAGGCGACAAAATATAAACATTCCAACAATATACATTTTGGGATAAAATCAGACTTTATCTGTGGTGGTACAGTGAAACCCCTCAATACCAGAACCCCTTAAACTGGAATTCCCTCCAAACACAACAAGTTTCTTGGTCCAGAATATTTCCGTTAGAACTGTGTTAATTGTATAGAAACCTCTGTAAACCGGTGTCATATAGAATATTGACCCGCCAACATAATGACCCTCATTATCATCTTTAGAAATTGATAGAGACAAATTATCTGCATATACTTTTTTTGTTCAGATTCGATATATTTATGTTATTCTGTACATCGTTGAATCAAAATATATGTTGTTAGGCCTTAAATAGTGCTAATTAACATTTAATTACAATAACATTCAATATTTTCACGCTATATATTGCTATTCGCAAGGGGGATCATTTTTCCGCAAGGGGGGGTTAATATTCTATGTCCGAACCCGTGACGTCACCATCAGTGATGACCAAACACATTTGAAAAAAAATATGAGCATTTTAACTGTAAGTTAGCCCTGTAAACCGAACAAAAACTTGTCTAAAACCAAGAATTGTCAGCTATTTTGTTTTCAGCATATTGTATTGTACACTAAAATGAATCAGTTCTTTACTAACAGCCAAGCCAAACTATAAACATGTCTCTCCTCCTCCTATTGCTGTTCTTTACTAACTGCCAAGCCAAACTATAAACATGTCTCTCCTCCTCCTATTGCTGTTCTTTACTAACTGCCAAGCCAAACTATAAACATGTCTATCCTCCTCCTATTGCAGAGTTGAACTTAATTTAGGAGAAATCCATCCCACTATGAAACCCCTCCGAACCGAAACCCCTCCGAACAGACCATTACCTCTGGTCCGGTGGATGTTCGGTTCAGAGGGGGATTTCACTGTAATAGAGAAACCGACCATTACCTCTGGTCCGGTGGATGTTTGGTTCAGAGGGGTTTCACTTTATTAGAATATGTTATGTTATATTTCGGGTTTTACGCCTGCATCAGCACCATTTCGGGCTATATCGCCGGCGGGCAGTTTACTTAACAACACCTTTCCTGGGCAGGCTCCAGTGGTTAACCAGTACTTGGGTGCACCAACCTCCGTAAGAAACTGCCAACTTTTTCATATAAATGAGACACGGCCTGAGCGGGGCTCGAACCCGTGACCATCAGTGATGATAGGTGTTCACTGTAATAGAGAAAGCCATCATGGTCTCACATCGACATGAGGTAGACTAACTATATCGCTGCTTAATTAGCTGTAGTGTCGCGAGTATAAATTCTATAGCTTATAGTAATTTATTTTAGCATGATTGTGAAACAAGTTCTTACAACAATAGTGTAATCACTATCTGCCTGGTGGAACAAAATGCCGTAAGGGAGAGAGTAGAGACAATGTGAATCCAAGTGACTTACCTAATGGCACTACAAACGTGGTTCTGATGCATAAAGTATGCTAAGAAATTATCTGGAATTCCCTCCAAACCGAACAATTATCGAAGTACTCAAGGCCCTTTATTTTCTATTCAAGATTTCAATGTTTTCTAAATGTCTAAGTCTTCTGATTGCACTGTGAATATATCAATTTCCTAGAACTTCGGCAACCTAACCCTAACGCCGACCTAAATGCTACAATTTGTTTCTCCTGTGTTTGAGTATGCCCGTATCCCCTACCCCTAACGTGTCTCATACAGGCACTTTATATGAACATTTAATGTATTGCAATTGGCCCAATATTATGTTATGTTATATTTCGGGTTTTACGCCTGCAGCAGCACCATTTTGGGCTATATCGCCGGCGGGCAGTTTACCTAACAACACCTTTCCTGGGCAGGCTCCAGCGGTTAACCAGTACTTGGGTGCACTAACCTCCGTAAGAAACTGCCAACGTTTTCATATAAACGAGACACGGTCTGAGCGGGGCTCGAACTCGTGACCATCAGTGATGATAGGTTACAGTGGTATACAAGTCAGCGACCTTAACCACTTGACCACGGAGGCGGACCTGGCCCAATATTATCAGACGTAGTCACATTTAACAAATCTTGTGTTCTTATCAAGGGTCATGTCGCTGGATGTTTCCCATGCCATGTCAGATGTCACTGCCGCAGTCTACAAAACAGATAATATAGCAATATTCTCGTCCAACTATTTCTTTCAATCTTAACACTAACTAACTTAATCTGCTTATCTTAAGCTAGCAAAATTACTATATATCTAAAGAAACTCTAAAGAAAACCTGGCTCTTCGGGTGTAGATTTTCTCAGATCTCTCAGGTTCAAGTGATATGATTGGCTGGATCTGAGAGTTGCGCTCAACCAATCAGAAATCATGACACAAAGTTTCATAACCTCAAAGCCTGGTTCAAGATCTAGTTCAAGTGAAGAAACTATGAGATTGGCAACCAATCAGAAAGCCTCAGATTGACCAAATGATTTGATTGGACGATTCCGACATTTGCACCGAGCTAAACCAATTGTGAAAATAAGTATTTCGAGAAAATCACGAACATTTCCATGTGGCAAACTTAACAACTTATACAGTATATGTCAAAAGTCACACGAGTCTTAACCATTTAAAGACTCGAAGCCCGAGGGTGGCATTGCGGACTAGGTCTCACACTCACCTGTACACAAAACTTAACTTACATTACACCATCAATGTTAAGTTGTGCACAATCGCCATCAGTGAAGGGCTCACAGAAGCCCAAGAGTGGCATTGCGGACTTCGTCTCACACTCACCTGTACACAGTACACTCGCCTATATGACAACCTCGACTATAAGACGACACCTCCACTTTGGTCTTAATTCAGTAGTATTTTGCATAGACCCGAGTATAAGACGGGTTGAGAAAATGGAAGTAAAGATAAAACAATAAATTAAACACTGTAATTTATGTCAAATCATAACAAAATGCTCTGATGCACAACAATAAATTTGATTTACTAAAATGCTATTGACAAGTTCAGTTTACAGACAGAGCTATGAAAATCTATGCATTTGTTGCAATTTGTTCAATATAAGGTCTTCAAATATTGAATTGGAACAAACTGTCTTATAGGCGAGTAAGTACACAGGTACTTACACCATCAATGTAAAGCCGGGAACGTCGTCAGCATTCAAGAAGACCTTATAAACTCCAGAGTGTGGCGGTGTGAAATATGTCGTAATCCTGCTCGCAAAGTTGTCCATTGTATCTTCCTCGTCATGAAAGTATGTCTCGTCTAGAGTTTCCGAGTTGTACCCGCCGGAAGAGCTTGTAAGAGCCAGTATACTATCCAGACTGCTCGCATCTTTGATCGTCGACGTCCAGTACTCAAAATTGACCCCACGGTTCCCAGCATGGCTCGGACCTGGGTATTGGGGATCAGCGGCAACTTTGCACGTAACGTACTCATCCACCAGCACATCTATTATCTCGCACTCAGCATCTGAAAATCAGTGATTTTATCATTAGAGTCTAAACTTTAGTTATTTTACAACGATAGCGAAGCAAGGATGGAAGCTTAAATGTGATCATTCGTGTGGGTGGAAACCGGAGTACCAGGAGAAAACCCACCTGTCTGATCTCGTGACCATCGTACCATCTCACATACTTCCTGGTCCGAGGACCGAACCCTGGTTGCACTAATCACTACACTAATCGGACAGCAATACACAGAAATAGTCTCCCTTACCTGTCTCATTTCTCCCTAGTTTTGGTTGAGGTAGAGTATATTTCAAACATACTACATCCATGCACAGTGAACAATTGGTGTTCACTCATAAAACTTCTCCCCACACTGCCAGCCAAGAAAACTTCACCCCAAACTGCCAGCCAAGAAAACTTCACCCCAAACTATCAGTCAAGAAAACTTCATCGCAAACTACCAGTCATGAAAACTTCACCCCGAACTACCAGCCAAGAAAACTTCAACCCAAACTACCAGTCAAGAAAACTTCACCCCAAAGGACCAGCAAAGAAAACTTCACTCCAAACTACCAGCCAAGAAAGCTTCACCCCAAACTACCAGCCAAGAAAACTTCACGTATACCCCAAACAATAAGCCAAGAAAACGTCACCCCAAACTACAAGTCAAGAAAACGTCACCCCAAACTACCAGCCAAGAAAACGTCACCCCAAGCTACAAGTCAAGAAAACGTCACCCCAAACTACAAGTCAAGAAAACTTCACCCCAAACTGCCAGGCAAGAAAACTTCACCCCAAACTACCAGTCAAGAAAACTTCATCGCAAACTACCAGTCATGAAAACTTCACCCCGAACTACCAGCCAAGAAAACTTCAACCCAAACTACCAGTCAAGAAAACTTCACCCCAAAGGACCAGCAAAGAAAACTTCACTCCAAACTACCAGCCAAGAAAGCTTCACCCCAAACTACCAGCCAAGAAAACTTCACGTATACCCCAAACAATAAGCCAAGAAAACGTCACCCCAAACTACAAGTCAAAAAAACGTCACCCCAAACTACCAGCCAAGAAAACGTCACCCCAGGCTACAAGTCAAGAAAACGTCACCCCAAACTACAAGTCAAGAAAACGTCACCCCAAACTACCAGCCAAGAAAACTTCACCCCAAACTGCCAGGCAAGAAAACTTCACCCCAAATTACCAGTTAAGAAAACTTCATCGCAAACTACCAGTCATGAGAACCTCACCCCGAACTACCAGCCAAGAAATCTTCAACCCAAACTACCAGTCAAGAAATCTTCACGACAAACGACCAGCAAAGAAAACTTCATTCCAAACTACCAGCCAAGAAAACGTCACCCCAAACTACCAGCCAAGAAAACTTCATACAAAACTACAAGTAAAAAAAACGTCACCCCAAACTACAAGTCAAGAAAACTTCACCCCAAACCACAAGTCAAGAAAACTTCACCCCAAACTACAAGTAAAAAAAACGTCACCCCAAACTACATGTCAAGAAAACTTCACCCCAAACCACAAGTCAAGAAAACGTCACCCCAAACTACAAGTAAAGATAACATCACCCCAAACGACAAGTCAAGAAAACGTCACCCCAAACTACAAGTCGAGAAAACGTCACCCCAAACTGCCAGTCAAGAAAACCTCACCACAAACTACAAGTCAAGAAAACTTCACCCCAAACTACCAGTCAAGAAAACTTCACCGCAAACTACCAGTCAGGAAAACTTCACCCCGAACTACCAGCCAAGAAAACTTCAACCCAAACTACCAGTCAAGAAAACTTCACCCCAAACGAGCAGCAAAGAAAACTTCACCCCAAACTACCAGCCAAGAAAACGTCATACCAAACTACAAGTAAAAAAACGTCACCCCAAACTACAAGTCAAGAAAACGTCACCCCAAACTACAAGTCAAGAAAACTGCACCCCAAACTACAAGTCAAGAAAACATCACCCCAAGCTACAAGTCAAGAAAACGTCACCCCAAACTACAAGTCGAGAAAACCTCACTCCAAACTACAAGTCAAGAACACTTCACGCCAAACTACAAGTCAAGAAAACGTCACCCCAAACTACAAGTCGAGAAAACGTCACCCCAAAATACCAGTCAAGAAAACCTCACCACAAACTACAAGTCTGGAAAACTTCACCCCAAACGACCAGCAAAGAAAACTTCACTCCAAACTACCAGCCAAGAAAGCTTCACCCCAAACTACCAGTAATGAAAACTTCACCCCAAACAACCAGCCAAGAAAACTTCACGTATACCCCAAACTATAAGCCAAGAAAACGTCACCCCCAAACTACAAGTCAAGAAAACGTCACCCCAAACTACAAGTCAAGAAAACGTCACCCCAAACTACCAGCCAAGAAAACGTCACCCCAAAATACAAGTCAAGAAAACGTCACCCCAAACTACAAGTCAAGAAAACTTCACCCCAAACTGCCAGCCAAGAAAACTTCACCCCCAACTACCAGTCAAGAAAACTTCACCGCAAACTACCAGTCATGAAAACTTCACCCCGAAATTCCAGCCAAGAAAACTTCAACCCAAACTACCAGTCAAGAAAACTTCACCCCAAATTACCAGCCAAGAAAACGTCACCCCAAACTACCAGCCAAGAAAACGTCATACCAAACTACAAGTAAAACAAACGTCACCCCAAGCTACAAGTCAAGAAAACGTCACCCCAAACTACAAGTCAAGAAAACATCACCCCAAACTACAAGCCAAGAAAATGTCACCCCAAACTACAAGTCGAGAAAACGTCACCCCAAACTACAAGTCAAGAAAACCTCACTCCAAACTACAAGTCGAGAAAACTTCACCCCAAACTACCAGTCAAGAAAACGTCACCCCAAACTACAAGGCGAGAAAACGTCACCCCAAACTACCAGTCAAGAAAACCTCACCAGAAATTACAAGTCGAGAAAACATCACCCAAACTACCAGTCAAGAAAACCTCACCCCAAACTACAAGTCAAGAATACTTCACCCCAAACTACAAGTCAAGAAATCGTCACCCCAAACTACAGGTCAAGAAAACGTCACCCCAAACTACAAGTCAAGAAATCGTCACCCCAAGCTACAGGTCAAGAAAACGTCACCCCAAACTACAAGTCAAGAAAACTTCACCCCAAACTACAAGTCAAGAAAACCTCACCCCAAACTACCAGTCAAGAAAATGTCACCCCAAACTACAAGTCGAGAAAACGACACCACAAACTACAAGTCGAGAAAACGTCACCCCAAACTACAAGTCAAGAAAACTTCACCCCACGCTACCAGTCAAGAAAACGTCACCCCAAACTACAAGTCAAGAAAACCTCACCCCAAACTACAAGTCAAGAAAACGTCACCCCAAACTACAAGTCAAGAAAACGTCACCCCAAACTACAAGTCAAGAAAACTTCACCCCACGCTACCAGTCAAGAAAACGTCACCCCAAACTACAAGTCAAGAAAACGTCACCCCAAACTACAAGTCAAGAAAACGTCACCCCAAACTACAAGTCAAGAAAACGTCACCCCAAACTACAAGTCAAGAAAACCTCACCCAAACTACCAGCCAGGAAGACTTCACCCCAAACTACCAGCCAAGAAAACATCACCCCAAACTACCAGCCAGGAAAACTTCACCCCAAACTACCAGCCAAGAAAACCTCACCCCAAACTACCAGTAAAGTAAACATCACCCCAAACTACAAGTCAAGAAAACGTTCCCCCAAACTACCAGTCAAGAAAACTTCACCCCAATCTACAAGTCAAGAAAACGTCACCCCAAATTACAAGTCAAGAAAACTTCACCCCAAACTACAAGTCAAGAAAACGTCACCCCAAACTACCAATCAAGAATCTTTCTCCCTATTTTAAAGACCTAGCTATAGTCCTGATGTTGACTACCTCCAGTGTAAGCCCTCGGCTGCACGTAGGGAGCCCGGTTGTCGAAGTAGTTCCCAGAGATGGTTAGAATGAGACCGCCTGCCACACTTTCACTCGATTGACTGATACTCGTAATGTCTGTAATAGATGCAATTGTAGTTACAGGTATGACATTAACTGAAAAATCTCAAGATTTAGATTTGGAATACACGACGATCTGGAGCAGACATTGTCCTTCATCGTCATTTCTGCTGCTGCTACTGCTGCTGCAACTGCTGCTGATACAGATTTGCTTTCAAAGTAGATATATTATACAATAGGGTTTTAATCATGTATAATATTAACAAATCTGTACAATCATGCTTTTCATCAACGATGTAAAAAACATATTTTTTGTATACAGTCAAACCTGTCATATGCAGCCAGCTAAGGGAATCACAGAATGTGGCTGTTTAACACAGATGGCTGCTTAATAGAGGTCAAATGTATAATAAATACAACATATTGGGAATATAGTGGCTGCTTAATACAGGGTGGTTGCTTAATAGAGGTGACCACTAACACAGGTTTGACTGTACGTTTATTTAGCGTTACACAGATTAACCAGGGGGCGACGCCTCCGGATGTTTATCAGTTATTTTATTTTAGCGGCTAGTGCAAGAAGCAGTTTGAGTTCCAGAATCAGCCCGATGTATAGCAACGATACATTAGACCTAGATGTATAGTTCCATCTGAAAGACGTTTATTATCGACAGACAGGGGATCGACCCTGGATTCGCAGTCAAACATATCAATCAAGGGACCACTGACATATCAATATTCTTAATTTAAAGTTATTTTGGTTTATAGCCATTAACAATCATTTCAATATACAGTCAAACCTGTGTTAAGCAGCCAACCAAGGGAATCACAGAAAGTGGCTGCTTAGCAGAGGTGGCTATTTAATAGAGGTCAAATGTATGATAAAAACAATATATTGGGAGTCTGGAAACTGGCTACATAATACAGGTTGGCTGTTTAATAGAGGTGGCCACTAACACAGTTTTGACTGTATATCGTAATTTAAGAGCATTTGATGATTTTATGTGATTTTTATTGGACACTAGTGATTAGACATATAATGATCAAGATATGACAGTAAAACCAATAAGACATATATAATTAACTATAAAAAAACTAACATGTGTAATTGATAGCCTGTCAGGTAAAATTGCCCAAAACAAATTATTGTAGTAAAAACTGACAGCCATCAATAAATGTAGTTATATCCATTTTTAAATAACAAAATACATGAATTGAGGAGTAAAACACAAATTATGAACATAAATAAGTCGCACATACCAATGTCAATCTAAATATATCCCGGTTTATTGTGATAATCAATCGTCAAAAGTAATCGATAGTCTCATTAATTGGTCATTCATTGGTTGTGGGGGTTTTACGTTTATTTATCGTCGCTACCGGTTGCCAATATGAGCGACGCCTCCTGAAGAGATTAGTTATTTTAGATTTTGGAGGATAGTACAATGATACAGAGAGAGACCAATTCCAGAGTCTCATCTGGTTCCTTAATTACACAATTTATATACATACATTATGTTCCACTGTAATCAACAGACGGATCTGTAGTCCAGTGGTAACACGCTGGACTGGTAATCCAGGGATCGCAGGTTCGATCCCCCGTCTGACCCTAATAAAATTAACAGTCTTTCAGATGGGACGTTAAACTGAGGTCTCGTGTCGGTGCTTTACACGTAAAAGAACCAGAGGAGACTCTTGAATGGGTCTCTGTCTGTATCATTGCACTATCCTCCAAAATCTAAAATGACTAATCTCTTCAGGAAGCATCGCTCATATGGACAACCGCTAGCGACGATAAATAAACGTAGAAAACACAAAAACACACTGTAATCAAATATACATATGTCTGACTGTTTATATACATAAGCCATTTTTCCCCACCTGAACTGACAAAACAATCCTGATTTCGCTGACCCCTCACTACCGATAAGGGCGTCTTCCCTAAATCCTAAATAAAACCCTGTATGTTGTTTGGTATATACATGATACAATTGGACAATAATCTAAATAGTCTTCTCTCATTACCATATTTATACTAAACATTCATGGAATGATGAATAGTGTAATTAGGATAATGGATTATGTGGCTTCTATCATGAATTGGTAGGAAATATGACAAGAGATCATACTCACTTGTATAAGTTTGAAACATGTAGAGATGATCGTTGTAAGCCACGCGGTACAGTGTAATAGCTGGCTGCGATCTATATATAGACATTAAATATTAAACACAACATGGCATAGCGTAGTATCTGTAAACAGCGATCTATAAATAGACATTAAATATTAAACACAACATGGCATAGCGTAGTATCTGTAAACAGCGATCTATAAATAGACATTAAATATTAAACACAGCATGGCATAGCATGGTATCTGTAAACAGCGATCTATAAATAGACATTAAATATTAAACGCAGCATGGCATAGCGTAGTATCTGTAAACAGCGATCTATAAATAGACATTAAATATTAAACACAGCATGGCATAGCGTAGTATCTGGCTGCGATCTATATATAGACATTAAATATTAAACACAGCATGGCATAGCGTGGTATCTGTAAACAGTGATCTATAAATAGACATTAAATATTAAACACAGCATGGCATAGTGTAGAATCTGTACAGTGATCTATAAATATACATTAAATATTAAACACAACATGGTATAGCGTAGTATCTGTAAACAGCTATCTATAAATAGACATTAAATATTAAACACAACATGGCATAGAGTAGTACATGTAAACAGCTATCTATAAATAGACATTAAATATTAAACACAACATGGCATAGAGTAGTATCTGGCTGCGATCTATATATAGACATTAAATATTAAACACAGCATGGCATAGCGTGGTATCTGTAAACAGTGATCTATAAATAGACATTAAATATTAAACACAGCATGGCATAGCGTAGTATCTGTAAACAGCGATCTATAAATAGACATTAAATATTAAACACAACATGGCATAGCGTAGTATCTGTAAACAGTGATCTATAAATAGACATTAAATATTAAACACAACATGGCATAGAGTAGTATCTGTAAACAGCTATCTATAAATAGACATTAAATATTAAACACAACATGGCATAGAGTAGTATCTGTAAACAGCTATTTATAAATAGACATTAAATATTAAACACAGCATGGCATAGAGTAGTATCTGTAAACAGTGATCTATAAATAGACATTAAATATTAAACACAGCATGGCATAGAGTGGTATCTGTAAACAGCTATCTATAAATATACATTAAATATTAAACACAACATGGCATAGCGTGGTATCTGTAAACAGCGATCTATAAATAGACATTAAATATTAAACACAACATGGCATAGCGTAATATCTGTAAACAGTGATCTATAAATAGACATTAAATATTAAATACAACATGGCATAGAGTAGTATCTGTAAACAGCTATCTATAAATAGACATTAATATTAAACACAACATGGCATAGAGTAGTATCTGTAAACAGCTATTTATAAATAGACATTAAATATTAAACACAGCATGGCATAGAGTAGTATCTGTAAACAGGGATCTATAAATAGACATTAAATATTAAACACAGCATGGCATAGAGTGGTATCTATAAACAGCTATCTATAAATAGTCAGTAAATATTAAACACAACATGGCATAGCGTGGTATCTGTAAACAGCTATCTATAAATAGATATTAAATATTAAACACAACAAACAATTTTTTATTTAGTGTTCAGTGTTGTGTTCGGGAAGACACTCCAGAAGTATACGGAAGTCATAATAAGATTATTGACAATTGTTAATGTACCCGAAAATTAATGAAAGAAGTATACCTTTGCTTGATATTCGTTAGTTTTCAACACTAGATTATACCTTGTGAATATTAATATGATCCATACAAAGGACAGGAGGATATGCATTTATTATACAAAGCAATGTGTGCCTACAATATCAAAATTCATTCTTAAGTCGAGATATATGCGGGTCATTTATTTCAATGTAATTATATGTGTACATACCTGCCATACGGTGACTCAAGAAGGAAACTCGCATTGTAGAAGCCTGAAATAATACAAAATATAGTTGTACATTTTGTATCATCAATATTATTGAACACGAATGCCATTTCCTCCTGGAATGTGTTTTTACCAGGCTATTCGTTTAAAATATTTTGCTAATATTGATGATCAACCGATCTGATGCATATATAGTAATGAAACTTTATGTTTAGTGTCAACTCTTTGTATGCTGGAATATAAATTCCACATTGTCTCTTCTCTCTCTCATGGCGATGGATTCCATCAGGAATGAGGTTTTGCGAGTGGTTAATATAAGTTGTAAGAACTTGCTTTGCAATGTAGCTAAAATAAATAAATTCCATGACATATTTGACTGTTATTTCCACAGGAATATTATGGATTTCTGCTTCAATAAAAAGTTATTAGGTGCATACAAATATTGTTGGCTATATCATGATTATAATGTATATAAATCGTACCTACAGAAGTTCCACTTGATGGACATTAGTTACACTAGCTACGTGTACAAATGTATATGAAGTTGCTGTAATCAGACACTAGCTATGTGTACAAATGTATATGAAGTTGGTGTAATCAGACACTAGCTATGTGTACAAATGTATATGAAGTTGGTGTAATCAGACACTAGCTATGTGTACAAATGTATATGAAGTTGATGTAATCAGACACTAGCTACGTGTACAAATGTATATGAAGTTGTTGTAATCAGACACTAGCTACGTGTACAAATGTATATGAAGTTGGTGTAATCAGACACTAGCTACGTGTACAAATGTATATGAAGTTGGTGTAATCAGATACTAGCTACGTGTACAAATGTATATGAAGTTGGTGTAATCAGATACTAGCTACGTGAACAAATGTATATGAAGTTGATGTAATCAGACACTAGCTACGTGTACAAATGTATATGAAGTTGGTGTAATCAGATACTGGCTATGTGTACAAATGTATATGAAGTTGGTGTAATCAGACACTAGCTACGTGTACAAATGTATATGAAGTTGCTGTAATCAGACACTAGCTATGTGTACAAATGTATATGAAGTTGCTGTAATCAGACACTAGCTATGTGTACAAATGTATATGAAGTTGCTGTAATCAGACAAGTTATACAAAGTTTAATTACCTACAGAACTTCCCTTGGATTTACATTTAAGAGTTCCGTAATTCGAGTCCTCGTCATCTAAAGCAAGCCCGTAACTACAATAATAGAAAACATGACATATCATATGATGAAACTGCTTCAACTGATTATCAATTTACTGTTACTTTGCTTTGCACATCATGTTTACATATTATAGTATGTGTGTGTCCCTGCCATGACATACTAGTCTGTGCCCCTGTCATGACATACTCTTGGCTGCCCCTGTCATCACTGCCTCTGCTGCATCATTTGCTCTCCCCCACCCCTATTCATCATCACCTGCCACTGTGATCAGCTGCCCATCCATCACTTGCCCTTTTCAGCCCTTGTCATCACAATATACGAGATGCATTTTTAATATATATGTACATTTTCGGATGGAGAATATAAGCTTTTTTTTAATTACGTTTATTTATCATCGCACTTTACCTCCAGCGGTAAACCAGTACTTAGTGCACAAACCTCAGAAAGAACCTGCCAACTTGTTCATATAAAGAGACACGCTCTGAGCGGGGCTCAAATCTGTAACCATCAGTGATCATCACAAGTCAGCGACCGTAACCACTCAACCCCGGAGAATTACAGGTCGAAGCTTGTGAAAAGAAATTTATTATATAATAAATAAAGGGTTTCATTATGACTATTGTACAAGCATAATGTACACCAGAATTCCCAAAGAGGCACGTGGAAGTCGTGATAGCGCAGGGGATGCGCGTTCACTTCAGGTGCGAAAGGTTCGGAGTTGGAGCCCCGCTGGAGCCGTTACGATTATGCCCTTAGGCAAGGCATTTAAATTCCACGTTGCCTTTTCTTTCTCCCTCGTGGCGATGGATTCCATCAGGAATGAGGTCTCGAGAGTGATTAATATAAGTTTAAGAACTTGTTTCGCAATCGAGCTTAAAATAAATTTGTATAAACTAAAGAGGCAAGTAATTGTGTTACTGTTGCTGAGAAATACAATTTACCAACACAGTTTAATGTTTCAAAGAGAACATACAAGGATAGAAACTTCTGATTTCACATCTCATTTCCAGTGAAATAACAAATATGAGATATATATAAAAAAAGTCTGACAAAATCAATGCACTGGCAAGTGTTCATTTGTTCACACACAATGAGCCAAGTGTTCATTTGTTCACACACAATGAGCTGGCAAGTATTCATTTGTTCACACACAACGAGCTGGAAAGTGTTCATTTGTTCACATACAATGTGCTGGCAAGTATTCATTTGTTCTTTGTTCACACACAATGAGCTGACAAATGTTCATTTGTTCACACACAATGAGCTGACAAGTGTTCATTTGTTCACACACAATGAGCTGGCAAGTGTTCACACACAATGAGATGGCAAGTATTCATTTGTTCACACACAACGAGCTGGCAAGTGTTCATTTGTTCACACACAATAAGCTGGCAAGTGTTCCTTTGTTCACACACAATGCGCTGGCAAGTGTTCATACACAATGAGCTGGCAAGTGTTCATTTGTTCACACACAATAAGCTGGCAAGTGTTCATTTGTTCACACACAATAAGCTGGCAAGTGTTCATACACAATGAGCTGGCAAGTGTTCATTTGTTCACACACAATGCGCTTGCAAGTGTTCATACACAATGAGCTGGCAAGTGTTCATTTGTTCACACACAATGAGCTGGCAAGTGTTAATTTTCTCACACACAATGAGCTGGCAAGTGTTCATTTGTTCACACACAATGAGCTGGCAAGTGTTCATTTGTTCACACACAATGAGCTGGCAAGTGTTCATTTGTTCTTTGTTCACACACAATAAGCTGGCAAGTGTTCATTTGTTCTTTGTTCACACACAATGTGCTGGCAAGTGTTCATTTGGTCTTTGTTCACACACAATAAGCTGGCAAGTGTTCATTTGTTCTTTGTTCACACACAATAAGCTGGCAAGTGTTCATTTGTTCTTTGTTCACACACAATGAGCTGGCAAGTGTTCATTTGTTCACACATAATAAGCTGGCAAGTGTTCGTTTGTTCTTTGTTCACACACAATAAGTTGGCAAGTGTTCATTTGTTCTTTGTTCACACACAATAAGCTGGCAAGTGTTCATTTGTTCTTTGTTCACACACAATAAGCTGGTAAGTGTTCATTTGTTCACACACAATGAGCTGGCAAGTGTTCATTTGTTCACACACACTGAGCTGGCAAGTGTTCATTTGTTCACACACAATGAGCTGGCAAATGTTCATTTGTTCACACACAATGAGCCGGCAAGTGTTCATTTGTTCACACACAATACGCTGGCAAGTGTTCATTTGTTCACACACAATTAGCTGGCAAGTGTTCATTTGTTCACACACAATGTGCTGGTAAGTGTTCATTTGTTCTTTGTTCACACACAATAAGCTGGCAAGTGTTCATTTGTTCACACACAATGAGCTGCCAAGTGTTCATTTGTTCACACACAATAAGCTGGCAAGTGTTCATTTTTTCACACACAATGTGCTGGCACGTGTTCATTTGTTCTTTGTTCACACACAATAAGCTGCCAAGTGTTCATTTGTTCGCACACAATGTGCTGGTAAGTGTTCTTTTGTTCTTTGTTCACACACAATAAGCTGGCAAGTGTTCATTTGTTCTTTGTTCACACACAATAAGCTGGCAAGTGTTCATTTGTTCTTTGTTCACACACAATAAGCTGGCAAGTGTTCATTTGTTATTTGTTCACACACAATAAACTGGCAAGTGTTCATTTGTTCTTTGTTCATACACAATAAGCTGGCAAGTGTTCATTTATTCACACACAATAAGCTGGCAAGTGTTCACTTGTTCACACACAATGAGCTGACAAGTGTTCACTTGTTCACACACAATGAGTTAACAAGTGTTCACTTGTTCACACACAATGAGCTGGCAAGTGTTCATTTGTTCACACCCAACTAGCTGGCAAGTGTCCATTTGTCCACACACAATGAGCTGGCAAGTGTTCATTTATTCACACACAATGAGCTGGCAAGTGTTCATTTATTCATTGTTCACACACAATAAGATGGCAAGTGTTCATTTGTTCACACACAATGAGCTGGCAAGTGTCCATTTGTTCACACACAATAAGCTGGCAAGTGTTCATTTATTCACACACAATGAGCTGGCAAGTGTTCACTTGTTCACACACAATGAGCTGGCAAGTGTTCACTTGTTCACACACAATGAGTTAACAAGTATTCACTTGTTCACACACAATGAGCTGGCAAGTGTTCATTTGTTCACACACAACGAGCTGGCAAGTGTCCATTTGTCCACACACAATGAGCTGGCAATTGTTCATTTGTTCACTCACAATAAGTTGGCAAGTGTTCACTTGTTCACACACAATGAGCTGGCAAGTGTTCATTTTTTCACACACAATGAGCTGGCAAGTGTTCATTTATTCACACACAATACGCTGGCAAGTGTTCATTTGTTCACACACAATGAGCTGGCAAGCGTCCATTTGTTCACACACAATAAGCTGGCAAGTGTTCATTTATTCACAAACAATGAGCTGGCAAATGTTCACTTGTTCACACACAATGAGCTGGCAAGTGTTCACTTGTTCACACACAATGAATTAACAAGTGTTCACTTGTTCACACACAATGAGCTGGCAAGTGTTAATTTTCTCACACACAATGAGCTGGCAAGTGTTCATTTGTTCACACACAATGAGCTGGCAAGTGTTCATTTGTTCACACACAATGAGCTGGCAAGTGTTCATTTGTTCTTTGTTCACACACAATAAGCTGGCAAGTGTTCATTTGTTCTTTGTTCACACACAATGTGCTGGCAAGTGTTCATTTGTTCTTTGTTCACACACAATAAGCTGGCAATTGTTCATTTGTTCTTTGTTCACACACAATAAGCTAGCAAGTGTTCATTTGTTCTTTGTTCAAACACAATAAGCTGGCAAGTGTTCATTTGTTCACACACAATGTGCTTGCAAGTGGTAATTTGTTCTTTGTTCACACACAATAAGCTGCCAAGTGTTCATTTGTTCACACACAATGTGCTGGCAAGTGTTCATTTGTTCTTTGTTCCCACACAATAAGCTGGCAAGTGTTCGTTTGTTCTTTGTTCACAAACAATAAGCTGGCAATTGTTCATTTGTTCTTGTTCACACACAATAAATTGGCAAGTGTTCATTTATTCTTTGTTCACACACAATAAGCTGGCAAGTGTTCATTTGTTCTTTGTTCACACACATTAATCTGGCAAGTGTTCATTTGTTCACAATATGAGCTGGCAAGTGTCTATTTGTTCACACACAGTAAGCTGGCAAGTGTTCATATATTCACACACAATGAGCTGGTAGGTGTTCACTTGTTCACTCACAATGAGCTGGCAAGTGTTCACTTGTTCACACACAATGAGTTAACAAGTGTTCACTTGTTCACACACAATGAGCTGGCAAGTGTTCATTTGTTCACACACAACGAGCTGGCAAGTGTCCATTTGTCCACACACAATGAGCTGGCAAGTGTTCATTTGTTCACACACAAAGAGCTGGCACGTGTTCATTTGTTCACATACAATGAGCTGGCAAGTGTTCACTTGTTCACACACAATGAGCTGGCAAGTGTTCATTTGTTCACACACAATGAGCTGGCAAGTGTTCATTTGTTCACACACAATAAGCTGGCAAGTGTTCATATATTCACACACAATGAGCTGGCAAGTGTTCACTTGTTCACACACAATGAGCTGGCAAGTGTTCACTTGTTCACACACAATGAGTTAACAAGTGTTCACTTGTTCACACACAATGAGCTGCCAAGTGTTCATTTGTTCACACACAACGAGCTGGCAAGTGTCCATTTGTCCACACACAATGAGCTGGCAAGTGTTCATTTGTTCACACACAATGAGCTGGCACGTGTTCATTAGTTCACACATAATGTGCTGGCAAGTGTTCATTTGTTCTTTGTTCACACACAATAAGCTGCCAAGTGGTCATTTGTTCACACACAATGTGCTGGCAAGTGTTCTTTTGTTCTTTGTTCACACACAATAAGCTGGCAAGTGTTCATTTGTTCTTTGTTCACACACAATAAGCTGGCAAGTGTTCCTTTGTTCATTGTTCACAAACAATAAGCTGGCAAGTGTTCATTTATTCTTTGTTCACACACAATAAGCTGGCAAGTGTTCATTTGTTCTTTGTTCACACACAATAAGCTGGCAAGTGTTCATTTGTTCACACACAATGATCTGGCAAGTTTCCATTTGTTCACACACAATAAGCTGGCAAGTGTTCATTTATTCACACACAATAAGCTGGCAAGTGTTCACTTGTTCACACACAATGAGCTGACAAGTGTTCACTTGTTCACACACAATGAGTTAACAAGTGTTCACTTGTTCACACACAATGAGCTGGCAAGTGTTCATTTGTTCACACCCAACTAGCTGGCAAGTGTCCATTTGTCCACACACAATGAGCTGGCAAGTGTTCATTTATTCACACACAATGAGCTGGCAAGTGTTCATTTATTCATTGTTCACACACAATAAGATGGCAAGTGTTCATTTGTTCACACACAATGAGCTGGCAAGTGTCCATTTGTTCACACACAATAAGCTGGCAAGTGTTCATTTATTCACACACAATGAGCTGGCAAGTGTTCACTTGTTCACACACAATGAGCTGGCAAGTGTTCACTTGTTCACACACAATGAGTTAACAAGTATTCACTTGTTCACACACAATGAGCTGGCAAGTGTTCATTTGTTCACACACAACGAGCTGGCAAGTGTCCATTTGTCCACACACAATGAGCTGGCAATTGTTCATTTGTTCACTCACAATAAGTTGGCAAGTGTTCACTTGTTCACACACAATGAGCTGGCAAGTGTTCATTTTTTCACACACAATGAGCTGGCAAGTGTTCATTTATTCACACACAATACGCTGGCAAGTGTTCATTTGTTCACACACAATGAGCTGGCAAGCGTCCATTTGTTCACACACAATAAGCTGGCAAGTGTTCATTTATTCACAAACAATGAGCTGGCAAATGTTCACTTGTTCACACACAATGAGCTGGCAAGTGTTCACTTGTTCACACACAATGAATTAACAAGTGTTCACTTGTTCACACACAATGAGCTGGCAAGTGTTAATTTTCTCACACACAATGAGCTGGCAAGTGTTCATTTGTTCACACACAATGAGCTGGCAAGTGTTCATTTGTTCACACACAATGAGCTGGCAAGTGTTCATTTGTTCTTTGTTCACACACAATAAGCTGGCAAGTGTTCATTTGTTCTTTGTTCACACACAATGTGCTGGCAAGTGTTCATTTGGTCTTTGTTCACACACAATAAGCTGGCAAGTGTTCATTTGTTCTTTGTTCACACACAATAAGCTGGCAAGTGTTCATTTGTTCTTTGTTCACACACAATGAGCTGGCAAGTGTTCATTTGTTCACACATAATAAGCTGGCAAGTGTTCGTTTGTTCTTTGTTCACACACAATAAGTTGGCAAGTGTTCATTTGTTCTTTGTTCACACACAATAAGCTGGCAAGTGTTCATTTGTTCTTTGTTCACACACAATAAGCTGGTAAGTGTTCATTTGTTCACACACAATGAGCTGGCAAGTGTTCATTTGTTCACACACACTGAGCTGGCAAGTGTTCATTTGTTCACACACAATGAGCTGGCAAATGTTCATTTGTTCACACACAATGAGCCGGCAAGTGTTCATTTGTTCACACACAATACGCTGGCAAGTGTTCATTTGTTCACACACAATTAGCTGGCAAGTGTTCATTTGTTCACACACAATGTGCTGGTAAGTGTTCATTTGTTCTTTGTTCACACACAATAAGCTGGCAAGTGTTCATTTGTTCACACACAATGAGCTGCCAAGTGTTCATTTGTTCACACACAATAAGCTGGCAAGTGTTCATTTTTTCACACACAATGTGCTGGCACGTGTTCATTTGTTCTTTGTTCACACACAATAAGCTGCCAAGTGTTCATTTGTTCGCACACAATGTGCTGGTAAGTGTTCTTTTGTTCTTTGTTCACACACAATAAGCTGGCAAGTGTTCATTTGTTCTTTGTTCACACACAATAAGCTGGCAAGTGTTCATTTGTTCTTTGTTCACACACAATAAGCTGGCAAGTGTTCATTTGTTATTTGTTCACACACAATAAACTGGCAAGTGTTCATTTGTTCTTTGTTCATACACAATAAGCTGGCAAGTGTTCATTTGCTCACACACAATGAGCTGGCAGGTGTCCATTTGTTCACACACAATAAGCTGGCAAGTGTTCATTTATTCACACACAATAAGCTGGCAAGTGTTCACTTGTTCACACACAATGAGCTGGCAAGTGTTCACTTGTTCACACACAATGAATTAACAAGTGTTCACTTGTTCTCACACAATGAGCTGGCAAGTGTTCATTTGTTCACACACAACGAGCTGGCAAGTGTCCATTTGTTCACACACAAAGAGCTGGCACATGTTCATTTGTTCATAAACAATAAGCTGGCAAGTGTTCATTTGTTCACAAACAATGAGCTGGCAAGTGTCCATTTGTTCACACACAATAAGCTGGCAAGTGTTCATTTATTCACACACAATGTTCTGGCAAGTGTTCACTTGTTCACACACAATGAGCTGGCAAGTGTACACTTGTTCACACACAATGAATTAACAAGTATTCACTTGTTCACACACAATGAGCTGGCAAGTGTCCATTTGTTCACACACAATGAGCTGGCACATGTTCATTTGTTCACAAACAATGAGCTGGCAAGTGTTCACTTGTCCACACACAATGAGCTGGCAAGTGTTCATTTGTTCACACACAATGAGCTGGCAAGTGTTCATTTGTTCACACACAATGAGCTGGCAAGTGTTCAATTATTCACACACAATGAGCTGGCAAGTGTTCATTTGTTCACACACAATGAGCTGGCAAGTGTTCATTTGTCCACACACAATGAGCTGGCAAGTATTCATTTGTTCACACACAATGAGCTGGCACGTGTTCATTTGTTCACACACAATGAGCTGGCAAGTGTTCATTTGTTCTTTGTTCACACAAAATAAGCTGGCAAGTGGTCATTTGTTCACACACAATGTGCTGGCAAGTGTTCATTTGTTCTTTGTTCACACACAATAAGCTGCCAAGTGTTCATTTGTTCACACACAATGTGCTGGCAAGTGTTCATTTGTTCTTTGTTCACACACAATAAGCTGGCAATTGTTCATTTGTTCTTTGTTCACACACAATAAGCTAGCAAGTGTTCATTTGTTCTTTGTTCAAACACAATAAGCTGGCAAGTGTTCATTTGTTCACACACAATGTGCTTGCAAGTGGTAATTTGTTCTTTGTTCACACACAATAAGCTGCCAAGTGTTCATTTGTTCACACACAATGTGCTGGCAAGTGTTCATTTGTTCTTTGTTCCCACACAATAAGCTGGCAAGTGTTCGTTTGTTCTTTGTTCACACACAATAAGCTGGCAATTGTTCATTTGTTCTTGTTCACACACAATAAATTGGCAAGTGTTCATTTATTCTTTGTTCACACACAATAAGCTGGCAAGTGTTCATTTGTTCTTTGTTCACACACATTAAGCTGGCAAGTGTTCATTTGTTCACAATATGAGCTGGCAAGTGTCTATTTGTTCACACACAGTAAGCTGGCAAGTGTTCATATATTCACACACAATGAGCTGGTAGGTGTTCACTTGTTCACTCACAATGAGCTGGCAAGTGTTCACTTGTTCACACACAATGAGTTAACAAGTGTTCACTTGTTCACACACAATGAGCTGGCAAGTGTTCATTTGTTCACACACAACGAGCTGGCAAGTGTCCATTTGTCCACACACAATGAGCTGGCAAGTGTTCATTTGTTCACACACAAAGAGCTGGCACGTGTTCATTTGTTCACATACAATGAGCTGGCAAGTGTTCACTTGTTCACACACAATGAGCTGGCAAGTGTTCATTTGTTCACACACAATGAGCTGGCAAGTGTTCATTTGTTCACACACAATAAGCTGGCAAGTGTTCATATATTCACACACAATGAGCTGGCAAGTGTTCACTTGTTCACACACAATGAGCTGGCAAGTGTTCACTTGTTCACACACAATGAGTTAACAAGTGTTCACTTGTTCACACACAATGAGCTGCCAAGTGTTCATTTGTTCACACACAACGAGCTGGCAAGTGTCCATTTGTCCACACACAATGAGCTGGCAAGTGTTCATTTGTTCACACACAATGAGCTGGCACGTGTTCATTAGTTCACACATAATGTGCTGGCAAGTGTTCATTTGTTCTTTGTTCACACACAATAAGCTGCCAAGTGTTCATTTGTTCACACACAATGTGCTGGCAAGTGTTCTTTTGTTCTTTGTTCACACACAATAAGCTGGCAAGTGTTCATTTGTTCTTTGTTCACACACAATAAGCTGGCAAGTGTTCCTTTGTTCATTGTTCACAAACAATAAGCTGGCAAGTGTTCATTTATTCTTTGTTCACACACAATAAGCTGGCAAGTGTTCATTTGTTCTTTGTTCACACACAATAAGCTGGCAAGTGTTCATTTGTTCACACACAATGATCTGGCAAGTTTCCATTTGTTCACACACAATAAGCTGGCAAGTGTTCATTTATTCACACACAATAAGCTGGCAAGTGTTCACTTGTTCACACACAATGAGCTGACAAGTGTTCACTTGTTCACACACAATGAGTTAACAAGTGTTCACTTGTTCACACACAATGAGCTGGCAAGTGTTCATTTGTTCACACCCAACTAGCTGGCAAGTGTCCATTTGTCCACACACAATGAGCTGGCAAGTGTTCATTTATTCACACACAATGAGCTGGCAAGTGTTCATTTATTCATTGTTCACACACAATAAGATGGCAAGTGTTCATTTGTTCACACACAATGAGCTGGCAAGTGTCCATTTGTTCACACACAATAAGCTGGCAAGTGTTCATTTATTCACACACAATGAGCTGGCAAGTGTTCACTTGTTCACACACAATGAGCTGGCAAGTGTTCACTTGTTCACACACAATGAGTTAACAAGTATTCACTTGTTCACACACAATGAGCTGGCAAGTGTTCATTTGTTCACACACAACGAGCTGGCAAGTGTCCATTTGTCCACACACAATGAGCTGGCAATTGTTCATTTGTTCACTCACAATAAGTTGGCAAGTGTTCACTTGTTCACACACAATGAGCTGGCAAGTGTTCATTTTTTCACACACAATGAGCTGGCAAGTGTTCATTTATTCACACACAATACGCTGGCAAGTGTTCATTTGTTCACACACAATGAGCTGGCAAGCGTCCATTTGTTCACACACAATAAGCTGGCAAGTGTTCATTTATTCACAAACAATGAGCTGGCAAATGTTCACTTGTTCACACACAATGAGCTGGCAAGTGTTCACTTGTTCACACACAATGAATTAACAAGTGTTCACTTGTTCACACACAATGAGCTGGCAAGTGTTCATTTGTTCACACAAAACGAGCTGGCAAGTGTCCATTTGTTCACACACAATGAGCTGGCACATGTTCATTTGTTCACACACAATGAGCAGGCAAGTGTTCACTTGTTCACACACAATGAGCTGGCAAGTGTTCATTTGTTCACACACAATGAGCTGGCAAGTGTTCATTTGTTCACACACAATACGCTGGCAAGTGTTCATTTGTTCACACACAATGAGCTGGCAAGTGTTCATTTGTTCACACACAATGAGCTGGCAAGTGTTCATTTGTCCACACACAATGAGCTGGCAAGTGTTCATTTGTTCACACACAATGATCTGGCACGTGTTCATTTGTTCACACACAATGAGCTGGCAAGTGTTCATTTTTTCACACACAATGTGATGGTAGGTGTTCATTTGTTCTTTTTTCACACACAATAAGCTGGCAAGTGTTCATTTGTTCTTTGTTCACACACAATAAGCTGGCAAGTGTTCATTTGTTCTTTGTTCACACACAATGTGCTGGCAAGTGTTCATTTGTTCTTTGCTCACACACAATAAGCTGGCAAGTGTTCATTTGTTCTTTGTTCACACACAATAAGCTGGCAAGTGTTCATTTGTTCTTTGTTCACACACAATGAGCTGGCAGGTGTTCATTTGTTCACACACAATGAGCTGGCACGTGTTCATTTGTTCACACACAATGAGCTGGCAAGTGTTCACTTGTTCACACACAATGAGCTGGAAAATTTTCATTTGTTCACACACACTGAGCTAACAAGTGTTCATTTATTCTTTGTTCACACACAATAAGCTGGCAAGTGTTCATTTGTTCTTTGTTCACACACAATAAGCTGGCAAGTGTTCATTTGTTCACACACAATGAGCTGGCAAGTGTCCATTTGTTCACACACAATAAGCTGGCAAGTGTTCACTTGTTCACACACAATGAGCTGGCAAGTGTTCACTTGTTCACCCACAATGAGTTAACAAGTGTTCACTTGTTCACACACAATGAGCTGACAAGTGTTCATTTATTCACACACAACGAGCTGGCAAGTGTCCATTTGTCCACACACAATGAGATGGCAAGTGTTCATTTGTTCACACACAATGAGCTGGCACGTGTTCTTTGTTCCCACACAATAAGCTGGCAAGTGTTCGTTTGTTCTTTGTTCAAACACAATAAGCTGGCAATTGTTCATTTGTTCTTGTTCAAACACAATAAACTGGCAAGTATTCATTTGTTCTTTGTTCACACAAATTAAGCTGGCAAGTGTTCATTTGTTCACAATATGAGCTGGCAAGTGTCTATTTGTTCACACACAGTAAGCTGGCAAGTGTTCATATATTCACACACAATGAGCTGGCAGGTGTTCACTTGTTCACTCACAATGAGCTGGCAAGTGTTCACTTGTTCACACACAATGAGTTAACAAGTATTCACTTGTTCACACACAATGAGCTGGCAAGTGTTCATTTGTTCACACACAACGAGCTGGCAAGTGTCCATTTGTCCACACACAATGAGCTGGCAATTGTTCATTTGTTCACTCACAATAAGTTGGCAAGTGTTCACTTGTTCACACACAATAAGCTGGCAAGTGTTCATTTTTTCACACAGAATAAGCTTGCAAGTGTTCATTTGTTCTTGTTCACACACAATAAGCTGGCAAGTGTTCATTTTTTCACACACAATGAGCTGGCAAGTGTTCATTTGTTCTCACACACAATAAGCTGGCAAGTGTTCATTTGTTCGCACACAATGTGCTGGTAAGTGTTCTTTTGTTCTTGTTCACACACAATAAGCTGGCAAGTGTTCATTTGTTCTTGTTCACACACAATAAGCTGGCAAGTGTTCATTTGTCTTGTTCACACACAATGAGCTGGCAAGTGTTCATTTGTTCACACACATAACTGGCAAGTGTTCATTTGTTTCACACAATGAGCTGGCAAGTGTTCATTTGTTCACACACAATGAGCTGGCAAGTGTTCATTTGTTCACACACAATGAGCTGGCAAGTGTTCATTTGTTCACACACAATGAGCTGGCAAGTGTTCATACACAATGCTGGCAAGTGTTCATTTGTTCACACACAATGAGCTGGCAAGTGTTCATACACAATGAGCTGGCAAGTGTTCATTTGTTCACACACAATGAGCTGGCAAGTGTTCATTTGTTCACACACAATGAGCTGGCAAGTGTTCATTTGTTCACACACAATGAGCTGGCAAGTGTTCATTTGTTCACACACAATGAGCTGGCAAGTGTTCATTTGTTCACACACAATGAGCTGGCAAGTGTTCATTTGTTCACACACAATAAGCTGGCAAGTGTTCATTTGTTCTTACACAATGAGCTGGCAAGTGTTCATTTGTTCTTTGTTCACACACAATAAGCTGGCAAGTGTTCATTTGTTCTTTGTTCACACACAATAAGCTGGCAAGTGTTCATTTGTTCACACACAATGAGCTGGCAGGTGTTCATTTGTTCACACACAATGAGCTGGCACGTGTTCATTTGTTCACACACAATGAGCTGGCAAGTGTTCACTTGTTCACACACAATGAGCTGGAAAATTTTCATTTGTTCACACACACTGAGCTAACAAGTGTTCATTTATTCTTTGTTCACACACAATAAGCTGGCAAGTGTTCATTTGTTCTTTGTTCACACACAATAAGCTGGCAAGTGTTCATTTGTTCACACACAATGAGCTGGCAAGTGTCCATTTGTTCACACACAATAAGCTGGCAAGTGTTCACTTGTTCACACACAATGAGCTGGCAAGTGTTCACTTGTTCACCCACAATGAGTTAACAAGTGTTCACTTGTTCACACACAATGAGCTGACAAGTGTTCATTTATTCACACACAACGAGCTGGCAAGTGTCCATTTGTCCACACACAATGAGATGGCAAGTGTTCATTTGTTCACACACAATGAGCTGGCACGTGTTCTTTGTTCCCACACAATAAGCTGGCAAGTGTTCGTTTGTTCTTTGTTCAAACACAATAAGCTGGCAATTGTTCATTTGTTCTTGTTCAAACACAATAAACTGGCAAGTATTCATTTGTTCTTTGTTCACACAAATTAAGCTGGCAAGTGTTCATTTGTTCACAATATGAGCTGGCAAGTGTCTATTTGTTCACACACAGTAAGCTGGCAAGTGTTCATATATTCACACACAATGAGCTGGCAGGTGTTCACTTGTTCACTCACAATGAGCTGGCAAGTGTTCACTTGTTCACACACAATGAGTTAACAAGTGTTCACTTGTTCACACACAATGAGCTGGCAAGTGTTCATTTGTTCACACACAACGAGCTGGCAAGTGTCCATTTGTCCACACACAATGAGCTGGCAAGTGTTCATTTGTTCACACACAATGAGCTGGCACGTGTTCATTTGTACACATACACTGAGCTGGCAAGTGTTCACTTGTTCACACACAATGAGCTGGCAAGTATTCATTTGTTCACACACAATGAGCTGGCAAGTGTTCATTTGTTCACACACAATAAGCTGGCAAGTGTTCATATATTCACACACAATGAGCTGGCAAGTGTTCACTTGTTCACACACAATGAGCTGGCAAGTGTTCACTTGTTCACACACAATGAGTTAACAAGTGTTCACTTGTTCACACACAATGAGCTGCCAAGTGTTCATTTGTTCACACACAACGAGCTGGCAAGTGTCCATTTGTCCACACACAATGAGCTGGCAAGTGTTCATTTGTTCACACACAATGAGCTGGCACGTGTTCATTTGTTCACACACAATGTGCTGGCAAGTGTTCATTTGTTCTTTGTTCACACACAATAAGCTGCCAAGTGTTCATTTGTTCACACACAATGTGCTGGCAAGTGTTCATTTGTTCTTTGTTCACACACAATAAGCTGGCAAGTATTCATTTGTTCTTTGTTCACACACAATAAGCTGGCAAGTGTTCATTTGTTCTTTGTTCACACACAATAAGCTGGCAAGTGTTCATTTGTAATTTGTTCACACACAATAAACTGGCAAGTGTTCATTTGTTCTTTGTTCATACACAATAAGCTGGCAAGTGTTCATTTGTTCACACACAATGAGCTGGCAGGTGTCCATTTGTTCACACAAAATAAGCTGGCAAGTGTTCATTTATTCACACACAATAAGCTGGCAAGTGTTCACTTGTTCACACACAATGAGCTGGCAAGTGTTCACTTGTTCACACACAATGAATTAACAAGTGTTCACTTGTTCACACACAATGAGCTGGCAAGTGTCCGTTTGTTCACACACAATGAGCTGGCACATGTTCATTTGTTCATACACAATAAGCTGGCAAGTGTTCATTTGTTCACAAACAATGATCTGGCAAGTGTCCATTTGTTCACACACAATAAGCTGGCAAGTGTTCATTTATTCACACACAATGAGCTGGCAAGTGTTCACTTGTTCACACACAATGAGCTGGCAAGTGTACACTTGTTCACACACAATGAATTAACAAGTGTTCACTTGTTCACACACAATGAGCTGGCAAGTGTCCATTTGTTCACACACAATGAGCTGGCACATGTTCATTTGTTCACACACAATGAGCTGGCAAGTGTTCACTTGTTCACACACAATGAGCTGGCAAGTGTTCATTTGTTCACACACAATGAGCTGGCAAGTGTTCATTTGTTCACACACAATGAGCTGGCAAGTGTTCAATTATTCACACACAATGAGCTGAGAAGTGTTCATTTGTTCACACACAATGAGCTGGCAAGTGTTCATTTGTCCACACACAATGAACTGGCAAGTATTCATTTGTTCACAAACAATGAGCTGGCACGTGTTCATTTGTTCACACACAATGAGCTGGAAAGTGTTCATTTGTTCTTTGTTCACACAAAATAAGCTGGCAAGTGGTCATTTGTTCACACACAATGTGCTGGCAAGTGTTCATTTGTTCTTTGTTCACACACAATAAGCTGCCAAGTGTTCATTTGTTCACACACAATGTGCTGGCAAGTGTTCATTTGTTCTTTGTTCACACACAATAAGCTGGCAAGTGTTCATTTGTTCTTTATTCACACACAATAAGCTAGCAAGTGTTCATTTGTTCTTTGTTCACACACAATAAGCTGGCAAGTGTTCATTTGTTCACACACAATGTTCTTGCAAGTGGTCATTTGTTCTTTGTTCACACACAATAAGCTGCCAAGTGTTCATTTGTTCACACACAATGTGCTGGCAAGTGTTCATTTGTTCTTTGTTCCCACACAATAAGCTGGCAAGTGTTCGTTTGTTCTTTGTTCACACACAATAAGCTGGCAATTGTTCATTTGTTCTTGTTCACACACAATAAACTGGCAAGTGTTCATTTATTCTTTGTTCACACACAATAAGCTGGCAAGTGTTCATTTGTTCTTTGTTCACACAAATTAAGCTGGCAAGTGTTCATTTGTTCACAATATTAGCTGGCAAGTGTCTATTTGTTCACACACAGTAAGCTGGCAAGTGTTCATATATTCACACACAATGAGCTGGCAAGTGTTCACTTGTTCACACACAATGAGTTAACAAGTGTTCACTTGTTCACACGCAATGAGCTGGCAAGTGTTCATTTGATCACACACAACGAGCTGGCAAGTGTCCATTTGTCCACACACAATGAGCTGGCAAGTGTTCATTTGTTCACACACAATGAGCTGGCACGTGTTCATTTGTTCACATACAATGAGCTGGCAAGTGTTCATTTGTTCACACACAATGAGCTGGCAAGTGTTCATTTGTTCACACACAATAAGCTGGCAAGTGTTCATATATTCACACACAATGAGCTGGCAAGTGTTCACTTGTTCACACACAATGAGCTGGCAAGTGTTCACTTGTTCACACACAATGAGTTAACAAGTGTTCACTTGTTCACACACAATGAGCTGCCAAGTGTTCATTTGTTCACACACAACGAGCTGGCAAGTGTCCATTTGTCCACACACAATGAGCTGGCAAGTGTTCATTTGTTCACACACAATGAGCTGGCACGTGTTCATTTGTTCACACACAATGTGCTGGCAAGTGTTCATTTGTTCTTTGTTCACACACAATAAGCTGCCAAGTGTTCATTTGTTCACACACAATGTGCTGGCAAGTGTTCTTTTGTCCACACACAATGAGCTGGCAAGTGTTCATTTGTTCACACACAATGAGCTGGCAAGTGTTCATTTATTCATTGTTCACACACAATAAGCTGGCAAGTGTTCATTTGTTCACACACAATGAGCTGGCAAGTGTACATTTGTTCACACACAATAAGCTGGCAAGTGTTCATTTATTCACACACAATGAGCTGGCAAGTGTTCACTTGTTCACACACAATGAGCTGGCAAGTGTTCACTTGTTCACACACAATGAGTTAACAAGTATTCACTTGTTCACACACAATGGGCTGGCAAGTGTTCATTTGTTCACACACAACGAGCTGGCAAGTGTCCATTTGTCCACACACAATGAGCTGGCAATTGTTCATTTGTTCACTCACAATAAGTTGGCAAGTGTTCACTTGTTCACACACAATGAGCTGGCAAGTGTTCATTTTTTCACACACAATGAGCTGGCAAGTGTTCATTTATTCACACACAATACGCTGGCAAGTGTTCATTTGTTCACACACAATGAGCTGGCAAGTGTCCATTTGTTCACACACAATAAGCTGGCAAGTGTTCATTTATTCACAAACAATGAGCTGGCAAATGTTCACTTGTTCACACACAATGAGCTGGCAAGTGTTCACTTGTTCACACACAATGAATTAACAAGTGTTCACTTGTTCACACACAATGAGCTGGCAAGTGTTCATTTGTTCACACAAAACGAGCTGGCAAGTGTCCATTTGTTCACACACAATGAGCTGGCACATGTTCATTTGTTCACACACAATGAGCAGGCAAGTGTTCACTTGTTCACACACAATGAGCTGGCAAGTGTTCATTTGTTCACACACAATGACCTGGCAAGTGTTCATTTGTTCACACACAATACGCTGGCAAGTGTTCATGTGTTCACACACAATGAGCTGGCAAGTGTTCATTTGTTCACACACAATGAGCTGGCAAGTGTTCATTTGTCCACACACAATGAGCTGGCAAGTGTTCATTTGTTCACACACAATGATCTGGCACGTGTTCATTTGTTCACACACAATGAGCTGGCAAGTGTTCACTTGTTCACACACAATGAGCTGGCAAGTGTTCATTTTTTCACACACAATGTGCTGGTAGGTGTTCATTTGTTCTTTTTTCACACACAATAAGCTGGCAAGTGTTCATTTGTTCTTTGTTCACACACAATAAGCTGGCAAGTGTTCATTTGTTCTTTGTTCACACACAATAAGCTGGCAAGTGTTCATTTGTTCACACACAATGTGCTGGCAAGTGTTCATTTGTTCTTTGCTCACACACAATAAGCTGGCAAGTGTTCATTTGTTCTTTGTTCACACACAATAAGCTGGCAAGTGTTCATTTGTTCTTTGTTCACACACAATGAGCTGGCAGGTGTTCATTTGTTCACACACAATGAGCTGGCACGTGTTCATTTGTTCACACACAATGAGCTGGAAAATGTTCATTTGTTCACACACACTGAGCTAACAAGTGTTCATTTATTCTTTGTTCACACACAATAAGCTGGCAAGTGTTCATTTGTTCTTTGTTCACACACAATAAGCTGGCAAGTGTTCATTTGTTCACACACAATGAGCTGGCAAGAGTCCATTTGTTCACACACAATGAGCTGGCAAGTGTTCACTTGTTCACCCACAATGAGTTAACAAGTGTTCACTTGTTCACACACAATGAGCTGGCAAGTGTTCATTTATTCACACACAACGAGCTGGCAAGTGTCAATTTGTCCACACACAATGAGATGGCAAGTGTTCATTTGTTCACACACAATGAGCTGGCACGTGTTCTTTGTTCCCATACAATAAGCTGGCAAGTGTTCGTTTGTTCTTTGTTCACACACAATAAGCTGGCAAGTGTTCATTTGTTCTTTGTTCAAACACATTAAGCTGGCAAGTGTTCATTTGTTCACAATATGAGCTGGCAAGTGTCTATTTGTTCACACACAGTAAGCTGGCAAGTGTTCATATATTCACACACAATGAGCTGGCAGGTGTTCACTTGTTCACTCACAATGAGCTGGCAAGTGTTCACTTGTTCACACACAATGAGTTAACAAGTGTTCACTTGTTCACACACAATGAGCTGGCAAGTGTTCATTTGTTCACACACAACGAGCTGGCAAGTGTCCATTTGTCCACACACAATGAGCTGGCAAGTGTTCATTTGTTCACACACAATGAGCTGGCACGTGTTCATTTGTTCACATACAATGAGCTGGCAAGTGTTCACTTGTTCACACACAATGAGCTGGCAAGTGTTCATTTGTTCACACACAATGAGATGGCAAGTGTTCATTTGTTAACACACAATAAGCTGGCAAGTGTTCATATATTCACACACAATGAGCTGGCAAGTGTTCACTTGTTCACACACAATGAGCTGGCAAGTGTTCACTTGTTCACACACAATGAGTTAACAAGTGTTCACTTGTTCACACACAATGAGCTGCCAAGTGTTCATTTGTTCACACACAACGAGCTGGCAAGTGTCCATTTGTCCACACACAATGAGCTGGCAAGTGTTCATTTGTTCACATACAATGAGCTGGCACGTGTTCATTTGTTCACACACAATGTGCTGGCAAGTGTTCATTTGTTCTTTGTTCACACACAATAAGCTGCCAAGTGTTCATTTGTTCACACACAATGTGCTGGCAAGTGTTCTTTTGTTCTTTGTTCACACACAATAAGCTGGCAAGTGTTCATTTGTTCTTTGTTCACACACAATAAGCTGGCAAGTGTTCCTTTGTTCATTGTTCACAAACAATAAGCTGGCAAGTGTTCATTTATTCTTTGTTCACACACAATAATCTGGCAAGTGTTCATTTATTCTTTGTTCACACACAATAAGCTGGCAAGTGTTCATTTGTTCTTTGTTCACACACAATAAGCTGGCAAGTGTTCATTTGTTCACACACAATGATCTGGCAAAATTCCATTTGTTCACACACAATAAGCTGGCAAGTGTTCATTTATTCACACACAATGAGCTGGCAAGTGTTCACTTGTTCACAAACAATGAGCTGGCAAGTGTTCACTTGTTCACACACAATGAGTTAACAAGTGTTCACTTGTTTACACACAATGAGCTGGCAAGTGTTCATTTGTTCACACCCAACGAGCTGGCAAGTGTCCATTTGTCCACACACAATGAGCTGGCAAGTGTTCATTTGTTCACACACAATGAGCTGGCAAGTGTTCATTTATTCATTGTTCACACACAATAAGCTGGCAAGTGTTCATTTGTTCACACACAATGAGCTGGCAAGTGTACATTTGTTCACACACAATAAGCTGGCAAGTGTTCATTTATTCACACACAATGAGCTGGCAAGTGTTCACTTGTTCACACACAATGAGCTGGCAAGTGTTCACTTGTTCACACACAATGAGTTAACAAGTATTCACTTGTTCACACACAATGGGTTGGCAAGTGTTCATTTGTTCACACACAACGAGATGGCAAGTGTCCATTTGTCCACACACAATGAGCTGGCAATTGTTCATTTGTTCACTAACAATAAGTTGGCAAGTGTTCACTTGTTCACACACAATGAGCTGGCAAGTGTTCATTTTTTCACACACAATGAGCTGGCAAGTGTTCATTTATTCACACACAATACGCTGGCAAGTGTTCATTTGTTCACACACAATAAGCTGGCAAGTGTTCACTTGTTCACACACAATGAGCTGGCAAGTGTTCACTTGTTCACCCACAATGAGTTAACAAGTGTTCACTTGTTCACACACAATGAGCTGGCAAGTGTTCATTTATTCACACACAACGAGCTGGCAAGTGTCCATTTGTCCACACACAATGAGATGGCAAGTGTTCATTTGTTCACACAAAACGAGCTGGCAAGTGTCCATTTGTTCACACACAATGAGCTGGCACATGTTCATTTGTTCACACACAATGAGCAGGCAAGTGTTCACTTGTTCACACACAATGAGCTGGCAAGTGTTCATTTGTTCACACACAATGACCTGGCAAGTGTTCATTTGTTCACACACAATACGCTGGCAAGTGTTCATTTGTTCACACACAATGAGTTGGCAAGTGTTCATTTGTTCACACACAATGAGCTGGCAAGTGTTCATTTTTCCACACACAATGAGCTGGCAAGTGTTCATTTGTTCACACACAATGATCTGGCACGTGTTCATTTGTTCACACACAATGAGCTGGCAAGTGTTCACTTGTTCACACACAATGAGCTGGCAAGTGTTCATTTTTTCACACACAATGTGCTGGTAGGTGTTCATTTGTTCTTTTTTCACACACAATAAGCTGGCAAGTGTTCATTTGTTCTTTGTTCACACACAATAAGCTGGCAAGTGTTCATTTGTTCTTTGTTCACACACAATGAGCTGGCAGGTGTTCATTTGTTCACACACAATGAGCTGGCACGTGTTCATTTGTTCACACACAATGAGCTGGCAAGTGTTCACTTGTTCACACACAATGAGCTGGAAAATGTTCATTTGTTCACACACACTGAGCTAACAAGTGTTCATTTATTCTTTGTTCACACACAATAAGCTGGCAAGTGTTCATTTGTTCTTTGTTCACACACAATAAGCTGGCAAGTGTTCATTTGTTCACACACAATGAGCTGGCAAGTGTCCATTTGTTCACACACAATAAGCTGGCAAGTGTTCACTTGTTCACACACAATGAGCTGGCAAGTGTTCACTTGTTCACCCACAATGAGTTAACAAGTGTTCACTTGTTCACACACAATGAGCTGGCAAGTGTTCATTTATTCACACACAACGAGCTGGCAAGTGTCCATTTGTCCACACACAATGAGATGGCAAGTGTTCATTTGTTCACACACAATGAGCTGGCACGTGTTCTTTGTTCCCATACAATAAGCTGGCAAGTGTTCGTTTGTTCTTTGTTCACACACAATAAGCTGGCAATTGTTCATTTGTTCTTGTTCACACACAATAAGCTGGCAAGTGTTCATTTGTTCTTTGTTCAAACAAATTAAGCTGGCACGTGTTCATTTGTTCACAATATGAGCTGGCAAGTGTCTATTTGTTCACACACAGTAAGCTGGCAAGTGTTCATATATTCACACACAATGAGCTGGCAGGTGTTCACTTGTTCACTCACAATGAGCTGGCAAGTGTTCACTTGTTCACACACAATGAGTTAACAAGTGTTCACTTGTTCACACACAATGAGCTGGCAAGTGTTCATTTGTTCACACACAACGAGCTGGCAAGTGTCCATTTGTCCACACACAATGAGCTGGCAAGTGTTCATTTGTTCACACACAATGAGCTGGCACGTGTTCATTTGTTCACATACAATGAGCTGGCAAGTGTTCACTTGTTCACACACAATGAGCTGGCAAGTGTTCATTTGTTCACACACAATGAGCTGGCAAGTGTTCATTTGTTAACACACAATAAGCTGGCAAGTGTTCATATATTCACACACAATGAGCTGGCATGTGTTCACTTGTTCACACACAATGAGCTGGCAAGTGTTCACTTGTTCCCACATAATGAGTTAACAAGTGTTCACTTGTTCACACACAATGAGCTGCCAAGTGTTCATTTGTTCACACACAACGAGCTGGCAAGTGTCCATTTGTCCACACACAATGAGCTGGCAAGTGTTCATTTGTTCACACACAATGAGCTGGCACGTGTTCATTTGTTCACACACAATGTGCTGGCAAGTGTTCATTTGTTCTTTGTTCACACACAATAAGCTGCCAAGTGTTCATTTGTTCACACACAATGTGCTGGCAAGTGTTCTTTTGTTCTTTGTTCACACACAATAAGCTGGCAAGTGTTCATTTGTTCTTTGTTCACACACAATAAGCTGGCAAGTGTTCCTTTGTTCATTGTTCACAAACAATAAGCTGGCAAGTGTTCATTTATTCTTTTTTCACACACAATAAGCTGGCAAGTGTTCATTTGTTCTTTGTTCACACACAATAAGCTGGCAAGTGTTCATTTGTTCACACACAATGATCTGGCAAGTTTCCATTTGTTCACACACAATAAGCTGGCAAGTGTTCATTTATTCACACACAATGAGCTGGCAAGTGTTCACTTGTTCACACACAATGAGCTGGCAAGTGTTCACTTGTTCAAACACAATGAGCTGGCAAGTGTTCACTTGTTCACACACAATGAGTTAACAAGTATTCACTTGTTCACACACAATGAGCTGGCAAGTGTTCATTTGTTCACACACAACGAGCTGGCAAGTGTCCATTTGTCCACACACACTGAGCTGGCAATTGTTCATTTGTTCACTCACAATAAGTTGGCAAGTGTTCACTTGTTCACACACAATGAGCTGGCAAGTGTTCATTTTTTCACACACAATGAGCTGGCAAGTGTTCATTTATTCACACACAATACGCTGGCAAGTGTTCATTTGTTCACACACAATGAGCTGGCAAGTGTCCATTTGTTCACACACAATAAGCTGGCAAGTGTTCATTTATTCACAAACAATGAGCTGGCAAATGTTCACTTGTTCATACACAATGAGCTGGCAAGTGTTCACTTGTTCACACACAATGAATTAACAAGTGTTCACTTGTTCACACACAATGAGCTGGCAAGTGTTCATTTGTTCACACAAAACGAGCTGTCAAGTGTCCATTTGTTCACACACAATGAGCTGGCACATGTTCATTTGTTCACACACAATGAGCAGGCAAGTGTTCACTTGTTCACACACAATGTGCTGGCAAGTGTTCATTTGTTCACACACAATGAGCTGGCAAGTGTTCATTTGTTCACACACAATGAGCTGGCAAGTGTTCATTTGTTCACACACAATGAGCTGGCAAGTGGTCATTTGTCCACACACAATGAGCTGGCAAGTGTTCATTAGTTCACACACAATGATCTGGCACGTGTTCATTTGTTCACACACAATGAGCTGGCAAGTGTTCACTTGTTCACACACAATGAGCTGGCAAGTGTTCATTTTTTCACACACAATGTGCTGGTAGGTGTTCATTTGTTCTTTTTTCACACACAATAAGCTGGCAAGTGTTCATTTGTTCTTTGTTCACACACAATAAGCTGGCAAGTGTTCATTTGTTCTTTGTTCACACACAATAAGCTGGCAAGTGTTCATTTGTTCTTTGCTCACACACAATAAGCTGGCAAGTGTTCATTTGTTCTTTGTTCACAAACAATAAGCTGGCAAGTGTTCATTTGTTCTTTGTTCACACACAATGAGCTGGCAGGTGTTCATTTGTTCACACACAATGAGATGGCATGTGTTCATTTGTTCACACACAATGAGCTGGCAAGTGATCACTTGTTCACACACAATGAGCTGGAAAATGTTCATTTGTTCACACACACTGAGCTAACAAGTGTTCATTTATTCTTTGTTCACACACAATAAGCTGGCAAGTGTTCATTTGTTCTTTGTTCACACACAATAAGCTGGCAAGTGTTCATTTGTTCACACACAATGAGCTGGCAAGTGTCCATTTGTTCACACACAATAAGCTGGCAAGTGTTCACTTGTTCACACACAATGAGCTGGCAAGTGTTCACTTGTTCACCCACAATGAGTTAACAAGTGTTCATTTGTTCACACACAATGAGCTGGCAAGTGTTCATTTGTTCACACACAATACGCTGGCAAGTGTTCATTTGTTCACACACAATGAGCTGGCAAGTGTTCATTTGTTCACACACAATGAGCTGGAAAGTGTTCATTTGTCCACACACAATGAGCTGGCAAGTGTTCATTTGTTCACACACAATGATCTGGCACGTGTTCATTTGTTCACACACAATGAGCTGGCAAGTGTTCACTTGTTCACACACAATGAGCTGGCAAGTGTTCATTTTTTCACACACAATGTGCTGGTAGGTGTTCATTTGTTCTTTTTTCACACACAATAAGCTGGCAAGTGTTCATTTGTTCTTTGTTCACACACAATAAGCTGGCAAGTGGTCATTTGTTCTTTGTTCACACACAATAAGCTGGCAAGTGTTCATTTGTTCACACACAATGTGCTGGCAAATGTTCATTTGTTCTTTGCTCACACACAATAAGCTGGCAAGTGTTCATTTGTTCTTTGTTCACACACAATAAGCTGGCAAGTGTTCATTTGTTCTTTGTTCACACACAATGAGCTGGCAGGTGTTCATTTGTTCACACACAATGAGCTGGCACGTGTTCATTTGTTCACACACAATGAGCTGGCAAGTGTTCACTTGTTCACACACAATGAGCTGGAAAATGTTCATTTGTTCACACACACTGAGCTAACAAGTGTTCATTTATTCTTTGTTCACACACAATAAGCTGGCAAGTGTTCATTTGTTCTTTGTTCACACACAATAAGCTGGCAAGTGTTCATTTGTTCACACACAATGAGCTGGCAAGTGTCCATTTGTTCACACACAATAAGCTGGCAAGTGTTCACTTGTTCACACACAATGAGCTGGCAAGTGTTCACTTGTTCACCCACAATGAGTTAACAAGTGTTCACTTGTTCACACACAATGAGCTGGCAAGTGTTCATTTATTCACACACAACGAGCTGGCAAGTGTCCATTTGTCCACACATAATGAGATGGCAAGTGTTCATTTGTTCACACACAATGAGCTGGCAAGTTTTCACTTGTTCACACACAATGAGCTGGCAAGTGTTCATTTGTTCACACACAATGAGCTGGCAAGTGTTCATTTGTTCACACACAATACGCTGACAAGTGTTCATTTGTTCACACACAATGAGCTGGCAAGTGTTCATTTGTTCACACACAATGAGCTGGCAATTGTTCATTTGTTCATACACAATGAGCTGGCAAGTGTTCATTTGTTCACACACAATGAGCTGGCAAGTGTTCATTTGTTCACACACAATGAGCTGGCAATTGTTCATTTGTTCATACACAATGAGCTGGCAAGTGATCATTTGTCCACACACAATGAGCTGGCATGTGTTCATTTGTTCGCACACAATGAGCTGGCAAGTGTTCATTTGTTCACACACAATGAACTGGCAAGTGTTCATTTGTCCACACACAATGAGCTGGCAAGTGTTCATTTGTTCACAAACAATGAGTTGGCAAGTGTTCATTTGTTCACACACAATGAGCTGACAAGTGTTCATTTGTTCGCACACAATGAGCTGGCAAGTGTTCATTTGTTCACACACAATGAGCTGGCAAGTTTTCATTTGTTCACACACAATGAGCTGGCAAGTGTTCATTTGTTCACACACAATGAGCTTAATGAGATGGCAAGTGTTCATTTGTTCACACACAATGAGCTGGCAAGTTTTCATTTGTTCACACACAATGAGCTGGCTAGTGTTCATTTGTTCACACACAATGAGCTGGCAAGTGTTCATTCTTCACACACAATGAGCTGGCAAGTGTTCATTTGTTCACACACAATGAGCTGGCAAGTGTTCATTTGTTCACACACAACTATAATTATGATACTTACAATACATCATTTTCCTTCAGCCCGCAGTCTTGAGGACCAACATAAACCCTGAAACATAACAACAAAATACGTCAAAACAAATGCCACTGGTTGTCAACGTCATCTCGACATGGTGTAGTTGGCCGAAAACTATACTAAAACAAAATATGGTGAGATACTGGCAAGAAAAAAGTATAATTCTATGTATGTATGTATGTATGTATGTTCCTTTAATGTCAAACCCCTTGAGTGGACTTAGACATGTTTTCCTGGTCAGGCTTAGCCGACCTAAGCGATTAACCAGTACTAAGCAATGTGCGTGAGGTGCCTTGCTCAATGACACTACATACGTGGCCTGACCGAGTATCGAACCCGGGACCGTTCGCTTCCAAATCCGACGCTCTACCACTGAACCACGGACGTTATGGCATACAGGTAAAATAGTCATAGTTAACTCTTTTTTAAGCTGTCATGTATGTACATGGTACATGTATTATAATAATTGATCTAACTAGATTATGTTTTAAGTGAGACAAAAGTTTGATCCTCAACATGTATGATGAGGATTGTCTAATAAATTATAAATTTAAGAATTATTTTGCTATATCTAGATTAGAGGTAGTATTATGCAAGGCAATTGGTAGACGTCACATAATTGCCAAACAAGCGTCAACAACCGCAAACACCTAGTGTGTGTTTGTGTTACGTTTATTTATCGTCGCTACCGGTTGCCCATATGAGCGACGCCTCCTGAAGAGATTAGTCATTTTAGATGTTTGGAGGATAGTGCAATGATACAGACAGAAATCCATTCTAGAGTCTCCTCTGATTCTTTTACGTGCACGGTGTAAAGCACTGACACGAGACTTCGATTTAACGTCCCATCTGAAAGACTGTTAATTTTATTAGGGTCAAACGGGGTGTCGAACCTGCGATCCCTGGATTACCAGTCCAGAGTGTTAGCACTGGACTACAGATCCGTCTGTGCAGACACCTAGATAGATCATGACAAGATATATATTAATCACTCTCGCTGGAGCAGTTAATATGATTGGTCCCTTTAAATTCCACATGCCTCTTCTCTATCCCTCGTGGCGATGGATTTCATCATGAATCGAGAGTGATTAATATAAGATGTAAGCCTAAGAACTTATTTCGCAATCGAGCTAAAATAAATTTGTATAAACTAATCACTCTTATTGGTCGCTTGCATGCAACCCTATACGTCTATTCATGTATGTGGATCCATTGTTCTTCGTGTGTTCAGAAGCCCCACCCACCCATCCGATCAGACGACAAGTCATCTCATAGCACATGCTCACCTGGGTGTTGCTCAAATCCGGGTTTTTTTTATTTAAAAACTTTATTTATTTTACAATGATTGCAAAGCAAGTTTAACAACTTATGTTAATCACTCTCGTTGGCGCGGATGAAAGCGTAAATGTGTGTAAATTCGTGTGGGAGGAAACCGGAAACCCACCTGTCCGATCTGGCGACCACCGTACCATCTCACATACTTCACAGTCTGAGGATCGAACCCGGGTTGCATTGGTTAGAAGAGAGCGCGCTAACCACTGCGCTAATCGGACAGCCAACTCCGGGTTGCTTTGGTGAGAAGAGGAAGTGCATAGCGCTGACCTAATCGGACAGCCGAATCCGGGTTGCTTTGGTGAGAAGAGGAAGTGCATAGCGCTGAGCTAATCGGACAGCCGAAGAGTACTATAAACGTTACCTGAGTAGCTGCTGCGTCTTGCCATTGGTAGCCATGGCAACATTACTTCCGTATCTGTCACTGATTAATTTACCGTACATGGTCACAAACGAACCTGAAATTGAACAATACCGTTTAACCTCTAATTTTGTAATTGCATTAAGCCTATTCACCAACCAGTTTAGCATGGGTTCCAGTCTGTCGATATTTCACTTTTTAACTTCTGGTAAAATGACATTGATATCATCAGAAACTCAATACGGCCCAATTAATAGTCTCGGTGTTAAAATAATTATATTTATTTGACTGACCAGGTAAAATATATCGACGTCTGTTCCCAGGCTACAACCAGTTGACAGTGTACTTGAGTAATATTTCTACGATTCGCGCACACCTAGTGTTTATCCTGCCCGTTGGTGGTTGTAGAAATCTTAATGGATATTTATATCTAAATCATTTTTAAAAAGATTCCAATGACTGTTTATGTGGTGTAGATTATGAAGATGCCTTCCATTATTTTCAAGATATCAGCAGCAACGTAATATAATTCATAGGTTTATGAACACGAATGTGAATCATCATGATACTGCAAAACTTGTAATGTAATATTATAAGATATAACTAGAAGTGTTTACTGTTAGCATATGTGATGCCAGGCTCTGTATTATTGTCTTGCAAGTTTTATCTGGTTCGTCTAATTGGGGTTTTAGTTTAAAATAAATGTGTTCCAATCTTATCATCCCAAAGGCAGATATTCACGATCAAGTATAATCTTCATAGTGTTTCCCGCCATGGCTTATTCTGGTTCCCTGCCTATTTTATTACGCCCTATGGTGATGTCTTTAATTTCAATTATCCTTCCATTTCTTTCATTCAACTTTGTACCATATGTTGTTGGTTTAGTCTATAATTTCTTATTTTGTGTATTTAATGTACAATCCATATTTTAAGTAGGTTCCTCATCAGTTTAAGTGCACTATTTAAAACATGTAAAAATCCAAATTATATAATTTTTTCCGTACTTTTATCACATGCTTTTAACCCTGCATTCTACATTTTGTAATACTTTGATTTCATTGTTATATGTGTGTGTTATGTTACATGTTTGTGTAAAGCGCTTTTGAACGTGTAATTTGTATATGATAAGGGCGATCAATAAGAATGGTATAATAATAATAATACATTAGATAGTACTGACAAGCCCATGTAACTCTTACACAGTTTCACTCAACCTCAGCACTGCATACTACTTACCAGGCAGCCCTGACTGTGGTTTGAATGTTTCAATAGTTGGGGTGTTATCCAACTGTGGCTGAAATATAACATAGATCATTTAAAATATCTTGTGTTAATAGCTGGTTGAATTTTATTGTCTTTCTCGTTGCATAAATCAATGCTATACTACATGCATAACATACATAATGGTTACCGATTGCCTATCAGTATGGCGCATGGCCTTCAATGATAGTACTGAAGTACTGATGTACATAAGAGGTGTTTGATAAGTCAGTAATGGCTGGCCCTTACAATAGGGGCGACACTATAATACACAAACACTTTACCCTTTACTTTTTTATGAATTTTAGAGAGCCAGAAAAACAAAATGGGTTGGACACGTTCTACACATAGCAGTTAATGTCAGTCGAACTTGTTTGTGATTTGGCCCAGAACATATAAAAAAAACAGAAAATATGAATATTAACCGAGGCTTCAGCGATGTAATATTTTTCATATTGCCCACTCAGGAATGCAATATTTATTTTATTATACCGAACCCAGGTACAAGTATATGAAGTGAAAACTGGTTACAGCAAACAATCAAGATTCTTTTTTTATTAACATTTACTCTCGCCTGTCTGTAAATATCTATATAATTATAAGCTTTATGTATGCATTTCAATAAACCTCGACTTATTAAGAGAGACGCTTTGTTAGTGACGCTTTGCTGATTCAAAATGGAAGCAAAGGGTAATCAATATTTCCGACAATATTCACAGGTCGTTATTATTTCTGAGGTTAAGAGTAAATAATAATGACTGAATTTCGCATTGAGTGAGGTATAATTAATGAAACTATCATACATGATATAAAGATAACAATATTTATTTCTTTGAATACAAATAATCTAGTATTCACTGCATGCACATACAATGTAGGATTGAGGAGAAAGCAACTTGCTTCCAAGGTTAGCTCTTGCTTACTGTTATAACAAAGTGTTGAGACAGAGACAAACTATTCACCTTAAAAGTGCACTTGGAGTTTGTAGGCGATCCATCACATAGGTTATTATCATCTACAACCACGCCATCCACAACGACTTTAACATAGTGATCTTCCTCTGTCATACCACTGTAACAACACGATGTACAATTATGATTGTCACTGTAACAACACGATGTACAATTATGATATTCCACTGTAACAACACGATGTACAATTATGATATTATATGACTGACTGAAAACATTGGTACAAAAACCAGCACGTGACATGAATCTTACATAGTATGCAGGAAATGTTCAGCGATACGTAACAGAACGCATTGTCAGATGGAAACTTGATTACATTGGTACACAAGCCAGCATGTGACATGAATCATACAAATTATATATGCAGGAAATGTTCAGCGATACGTAACAGAACGCATTGCCAGATGACATAATGAACATAAAATACATAGTGTCGTCTAAAATACTTTAGTTTTGGAAAAACAAAATAATTGTTAGAAGGGACGAAAACAAAGATCTTTCCTCAATCAGGCATGAAGCTACTATAAGGCCATGAAGGCCCAGGTCTACATATAATCTCAGAAAATAAAAAATCTAAAAAACCCAAATATGCAAGAAAAACTGTAGGGGTGGGATTTAACGAAGAGTTGTGTTGTCAACTTGTACGTCACATACATATTCTGCACAACATAAAAAGTCAAATTCATATCTCTGAAAATATCGAAATTATGAACGAAAATTTAAATGCATCAGAGTGCACCAATTACCTCTAGCAAAATCACATCATTTCGTGTTCAATTTATTAGGGGAACTACAAATTAGGAATCGCTAGCTACGCCCCCTATCAATAATTAAGATGCAATACTATGCACACAGGTTGAATAGTGAGTGAGTGAGTTAGTGAGTGAGTGAGTGAGTGAGTATTTGGTTTAACAGCGCTTCAGCACAATTCAGGCTATATCACGCCAGGTTAAGTATATTGTATACAAGATAGTTAAAAATATATGTAGATAAATACATGTATGTAGTAAAATTATAATGATGAAAGGTCAATTTCAACAAATTGATGAAGATGTAAAAATGTAATGACAAACAAAAAACGTCAGTTGTAAAACTATATAAGTCAGTAAAACGTTACAATGTATGGAAAAGATGCGATTATTTTAAAAATGCAACAATGTATTTAAAATCGACTGTGTCGAAAAGCTCCTTCATTGTCATAATGTATACTATTATTGACGAACGAGTGCTAAATCTACATAGTGAATTAATATGTGTTCAACATTTATAGAGGAATGGTATGGTATACACGATGGTGGATCCTCTCTTTTCAATAACAATGAGTGTGTGTCCAAGTCTCAGCCATGACATTACTGAACACTCTATACGGTTGGAGTGATAAACAGAAGATGATTTACCAATATTTGGTTTAATTAATTGCAGTTTATTGAATTGTATGTTATTCCAAGTGGTTTGCCATTTTGAAGTAATGTAAGAAAGAATCGATTGTCTAGCATCAGTGTATGGTACATGCATTTTAGAATTTATATAGTCCAGCTTAAGTGCAACTTTTGTACTTTGATCTGCCATTCCATTGCCATGAATACCAACTATGACTTGGTATCCAGCAATATATATGTGCTTAATAAGTAATTTGTGAATACGGGGATTTTTAATATTCGTGTTGTCTATTGATTGCAGTACAGATAAATAGTCTAAAAGGATGATATATTAGATTATAAAGGCTGAATAGTACTAGCAACATAGAAAACAATCAGAATAGATTACTATCGGAATTGATCGATAGAACATCAGCACAATATACATGAAGAAGAAGAAGAAGAAGAATGCTTTATTAAGACTTAAACTTTACAGTTTCTCGTCTGTAACATTTAAACATATTTACAATATATATAGTACAATATTATGATATATGCAATCATGATGAGGATGGACAAATGATGTAATGATTATGGACATACATGGAAAAATAATGACAATGCCATGAAGGATTATAGACTATGCAAAACATGAGCATGACTGTATTAAGAGTGTAGGGGGTATTCAACTGGTAATTCATATATCCTAAACAAGTGAATTGCGAAGGGATAAAGCTTCATGAATATATTTACTAAAGTTAACCAGCTCTGGGGAATTGTCACATTGAAATATTTGCAATAATTTGAACATACTTGGTCGATTAGAATATAAACGTTTAATATATTTTTTTCTTAATGTACTATACACCTCACATTTAAACATAAAATGAAACTCATCTTCCACGTTGTTTGTATTACACAATAAACATAACCTTTCGTTTTGATCAATACGGTTTCTACCATATCTGCCTGTTTCAATCCGTAAGTTGTGCGCTGATAGTCTCAATTTTGTAAATGCAATTCTTAATTGTCTGCTTAGTATTATATCTAAGTACGATTCGTAACCAAAATTAATCTTTACATTTTTATATAATGTAAGTACCTTATTTATTCGAAGATCAGCTTGTGAAATCTGCAGAAAATCATCTATAATCCTTTGTTTAAATTCAGAAATAAACTGAGTGTGGTCGATGACATGTGGGTTTTCCCATATATACAAAAAGCCAAATTTACTTAGCAATTCCTTAACTCTGGACAACCAATTACCTTTGCCAGTTACTAAATCATCTAGACACGTTTGTATCATCGACTTAATAATTATATTTTCCGTTGTAACTATATTTAACCAATATTTTACAACTTTTACATATCTACATATATACAATGGGTATCTTCCAAGTTCATAATATACAGCTACATTACTAGTTGATTGCTTAACACCAAGAACTAACTTGCAGAATTTCAAGTGCAATGTCTCTAAATTTTTAGCTTTTGAAAATCCCCATATTTCACTTCCGTAATGTAAAATGGATGATACTAGAGCATCGAAGAGCTGGAGAGCGGTTTTTGGTTTTGTCTCGTGTTTACGTAGATTAGCTGTTAGTATGTTCATAGCTTTTAGGCCTTTGCCATGGAGTTTTTGTGAATTTAAATTAAAATTACCGGTAGAGTTAAGTGTAACACCAACGTAGTTAAAGTCATTGACCACCTCGACGGCATCTCCCCTATAAAACCATTGCTCTCCTCTCTTTAGCCCACCCCGTTTACGGAACACCATTATCTTCGACTTTAAAACATTAACTTCAAGGCCCCATTTGTCACAATATATACTTAGATTATTTAATGTATTTTGCAGGTCAACTGGTGTTAAGCCAATTAGAACCATGTCATCCGCGAACAGTAATAAAATCAAACATATGTCATTAATATTAATGCCACTATTAATCGTGTCCTGTAAGTATAATTCAAGGTCTTCCACGAACAAAGCCCACATTATTGGCAAAATGATTTCCCCTTGGCGTAGTCCGATTGAGATATCGAAGAAGTCTGTGTATGTGTTACAGTTAAGCTTTATACATGATTTAACGGATTGATACATTGCACGTATTATCCTTAGGATTTTACCATTAAGGCCTAGCTTATATAATTTTAGCCACAATGCATTACGGTATATACTGTCAAAACACTGTTTCATATCAATAAAGGAACAGTATAATCTATTGTTCTTGTTTAATATGTGTTCAATTAAAGAATGCAAAATAAAAATTGCATCTACTGTCGAATGACCCTTACGAAATCCAAATTGTGCATCGGAAATAATAGTATTGTTTTCACACCAGTTTGTAATGCGACTATTTAATATGCAAGTAAATAATTTACCAAAGTTACTTAATAGGGTAATGCCTCGATAATTTTTGGCGTCATCTTTGTCACCTTTTTTGTATACAGGTACAATAAAACCCTTTGTCCAGCTTTCTGGGAAATTGCCGGAGTTTAAAATAACATTAAAAATATCAACGATGTGGCTAGCTAAAATATCGCCCGTTTCTAAGAAATATTCATTTAACAAATTGTCATCAGACGTGGCTTTATTTCGCTTAAGAGATTTTATTGCATCTTTTACCTCAGTGTAAGTAATAGGTATATCTAAATCCTTAAATATGATATTTGATGCATTGAAATCGTTTGTTTCATTAAATTCTTCAGATTCTGTATGCTTAGACTGTTTTATATCGTCGAACATAGTAGCAACATGTTTGAAGAAAGCATCAGACGAAATATTAGCATTTTTCTTATTAGTTGACTTCCTAAAATGCTTCCAGAATTCTCGAGGCTTACATAGTTTTAGGGATTCAAACTCCTGAGCCTGCTTTAATTTATAACGATGTCGTTTAGACTTAATGCATCTTTTAAAGATGGCCTTTAGCCTCGTCAGTTCTGTCCTATTTTCCGTGGATCGACATCTATTAAACCGTACTAGAGCTTGCTTATAATTATGTTTGTGTAGTTTGCAATCATCGTCAAACCACTTGTTAGTATCATCAACTATGTTTAAAAATCGTGTCATTTTGAGTGATATCTTATGAAAAAGTGGGTCGCTCACTTCACGCATAATAGACGTAAATGATTTCACCAATGTATCAGTATCATTTAAACCATTGCTATGATAATCATGAATAATGCGATTAAAATATGGCAATTTACTTATTAAACCTGTATGGAATTCATTCCTATGAACATCGGACCAAGTAGTGTATTCGTGTTGCTCTACACAGTCTACTATTTCGTCAACGAGCGGACAGCAAATATGTATATGCAACGGAGCGTGGTCGCTAAATTCATTAAAGACACCAACTTTAAATGTGTTCACACAATTGAAATCTTGTTCATGTAATAATAGATAATCTATGACTGAACTAGCTGAATTATTGAAATAAGTATAATTTCCGCAAATATCATCGTGCAGACGACCATTTGCTAAACGTAGTGAGGTAGCCTTGCACAAGTCGAGTAATTTGTTACCATGTGAGTTACTCCCCTTGTCTTGATTAGCGCGCATTAACATATTATCAGGTAGATAGTTATCATCATCCAGATCAGCGATATACATGTCGGCATCAATGTAATCCTTTTTGCAGGAGACCCTAGCATTGCAATCGCCGGAGACCAGAACCTTTCCCATTGAGTCATACAGATAAATATCATTTTGCAATAGTTCAAACAGATCCGCATCGATAAGATTTGTAATTGGAGAAGTATCTCCCCACATATATACAGCAGCAAAATATACATCAGATTTGTATCCAAAAAATGTTTTATCAAATTTTAACCAGATTATTGTGTCATGTACATTTTTCACTATGGAAATACCGTCTTTAAGAACATCTCTACAATAAATGACAATACCACCGCTATTGCGCCTGGCGTTGCGGTGTCTATACTTTCTATAGAAGTTAAAGCAGTGGTAGCCGTCTAATTCTATATCACTAGTTTTACATGTCCATGATTCTAGCAACACAATTATGTCATGTTCAGTCAATAATTTTACAAAGTCTGAATTTCCGCACTTACTAGAAGTAAGGCCATTACAGTTCCATACTAAACACTTTAGTTCACCCTCCGCGTCTTCCTAACTGCCTGCATCTTTCACTGGACGTCCGTTCACATATATACATGTAATATTAATATATAATGTGAAAGTAACCGTTATTACAGCATGCCACACCTATCTACGGACGTCATTATTTTGAAGTATTTGTGATACCTAAGTAACACAACGGCTTTTTTACAATTCTATCATATCTCTTTTCAAACAGTGAAAAATGGCATTTTCTCTGTCACTGCTTGAGTTTCGTATTCCTCCGAGGTTGGATAAACGTTTGTATCTTTTATGTGACGTTCACACTAACATAATTGGTTGTGCGGCGGTTAAAATGAATACAATTTGAAAACAAATATTATATTAGCCAAAATCATTGGCAATCATAAAAAAGCAAAAATAAGATTTGTGTTTATTAACGCCACTCATGGAAATACAAATGTCGATGAAATAAAATCCTATCTTACACTAATAAACAGTAATATCACGTGTATACAGAGTTCAAAGATGCAGTCAGATTAGCGCAGTGGTAAGCGCGCTCGATTCTCACGAATGCAACCCGGGTTCGATCCTCGGACAAGGAAGTATGTGAGATGGTACGGTTGTCGCCAGATCGGACAGGTGGGTTTGTCCTGCTACTCCGGTTTCTTTCCACTAGAATGACCACATATACGCTTTCATCCGAGCCAACGAGAGTGATTAATATAAGTTGTTAAAACTTGCTTCGCAATCGTTGTAAAAGAAATAACGTTTAAACTAAATATGCATGCAGTCCATTGATAGGTGGGCAAATTATAATGGCATTCGTTCTGAGAGTTTATATAATGATTGATTGAACTGTTGCTTTAATCATAGTTTGTATATCATTTTACGAACATAACTTGATAGTTTGTTTCTATGAAAACTGTCTATGATTAAAGCGACACTACATTAGCTAAAACGCAAATTTCTACAGACTAGACTAGTGTTAGCTAAATTATCTTTAAACGACATTATCTCACGCTTAGTATTGACTCCGATGACAAACATACGTCACCTCAGGAGAATGGATGACCATTATATGAAATCCTACTTTCAATTATGAAAGTTTGTTAATCACATAAACACTGTTTATTGATTCAATGTTAGTGTTCGAATGTATTCGGAAGAATTTGTAGTAGCAACGCATTTATCCTTGAGAAAAATGCATATTTTTGCGATGTAATGTCGCTTTAAACTAAAATACAAGACTGTAAATCATTATGACGATGATAACATACCGCTTTGTGTAACACATTACTTGAGTCTCGGTACATCCGTCTTTATGCACGGTACAGGAATCTTCAGTGCCGGACATGCCAACCAAGTACACCTTGTTATCGGTATCCGGGTCGTCATTTTCACTAAACTGGTCAGCAGAAAAATCTGCAAAAGGATGATTTCAATTATTAGTTATTAGAACACGGCATCCGATTAGCGCAGTGGTTAGCGCGCTCGCATCTCAACAATGCAACCGGGTTCGATCCTCGGACCGGGAAGTATGTGAGATGGTACGGTGGTCGTCAGATCGGACATGTTGTTTTCTCCGAGTACTCCGGTTTCCTCCCACACGAATGACCACATTAACGCTTTTCCACGCCAACAAGAGTGATTAATATAAGTTGTTAAAACTTGCTTCGCAATCGTTGTAAACTGAATAAAGTTTAAACTTTAGAACACCAAAATCGCCATTTCTACCAATACTAATAGACAATATTGCTATAGCATAATTATGTAATCATTTTATATCGTGTGATTTAAGCGGATAAATATAAAATATGGAACAATATGGAAGTAGTGATAGTATAGTGGTAGAGCGTTCGCTTCATGTGCGAAATGTCCGGAGTTGTCAAAATAAGATGTTTTTCAACAATGTTCAAGTACACTCAACAAACTTGCTAACAGGTCAATATTTGGAGCCAAGTATTAATCAAATAATATAAATAGTTTCATATCGTCATTTAATGCATTTTATTCCAGCTTAGTATACAACAATCCATTGCATAAAGATATGTAAAAAAATGTAATAAATAAGATGATATTAATATTGATAGTATAATTATGGTTATAGGTTTGCTCCACATACTGTAAAACACCAGTTAGGAGTTTTTTTTCCAGATTAAATCGTATACAGCAATAATAATTAATCATACTTTAATGTCTACTTGTTTCCCACGTATTTCAGTGTACATGTATGTATAATTGTAATGTAATATATGAACAAAATGCAATAAAATATTAGTAAACTTAATATTAAATTAAATATTAAAATGAATGATTTATTTACTGTAAAAAGTTGGTAATACTTGCATAACACCAACTGTTTTAGAAACTGTGCAAAACACCACTGTTTTAGAAACTTTGCAAACACCAACTGTTTTAGAAACTGTACAAAACACCAACTGTTTTGGAACCTGTGCAAAACACCCACTGTTTGAGAAACTGTGCAAAACACCAACTGTGTTAGAAACTGTGCAATCAGTTTGAGCAGGAATATATCTTTATTATTGAATGTATCTGCATGTATCTTACCGTTGGAACGAACAGTAGTCAAAATATAGATCCAGACGAATCTCGTGAAGCCATAGCCGCTTTGAACTGACACGTCGCTCTTTGTGTCGCGCTGGTATTATATATTAAGAATACAGGTATACATTATATAATTATCCAAATAATAGTTTGTCATTGGTTCCAATCAGCCGTCTAAAAATAACAATACGATTGTAAAATTCAGGTTACTAAAATCCGTAATAACGGCCATTCAAGATTAAAATCTGATCTTTTCTCAATTTTCACTGTTAATAATTGGATTACAGTAATGACGTAGATTGGCATAATGTCTTTTTGTTGTGACTCAAAATGCATTTAAATTAAAAGGTGGCACGTTCTTTCTAATGAATTATTTTTCATTTTCATAACGGAATAAGCATATTTTTATTTTAAAATTTCTCTATGAGTTTTTAAAGGGAAAAACAAAACTAGCATGTAACTGACTAAACGGTATCTTTGGGGAAAACACGACTTGACATTTTTCTAATACAGATTTGACGCTTTGAGTAATTCATCAATCTTTTCTCAGTGGAAGTGTCGGTACGATATCTTCTTTTATTTTATTTTATATATCAACCGAATAAGTGTGCGCGACGATTCTTCTAGGAACCACTACTACGTTTGCCGTCGGTGAACGGTTCTCCAGACATTGGAGGAAGCTACATACAAGATACAAGATACAAGATGGCAACGACTATAACAATATTATATCGATTCGTCGGCAGATATTCGCATCTCAGCTTGCTTTTCGAATTGGGAAAAAAAAGTGTTTATCTTATTTGCTTATTTCTGACTGTAATACATTATACAATTGATTATTTCATTGTCCATTATCAGTACGATAACTAATATACACGGCATTGTGTTGACGGCCCATACAGCCCATATACAGAAGCCGGGGGCATTTAAGGTGTTTACTCCACATTTTTATTGTTGTATTAATGTTCGTCCAACTACATTTTACAGTTTCGTTTTCTCCTGTATTATAGGATCTTATATGTACAACACATAAACTGTGCATAAAATATCTCCGTGGTTAAGTACATAGCCATTCATTATGCTTAGGATATAAGCCGAAAACTATCCAATAGGTAAACTATTGGACTGTATGAGGCGCGTAGCACCGAGGACAGTACCAATATTTTACATATTGAATCCGTTTGAGGCTTATATCTTTTTATTTTTATTTTTTTTTATTACTTTTATTTATCGTCGCTACCGGTTGCCCATATGAGCGACGCCTCCTGAAGATATTAGTCATTTTAGATTTTGGAGGATAGTGCAATGATACAGAGAGAGACCCATTCCAGAGTATCCTCTGGTTCTTTTACGTGCACGGTGTAAAGCACCGACACGAGACCTCGGTTTAACGTCCCATCTGAAAGACTGTTAATTTTATTAGGGTCAGACGGGGGATCGAACCTGCGATCCCTGGATTACCAGTCCAGCGTGTTACCACTGGGCTATATATCCGTCTGTAGCTTATATCTTACTTAAGACACACACTTATATAACAATATCCTACCAATTAAAATTGTTAATAGGTTACATGTACACGTAGGATTTAACATATAACTCGTTGTTAACATGGAAATTGAATGTTGCTGATGCAAACATTGTTAACCAGGAAGATAGTGTATCTTCTTTTGATAAATTTGATCTGAATACCATTTCAAATAATTTCATGTCAAATTCTGAAACCGTTCAATGTATAAACGATGTTATTGCTGCTCTAGAACATAGCTGCAAACACAATCAGATATAGATGGTATATATGGTGATTTTTGTAATATTGTCAAACTTAATATGTATGATAGCATTCCTTATAAAACTATCAAACCTGGGTTCAATAATAAGAAGCGAAAACCGGGTAAACCTTGGTGGACTAATACACTTTCAGAGTTATGGTCTAACGTATGTTTAGCTGAAAGAGAATGGATTAAATGCAATGACCGCAATAGTAAAGTGAGATTTGTCTCAGTCCGTAAGACATTTGACCGGGAAATTCAACGAGCAAAACGACGTCATTGGTATTCTATACAGTCTGACTTAATGCAGGAATGTGATAACAATCAGTCCAATTTTTGGAAGTCTATTGGCAAAATTGGGGTTAACAGTAAATCTAAACGTATACCTATGATAATTGTTAATGCAGATGGTTCTACCACGACTAATACCACTGATGTACTGAATAGGTGGAAAACTGATTTTGGAAACCTTTTTATATCTGGAAATAGTACTAGCGATACTGATAGCACATCTATAGAAAATATCGATATCAATTCTTCAGGATGTTTTAATGATAGTATTTCTATCTTAGAAGTAAAGAATGCCGTCGCTGGTGCTAATCGTGGTAAAGCTTGTGGTTACGATACAATTCCAGCCGAAGTTATCAAGAATGACGTGTGTATTGTATTTATGCATTCTCTGTTTAATGTTTGTTTTCATAACAGTACCGTACCATCAATATGGGGTAAATGTATTATTAATCCCATACCTAAGACGTCGTCAAATGATCCTAGAGACCCATTGTCTTATAGGGGTATATCATTAGCGTCATCTTTGTATAAAATATACTGCTCAATTATTAATGGTCGACTGACGAAATGGTCAGAAGATAACAACAAGATAACGGATGAACAGAAGTACGGTTGATCATATTTCAACTTTAACAAGTTTAATTGATACCAGGAAAAAGAACAATACATCTACTTACTGCGCCTTTATTGATTTCCGGAAAGCATACGATTTCATTAATAGATCTAAATTATGGAAACGTCTGACGGATATTGGTGTTTCAGGAAAACTATATTTATCCATTAAGTCACTTTATTCATCCGTTTCTTCTTGTGTCCGTGTTAACAGCCTGCATACCGATTGGTTCGATGTAAATTGTGGTCTTCGTCAAGGGTGCATACTCTCACCATTATTGTTTAACCTCTACATAAATGATCTTGCAATTTATATGAAATCTTTTGGAAAAGGTATTGTCTGTAATAATGACACAATATGTATTATGATATATGCTGATGATATTGTGCTACTTGCCGAATCTGAGCATGACTTACAATTGCTGTTAAATGCATTACATGACTGGTGCAATAGAAATGACATGCGTGTAAATAATGATAAAAGTAATATTGTACATTTTCGTAAACAGTCTAGTCCAAAGACAAACTTTATATTGAAATGTGACAACACTGTCCTGACTATAGTAGAAAAATACATGTATATTGGTGTGTTAATGACTGAACATCTTGATTTTGAAGCAACAGCTAAACATGTTGCCCAGAGTGCAAACAGAGCTCTTGGTCTATTGATTGCAAGATGTAAACTGGCAGGAGGCCTTCCGTATGCAGTATTTACAAAATTATATGATTCTATGGTATGGCCAGTGATTGGTTACAGTGCATGCATTTGGGGTTATAAACAATATTCTTGTATTACTGCTGTCCAAAATAGAGCTATCAGATTTTTCTTAGGTGTTGCTAAATATACACCGAATGCTGCTTTGTTAGGAGAGATGGGGTGGGATCCGTCATATATTCGCCAACTGGAGTGTACAGTTAGGCACTACAAACGATTTTCAATCACCAACGCATCACGGTTAAATAAACGAATTGCATTGTGGGCAGATTCAATGGCTTCTTTGCGTTGTAAAAATTGGTTTTACATATTCCGGAAGTGTATATTAGAACTGGGAGTAGAATTTCCATTAAATATTTCGCATCCTATCTCTTCTTCATCTGTATGTAAAGTCAAAGCTGCTGCTATGAATGAATTTAAGGCAATGTGGTATACACAGATTAATAATACTGTCGGCCCTTCCGGCAGAGGCAGAAATAAATTACGAACTTATTGCTTATTCAAATCAGAATATAAAACAGAAGAATATTGCAAAATTATACTTCCTTTACGCTAAAGAGCAGCGTTTGCTAAATTTAGATGTGGTGTAGCACCATTGAGACTAGAGACAGGTAGATATGAAAATTTGTTATTAGAAAATCGTATATGTCCATTTTGTGACAATTGTATTGAAACTGAGGCCCATGTGATTTTGGAATGTATGCTGTATCAATATTTAAGACAAATCCTATTTAAGAAAGCAACAGAGATGAACTTTTATTTTGCTGCTCTTTCTCCAAATGATAAGCTAATATTTATATTTTCCAACGCAGAAATTATGAGATTAAGTGCCAAAACCTGTTTTAATATTCTACAAAGACGTTATTTTTACCTTTGTACATAATGCTTCAATTTTTCTTAATAATCCAATGTATTTTTAATACCAGCTGAATAGTCTATGCTAATAAGTTCAATTCTGATCTGATCAGAGTTGATATTTGCTTTTTCAAAACATTTTTTAATATGCGCAATAGTGCTCTCATACAATCATCAGCATTTTATGATATCATTTTGATTGTAAGCTTATTTTAGGTTAGATTAGCGTAGGCTATTCAGATTTATCATGTGTTGTTTACAAATACATGTATGTATATACATATGTTATATCATACTATATTATTACAACTGCATAATGTGATGTGTTTTATACTTTGATAAATACCGTCTCTTGTAACTCATTTATGAGTGGCAATGTACTATACCATGTATTATTTTAATGTTGTTCTGTAATTGTTGTACATTGATGAGACGTAAATAAATTAATAAAACTACTTAAGACACACACGTATATAACAATATCATACCAATTAAAATTGTTAATAGGTTACATGTACACGTATGATTTAACATATAACTCTGGCCGTTTGACAGCAGTCCAATATTATTAATAATGGACTGCAAGTACAAAGGTATGACGTCAAGACAGTATTTTAAAAAAGAAGTACAATATACTAGTAATATAATTGCATGTACATGTATCACAGTTAATTCTTATAATTCTTATGTATAGTCATATATTCCAATAACTATGTACGCTACTTCTTAAGAATCATAGAAAATGTCGCATCCGTCCTCGCCGCCATATTCGACTCGCACTACAAAAGTCTTCCCGTTCTCAGTCGAGAGCAGCGTGAGACAGTCAATGAATCCTGGATAGATCCGCATTATGATATTCCCCTGTGATTAAAAGCAAATGAATGTGACCCGTGTAAACATCAAAGCTCCGGATACTGGACTTTTAAGGAGTAAAAAATATTAACCGAAAACGTCATTTTGTCACCCAAATATGTACAACTTTATTGGGGTATAATATTAAGCAAATATAACCACATTCTTTAATTGGACTAAATGTATGATTTTGAGATTAAATAAATATATGTCGGTTTTTGCGAATTGTTATTTACGAAAATACCAGGATTAACATGAATACGTATCATACTTAGCAAATTCTACTTCAGTTGGCTTAAATCAATGAACTCAAATAATCCATGTACTGTAGGCTATACTGATTCAAGTTCATTTTGAAATTCGTCCACGACCCCTGTAATAAGATACTGTCACAATGAAAGCCACTACTTTAATTGAACGCGTGCGTGTGTGTGTGCGTACGTACGTGCGTGTGTACGTGTGCGTGTGCGTAGTGTGCTACTATAGTTTATGAAGGTATGGCAGCATAGATTGCTATATTAACAAAATGAAAACCCCCAAAAAGCATCTGAATAGTGTTATTCCGTTGAGGCTGGACACGGACATGTATCCTGGCATTCACGCCTTAAAAATTGGGTTTTTGATTTCGATTGGGGTCAACTTTGATAGAAACAGCTTTTGGCAGTAAACTTCATGTCATATCTTGTGAACTTTTATTTCAAATTAAAGCGTGCATTGTTGGCTATGCGAGGTATACTGTGTTTACACTTATTAATATTACTTATAACACCATCATGTTTGTCTGACATGTGAATTGTTTCAAGATAAGGTCCCAACTACATATTGGCAGTATATTCCCGATCAGTGTGTGTGTACTACGTTTATTTATCGTCGCTACCAGTTGCCCATATGAGCAATGCCTCCTTAAAGAGATTAGTCATTTTAGATTTTTGGAGGATGGTGCAATGATACAGACAGAGACCCATTCCAGAGTCTCCTCTGGATCTTTTACGTGCACGGTGTACAACACCGACACGAGATATAGGCTTAATATCCCATCTGAAAGACTTGTTTATTTTATTAGGGTCAGACGGGGGATCGAACCTGCGATCCCTGGATTACCAATCCAGCGTATTACCACTGGACTACAGATCCGTCTGTTCCCAATCAGTACACGTGTGCAGCGTTTATATGCACTATTCTAGTGCTATATTAGTTTATGGGAGGGGCCAGATGCTGATTCCCCACAGTACAAAGGGGCCGCCACAGGTCATCGTGTACTTCATCCATCGCTCTTTTCCCTTATGAATTAAAATTATTAAGTCCTTGATTGGGTCCGCAACCAAATTGCTGTTTAGAACTAATTGCCAACTCACGTTGTGTATACATTTCGTTAGATAATGTATACATACTGGCACCACAGTAAATAGTCAATGGCCTAACAGGCGTTTAATAACTGTCATTCTAACGAAATACCTATACTCTGTTTATGTGCAGTTTGCAATGATTATAAATAATACATTTATCAATTGGTAAAAGCACCAACATCGTAATTTTCATTACGGTTGTATATACGTAAATAGGCAGAAGTGCATCCACGGTCGAATGTAGTCCCAATAACTAATATAGTTAATTTTTCTTTTTGGTAAAAATGCATTTTCATGACAGACAGTGTATAGTTTTTTGTGTTTTTTTGGGAAATTATATGACTCAAGAAGACTTCAGAATAGCAATTTGAATACCTCTTTACAGTGGATGTGGTATCAGAAGAAATGAAAGATTGGAAATATAAATGAACAAACTGTATGTTTTTACTTTATACTATGTATTTAATAGGCAATGTATTTGTTGTTGTACAACCTTACTGTACACGAATACATTATTGGCAGTGAAATGGATGATTTCTAACAGGTTCACATGGCAGATTCCAATCTGAATGCTGTCGTTATTGGCACAACAGACCCTATTCAACCACTTTCCTCTTTCTCTATACTAATCTCTTCTTCTTCTCGTGCTCCGATTTGATAGTCCATGTTCTTGAACTGTCTTCAAATATTTCGTTAAATATTAACCATTTTCTTTTTAACATCCAAGACTATTGACTCATTAATACATTAACTTCTGCAATTCTTTAGCATATACCTAGAATATACTTCACGTATTTCCATTCAATGAAAATATATATATTATTCTCCTGCCAATTGTATATCAATCACTTATTAGGGAGAAGAACTATATAAGCTTTCTTTCGTTCTAATCCCTTTCAGTCTACTGCAGCTGTTAAATTATATGTACAATGTTCATTTCTTGATTACATGTACAAATACTGAAATAAATAATGCTTAAATTAATTGGTAAAATAAATGGTTTTCAATATTGGGAGGTGATCTGATGTATGCAATAGATCAGTAGCATGGCTAGCGATAATGGCAAGTTAGATCCAGGTCTTCTTCGTTGGCCCGAATATATAAGCACACAGGCTGTTGTTAATGATAATAGCATCGTTTTGGTATATAACTTATTTGAAACCTCTCTAGTTTATACAAAGTAATTGTAGTTCGATTGCGAAACAAGTTCTTACAACAAGAGAGAAGAGGCCATGTGGATATAAGTGTCTTGCATAAATATACCACCACCCTGGCTCTGGTGATACTTGAACTCACAACCTATCTATTACACCACGGCAGTTGCTAATTTTAACATGTGTCTACAAATTTATTTTAGATCGATTGCGCAACAAGTTCTTACAACTTATATTAATCACTCTCGAGACCTCATTCCTGATGAAATCCATCGCCACGAGGGAGAGAGAAGAGGCAACGTGGAATTTAAATGCCTTGCATAAGGACACATTCGTAACGGCTCCAGTTGGGCTCGAACTCCAGACCTTTCGCACCTGAAGCGAGCGCGCATCCACTGCGCTATCACGACTTCCACTCCAACCTCTTTGTCATTGTCAGTTGACGGTGGAATTAATCGTTAATATCGCCAGAAAGAGGATGATACTGGATGATTTATTAAAACTTTTATACACATTGAGCGGCAATAAAATCGGTAAAGTATTCCCAATCAACATTTACAGAGGGCATATATACTATTAATAGAAACAGGAATACATCATCATTCTTAATATTTCCGAATATATGATGAATTCATGTTGTATACATTCTATTGGTTAAGAGAGTAAGTGCTAAATTCTTCTTGTGTATGATGCTAGCGCTACCCATTACACAGCTAGAAACTGTATCTACGGTGGTAGCTCATGTTGCTGTAGATGAATATGTTGAGTGCAAAGAATTAAGACTTTCCGAAGAGTGTTTTACGTTTATTTATCGTCGCTACCGGTTGCCCATATAAGCGACGCATCCTGAAGAGATTAGTCCTTTTAGATTTTTGGAGGATGGTGCAATGATACAGACAGAGACCCATTCCAGAGTCTCCTCTGGATCTTTTACGTGCACGGTGTACAACACCGACACGAGATATAGGCTTAATATCCCATCTGAAAGACTTGTTAATTTTATTAGGGTCAGACGGGGGATCGAACCTGCGATCCCTGGATTACCAATCCAGCGTATTACCACTGGACTACAGATCCGTCTGTTCCCAATCAGTACACGTGTGCTTTTTGGAGGATAGTGCAATGATACAGACAGAGACCCATTCCAGAGTCTCCTCTGGTTCTTTTACGAACACGGTGTAAAGCACCGACACAAGACCTCGGTTTAACGTCCCATCTGAAAGACTGTTAATTTTATTATGGTCAGACGGGGCATCGAACCTGCGATCCCTGGATTACCAGTCCAGCGTTTTACCACTGGACTACAGATCTGTCTGCAAATTTCCGAATTAGCTTGGTTAAGCTTATATGCTCAGTGACAGTAGCTGTGCAAATACTGTGACTAGCAAGTAGCGCTGGATACCTCAGACATTCCTGTGACTAGCATGTAGCGCTGGATACCTCAGACATTCTTGTTACTAGCATGTAGCGCTGGATACCTCAGACATTCTTGTTACTAGCATGTAGCGCTGGATACCTCAGACATTCTTGTGACTAGCAAGTAGCGCTGGATACCTCAGACATTCTTGTTACTAGCAAGTAGCGCTGGATACCTCAGACATTCTTGTTACTAGCCAGTAGCGCTGGATACCTCAGACATTCTTGTGACTAGCAAGTAGCGCTGGATACCTCAGACATTCTTGTTACTAGCAAGTAGCGCTGGATACCTCAGACATTATTGTGACTAGCAAGTAGCGCTGGATACCTCAGACATTCTTGTGACTAGCAAGTAGCGCTGGATACCTCAGACATTCTTGTTACTAGCAAGTAGCGCTGGATACCTCAGACATTCTTGTGACTAGCAAGTAGCGCTGGATACCTCAGACATTCTTGTGACTAGCAAGTAGCGCTGGATACCTCAGACATTCTTGTGACTAGCAAGTAGCGCTGGATACCTCAGACATTCCTAATACAGTCATGATCATGTTTTACATGTTCTATAATTCATCAAGACATTGTCATTATTTTTCCAAGTATGTTCATAATCATTACATCATTCTTCCATCCTCACCACGATTGCATATCATAATATTGTACTTGATGTATTGTAAATAATTACTAAATATGTTTAAAGCGACATTTCATCACAAAAAGTAAATAAAATGCATTTTTTCACGTATAAATACATGCTACTGCAAATTCTTCCGAATACATTCGAACACTAACATTGAATCAATAAACAGTGTTTTTGGGGTCAACAAGCTTTCAAAAGTGAAAGTAGGATTCATATAACGGTCATTCACACTCCTGAAATGACGTGTGTTTGGTTTGTCGTTGGAGTCGATACTAAACGCGCGATACTATCGTTTAGAGATAATTTAACTAAGATTAGTCTACAAATAAATATGCATAGGCACAACTGTGAGATATAACGATAAATCTGTATGATAAATCAGGCTATTCTATTTCAGAATACACGCATTGTATTACGCATGAATGTCGACCCTATTTACAGTATTGTGTTGTGTCAACAAAGCATGTATACGACGTTCGTTTATTTGTTGAAATAGTTATTGAGGCAAATATTAGACACACAAGTTATACAATATAATAGGACATTACATTCTGCAGACATTTGCATTTTCACCGATGTAGTGTCGCTTTAAATGCTATAGACGAGAAACTGTAAAGTTTAAGTCTTCATAAAGTGTGGCGTCGTCGTCTTCTTCTTCTGTGAGCGAAGCAGCAGAAGCAATACTGTCTTCCACATTCAATTTAAGAATATTATAATATATTTATAAACAGTTTCAAAATATGTTTAGGTCAACGATATAGATGGTAGTAGTGTTTATTAGTCAAGTCAAATCAAAGTTTTTATTGACATAAACATGTACATGTCCATTGCCAAGAAACAAGATTGGCGGTTACATACAAAGTCTACAGAATAGCATGATATATATAAGTATATTAGTGTAAGCTATCATTTTATTTAATCGCTTGGTCACCGGAATTTGTATTTTCACGAGTGACGTTGGGGTTTTTCTTTCACTGAGAATACATGTACTCAATCATTGATTGGTTGATTAATTGACTGATGGAAGTCGTGATAGCGCAGGTCTGGAAAGGTCTGGAGTTCGAGCCCCGCTGGAGCCGTTACGACTGTGCCCTTAGGCAATGCATTTACATTCCACTTTGCCTCTTCTCTCCCTCGTAGCTATAGATTCCATCAGGAATGAGGTCTCGAGAGTGATTAATATAAGTTGTAATAACTTGTTTCGCAATCGAGCTAAAATAAATGTGTATAAACTAAACATTGATGAACACTGAATTTTACTATTCATCAGTATGTTTCATCTGAGCGAGAAACAGTATACATTCTACCGTGGCCTTATTTCCATCGGTTTTCCAAGTTTTCAAACATCCTTTAACAACAGTACACAGTTTACCGCCAGCGCCATATAGTTTTGTCTTCCACGGCGAGGCACTGGTAATAACCTAATAATCACTATATACACGTACACACGTGTTTCTTATATAAACATAACCAATAGGCTGAGTAGTTTCATAGCATTTATTTATCATCAGATAAATTCATGCAAAGTCAAGCCATTGTATCAGTTCATTTATTTCAACTCGAAATGTCCCTTGTCCTTTGTCTATGTGATTTTTATCAATCTGAAATAGATAAGATATAAGATAAGATTTACTTTGAGTCGGTGAGACATAATTTATAACATGTTAACGTAAGCTCTATGGAGGTTTTGAACCAACAATACAAACAAGTGTACATATTTAGTAAAAGTATAACAGCTATGGAACAAAAATATAGAGAAGTGTATTAATACATAAAATAGGCAGATTTATATACAACATTTTTTTTCATATGTAAGTTTAAACTTTATTTATTGTACACGATTGCGAAACAAGCTTTAACAACTTCTATTAATCACTCGTGTTGGCGCAGATGAGAGCGCAAGTGTGCCATTCGTGTGGGAGAAAATCGGAGTACCCGGAGCAAACCCACATATCCGATCTGGCGACTACCGTACCATCTCACATACATCCCGGTGTACCAATAAGGGATCAAGTTGGAAGATATGAAAAGCGTAAGAAGGAGCTTACTTTAGACACATTGGTTGCATCACTATAGCGAAGCAAGTCCTTTCAACTGTATGGACTGTTCGCTCTCGAGACCTCTTTCCTGTTGGATTCCATTGTCACGTGGGCGAGAGAGAGAGAGGAGACTACTTAATGTTTAAACTTTATTTATTTTACAACGATTGCTAAGCAAGTTCTAACAACTTATATTAATCACTCTTGATGGCGCGGATGACAGCGTATATGTGGTCATTCGTGTGGGAGGAACCCGGAGGACGCGGAGAAAACCACCTGTCCGATCTGGCGACTACCGTACCATCCCACATACTTCCCGACTGGTGCCGGTAGAGAGACTACTAGGAATGTAGATTTAAGTATACCCAAAAGGCTCGCATATTAGCAAAATGCCAACACTCGTTTCATAAAAAGTGGTATGAAATTCCTATATATACATTGAGAGATAATAGGAAACTGAACCTATAAATAAGTGTATACTTGTTATGGAGAGAACGGACTTACAGTGTTGATGACGCTAGTATTTGCTGCTGGATGAACTCGAACCTCCTAAACCAAATCCTCCTCCGCCGAACAATAGTTGAATTATAAAGATGAAGAAAAACACTGGAATACAGTAATGAACATTGGAATACAGTAATGAACACTGGAATACAGTAACAAACACTGGAATACAGCAACGAATATTGGAATACAGTAACAATCACTGGAATACAGTAACAAACACTGAAATACAGTCATGAACACTGGAATACAGTAACAAACACTGACATATAGCAATGAACACTGGAATACAGTAAAAAACACAGAAATAGAGCAATGAACACTGGAATACAGTAACAAACACTGGAATATAGCAACGAACACTGGAATACAGTAACAAACACTGGAATACAATAACAAACACTGGCATACAGTAACACAAATTGGAATACAGTAAAAACACTGGAATACAGTAACAAACACTGGAATATAGCAATGAACACTGGAATACAGTAACAAACTCTGGACTACAGTAATGAACACTGAAATATAGTAACAAACACTATAATAGAGTAATGAACACTGAAATATAGTTACGAACACTGGAATATAGTAATGAACACTGGAATACAGCAATGAACACTGCAATACAGTAATGAATACTGCAATACAGTAATGAACACTGCAATACAGTGACGACCATTGAAATACAGTAACGAAAATTGGAGTACAGTAATGAACATTGGAATACAGCAACAAACACTGGAATACAGTAACAAACACTGGAATACAGCAATGAACATTGGAATACAGTAACAAACACTGGAATACAGCAATGAACACTGGAATACAGTAATAAACACTGGAATACAGCAATGAACACTGGAATAAAGCAATGAACATTGGATTGGAATACAGTAATGAACACTGGAATACAGCAATGAACACTGGAATACAGTAACGAACACTGGCATACAGTAACGAACACTGGAATACAGCAATGAACACTGGCATACATTAATGGACATTGGAATACAGCAATGAACACTGGAATACAGTAACGAACACTGGAATACAGTAATATACACTGGAATACAGCAATGAACACTGGAATACAGTACCAAACACAGGAATATAGTAATGAAGACTGGAATACAGTAATTAACATTGGAGTACAGTAATGAACATTGGTGTACAGTAATGAACAATGGAGTACAGTAATGAACATTGGAGTACAATAATGAACATTGGCATACAGTAACAAACACTGGAATACAGTAATGAACATTGGAATACAGTAACGAACACTGGAATACAGTAACAAACACTGGAATACAGTAATGAACATTGGAATACAGTAACGAACACTAGAATACAGTAACAAACACAGGAATACAGTAATGAAGACTGGAATACAGCAATGAACATTGGAGTACAGTAATGAACATTGGGGTACAGTAATGAACATTGGAATACAGTAGCAAACACTGGAATACAGTAACAAACACAGGAATACAGTAATGAAGACTGGAATACAGCAATGAACATTGGAGTACAGTAATGAACATTGGGGTACAGTAATGAACATTGGAATACAGTAATGAACATTGGAATACAGTAATGAACATTGGAATACAGTAATGAACACTGGCATACAGTAATGAAGACTGGAATACAGTAATTAACATTGGAGTACAGTAATGAACACTGGAATACAGTAGCAAACACTGGAATACAGCAATGGACATTGGAATACAGTAATGAACATTGGAGTACAGTAATGAACATTGGAGTACAGTAATGAACATTGGAATACAGTAAAGAACATTGGAATACAGTAATGAATATTGGAATACAGTAGCAAACACTGGAATACAGTAACGAACATTGGACTACAGCAATGACCATTGGAATACAGCAATGAACACTGGAATACAGTAACAAACACTGGAATACAGTAACAAACACAGGAATACAGTAACGAAGACTGGCATACAGTAATGGACATTGGAATACAGTAATGAACATTGGAATACAGTAACAAACACTGGAATACAGTAACAAACACTGGAATACAGTGATGAATACCGGAATACAGCAATGAACACTGGATTACAGTAACAAACACTGGAATACAGTAATGAAAATTGGAATACAGTAATGAACATTGGAGTACAGTAATGAACACTGGAATACAGTAGCAAACACTGGAATACAGTAAAAAACACAGGAATACAGTAATGAAGACTGGAATACAGTAATGAACATTGGAGTACAGTAATGAACATTGGAATACAGTAATGAGCATTGGAATACAGCAATGAACATTGGAATACAGCAATGAACACTGGAGTACAGTAATGAACATTGGAGTACAGTAATGAACATTGGAGTACAGTAATGAACATTGGAGTACAGTAATGAACATTGGAGTACAGTAATGAAAATTGGAATACAGTAATGAACATTGGAGTACAGTAATGAACACTGGAATACAGTAGCAAACACTGGAATACAGTGAAAAACACAGGAATACAGTAATGAAGACTGGAATACAGTAATGAACATTGGAGTACAGTAATGAACATTGGAATACAGTAATGACCATTGGAATACAGCAATGAACATTGGAATACAGCAATGAACACTGGAGTACAGTAATGAACATTGGAGTACAGTAATGAACATTGGAGTACAGTAATGAACATTGGAATACGCAATGAACATTGGAATACAGCAATGAACACTGGAATACAGCAATGAACATTGGAATACAGCAATGAACATTGGAATACAGTAATGAACATTGCAGTACAGTAATGAACATTGAAATACAGTAATGAACATTGGAATATAGTAATGAACATTGGCATACACTAACAAACACGTGAATACAGCAATGAACACTGGAATACAGTAACAAACACTGGAATACAGTAACAAACACTTTTTGTGTTGCGATGTAATGTCGCTTTAATGTAACCCATGTGGATTATAACGAACACACAGTTTATGTCAATATTGTGACAGACGGATCTGTAGTCCAATGGTTACCACGTTGGATTGGTAATCAAGGGATCGCAGGTTCGATCCCACGTCTAAAATTAACAGTCTTTCGGATGGGATTTTAAACCGAGGTCTCGTGTCGGTGTTTTACACCGTACACGTAAAAGAACCATAGGAGATTCTGGAATGGATCTCTGTCTGTATCATTGCACTATCCTCCAGAAATCTAAAATGACTAACGTCACTCATATGTGCAACCGGTAGCGACGATACATAAACGTAAAACACACACACTATAGTGCACACTTATGTATTAGGCCATTATCTGTATCTAGTGTTCATTAGAGATTATAAATCACAGACGGATCTGTAGCCCAGTGGTAAAATGCTGGACTGGTAATCCATGGATCGCAGGTTCGATCCCCCGTCTGACCCTAATAAAATTAACAGTCTTTCAGATGGGACGTTAAACCGAGGTCTCGTGTCGGTGCTTTACACCGTGCACGTAAAAGAACCAGAGGAGACTCTGTAATGGGTCTCTGTCTGTATCATTGCACTATCCTCCACCAATCTAAAATTACTAATCTCTTCAGGAGGCGTCGCTCATATGGGCAACCGGTAGCGACGATAAATAAACGTAAAACACACACACGGTTATAAATCTGTGTGGATGAACATCGTGACCAAAAACAAAGCGAAGTCAAATGTAGGTAATGCTAGATATTGACACAAAGCCTAGTTGAATAGATTCATTTCTTAGTGTCGATATATCTAAGGAAACATTGAACTAGAGTTTCATTACATCCGACATGATCAGATGAACACATGATCCCCTATATACTAATAACTAAAACTAATAACAATCTCACAATATATGATGAGTCCAAAGATTCCACCGCTACCAATGCCGCCGCCACCCCCGATCCCGCCGTATCCGCCACCCCCGAACCCGCCGTATCCACCGCCGTACCCTCCATACATCATCTGGTTGCCTCCGTACATAGCACCAGCGTAACTAACTGCAAGTCCGGCCACACATATGGCTGCTATGGATCCTAACGAGGACAGTTTACCCATTCTGAAATCTTCAACAATAGAGATTTCTCAAAACATAAAATGCAATTTTCTACACTGCTAATACTGCAACTGTAACATAATGTGGTCTTAACCCTTTCCCTCATAGAAGCACCACTTGACGCCATTACCAATACAACATGCATTGACAAGGTAGTAGCCAAACCAATGTCCATAATAAAGTCCAGAATCTCATGTATTCCCAGTAATATCTATGGAGGTGGGATAGATGTGGCGACTACTTATCCACTGCATGATAGCTAAATGGCTGTCGTTTGTATGGAGATATAATTGTATATTAACCTAAATCTCATGTAGTCCCAGTAATTTCTATGGAGGTGGGATAGATGTGGCGACTACTTATCCACTGCATGATAGCTAAATGGCTGTCGTTTGTATGGAGATATAATTGTATATTAATCTAAATCTCATGTAGTCCCAGTAATATCTATGGAGGTGGGATATATGTGGCGACTACTTATCCACTGCATGATAGATAAATGGCTGTCGTTTGTATGGAGATATAATTGTATATTAACCTAAATCTCTATGAAGGAAAGGGTTAATGGCTGTCGTTTGTATGGAGATATAATTGTATATTAACCTAAATCTCTATGAAGGAAAGGGTTAATGGCTGTCGTTTGTATGGAGATATAATTGTATATTAACCTAAATCTCTATGAAGGAAAGGGTTAACGTATCTCCACACAAAAAATACCAAACACGTTTGCAGTGAGTGAGACTCGCGCTGGTGATATCGACTTGCGGTCTGGCGTTTATTTATTTATTTACAGGCATGTTTAATATAAACACAATTTATGACATACAAATAATACGTATTAATGTTGTATACATATCCAATCCACCCTTTTTGAATTCCATATTGCCAAATAAGTTCGGACTGGGACAGTGTAAAAACCAGAGGTAAAAATTCATAGTTTGTTGTTTATGTAAAAAAAAACTCTGGAAAACTGTACCCCGGAGCCAAAAACACGCTATATAGAAAGTTCTATATTATGTAATGCATATACCCAAAACCACTATATAGAAATTTTTATCTTATGTAATGCATATCGCTTTTTTACACGTCTTCCCCTCCACATATATATATACTAACTGTGAAACTCCATCATACTATACAATGCAAGATAACAAACATGTTGAATAATCCATTTTCTTCTTCAAGCAACCATCCATAACTAGCCGAAAAGCACATTGAACATACACATCTATGCGAATCCGAATAGCTGTAATTATCGGTCGATCTCCACCTTACGATGTTTCGCCTAGAAGTGATCATGCTATACTTTTCCCGCTAAGAAAAATCTCGTGCCTTCACGCATGAATGGCACGCCTATATATTGCTCCGCGATCAATATTGTGCTTATGTCAACGTTAAGACATACGTTCTACACTAACGTGCAGAACTTCGAATTATATATTAGTGGAGGTATATCAGTTCATGAAGACATAAACTCACATGACCTAAATGCATTAACTAGATTTTTTAGATTTTATTCTTTATTTCAGTCTCACCAATGTCACATAACAAACACAGAGCATAGTTTACATATTTAAAACGTACATTGCCATTCAGAGTTAACTATATCTGTGTACTTAGAAACAACCAAGAAGAAAGATGCGTACATGTTATAGCTTGTATGTATGTATGTATGTATGTTCCATTAATGTCAAACCCCTTGCAGGGACCTAGACATGTTTTCCTTGGCAGGCTTAGCCGACCTAAGTGGTTAACCAGTACTAAGCAATGTGTGTGAGGCGCCTTGCTCAATGACACTACATACGTGGCCTGACCAAGTATCGAACCCGGAACCGTTCGATTCTAAATCCGACGTTATACCACTGGACCACGGACGCCACAGCATTTGGAGATATACACTCAACAACATTCCCAATCGGTCACATGGTATTTTATAATATTTGGAGCCAATTAAATTAAATAATCATACAATAAAAATATTTTCTTATTGTCATTTAATGCATTTTATCCGAAATGATGACACAACAAATCATGCATAACAATATGTAATAAAATATAACCAATAAGATAATATGAATATTGATATTATTTGGTTATTAGTTTGCTCCAAATACTGTAAAACACCAGGTGACCGATTAGCAATTTTGTTGAGTGTATAACTTAATGTTATTGCCTATATATGGGTTTCTATTTATCAGTTTAGCTACAGTTCTGAGTTCTCTTTCCAATAAAACATGTCTTCCATATGTAGCTTACCGTTAAATATAATTCCAAATTAAATATCCCAAATAGTGCAAGTTATAACTGGAATAGCTTCAAATTTTTTGTTTATTTAAGTTTATTTAACATCGCAACCAGGTTGACCATTTGAGCGACGGGAAGTTTACATAGCAACACCTTTCCTGGGCAGGCTCCAGCGGTTAACCAGTACTTGGTGCACCAACCTCCGTAAGAAACTGCCAACTGTTTTATATAAAGAGGCGTGAGAAGTGATGATATTATTACAGCTGTATACAAACCACACAACAACGGATGCTGTTCTAGGTGGTTAATATTCACGAACTCAAATATGTCCGTATTACATGCATTTTAGCGATTGGTTGGCACACCGTTCCATTAGCTTTGAATATAGAACAACAACTGGACACAGGCTCGTCCATTTAATGTGGTCATAGAATTAAAACTGGACACACACAGTTCCATTAACTTTGAATATAGAACATCCACGATGTGCCTTGTATATAATTCGTCTCAACATAATGATATAAGAATAAACGTGTGTCTATAAATACATACATGTACATTATGCACATTTTCCATTTCAACTTTTATATTACTAGTATTTATTATTATTCCATTTCGGAACTTGCTCATTTACACAAGAGAATATCAGAATATATTCAATTTAGTATAATAACTTTTGAATCAAGCTGTAGCCGTTACGATTGTGTCCAGCAAGGCTCTTAAATTCCACATTTCCTCGCGACGATGGATTTCATCAAGTTGTAAGAACTTGTTTCACAATCAAGCTAAGTTAAAATTGTACACACTAAAGAATGAATATATAAACTAAAATATAATATATTGTATTAATATATTTGAAATGTCAGTATACATTACAAGGTAATCTGACAGTCTAATTTCTACTCACCTTTGTGCGTATATTCTCTTGGGGGACTAAAGAATGAAATCACAAATCTATCATTTTATATTATATATCCTTTGTTCCCTACTTTCTTCATTTTTGCGGACACTGGTTAGGACAACTCATCGGGAATTCCAGCCCGTCGGCATGATTATTCACGTCATATCAGTAACCGCGTATCGTCATAAAGACTAATTTAACGGATGTTTTTAAAACACTCTGCTTTTATCCAATAAGCGTGTACGGATATCAGATCTGCGATACATAACCAGTATTATCGCGTTAATAAGGCCCGATTCTACCTACACTTGTTCTAGGAAATGTCCCCCACAACATGTGACAAGAAGGTACAAAATAACGTATCTGAATCATATATAATTATATTACAGCTATGTAGTTTTGATCGAATACAGTACAACATTCATTAAATCAAATTTGTCTTGTCTATTAAATTCATATCATAAATTATACAGTCCTGTATGTAAGTAATTCTTTATTTCTGTCTCATCCATATACATGCAATACACACATTATTACATTTCACAATACATCAGTATACTGCCGCTCAGTTATTGAGCTATAAGAGACTATCAATGTATACAACCATACTCGCCCATATGGTTCGCCGGAGGCGAGGGTAAATAAGCTCAATCATCATCATTAACCATGCGATGCATATGTGCACTCATCCAACTTTCATTTGCGTCACCTTCTTCTAACAATTACACTAATGTATAGGCCCTAGGTCGTGCATCTCTTGATGTAGGTCGAATGAATAGAGCCAACCTAACACATAAAAAAGTAACATCTTGCTGATTACGACCTATCCAAGAGATGTAAGGTCTACAACTACCAGATGCAAGCCAACTACAAAGACCTGCATATACTTAGTCTCTCTTGCAAGCCACCTACAAAGACCTGCATATACTTAGTCTCTCTTGCAAGCCAACTACAAAGACCTGCATATACTTAGTCTCTCTTGCAAGCCAACTACAAAGACCTGCATATACTTAGTCTCTCTTGCAAGCCACCTACAAAGACCTGCATATACTTAGTCTCTCTTGCAAGCCAACTACAAAGACCTGTATATACTTAGTCTCTCTTGCAAGCCAACTACAAAGACCTGTATATACTTAGTCTCTCTTGCAAGCCAACTACAAAGACCTGTATATACTTAGTCTCTCTTGCAAGCCAACTACAAAGACCTGTATATACTTAGTCTCTCTTGCAAGCCAACTACAAAGACCTGCATATACTTAGTCTCTCTTGCAAGCCAACTACAAAGACCTGCATATACTTAGTCTCTCTTGCAAGCCACCTACAAAGACCTGCATATACTTAGTCTCTCTTGCAAGCCAACTACAAAGACCTGCAGATACTTAGTCTCTCTTGCAAGCCAACTACAAAGACCTGCATATACTTAGTCTCTCTTGCAAGCCAACTACAAAGACCTGTATATACTTAGTCTCTCTTGCAAGCCAACTACAAAGACCTGTATATACTTAGTCTCTCTTGCAAGCCAACTACAAAGACCTGTATATACTTAGTCTCTCTTGCAAGCCAACTACAAAGACCTGTATATACTTAGTCTCTCTTGCAAGCCAACTACAAAGACCTGCATATACTTAGTCTCTCTTGCAAGCCAACTACAAAGACCTGCATATACTTAGTCTCTCTTGCAAGCCAACTACAAAGACCTGCATATACTTAGTCTCTCTTGCAAGCCAACTACAAAGACCTGTATATACTTAGTCTCTCTTGCAAGCCAACTACAAAGACCTGTATATACTTAGTCTCTCTTGCAAGCCAACTACAAAGACCTGTATATACTTAGTCTCTCTTGCAAGCCACCTACAAAGACCTGTATATACTTAGTCTCTCTTGCAAGCCAACTACAAAGACCTGCATATACTTAGTCTCTCTTGCAAGCCAACTACAAAGACCTGTATATACTTAGTCTCTCTTGCAAGCCAACTACAAAGACCTGCATATACTTAGTCTCTCTTGCAAGCCACCTACAAAGACCTGTATATACTTAGTCTCTCTTGCAAGCCAACTACAAAGACCTGTATATACTTAGTCTCTCTTGCAAGCCAACTACAAAGACCTGTATATACTTAGTCTCTCTTGCAAGCCAACTACAAAGACCTGTATATACTTAGTCTCTCTTGCAAGCCAACTACAAAGACCTGTATATACTTAGTCTCTCTTGCAAGCCAACTACAAAGACCTGCATATACTTAGTCTCTCTTGCAAGCCAACTACAAAGACCTGTATATACTTAGTCTCTCTTGCAAGCCAACTACAAAGACCTGCATATACTTAGTCTCTCTTGCAAGCCACCTACAAAGACCTGTATATACTTAGTCTCTCTTGCAAGCCAACTACAAAGACCTGTATATACTTAGTCTCTCTTGCAAGCCAACTACAAAGACCTGTATATACTTAGTCTCTCTTGCAAGCCAACTACAAAGACCTGTATATACTTAGTCTCTCTTGATAAATGATTTTTGTTTTATCATTTTTGTTGTTTACTTCCGGACAAGGCGTACGTGGTCCAATGGTAGAGCGTCGGATTTGGAATCGAACGGTCCGGGTTCGATACTCAGTCAGGCCACGTATGTAGTTTCATTGAGCAAGGCACCTCACACACATTGCTTAGAACTGGTTAACCGCTATGGCATGCCCAGAAAAACATTTATAGGTCCCCGCAAAGGGTTTGACATTAATAGTACATACACACAAGGTTGAAACTTGAGTTTTCCCCCAGTGCTCCTGATACTCTACAAGCCATTGCCACCCACTATACAAGAACACCTGCATTACGACAGAACTAGTCCACACCTTTCCAGTTTCACTCCACGTTCGCATATTATATTAAGTCTTCTTTTCGCCATTTAAAGTAGGAGGTTCTTGGTAATCTCCGTCGCATTGGTTTCACTCATTCTTAGATACAGGTTAATATAATCATGCTAGACACCCATAAGGTAAGCATTAGTAAGATGACAGACGAATAAAAACAATTGCAAACTAAACAATGTTACCGTCATCATAGCAGTCATAATCCAGGGATCGCAGGTTCGATCCCCCGTCTGACCCTAATATTAATCTTCCAGATGGGATACTAAACCGAGGTTTCGTGTCGGTGCTTTGCACCGTGCGCGTAAAAGAACCAAAGCAGACTCTGGAATAGGTATCTGTCTGTATTATTGCACTATCCTCCAACAATCTAAAGCGCCGACGCGACACCTCGGTATGTACGTCCCATCTGAAAGACTGTTTATTTTATTAGGGTCAGATGGGGGATCGAACCTGCGATCCCTGGATTACCAATCCAGCGTGTTACCACTTGACTACAGATCCGTCTGTAATGTGTATTATTATTTAATATGGCATATTTATAGTGCAGACGCACGTAACCATGGAGATTGTTATGCCACTTCCAGCTGTCAACTATTCGCGCATGGGCAACCACGGGTCTATACAACGGCATTATTGGAACCTGGACTAGTGTGACTGCTACCCGGATGTAACGAGAGTTACCGGTCATAACCCGGGTTAACATTACCGCTAAATATGAATAGTATAGATCATACAAACTCCATATAGAGGCTATGGACCGATTGATGCATCTGAATATAATGTTCAATTATATATCATAATATACGTACTATGTAGAATGTGCCACCTTTTCTATATTTTCATTTGTGTTTGTGACATTAAACTTTATTGCATACGTTACTATTAATAGTAACAAATTTAATGGTAGAAAAGCAAAATATCTGGTCGACGCGGGCAATATATTTCGATTTTCGGCTCTGCCGGGCCAATATCCGATATTGGCCCGCGCGTGCCGGGCCAATATTCGATATTGGCCCGGCACGCGCCGAGAAAGAATCACGAGCACGTGTCACAGGTAACAACAACATAGTAACTACATTGTGTAAACATGGCCGCCGAAGCAACACTAAAGTCGTTGTCTGACAGATTGTTGTCTCTTGACGGTAAAATGGCTGAGCGAAATAAGCAAATAACAGCAGAAGAAACATACGGCTATGTATAGAAAATGAAAAACGGACACACAACTCAAACTGGACTGAATAGGGCGTATGACTGGTTGAAATATGTTGTTGAACATCGCGATTTATCTGAGATACCACCTGAAGAATTAAACATGCTGATGGGGCCGTTAAGGTATGCAATACAGAAGTTATTAAACAGCTGCGGTGGGCCATTTGTGGATATATATATCCTCTCCATAGGGTGCGCCATTATCCACAAATGGCCCATCTCCGCGATTTAATAACCTCTAAGTATTGTTTTGTCAATAAATCATTGAACTTGAACTCAATAATGAGTTCAATAATTCATTTTTCATTTATTTATTGGCAGAAACGGCATCAATCAATGCCTTTGGCCATTTACATATTCAGTTACAAATATTGCCAGGACATACAACAATGTATAACACTTCAAGTACACACATACATACATATATCGAGCACAAAAGTAACAACATTTCAATTTGTATAACATGATTATTAAGAAGCAGTTCAATCTTCGAGGGATTGCTTTCTAAGTTCAAGAGCATCGTTTAAATATTTAGCGGTTTTGAGTATCACCTTTTTGTTCTGGGAGGACATAATGTTTGCAAATTTCTGAAGTGTTGGCCAATGTGTATCAACAAAATATTTCTTTCTAATATTTGCAAATTTTGGGCAACACAATAAAACATGATATTCAGATTCAATGGAATTGCATGAGCACAGTTTACAAATGCGGTCTTGCCTATTTAGTCCAGCATACCGCCCGAACTCAATTTCTAAATTATGTGAACAAACTCTAAAACGGCAAAGTTGCTTTCTAAGTATATTATTAGGAATAGTATCTAAATATTTCTCAAAGCAGAATTGTGTTTTAAATTGTCGATAATAGTCTAGCTTGGATACAGTCTGGATAGACGCATTCCATTCTTGAATATATTGGTCTCGAATTCTTTTTTTAAACATATTACCCAACTTAGCTGTATTAGGTGAACTTGGTAGACGAATTCTTTTTTTAAACATATTACCCAACTTAGCTGTATTAGGTGAACTTGGTAGATTCCCACTCTCTGTAATTATGAAGGAGAGAGCTCTAAATTATTGGGTTAGAATTATGAAAAATCAAGATATGCCAATGTATAGAGTTTATATTGAACAGTGTAATAGTGCAAACAATTCCTCATGGTCTAATCGAATTGTCTGGATACGGACACCTAAAATATGTTTGCAAAATTTAATATGTATTTTATCAATTTCTTTAAAATCATATATACCACATACATCCGCAGCATAGAGTAAAATTGGGACCACCATCGAATCAAAAAGTGATAGTTTTGTTCTAAGGTCGAGCTGAAATCTACCGAATATAGATAGCAGGTTGTTGTAAGCTCTTAACCGCTTGGTCGGAGAGTACTTTTACAGCATGTTTCATATTACCAGTATATGTAAAATACACACCAAGCTAAGAAAAAGTGTCAACAATATCCACCTTTTTGCCATCGATATACCATTCATTATTGTGATTTTGTTTTCTCATTTCGAATATGCAAATACAAAGAACAATTATTAGTAAAACCAAGTACGTAATAAGTGACTTAGTGTTTTAATTCATCTATAGCAACAGCCGTTGCTAATGAGTTCCGAGAAATTCCAAATTTGTATTTGAACAAGAACAAGCAATTTTTCAGATTTTAACAATAACTTCTCATCTACACACATACTCATTATAAAAGTATAATCATTTTATGACATAGAAGACGTATGTGTATGATCATATTACACGTAATATGGTATTGAAATAGATTATAAAGTAAAACAATATAACCACATTCAGAAAACTGTAACAGACTAATACTTTCTTACTATGGTGTGGTGTTATACGTGTATTTATCGTCGCTACCGGTTGCCCATATGAGCGACGCCTCCTGATGAGATTAATCATTTGAGATTTTTGGAGGATAATGAAATGATACAGATAGAGACCCACTCCAGAATCTCCTCTGGTTCTTTTACGTGCACGGTGTAAAGCGCCGACATGAGACCTCGGTTTAAAGTCCAAAGACTGTTAATTTGCTTAGGGTCAGACGGGGGATCCCTGAATTACCAGTCCAACAGATACAGATACGTCTGTAAACACACAAGAAATGAAATTCACCTCTTAAATAGAATTTATTTGACAGTCAACAGTTTTTATAACAAATAATAAATTATTTAATGTATGATTACCAGATGATGACAACAACTGAATACGTTTAAACTTTTAGCATACTAGGTAAAACTATGCATCAATGTAAAGTTGTCTAATATTTATATGTGTTGCAAATTAAAATTCAATCCGGGTTTGATCCTCGGGCCGAGAAGTATGTGAGATGGTACGGTGGTCGCCAGCTCAGACAGGTGAGCTTTCTCCGGGTACTCCGGTTTCCTCCCACACGAATGACCACATTTACGCTTTCATCCGAGTCAATGAGAGTGATTAATATAAGTTGTTAAAACTTGCGTCGCAATCGTTGTAAAATAAATAAAGTTTAAATAAACAAAAAAACAAAAAATTTAAAATGAAATTCATCTTCAACAATCTCATTGTGACACACTTCACATACACATTTATTTTAGCTCGATTGCGAAACAAGTTATTTCAACTTATATAAATCACTCTCGAGACCTCATTCCTGATGGAATCCATCGCCATGAGGGAGAGAGAAGAGGCAACGTGGAATTTAAATGCCTTGCCTAAGGGCACAATCGTAACGGCTCCAGTGGGGCTCGAACTCCGGACCTTTCGCACCTGAAGCGAACGCGCATCCACTGCGCTATCACGACTTCCACACTTCACATCGTCTCTCCCTTCGATTTATTCTGTTCTGTTCATATCTATGTTATAAGTATGCGTAGATTATGTGAATATGGTGACTAAAATCGATATGTATATTCCTTAGAAAGAAAGTTGGATTATTTAGAGGATAGTAAGCATAATTCTTGACAGATTATTAACAATATTATATTAATAACACTGGGCAAATGCATTCATAATAGCATACAGTTACTAAAGAGTCATGACGTTATAATCATGATATGCGGTAGCAATGATGAATAGACTGCATGTTATTTGTCAGTTGGTCATTTCCTTCCAAATAATGTCAAACCTAACTGTCACAATTATCGTGTATTGTAACGGTACCCGTCTTCGAGAAGTCGATTGACACGTACTCTGTTGGTTCATATTGCGTTACAAACGGCCTTTTAGCCTCCCAGTCTGTGTTTCTCACCAAGTCTAAATCGACATACACAAGCTGATCTTCATTCTGTGTAGTCTGTTTCGGAAATAAAAATTCCACTTATCATTAAATTAATAGCAATACATGAATTAATACATGAATTATATGACGTGTAATGTATTGTTAGTTGGAAAACAATTCTCTGTTACTTCAACCAACCAATCAAAAATGATTACGTCTTATTGCTAAATCTATTAAAGCGACGTTATATTGGTGAACACAATATTAATACATGAATTATATGACGTGTAGCGTATTGTATCCATTGTTAGTTGTAAAACAATTCTCTATTGCGTCATACAACCAATCAAAAAAGATTAGTTCTTCTTGCTAAATCTATTAAAGCGACGTTATATTGGTGAACAAAATATTAATACATGAATTATATGACGTGTAAGGTGTAAAGCATCGACAGGAGACCTCGGTTTAAAGTCCCATCTGAAAGACTGTTACTCTATGTGAAATCCTACTAACCCATTGGAGCATGTAGACCGCAACAACATCGTTTATTATTATTTGTGATGTAAGAAAGTCAAAAACTCACATTTCTGAAATGGATAATCTATATAATAGAAAGGTGAACAACACAGAGGTGAACAGACGGATCTGTAACCCGGTGGTAGCACGCTGGACTGGTAATCCAGGGATCGCAGGTTCGATCCCCCCTCTGACCCTAATAAAATTAAGTCTTTCAGGTGGGACGTTAAACCGAGGTCTCGTGTCGGTGCTTTACACCGTGCACGTAAATGAACCAGAGGAGACTCTGGAATGGGTCTCTTTCTATGTATCATTGCATTATCCTCCAAAATCTAAAATGACGGTCCGAGATTCGAATCCGGGTTGCATTGGTGAGAAGCGAATGCGCTAACCACTGCACTAACATGTATTACAATATTAGCGTTGTCGACTGGTTCTATACACATGGTGTACGTGTAATGCCATATAGCTTTGAATAGAGCAAGTATTAATTACTGGTTTCTGGTCCTCCGTTGCTGCTTTCCTGTCAGCTTTTGGTATCACGCATGCATACTCTGCTAGATCAATATCCTGTGCCACATTTTCTCCTTGGATGTTATTGAACACCGGTTCTGTGAGAAGCAAAAATAGACATATCAAGTGTAGCAATATTTGTTTTTAAACTTTCTTTATTGTTACAACGATGGCAAAGCAAGTTCTAACAACTTATATTAATCACTCTCGTTGGCGCGGATGAAAGCGTATATGTGGTCATTCGTGTGGGAGGAAACCGGAGTACCCGAAGAAAACCCACCTGTCCGATCTGGCGACCATCGTACCATCTCACATACTACGAACCAGGGTTGCATTGGTAAGAAGCGAGCGCGCTAACTACTGAGCTAATCCAACAGCAAGAACATAACGGCATAAGGCAATTGCTGGCCATAACATATGTTCTGATTTATTTTTGGATTTCGCGTAGCACCAACAGATAAGATTGTATAGCGACGTTCCAGCTGTAAGTGGCCCATCAGAGCATTATTGTGTCATGCACCCGGGTATAACCGCAGTCATTCCACAGGCCAGCTGGATGGCTACTCTAAGTGAGAGATTTAGACTCATTGTGATTCGAAATAATGGGCAACGATTACCATCTGATATTGTCACAAAGTTGTGCATGATAAGATTGCATCAGGGTTTTGTAAATGTTTAGGTTCATGTATAAATGTATCTCACACACTGAGATTACAGCAGCCCTCATAGCCCACTAAGCATCTAGTTATTATAATGGCGATACACTTTTAGATGATGGGTATTTTAATTTCCTTAGAAAACTCAGTCGTTCAAATGCATTTATGCTGTGGCGACTTTAAATAAACGTATTAGTTAGTTACGTATTTTGGGTACATTATTTTGAATAGTTAGTACACTTACCATCTACTTGAGGCACCATGATCCTACAATTGAAATATTGCAATTAGTAACATTAATATATCTATATATATAATTATAGCAATTAGAAAAGTAAACTCTAAACTCGACCTATAATGACTAAATAATAAATAATCAGAATTCGTCTACTTGCAATACTTCTAAATATTGTACCATAACGCTATACACTCTACTACACGGAGACCGGAATCTTAGCGATGATTGCAACGCAAACATAGTTCAAGCAGTCCAAAACTACATCCGGGAAAGCAGACGATTTTCATGAGCATCTGTTCACTAAAGTGTGGGACATGGAATTTAACCCCTCCAAATGTCAAGTTATCCACTTCACCAGAAGGAAGCATCCTATTCCCAGCAAATATAAACTCCATGGAGTCCTACTTGAGTCGGTCACCTCAGCCAAATACCTTGGCGTGGATATCTCAAATAACCTGTCGTGGGACACCCACATAAAAAGGTCAACAAAGAAAGCAAACCAAACATTTGGATTTCTACGTAGAAACCTCCAGGTCAAATCTGAACCCCTTAAGACCATGGCTTACCAGACACTAGTGCGACCCCAGCCTGAATATGGCTCCGAGATCTGGTCGCCCCATACCCAAACATTGATAGACCAAATTGAAGGTGTCCAGCGAAGAGCAGCCCGTTGGATAAAGGCTGACTTCTATCGTACCTCTAGTGTTACAGACATGCTACATTCCCTAAATCTACGCAGACTAGATCAACGGCGTATTGACAATAGGTTTTCCCTTATGCATAAAATGCATAATGCTCTTGTTGCTATTCCCATTGAAAATTACCTAGTTCCCCTCTCCCGTCCTGCTCGCCATTGTCATTCCTTAAGATATAGGTTAATTACAGCAACTACTGACTACTACAAGTTTTCCTTCTTTCCAAGAACAATCTATCATTGGAACCACCTCCCTCCTGACATTGTCCATCTCCCTACCATAGAGCAATTCAATACGGCAGTTTGCCATATTGAACATGCCAGTCCCTAGTTGTTCTGCGTAGCTGCTTTTAAACTTTTACCACAACTTATTTTCATTACCTTCTTAAATTATACTTTTAACTACTCATACTTTTAACTTCTTTGCGGTTTTTGACGCGCAACATGTCTACGTCCCCGCGAGGGGTTCGACACGGAAGATAGATAGTAGATAGATAGATAGATAGAAGTAGATAGATAGATAGATAGATAGATAGATAGATAGATAGATAGATAGATAGATAGATAGATAGATAGATAGATAGATAGATAGATAGATAGATAGATAGATAGATAGATAGATAGATAGATAGATAGATAGATAGATACATGTTGCATGCGTGTCTCTGCCATTGAACTATCCGAATGAATCTATCATATTCCTTGTTCTATCATTTCTTTTTTCTTCTGAGTCAATCTCAATTTCAACCTTCTAAATTAGTATGTACTTGTTTCATCCTTATTAATCTTATTATCTTATGGATATTCTAATTTACAGTTCATGATTAAAACGTTTACCTACCATTATTTCAAATTTGAATTAATAGTTTAGAAAATAGTACAACACTGTCATATCACAATTGCATTCAGTACCTTGCTACATGAGAAGACCTCTATAAGCTATAATAGCTTTCGGTTCTAATCCCTTTTCATTCATGTATCTAACTTTTGTGTAAACTGTATATTTGTATAATGCTGTATGATTTGAAATAAACTATGTTTAAACTAAACTCGACCCCACATTGTTAGCCACACTTGCTGCTACTGTTAACTTATTTACTATTATGCATGGTTATATACATATTTAGACTTCATTAAAGAAGACAGATTTAGAATGGCGTTGACAAAATTCCGAACCTCATCCCATGATTTAGCTATCGAACGTGGAAAATATCAAAACATACCCAGAAATCAAAGAATATGTATATATTGCAATACATGCATGATAGAAAGTGAATATCATTTCATTCGTGTCCGAAATTTAGTGATCTTAGACAGAAATATGTATTACTATACATGGCTAACTATTAATAAATTCACTAATTTAATGTCACAAAAACCAAAATCCATTGGTAGAAATTTAGCAAAATATATATATTTCGCAAATGTATATAGAAACTAAAATTAGTATAAGTAGAGAGTATATTAACATATTGCTCTTTTGTAAATCCATGTCGTTACCTACATGTATACATGTACTTGCTATAGACATTGTATCGATGTTTAATGCAATAAAGGTATTGTATCGATGTTTAATGCAATAAAGGTATTGTATCGATGTTTAATGCAATAAAGGTATTGTATCGATGTTTAATGCAATAAAGGTATTGTTGTTGTTGTTGTTGTCGTCGTCGTCGTCGTCGTCGTCGTCGTCGTCGTCGTCGTCGTCGTCGTTGTTTCATTTCTTTTTTCTTCTGAGTCAATCTCAATTTCAACAATCTAAATTAGTATGTACTTGTTTCATCCTTATTAATCTTATTAGTATGTGAAGCTCCAATATATGATTCTTGTACATGTACATGTGGGTGTTTGATGAACATAATTATATACGATGGACATTAGGAGCCAAAGGGGTGCGATGATTCTACATAGAACTTGATATTCAGGTAAGCATCTTTCATAAGTGGTGTACTTATGTTGACAGTTTGCGATTTCTTGTTTATAAATACATGTTTACCTTTCTGGGCCAACACTGGTCCAATGGAAAGAATGATACGTAGCGTTATTTTACCTAGTTCTGAACATTGACAATAACTCGTTATGTCAAGACTAAACGGTATGTTATTAGTTTGATCCAAGTACTGTAAAACACCAGGTGACTGAATAGGAATTTCGTTGGGTGCTTACATAATGCTGAACTACTGCTATTTACAGGATTACATATTATATTAAATGAGTTTATATCAGATTATGTGACTTACGGTTTTCTACGTTTAACTTCTATCTGTTGTGAGCCATTCCTCTCCAGAGACGCATTGTGTCGGTTTTTCCGCAACACAAGCAACACTGTGATCGCAATAATCGTTACCAAGGCAATAAACACACATCCAACAACTGGCCAGGCGACTGACAACTGGCTGTCATAACTGTAAGATTCAGGGACTTGTTTCTGTGAGGCGTCTGAAACAAAGTATCACAAACATGTAGCTGCACTTAAACTTCATAGAATATGAATATGTATCTACACTCATCATTATCATCATCACCATCATCATCATCATTATCACAATCATCATCTCATCATCACAATCATCATCAATCATCACCACCACCACCATCATCATCATCATCAACATTATCATCATCATCATCAACAACAACAACAACAACAACACTAACACCATCATCATCGTCGTCCCCTTCGTCGTAATCATCATCAACACCATAATCATCATCATCGTCGTCGTCCTCTTCTTCGTCATCATCATCATCATCAACATCATCATCAACAACATAAACATCATCGTCATCGTCGTAGTCCGCTTAGTCATCAACACCATCGTCATCGTCGTAGTCCGCTTTGTCATCAACATCAACACCATCGTTATCATCGTTGTGGTCGTTAATTATTTACCTTTTACTACCAGCGTGATGGAACTGGTTATGTTTCCGCCAATGGTGTTACTAGCGCTGCATGTGTAAACTTGGGCATGATCCATGGTCACGTTCTGTAGATGAAGTTCTAAGTACTTGAATCTGCTAGTTGCTATAGAAACATTACAATTACTATAGCAAGAAATAAATATAGTCTTAATGTAATAATAACCTTAGATCAGAAGTAACGGTCTGTTCTATTGGATGTCTATTTTTAGATTAGAAGTAACAGTCTGTGCTAGTGGATGTCTATTTTTAGATCAGAAGTAACGGTCTATGCTATTGGATGTCTATTTTTAGAACCAATCATAACAATCAATACAACTGACTTGATGTATGGGTTGCATTCTGTCCGTCGAACTGCGTTTTGGTTGTTTATATTACAAATACATTTATTTAAAACTATTTCGTTATAACTCGAACACAATCTTATGATGTGGGGATAGGAGGAATTAGTATTGTTTTCGATATATACCGTTTTAAAATAAACATTTACACTTTTAATAGTTCGTAATGCAAAATAGTATACATTTTTTACTGGAGGAATGTTTTCAAAAATACAGATAACACAAATATATGGCACAATAGATTTACATTAGAAACCTGCTGATTAGTTTATACAAATTTATTTTAGCTCGATTGCGAAACAAGTTATTTCAACTTATATAAATCACTCTCGAGACCTCATTCCTGATGGAATCCATCGCCACGAGGGAGAGAGAAGAGGCAACGTGGAATTTAAATGCCTTGCCTAAGGGCACAATCAGTGGGCCTCGAACTCCGGACCTTTCGCACCTGAAGCGAACGCGCATCCACTGCGCTATCACGATTTCCACGACCTGTTTATTCAATCACTAGAACCGTGTTACTACTGTGTCACACTGAAGCATGTCTCTGTGGCATCCTTATAGCCTGGGAACAGGCGTCGATATATTTTGCCTGTTCAGTCAAATAAATATGTTTTAACACCGAGACCATTAATTGGGCCGTATTGATTTTGCCAGAAGTTAAACAATACAAATTTGACAGACTTGAACCTTAGGCAATACATTAAAAAGTTCGCTCTGTTCAATCTCTCAGGATGAGGTCCGAAGAGGGATTAGACCAGCCTGTCGATTTCTCACTAATTCACTGCTGACAAAATTATCAGAAACGAAATACACCCAATTAATGATCTAAGTGTTAAAATATTATATGTATATGACTGACCATGCAAAATATATCAATGTGTGTTCCCAGGCTAGGACTAGACTAAAGTTGTATGAAATACGTTTTCGCGAAGAAGGTTAAAAACATGGGATTTTCATCTTATTATTCCTGGATTGGTAGATAGGATCGTTTCATGTTTGAAGCTATATAATTATTAGAATACAACATTTTGAAGGATGCTACATTCCTGTACTTTTTGTATAATTATACTGTCTTCGTGGCCTAGTGGTTAAAGCGTCCGCCTACGGAGCGGTAGGAGCGAACCTCGTCAGGGGTTCGTTCTGATATGGCCGGTTCGTGAGCCGCCAGCTAGTTAAACAATGGTTACAGAGTGCCTTGCCTACTAGCCTGGCGCCTGGCATACGGCATAGGAGTCGGGAAGTACTGATGTTCATAAAAAGAGGTGTCTCACGAGTCAGAAATGACTGGCCCTTTAAATAGGGGTAACACTATAATAAACACAAACACACTATAGTATTATTTTGAGATTGTGTAATGCATTAATTATAATCATAAAGATTCCATTGTACCAGGAACCACAGGAATTTCATATGTTATCCATAAGCCACCAATGGTCTCGTACATCTATCCTAGGACACCACCCTCTATTAAAAATCTTAGGATAGAAATACGAGACCTTTGGTGGCTTATGGATACAACTTTAATAGAGGGGGTGTCCTAGGATAGAGGTACGAGACCTTTGGTGGCTTATGGATACAACTTTAATAGAGGGGGGTGTCCTAGATAGAGGTACGAGACCTTTGGGGCTTATGGATACAACTTTAAGAGGGGGTGTCCTAGGATAGAGGTACGAGACCTTTGGTGGCTTATGGATATAACTTTAATAGAGGGGGGTGTCCTAGGATAGAGGTACGAGACTTTGGTGGCTTATGGATACAACTTTAATAGAGGGGGTGTCCTAGGATAGAGGTACGAGACCTTTGGTGGCTTATGGATAAATATTTAATAGAGGGGGTGTCCTAGGATAGAGGTACGAGACATTTGGTGGCTTATGGATAAATATTTAATAGAGGGGGTGTCCTAGGATAGAGGTACGAGACATTTGGTGGCTTAGGGATACATATTTAATAGAGGGGGTGTCCTAGGATAGAGGTACGAGACCTTTGGTGGCTTAAGGATTAAATTTCAAGTTCCTGTGCAGGAACATAGAATCAAAGAGATCCTGATTTTACATAGAGCCTTACTTCTGAGATTTATTTACAACACATATCGTAACTGATTTATGTTTATACAGTGAGACACTCTAGTCAGTTACAGACGGATCTGTTGTCCAGTTGTAACACGCTGGACTGGGAATACAGGGATCGTAGGCTCGATCCCCCATCTGACCCTAATACAATTAACAGTCTTTCGGATGTGACTTTAAACTGAGGTCTCGTGTCGGTGTTTTACACCGTGCACGTAAAAGAACCAGAGGAGACTCTGGAATTGGTCTATGTCTGTATCATTGCACTAACCGTCAAAATTCTAAAATGACTAATCTCTTCACGAAGCGTCGTTCATATGGGCAACCGGTAGCGACGATAAATAAATGTAAAACACACACATTAGTCAGTTACTTCTCCTGAATACTCCCTAACAGAAGATGGGTCCTATTAAGTGGTTCCCTCTGTTTTTATCGTTGTTTCCTTTGCACAACATGCTTCCAATATTCATCCAGGTTCTCATCTAATTATTAATAAATAACTACATCTCGACAGATATCCTACAATATATCCAATGGATACTTATCTGTAAACAATTATAATAATAATTAATTAACATTTTTTTTGGATAAAATCATATTTATCTTAACGCAACATCTGTTTAGGAAACCAGTAAAAACACAGGATTCTAACTAAGAGGACCTACCTACATTTTGGGATAAATCGGAATTTATCTGCCAAGGGAGCCTAGGTAATAGAAAACACAGAGATGCTAGAAAACACATTGCAGTGTGTGTATCCATGCTTATATATACCATGGAAGCAGTGGTTTATCAACTAACAGACGGGTATGTAGTCCAGTGATAACACTCTGGACTGGTAATCCAGGGATCGCAGGTTCGATCCCCCGTCTGACCCTAATAAAATTAACAGTCTTTCAGATCGGATGTTAAACCGAGGTCTCGTGTCGGTGTTTTACACCGTGCACGTAAAAGAACCAGAGGAGATTCTGGAATGGGTCTCAAAATCTAAAATAACTAATCTGTTCAGGAGGCGATGCTCATATGGGCAACCGGTAGTGACGATAAATAAACGTAAAAACACACACAGTTTATCACCTTTTATTCACTAAAGTGCGAGAGGACTTCATGGCGTAATGATTACGGTCGTTGACTTCAACTCAATTGCCCCATACCGCTGTAAGTTCGAATCCCACTGGGGTTTCGAATTATATCATATGACGACGCTATACAGCTGCCTTACGGATGCACGGTGGTTCTATCCGGGTGCCCGTGAAATAGTGATCGGAAGGTGCATGGGTCTTCCTCCACCCAATAATAATTGGACAGTCACTATGTGTCACAGACTGTTGGTGTGACTTTAAGCATCCAATACAAAACAAAAAGCACATATAGTGAAGTGTTTGTTCATTATAGTGTCACCCTTAGTTAAAGGGCCACCCATTAATGACTTATGAGACCACACTTTTTTATGAACACCAATACTTCCTGGATCCTATGTTTGTATGTCAGGCGCCAGGCTGGTAGGCAATCGGGCACCATTATTTAACTAGCTTGCGGCTCACAAACCAGCCATATAAGAACGCTCCCATGACGCTTCCAACCTTCGACATCCCGCACCATAGGCGGACGCCTTAAGCACTAGACCACTGAGATATATATGCATGTACCCTGGACTTATAGGTTAAATAAACTGTATACATGTGTCTATATAAACAGGGGAACCATACAAGTAACATTCATCTTACTACTGATTTCGCCCGTTTCATTCCGCCATGTAATAGATGACAATGGATTGCTGTCAACTGCACAGTTAATCATTACGGTATCCCCGATATATACCGTTCTGCTCTTATGTCCCGCAATCGACACGACTGGTGTATCTGTAATGTTGAGAATAGCCATAGTCGTCTCACAAATCTCGTTGTCGAGTGATTATCGACCGGGCACGTGCAGGGCTCGTGTTCTATTTTATACTTCACCGAGGTATATTCATGCAGCCTGGTTTCGTGACCATTTCATATATTTACTCCGTTTTTTTAATATAATTAAATCTACAAGAGGGGCATCCGTGGCCGAGTGGTTTAGGTCATTGACATCAAATCACTTGGAGGTTCGCCGTATGACCATAGCTGTTGGGGCGACATTAACAACAGCGATCAAAATCAAACAAAATATCTACTAGAAATATAAACACACCAACTATACAGTCATACCTGGGCAATAGACCGGATAAAGATGACCATCGTTTTACTTGTACAATCAAACCTGGGCTACAGACCGTATAATGATGACCTTCATTTTACATGTACAATCAAAACTGGGCCATATACCGGATTAAGACGAGTATCATTTTACTTGTACACTGAAACCTGTGCTATAGACCGGATAAAGATGACCATCATTGTACTTGTACAATGAAACCTGGGCTATAGACCGGATAAAGATGACAATCATTTTACTTGTACAATCATACCTGGGCTACAGACCGGATAAAGATGACCATCATTTTACTTGTACAATCAAACCTGGGCTATAGACCGGATAAAGATGACCATCATTTTACTTGTACAATCAAACCTGGGCTATAGACCGGATAAAGATGACCATCATTTTACTTGTACAATCAAACATGGGCTATAGAACGGATAAAGATGACCATCATTTTACTTGTACAATCAAACCTGGGCTATAGACCGGATAAAGATGACCATCAGTTTACTTGTACAATCACACCTGGGCTATAGACCGGATAAAGATGACCATCATTTTACTTGTACAATCAAACTTGGGCTATAGACCGGATAAAGATGACCATCATTTTACTTGTACAATCAAACATGGGATATAGACCCGATAAAGATGACCATCATTTTACTTGTACAATCATACCTGGGCTATAGACCGGATAAAGATGACCATCATTTTACTTGTACAATCATACCTGGGCTATAGACCGGATAAAGATGACCATCATTTTACTTGTACAATCAAACCTGGGCTATAGACCGGATAAAGATGACCATCATTTTACTTGTACAATCAAACCTGGGCTATAGACCGGATAAAGATGAACAATTGACTGTAACTCAAGTCCATACACTTACATGTAATATTCGCCGAGTATGCTGCAACTAATTGCAGTTTAGGGAACGCTGAATTTTCAACCCCACATCTTATATTACGACCATTGTCTTCTCGTGTCAGATTCACCAACAGAACCTAAAATATACGACAGGAATAGTAATAAGTAACATCTGTTCAGTCCATCCTTGGCTAGCAACATGATTGAGTTCTATACTTTTTAACTATCAATGAAAACATGTACAAATGAATACGTCCACCCGTGGCTAGCAACATGATTGAGTTCTATATTAATTGTGTACTATCAAAGACAACACGTACCACTGAATACGTCCACCCGTGGCTAGCAACATGATTGAGTTCTATATTAAGTTAGTACTATCAAAGACAACACGTACCACTGAATACGTCCACCCGTGGCTAGCAACATGATTGAGTTCTATATTAATTGTGTACTATCAAAGACAACACGTACCACTGAATACGTCCACCCGTGGCTAGCAACATGATTGAGTTCTATATTAATGTTGTACTATCAAAGACAACACGTACAACTGAATAACTCTATCCGTGGCTAGCAACATGATTGAGTTCTATATTATTTTTGTACTATCAAAGAAAACACGTACCACTGAATACGTCCACCCGTGGCTAGCAACATGATTGAGTTCTATATTTGAACTATCAAAGAAAACATGCACCACTGAATACCTCCATCCGTGGCTAGCAACATGATTGAGTTCTATATTTGAACTATCAAAGAAAACATGTACAACTAAATACGTCCATCCGTGGCTAGCAACATGATTGGGTTCTATATTAATTTTGTACTATCAAAGAAAACACGTACAACTGAATACGTCCATCCGTGGCTAGCAATATGACTGGGTTCTATATTAATTGTGTACAATTAACGAAAACACGTACAACTGAATAAGTCCATCCGTATGTAGGAGTATGTGTGTCGTATAGCCTCTCCGTTGGTATCCGTGCTATGTTCTTGAGTCCTTTCCACTCTACACGACTTTTAGGATTCGATTCACTCACACTGCACTTCAGTGCCAGTTCCGTATCGCCATTGGCATTGTTCTTCTTCGTGGTTTCTGTGAGATTGACTGTCAGAGGTGCAACTGGAGAAGAAGATATGCAGATGAAACTCAACTACGCACGTTTATTGGGATCATTTTTGTTTTATGTTTATTTATCGTCGCTACCGGTTGCCCATATGAGCGATGCCTCCTGAAGAGATTAGTCATTTTAGATGTTTGGAGGATAGTGCAATGGTACAGACAGAGACCCATTCCAGGGTCTCATCTGGTTCTTTTACGTGCACGATGTAAAGCATCGACACGAGACCTCGGTTTAAAGTTCCATATGAAAGACTGTTAATTTTATTAGGGTCAGACGGGGGGTCGAACCTGCGATCCCTGGATTCCCAGTCCACCGTGTTAACCACTGGACTACGTATCCGTCTGTAGATTCGGATAAGCTTAATGATAATGGATACACATTCTGAATTTTAAAGGCAGAATATAATGGTGGTACCACACTGTTTTAAAATTAATTCGAGATTAGCAGGAATTCGATTTAAACACAAGTCTTGATAGCGCAGTGGATGGGCGTTCGCTTCTGATGCGAAAGATCCGGAGTTCGAGCCCTGCTGGAGCCGTTACGATTGTACCCTTAGGCAAGGCATTTATATTCCACTTTGCCTCTTCTCTCTCCCTCGAATGAGGTCTCGGGAGTGATTAATATAAGTTGAAAGAACTTGTTTCACAATCGAGCTAAACTATATTTGTATACAGTCAAACCTGTCTTAAGCAGCCAGTGAAGGGAATCACAGAAAGTGGCTGCTTAACACAGGTGTCTGCTTAATATAGATCAAATGTATAATAAAACCTTATATTGGGAATCTGGAAACTGGCTGCTTAATACAGATTGGCTGCTTAATAGAGGTGACCACTAACACAGGTTTGACTGTAAACATATAAAAATTAGCAACTTCCGTGGTGTAATGGATAGGCTGTGAGTTCAAGCCTCATCAGAGCCAGGGTGGTGGTATCCTTAAGCAATACATTTATATCCACATGGCCTATTCTCTCTCCCGCATGGCGATGGTATCCATCATGAGGTATCCTTAAGCAATACACTTATATCCACATGGCCTATTCTCTCTCCCGCATGGCGATGGTGTCCATCAGGAGGTGTCCTTAAGCAATACACTTATATCCACATGGCCTATTCTCTCTCCCGCATGGCGATGGTTTCCATCAGGAGGTATCCTTAAGCAATACACTTATATCAACATGGCCTATTCTCTCTCCCGCGTGGCGATGGTGTCCATCAGGAGGTGTCCTTAAGCAATACACTTATATCCACATGGCCTATTCTCTCTCCCGCATGGCGATGGTTTCCATCATGAGGTATCAAGGGCGATTAATCTAATGCTGTACAAAGTTCAAATTTGTATTATTTTAACCCTTTCCTTCTTAGAGATTTATGTTAATATACTATATAGAACTATCAAAGAAAACACGTATCACTGAATACGTCCCCCGTCCATGGTTAGCAACAAAGGTGTTGGTGCATTATACTAGTCCTATGATAGAGGTACAAGGTTGATGGTGCATTATACTAGTGGGGGTCCTATGATAGAGGTACAAGGTGCTTAGTGCATTATACTAGTGGGGGTCCTATGATAGAGGTACAAGGTTGATGGTGCATTATACAAGTGGGGGTCCTATGATAGAGGTACAAGGTTGTTGGTGCATTATACTAGTGGGGGTCCTATGATATAGGTACAAGGTTTTTGGTGCATTATACTAGTGGGGGTCCTATGATAGAGGTACAAGGTAGTTGGTGCATTATACTAGTGGGGGTCCTATGATATATGTACAAGGTTTTTGGTGCATTATACTAGTGGGGGTCCTATGATAGAGGTACAAGGTGTTTGGTGCATTATACTAGTGGGGGTCCTATGATAGAGGTACAATGTTGTTGGTACATTATACTAGTGGGGGTCCTATGATATAGGTACAAGGTTTTTGGTGTATTATACAAGTGGGGGTCCTATGATATAGGAACAAGGTGTTTAGTGCATTATACTAGTCCTATGATAGAGGTACAAGGTTTTTGGTGCATTATACTAGTGGGGGTCCTATGATAGAGGTACAAGGTGTTTGGTGCATTATACTAGTGGGGGTCCTATGATAGAGGTACAAGGTGTTTGGTGCATTATACTAGTGGGGGTCCTATGATAGAGGTACAATGTTTTTGATGCATTATACTAGTGTAGCAGGATAGAGGTACAAGGTTGTTGGTGCATTACACTAGTGGGGGTCCTATGATAGAGGTACAAGGTTGTTGGTGCATTATATATAGTGGGGGTCCTATGATATAGGTACAAGGTGTTTGGTGCATTATACTAGTGTACCAGGATAGAGGTACAATGTGTTTGGTGCATTATACTAGTGGGGGTCCTATGATAGAGGTACAAGGTTTTTGGTGCATTATTCTAGTGGGGGTCCTATGATAGAGGTACAAGGTTTTTGGTGCATTATACTAGTGTACCAGGATAGAGGTACAAGGTTTTGGTGCATTATACAAGTGGGGGTCCTATGATAGAGGTAAAAGGTTTTTGGTGTATTATACTAGTGGGTGTCCTATGATAGAGGTACAAGGTTGTTGGTGCATTATACTAGTGGGGGCCCTATGATAGAGGTACAAGGTGTTTGGTGCATTATACTAGTGTACCAGGATAGAGGTACAAGGTTTTTGGTGCATTATACTAGTGTACAGGATAGAGGTACAAGGTTTGTGGTGCTCTAGGGAGGTATATGATAGAGGTACAAGGCTTGTGGTGTCTGGGGAGGTATATGATAGAGGTACAAGGCTTGTGGTGTCTAGGTATAGGATAGAGGTACAAGGTTTGTGGTGTCTGGGGAGGTATATGATAGAGGTACAAGGCTTGTGGTGTCTGGGGAGGTATATGATAGAGGTACAAGGCTTGTGGTGTCTGGGGAGGTATATGATAGAGGTACAAGGCTTGTGGTGTCTGGGGAGGTATATGATAGAGGTACAAGGCTTGTGGTGTCTGGGGAGGTATATGATAGAGGTACAAGGCTTGTGGTGTCTGGGGATATATGATAGAGGTACAAGGCTTGTGGTGTCTGGGGAGGTATATGATAGAGGTACAAGGCTTGTGGTGTCTGGGGAGGTATATGATAGAGGTACAAGGCTTGTGGTGTCTGGGGAGGTATATGATAGAGGTACAAGGCTTGTGGTGTCTGGGGAGGTATATGATAGAGGTACAAGGCTTGTGGTGTCTGGGGAGGTATATGATAGAGGTACAAGGTTTGTGGTGTTATACTAGAGTGCATTATACTAGGTATAGGATAGAGGTACAAGGCTTGTGGTGTCTGGGGAGGTATATGATAGAGGTACAAGGCTTTTGGTGTTCTGGGGAGGTATATGATAGAGGTACAAGGCTTGTGGTGTCTAGGTATAGGATAGAGGTACAAGGCTTGTGGTGTCTGGGGAGGTATATGATAGAGGTACAAGGCTTGTGGTGTCTGGGGAGGTATATGATAGAGGTACAAGGCTTGTGGTGTCTGGGGAGGTATATGATAGAGGTACAAGGCTTGTGGTGTCTGGGGAGGTATATGATAGAGGTACAAGGCTTGTGGTGTCTGGGGAGGTATATGATAGAGGTACAAGGCTTGTGGTGTCTGGGGAGGTATATGATAGAGGTACAAGGCTTGTGGTGTCTGGGGAGGTATATGATAGAGGTAAAAGGTTGTGGTGTCTGGGGAGGTATATGATAGAGGTACAAGGCTTGTGGTGTCTGGGGAGGTATATGATAGAGGTACAAGGCTTGTGGTGTCTGGGGAGGTATATGATAGAGGTACAAGGCTTGTGGTGTCTGGGGAGGTATATGATAGAGGTACAAAGCTTGTGGTGTCTGGGGAGGTATATGATAGAGGTAAAAGGTTGTGGTGTCTGGGGAGGTATATGATAGAGGTACAAGGCTTGTGGTGTCTGGGGAGGTATATGATAGAGGTAAAAGCTTGTGGTGTCTGGGGAGGTATATGATAGAGGTACAAGGCTTGTGGTGTCTGGGGAGGTATATGATAGAGGTACAAGGCTGTTGGTGTCTGGGGAGGTATATGATAGAGGTACAAAGCTTGTGGTGTCTGGGGAGGTATATGATAGAGGTACAAAGCTTGTGGTGTCTGGGGAGGTATATGATAGAGGTACAAGGCTTGTGGTGTCTAGGGTGGTATATGATAGAGGTACAAGGCTTGTGGTGTCTGGGGAGGTATATGATAGAGGTACAAGGCTTGTGGTGTCTAGGTATATGATAGAGGTACAAGGCTGTGGTGTCTGGGGAGGTATATGATAGAGGTACAAGGCTTGTGGTGTCTGGGGAGGTATATGATAGAGGTACAAGGCTTGTGGTGTCTGGGGAGGTATATGATAGAGGTACAAGGCTTGTGGTGTCTGGGGAGGTATATGATAGAGGTACAAGGCTTGTGGTGTCTGGGGAGGTATATGATAGAGGTACAAGGCTTGTGGTGTCTGGGGAGGTATATGATAGAGGTACAAGGCTTGTGGTGTCTGGGGAGGTATATGATAGAGGTACAAAGCTTGTGGTGTCTGGGGAGGTATATGATAGAGGTACAAGGCTTGTGGTGTCTGGGGAGGTATATGATAGAGGTACAAGGCTTGTGGTGTCTGGGGAGGTATATGATAGAGGTACAAAGCTTGTGGTGTCTGGGGAGGTATATGATAGAGGTACAAGGCTTGTGGTGTCTGGGGAGGTATATGATAGAGGTACAAAGCTTGTGGTGTCTGGGGAGGTATATGATAGAGGTACAAGGCTTGTGGTGTCTGGGGAGGTATATGATAGAGGTACAAGGCTTGTGGTGTCTGGGGAGGTATATGATAGAGGTACAAAGCTTGTGGTGTCTGGGGAGGTATATGATAGAGGTACAAGGCTTGTGGTGTCTGGGGAGGTATATGATAGAGGTACAAGGCTTGTGGTGTCTGGGGAGGTATATGATAGAGGTACAAGGCTTGTGGTGTCTGGGGAGGTATATGATAGAGGTACAAGGCTTGTGGTGTCTGGGGAGGTATATGATAGAGGTACAAAGCTTGTGGTGTCTGGGGAGGTATATGATAGAGGTACAAAGCTTGTGGTGTCTGGGGAGGTATATGATAGAGGTACAAGCTTGTGGTGTCTGGGGAGGTATATGATAGAGGTACAAGGCTTGTGGTGTCTGGGGAGGTATATGATAGAGGTACAAGGCTTGTGGTGTCTGGGGAGGTATATGATAGAGGTACAAGGCTTGTGGTTCTGGGGAGGTATATGATAGAGGTACAAAGCTTGTGGTGTCTGGGGAGGTATATGATAGAGGTACAAGCTTGTGGTGTCTGGGGAGGTATATGATAGAGGTACAAGGCTTGTGGTGTCTGGGGAGGTATATGATAGAGGTACAAGGCTTGTGGTGTCTGGGGAGGTATATGATAGAGGTACAAAGCTTGTGGTGTCTGGGGAGGTATATGATAGAGGTACAAGGCTTGTGGTGTCTGGGGAGGTATATGATAGAGGTACAAGGCTTGTGGTGTTTCTGGGGATATATTATAGAGGTACAAGGTCTTGTAGATTATCTGGGGGGGTCTATGATAGAGGTACAAGGCTTGTGGTGTCTGGGGAGGTATATGATAGAGGTACAAGGCTTGTGGTGTCTGGGGAGGTATATGATAGAGGTACAAGGCTTGTGGTGTCTGGGGAGGTATATGATAGAGGTACAAGGCTTGTGGTGTCTGGGGGGGTATATGATAGAGGTACAAGGCTTGTGGTGTCTGGGGAGGTATATGATAGAGGTACAAGGCTTGTGGTGTCTGGGGAGGTATATGATAGAGGTACAACGTGTTTGGTGCATTATACTAGTGGGGGATTATGATAGAGGTACAAGGCTTGTGGTGTCTGGGGAGGTATATGATAGAGGTACAAGGCTTTTGGTGTCTGGGGTGGTATATGATAGAGGTACATAGTATTTGGTGTCTGGTGGGGGATTATGATAGAGGTACAAGGCTTGTGGTGTCTGGGGGGGTATATGATAGAGGTACAAGGTTGTTGGTGCTCTGGTGGGGGTATATGATAGAGGTACAAAGCTTGTGGTGCATTATACTAGTGTGGGTCTATGATAGAGGTACAAGGTTGTTGGTGTATTATACTATTGTGGGTCCTATGATAGAGGTACAAGGTGTTTGGTGTTTCTGGTGGGGGTATATGATAGAGGTACAAGGTTTTTGGTGTTTCTGGTGGGGGTATATGATAGAGGTACAAGGTTTTTTGTGGGTTTCTGGTGGGGGTATATGATAGAGGTACATGGTTTTTGGTGTTTCTGGTGTGGTTTATGATAGAGGTACAATGTTTTGGTGCATTATACTAGTGGGTGTCCTATGATAGAGGTACAAGGTTTTTGGTGCACTATACTAGTGTACCAGGATAGAGGTACAATGTGTTGTTGCATTATACTAGTGGGGATCCTAAGATAGAGATGCAATGTTTTGGTGCATTATA